>JAOTQP010000469.1:24987075-25015577 GCA_026413545.1 Cichladusa arquata | reverse complement strand
GACACGGGGCAGCCCGGGCCTCGCCCGGCCAGCGCGGGGCCCCTCGCGCGGGGCGGGCCGCGGGCCCGCTGCTGCGGCCCGCAGGGAGCCGCGGGGCGCTCGCGGCGGCGGCAGCGAGGAGGAGGAGGCCCGGCCGCGGGAAGAGGGCTGCGGAGAGGGAGGAAGAGGAGGAGCCCCGCCGCCCCCCGCCCGCCGCAGGAAGCCGCCGCAGGATGTACGGTAGCGCCGGGGGCCCGGCCGGCTCGCCGTGACAGCCGGGCCCAGCAGCCCGCTCGCCTCGCCGCGGCCGGCCGAAGCGCTTCCTGCGGAGGAAACATGTCCAAGATGCCGGCCAAGAAGAAGAGCTGCTTCCAGATCACCAGCGTGACCACGGCGCAGGTGGCCAGCAGCATCACCGAGGACACCGAGAGCCTGGATGACCCGGATGAGTCCCGCACCGAGGACGTGTCTTCTGAAATCTTTGATGTTTCCCGAGCCACCGACTACGGCCCCGAGGACGTCTGCGAGCGGAGCTCCTCCGAAGAGACTCTCAACAACGTGGGCGAGGCCGAAACTCCCAGCAGCGTCTCTCCCAATCTCGTTCTGGACGGGCAGCTGGCTGTGGCCGCCGCTGGGGCGGCTGCAGGCCCCAACGGGGGGGCCGTGCCCAAAAGTTCGGCTGTGCCCCTGGCAGCTGTTGCCCCCGGCACTGTTGTGGGGGGAGGCAGCAGTGCTCAGGCTGCCGTGCCCTCCGCAGGCCCTGCTGCCCCCGGGGCCATGTCTCAGACGGCGGCTGCCGCGTGCAGCTCACGCTTCAGGGTGATCAAGCTGGACCACGGTACCGGGGAGCCCTACAGGCGAGGCCGATGGACGTGTATGGAGTACTATGACCGGGACTCGGACGGTGGTGCTGTTCTGGGCAGGACTGGAGATTGCATTAGGCACAGCAGCACCTTCGAACAGGCTGCTCAAGAGAGGGACAGCGGCCTCGGTGCCACAGGAGGCTCTGTTGTGATCTCGGCTGTGCCAGCGTCAGCCCATGGCCCCGATTCTATAGCTGACAGCTCCCTGGCTGCTGTGTCACAGCTGCTTCAGACAGAGAAAATGAACCAGTCCTCTCTACAGCAACCTAGTTTTGTCATTGGGCAACAGCAGCAGCCCGTAGGTGGGGCCGTGCCTCAGAGTGCTGCTCAGCCTGTGTTTTCTGGGGCTTCGGGAGCAAGTCAGCAAATGATAGTGCCGCAGCAGCCACAGGTAAATCCACAGGCTGTTTCGCAGGCTGGACCCAACGGGAAAGGCATGGCACCTCCAAATGTGACAGTAGGGCAGTCAAGCATTCCTGTGGGCCAGCAGCAGGTGCAGCAGGCAAGCATACCAGTGACTCAGCCTCAGCAATTTACTTATTCTCAGTCCCAGATTCCACCGGTGCATCTACTGCCGACGCAGCTTCCTGGGCAGGCTGAATACATGCAGCACATGACAATTATGCAGTCTCAAGGAGCTATTCAGCAGGCTGCTACAAGCTCTGCCCCAAGTACTGTGGCCTCCAGCCTTCCCGTGGGGCAGGTGGGGGGCCAGAACGCGTCCCCCGTGGGAGCGGTGGCGCAGCCCGGCGAAGCGGCCGCACCGGGAGCGGGGCTGCTGCAGAGTGGCCAGGCACAGGCCAGCCAGCCTGGCATGCCTCAGCCGGGCAGCGTGGTGCAGCCAGGCCTTGGGCACTCGGGGGTTGTGCAGCAGAAGTCTGTGACTCAGCACCCGATGGGGGGAAGCAGTCAAGTGTCGGCGATGCCTGGTGCTCCCCATGCCGCGCTCCCTGGAGTTCAGAGCGTGCCTGCGGCCGTGCCTGGTACAAGTGTGCCTAGTGTGTCCACCACCGCTTCTGTTACCATGCCAAACGTCCCTGTTACGCTGGTGCAGTCCCAGCTGACGAGCCACCCTGCTGCCAGCAGAAGCCCTGGCACGGTCCAGTCGCAGCACGTCGCCCACTCGATGATGCAAGGTGCGCCCAGTGCACCCGCCAGTCTGCCTCAGGCCAGCCTCGGACAGTTTCAGACCCAGGCCCAGTCCTTAGCAGGCCAGATCGATGATACTAGAAGAAAATCGGAACCCCTACCTCAGCCACCACTTTCTCTTATAGCTGAAAATAAACCTCTTGTGAAGCCTCCCATTCCAGACACTCTAGCAAATCCTCTTCAGTTACCTGCAAGTACTCCAATGAACAGTCTTGCTAGCTCTGTTTTTGGCATATCCATTCCTGTTGATGGTGATGAAGACAGGTATGAATTATTTTATAATGACATAAAAAAAGAACTGTTTTTTTAGGGGGAAAAAAGTCAACTTTCAAGTTATTGCCCAGTGGTTTTTTTGTAAATTCATATTTTCAGAGGGTCGTGCTGAGGTTCACCTGGACTGTTTTTATTTTAAGGGCACAACCATAGCAAAGTATTTAGGCCAGCAGTGAATTGTACTTGTTTTTTGCAGGGTGTGAGTGCGATTACTTTTGTCACAAAATGGGGTACGAAGTATCCTGAAAACTGCTTAATGCACAAACAGTGGGACCTCTTCAAAACCAAAGACTGAAAGCTGTCTTTCTGTAGTCAATGGCTCAGGATGTGGGAAGGGCCGTTCTCTCCTTTTTCCTGAATCATTATAAAACACTTCAGTGACTGGGTTAAAATGATACTGTATTGCAGTGTTAAATCTGTGTGGTGCTATCTCAGGGCTTTTAACACAGATTCTTGATTTTTATCTTGCTGTGGAGTTAACACTTTATAGTGTCAGTTAGTAAGGAAAGTACTTGGACTTGGATGTGTGTGCAAATCTGTATGCAGGGAAAGCTGTGCAGAGAATGGTCCTTTGTATTGAGAAAACAGACACTACTTGGGCTAAAATGTGGACACGGTGAGAAGTCCTACCTTACAGTGAGTTTTTTTTAATTAAGAAGTAATTCGGAGCTGTGAGTTGTAGCAGAGGGGTGTGGTGTGAGCAGACTCCTGAGGGGGAGTGGGTGTGTGGCTGCTGTTCCACAGACACGTCAGACTGCTCTGCAGGCCAAAACCACTCTTCTCTGAGGGAAAGGAGAATCAAGCAGTGTTTGAGCACTGAATTGAAGTCCCAACATTTACTGTCAGGATTGCTGCAGTTTGGAGGAAGGGAATACACGTGTGGTACTTGTTTTTAGAAATAGGCCATTTTGAGCAGGTCTTGTGGCGAATTTCTCTGTAAGTCTTTCCTCACCTTGGGACAGCACAGACATTAAGGCAATGTATTTACTGTTGCTGTGAGCATGTTTTAGTGAAGCAGCTGTGTCTGTGGGGTTGGGGTGCAGTGGATGGAGAGAGCACCTCAGAATGGGTATTTGGAGAGTTCAGGCTGCAGGTTTAATGCAGGCCTGTGCTGGCTGGAGCATTGGCTGATGCTGTGTCTGAGAAAGGAACTGCTGTGCTTTTCTGCAAGGAAAAGCTGTGCTTTGGAAACCTGTGCTGGTTCTGATTAAAGTGGTAAAGGACTGACAAGAATAAGTTTCAAAGTTTAAAATTTACTTGCAGTTTGCCTACCTTAAGAGGATTGCTAACCTGGCTGACAAACTGCCTTGTGCAATTAAGGTTAGAATTCAAGCTGGTGGGTTTTTTCATCACTCCGTGTTTTTTGAGAAGATAATTTGTCCAGTGTTTAATCATTCTGTTGATTCATGTATCAGAAAGAGGAATGCATTTTGCATTTGTTTTTCATAGCTTCTAATATTTAATGTAAATTGTGGTAGTGAACATTATTATCTGTGGCAAGTGAATCACTTCTGTTTAAAGATAGAGAAAAACTTGTCCTCCTTATTCAAATCAGGGGCATCTAACTTTGTGTGGTACTCCAGTGAGTCAGTTCTTGGTGCTCTTACCAGAACTGTGATTTTTAAAGTTAGTTTTCTAGTTTAGTCCTTGAACTTACCACCTTGCAGTGGTGCTTTACAAGGTGTTCATGTCTAAAGAGGCTTTTTCAGACACTTTGCTATGAGAACAATGGGTAAGAAATGGAAATGGTGTCTGAATGTAGTGTGCTCTTTTTGACAGGCCACGCTGTGGAGTTCAGTAGAGAAACGAATGTCTGGTTATCAGTGAAGGAGTGTCATTTGTCAGCTTCTGCACTGGGTGATAAAAGTGCTGTGTGCTGGGTTGTCAGAAAGCCAGCAGCACACACATGGTGTGAGTCTTTCCCAGCTGGGAAGGTGATCGTGGTAAGCCAGGAAAGCTTCCCTAAATGGACCTAGACCTCGTACATTCTGTAGGAGATAGGTACAGAGAGTAGATCAAAGGTTCTTCTTTGCTTCTCTCAAGCAGTAGCCTGACTTCCACTGGCTTCAGACAGAGAAAGGTGAGAATGAAAACCTAGCAGTTTGTTCAGGCTGTTTTACCACTTGGTTTTATTTGCTTTTCTCTCTGAGAGGGCTTTATTGTAAAGCTGTCTCCTGCTTGTCTGCTGTTCTATTTTTGCTCCTCCTTTTTTCCTCTTTCCCGCCATTTAAATCGTGCGACTACTCCCATGGGCTTTGCCCAGCTGCCTTATCTACTGGAATCAGTGGTGAAATAGTTAATGAAGACCTTCAAGTGTCGTTAATAGGCTGGGGGTTGACGCTGATAAAGCTATTAAGGCACAGAGGGAGCTGATACATCATGAGTCACGGTTTGTGCTGGCAGGTCCAGGAAGTCAGCACACAGCTCAGTTCAGAGAGGTTACTTGGTGGTCATAGAAGCTATAAATCTGTGGAAAGCATTTTTCTCTCTGTCTTCCTTACTGCGAATGTGTAACACTCCCTGAAAGGGGGCTCGGGGTGTAGGCAGCTATCTTCTGGCACCTTCAGTTCTACTTCAATATTTGCACGTACTTCTAAAACAGTTGACTCATCAAGGAGTAGTGTATAGCTCTCCATACCCTGGATTTATCTGGAAAGTCGCTCACCACTCTGAATATGAAGAGGAACTATTTTAAAGGTAAAATAGTTAAGATGGAAATAATTTGAAAGCAGCATGTCAGCAATACAGTAAACATGATGTAAAAAGTCGGTCAGTTCATGTATTTCTGAAGAAAGGGCTTTTGTATTAGTTCTGTCTTATAGTCTGCTGTTTTAAATTAAACATCATCTAAGGTTATCAGGGGTGGAGGTGATCTAGCCCGATATATAAAGAGAGCTATGTTTATAGATTACTTTCTTCCAAGCCATTGCCCAAAGACTTTTAATTTCCTGTTCCCATAGCCCAGTTCACTTTGACAGTAGTCTATAAAAAACTGTGGTTTCTTGCATTGACGTGATGAATAGAGAAGAATCAATTAATTGGAAAGTCTTGTCTGGGGGAGGAAGAAAGGGTGGATAGGTAGTCCAAAAGAATGAAAAAGAAAAAAAGCCTTTGGTGTGTCACACCTTCCTTGAAAAGCAAAGCCAGTATTTCAGTTGATGTGTCCAAATTTCTAAGCTGTTAAAAAGGAAAAATCGTTGTGTGAAAGTTATGAAATGTTTACATCATAACACAGTATTATTTTCTTTTTCTCTTTAAACGTGGCTGCAGATAAAGTAAACTGCAGCAGTATTAAAGGATGGAGGAACTAGTACTGGGGCAGTGTGGATATTGCTGTCTCAAACAGGGAGCCTGAAAAATACTAATTGTGTAAAAACACAGTTAGAACTAGGTCTCAAAATTGCTCTGACTCTTCTTTTGTTGAACTTCAGCACTAGTACTAATTATTTTGGAGGAAGGGCAGTTAGAGCACCTGAGAGGATTTTGGTATCTGTGTGTGTCAGGTTCTCTGCTTACCCTTATGCCCATGTATACACAAATTTTTAATTGACAAGCAGAATATTTCGTCTGGCTTAATAACTTTATTTTGGCTCTTGGGGAAAAAGAAATATGTTGCTTCTGTTAAAAGAATGTTACTGAGAAAGCTTGTTCAAGCCTCCTACACGTTTGGCAGAGTTTTGGGGTGAAGTATCACTGGGGCTGTTGGAAAAGGAGCAGAGTATAGATCATTTTGCAGAGATAACTGAGCGGCCCGGGCTGTTCCGGCTGGATTCCAGGAACTCTGATGAATGGCTGCAATTGTGAGCTGGCAGCTCTGGCAGCCGAGCTGCTGAGAACCCGATTGTGCAGGGCTCTGCAGCCTGTCCCAGCTCTGCTAAATCACACGTTTGTGTGCAGCACTGGCTGCTGGGGAACTGTGCTCCTGAGACCGTGTTCATCGTGTGAGGACAGAGCTGGCCCCAGGATCACTTAACTGCTGCCCTGGATGCATATTTTATTGTGCTCCTAAAGGAAAAAGTAACTTTTCTGCAAATACGTACTGCTACATGATACTTGAATTGCATTAGTTCTCACCTTCCTTCGCCTTGCTCACAAACTTTGTAGCGGTTTGAGCTGTCCTACGGCTGCAGACTTGTTCTCAGCCCGCTCCTGAAGGGCTGTGTTTGCCAGTGTGTGGAAGCAGGTGGGGTGAAACCTGGACAGACAGGCTCCAGAGCCTGGAGAGCCTTTGGTTTGACACACAGTTGGGAAGCTGAGCTGGCACCTCTGGGGTGGTGCTGCAGCTCGAGGCAGCAAACAATGGTTAATGCAAAGAAACAGTTATGTTCACTGCTTGCTGTACTTTCTACAGCAAAAATTACCACAGCCCTGCATGAGTTTCTGGGTGGTAGAAGGCCTTTTGCAGTAGTGCAAGGTAGCTGAACAAAGCTGTGGTTACCTGTTTGACAGTACTGTTTCCCAGTTCAAACATTCAAATGCCTTTGTTAAGGAGGAGCCAGTACATTCTTAAAGTTAATGGGGTACAGGTGTTTCAGATGAGTTATTAAAAGGAGGAAATGGGGAAAACAGTTGAAAGAAATTACAGTGATACTGTTCAGTTTGTTTTAAACTGTAGTGACCAGCCCTGACTGGAGAGGTTTCCTATACCTCAGACTCCCAGGTGTTCTGCTCAGCTGCTGGGGGTTCATTTTTTTCCTCATCTCCTATAGAAGAGTGCAAGTGTTCCATAGCTGATTTCTGAATGCTGAAATCTCTGGCAGAAATAACAGCATATGTTTTATGGAAGCTATTTTAAACTTCTTGTTCAAAACTGAATATTGAAGTATTTGCATGTTTTGATAAGGCAGGACTACCAAACTGCTTTCAGACTCCAGAAGGGCTGGAAGTTCTCTGAGGCTGCATTTTTATGGGAGATGCTGATAATTTCTATGGCTTCAGGTGACACTATAGTAAAGGGAAGTTGCTCCCTGTTACTGTACTGGATGTTTGAGTTATCAGCCTGTGGCATGTTGAGGCTGTATATTAATTTTCCTGCTTTAAAGCTGGCAATTGGCAGTTTCTGCTGCTCAGGAGAAAGGCAAACCTTGTTTGTGCTTTGTGTGTCAGCAATAATTCCTTAAGAAACTTTTGTGAGACTCCTCCTGCTGAAGTACATCTGGATGGCTCTGTTCAATAAATCTAGATTGTCAGGCACAGGTGTCTGCTTTTATTCCTATATTTGACAAAGTATAAAGATAGAAGTATTTATAGTAACTGCTAAAGCCACTGTCTTCTGAGAAGATTGTCCAGACGTAAGAGGTCACTTGAAGTGCAGAGTAACGTTGTACTTTCATTCCTCTTGAAAATTATTCTATCTTTAAACTTCACACTTCATAAACACAAATGTGTATTAAGTGCCAGGAAATCTTTGCCTTACAGGATAATCTATTTTTACTCAGGCAGGGCAGGTGAATTACTTGGCCACGTGAAGGACAGCTGGATGCTTGTCTTAATTTTCTTTGTCAAGCAAAGCAAAATTAGTCCAAGAGTGTGCATATCTGTTGTCCCTTTGAAGCTGTGGAGGATGCATTTGGATTGTGACAGCTTGCAGGAGTGCTTTTGTCAGTGCAGAGAGAGGGTAGAAGAAATAATTAGTGCCCTGGAGAGGTGTCAGCTGCCTGTGGCACTGGCAGCTGGCGGGTTTGGTGCACACTGAAGGTCCCAGATGCTCTGGGGATCTGGCCCAGCCTGCAGGTGTGGCTCCCTGCAGGGATCCCCTCCCTGGGCTGGACTTTGGCTGCTGCAGCCCCGCAGCGCTCACCCCGGGCAGGGAGGGCAGAGTCCTGCCCTGAGCCCGGGAGGGGTCACTGTGCCAGCTGTGCCAGGAGATGGGATACTGCTTTCAGCCAAGTGTCTGAGGCTTTTGTACCCTCTCCAATACAGGATGGTCAGAAATGAGGGTTAAAAAACTCTGCTTGCTTCTCCATCAAGTTACTTTGGCTATTTTTGTAGGGGTGTAGATGAGAACTCCTGGGAATGTCTCCTATGTAGAGCACTCTTTGGTGGGTGCAAGGCCTCTAAATACCTTGACCAACCCTACAAATGCATTTTTAAAGATACTTTTTCTGTAAACCAAGTGGTGAACACTCACTGACAGCACAGGCTGGCCTGAAACTTGAGTATAGAGACTTTGTAAATGGTGTGGGAAGGCAGACAGATTTATAGTATACTGTGTAAATAACCATGCCATACATGGCCTAGGATCTAATATCTTTTTTAAAGCTAAGTGTAATTTGAAACGTTAGCTCATAGATGCATTCCTGACCATTATCACGTGAGTAGGACAGGTGGGATTTGTCTGAGTCTGCTTGAAACTACTTTATCCATTCTTTTTTTTCCCCCACAGATACTGAAATATTTTGTTGTCAAAATACCAGGAGCCATTTGTATTTATAGATGACTGAAATAGCTGAAAGTGCTGTCACTGCAATTTAGTGGGAGAAAAAAAAAAAAATCTCGTTTTAGTGCGGTTTTATTTGGGGATGAGTGTTCAAGCCCTGTTCCACTGTTCAGGCCCACTTTCACCAGAAGTCACAGGCAGCTTTACCTTCATCCCTGTGTTTGATAAAATCAGGTGTTGTGGGCATCACTGGCAGCAGGAGCCTGATTATCTTCAATAACATGTTCATACATACAAATACATGCCTTTTCTTTGCCAGCCATGTTGTATAAGAGTCAGTATTTTTGAGGAGGTTTGCAGATTTTTGGATCTATAATGCAATATTAGCAAATGTGGATCTTATTTACTAAATACGGAATTTAGTATTTGGCTCCCTCCTTTATGCCAGCATATCAGGGCCTGCTGGGGAGGAGCACTCAGAGCTTGCTCTCTTGGATGGGGATCATTTACAGGAGAGCATCATGGCTTGTTGAGACCATGGGTATTATTTTCAGTAAGACTTTTGGGGTTTTGTTGTTGTTGTTGTTTTTTTTTAACTTGTCTCAATTCATTCAAACGTGGATAATATTGGTGAGTTTTGCTTGGCTTTTCTTGAAAGCTACTTGGTAGAGGCAAGAATCCCTGACTAGATCAGGCAGACTTTCTGCATTGTTGTTATCGCTTGTAATCAATAATTTTCTCTCTGAAAATGTGATTTGCTGTAGATTTTTTTTTGCCTGGAATCATGTGCATCATGTGAACTACTTTGTTCTCTATCCTCCCTCGGGGAGCTGAAGGTTGACTGTATCCAGTGAGAAGACAAATCATTAGTACAAGAAACCTTACACTTGCTACATGTTTTGATTTAAGAACAGAAGCACTCACTTTATTCCTCACACAGTTTGAGATGATGTAATTAAGGTTCAGCCTGACTGCCAGCCCTGCCAGCCTTCACAGGAGAGCTGTGCTTCATTAGCAGGTGCTGTTAATTAGTGTCTGCAGGAGGAGCACGGGCCTTGTATGCCTGCCTGGGACAGGTGTGGAGGATGGAAAGGGTCATCCCTGCGTCCTGGAAACCTGGAAGCTCTTGTGGCTACAGGTGTGTGCAGCACTCCTGAGGCTTGGGGGCAATCTGTGGGGCCCAAGAGAGCTGCACTCCAGAGATCTGAGCTGCAGCTCATATGTTGAAATGAGGAGTAAGAAGATACTTAGAAGATTGCTGTATTCTTTCTATGATTAGCATTAAATAGTCATACTGGAATTCACTATTTGCGCTCTTCAGCAAAGCTCCTTCAGAAATAGTCTATGGTTATTATCCAGTACAGTTAATAATGAAACATTTTTAATTATTTTTTATTATTTATTAAAATCACATAATTACGTAAAACAAGTAATAACATTGGTAGGGGTTGAAAAATACTCCTGGTGTTGTTTTTAAATATTCAAGCCCACCGAGAGCAGGGGAAGGTTGATGCCAGTGTTTCAACAGAGCAGGCAAGTGATCAGTGAAATGCCTCTGCCAGACTTCATACTCTGTGTATTTGAGACAGTTCTCTGCATTTCCTTCTCCATAGAGACTTCCAGTCTAGTCACTGCAGGAAATTATTTGCCAAAATCTTCTTTTGAGAGCAAGGTGAAGAAGTATGGGCTGCTGCTTTTGGTTTGTCCAGTGAAGATCAGTTCCCTGCAGTGTGCTTTCTCTATGCTGTTACAATATTTTTATTTTGTAGTAGCCTGTGAAATCCCTTTAAATTCATTCTGGTGTTAGAGAGCCACTGTCTCAAAAACTGTCACGTAGGTTGGTCCTTGAGTCAGCCTTTCCTCTTATCTGCAGCTAGAATGCACCTAAAACTGGGTGTTAAAGCTTTGAGTTCTTGCTGATCTTTCAGGGTACATATAGTAAGTATAATGGCATTAAGGAACTTCGTGAACAGAACATGCAGTCAAACACATCACTTCAGAGCTTGAGATGTTCCCTCCCTTAATTTTGCATTGACTCCCTCACATTTCGTCCATCAATTTTCTCCTGCAAACTTTGTGCTCCAGTTACTGTTCTGTAGATTGAGTCTTATGAAAGAAAACTGATTCAAAGTTGCAGCTGCTTTAAATAGAACGTGCTAAAAATAAAGTGAAATATCTTTTAAAAGGAGGATGGAGAAGGAATTCTGTTACTAGTGTAAACATCATCTCAAAATGCCATAAACTGTGCTGTGAGTTCCTGATAAACTATGATCAAATGATCATCAAGTCCCTCATCCAGATGCCACGAGAACCCTGCCAAGTGCTCTAATTTTGGGACCAGCTGTGATGAGTCGCCCTTGCAGATCACAGTCAGTACCCCAGTCAGTAAACAGCCTTTTTTGGGGGAACTGAAAACTACCATGGGTTTGAAGCACTTCTGGCTAAAGGTACATCCAGTCTTTTAGAAGCTTCAGACCCTGAGGAGGGATTTGTTTGTTGTCCTTTAGTGCACAGCCACACGGTGTGGTGGCAGTTCTCTTGAGCTCAGACTCCATGCTTACCTTACTGCTGGGTCTCTGACCTATTCAGTAGTAATAGTGGTGTTAAAAAAGGCTCAATATGTTTGTTTGCTGATTCCCTCTTCAAGGTATCTTTGAATCACTTCTTTCTCCAAGTGCTTGATTCAGTTCTGTCTGTAGCAGTAACACAGATGTACAGAGTTCCACTGGTGTGCTTCCTTTGATAAATGTGACTGGAGAACACTTTGGGCAGAATGCTCAGCTCCTCTATCTCTGTGCAGGATGGGAACTGGAAGGTTGCTATTGCCTTCCCCATCCTGCTGATGCATTACTGCAGGATTATGACCTTACTTCTAGGATCAGGGTTATGAGAGTGGGCAGGCATGTATCATTCTGGAGGGCTGGTACCCAAACCTGGCCGTGGAATTGAAGCTAAGGGCTCAGGCTGAATGAAGCAAGATTTCAGTCGCTCTCTCTACATCCTGTGTAGAGGTGTGACACCCTTGCAAGGCTTTTATTTTTTTAATTCTGTTTAGATTCTTTTCTATGGAATTGCAGTCAGCTGCTCGTGTTTTGTACTTGTGCAGCTGATTATTGCTGCCAGAGCTTACTGCTTCCCCCTTATCCTTATTGAATTGCACCCTTTTTATTTCAGACCATTGCTCCAATTGAGCAAGATCTTCCTGAGTTCTGTTCCTGCTATGCAGAGTGCTTGCAGATCATCTGCAGGTATAGAGATAGTCTATACCCACTGCCCAAATAATGGATTAGGGTATGCCATACCACACTTGGAGGAGACTGAGAGAGCCCTGATGAGTGAATGATCCCTCCATGGAGCCCTTGGGGAGCCAGATGTACAGAGCAGTTGCCAATGGGGGACTGGCTTTGTTGAGCCAAGCTCTTACCAACAAAAATGTCATGCAAGGTGGCATTAAAAGCTGAACTCATTTTATGACATGGTCACACCTCCTGTGGCTTTCTATATGAGACTTGTTAACTGTTCTCAGAAGGAATTGTGGTTGGAGTGAGCTTCTGTAAAGGTCACCCATGTGTGCTTGCTGCTGTCTGGGTAGTAAATATGTGCTTCTATTCTTGTTTGGTTTTCCTTAGAGGCATTGAGCAGGATTGTCTGACCTATTGTTTTCATGTTCTTCAAAGACAGGTGCTTAGGTCATGTGAATGTTTAGCATCATTCCTGTTCTCAAACCTAAAGGAAGTAACTCTGTGAGGTTGAGAGAGAACTGTCTGAGGTGGTATGAATTTTATATTTGGGGGAAAATGCTGTATTTTTTTACTGTATTTTTCTTGTGCTCTTGTTGCCCTCAATTGCTGAGGTTGGTCAGTGTTTTGAAGATTGAAACTTGTTCATGAACAATGATGTTACTGTTTCTTTCAAAGGAGGTTGCTGCTAAAAAGGCATCTGTGTGGCAGCCACTGTACATGGGGCTGATAGCCAGTCCAAAGCCAGTATCATTACTTGAACCAAAAGGCATTTATCTGTATACTTGATGATTTGCCAGCTTTCACAGGCATGGTTTCTAGCAAACAGAGCTCTCAAGGATGAAGTTTGTATTTGGCATATTGTCCTGAAGAATGGCAGTGGGAGGATACACTTCCAACTGTGACCTGAGCCTTGGGATGAGGTCTAAGCCTCCCTTTTAAAGGGACAGCTGGATCTCCTGGGCATTCAGAGAGCTGAGTAAGTTCTTCAAATTTGGATCAAATTTTCTGTTGCATGAAAACTGTTCTTAGAAACCAGAGCATGGGAGTAAATTGTGAATATTGGCATTCATGAGCTTTTAAAGGACATAAATGCAGTATGTATTGTAGGACTTGTTTATAGAGACATAGAGGCATTTTTGGCCACTTGAGACAGACTTTGAATGTTTAAGTGTACTAAACTAGTTGTCTGTCATAGTCTGGGAATGAAATTCAGCCCGTGTACCCTTGGGGATGGAGGAGGAGAAGTTCTGGGGTACCTTCTGTGGAAGGGCAGGTGGTTGCTTTTTCTCTGGGTCAGCATCTGGGACATTCCTGTCCTGTCTGGCTCTGGGTCCCGCTGTCCCAGTCTGCCAAGGGCTGGGGCTGAGGCTTGACCTCAGAGCTGGCAGTCAGCCAGGGAGGAGACACAGGCAATCTGCTTTTCTGGTCCAGGCTGTCCCTGCATTCACCTAGGGCAGTGCCAGGAGGACTTGGGGGGCCCCAGCTGTGGCACAGCAGCAGCAGCAGGCTAGGTTTTACTGCTCCTGTAAGCTGTTTTCTCAGTTGTTTCTGCAAACAGAAAGGCATTTTTAGGCATTCTCTAACCTCTCACTGTTTCTTATGGTTAAACCAGATGCCTCAGCAGGCTGAAACTCAGTCATACTAGTTCAGATCTGCATGTGAGGCATCATTCATGCTGTCTCAGTGGATTTACTTTTCCTGTTTAGGTGCACACACCCCATTAATTATTTTTAAAATATATAGCTGTGGAGTGAAAAAGGTTCTCTTACTTGTCTGAAGTAATGCAAAAGCAATTTCAACAGTAGGGGTTCCAAATGAGAATCTAATAAGGAAAGTTTTTCCGTATCTTTTCAGATGCTTGTTTAAGAATAGTACAAAAATACAGAGGTTAGAGGGTATCAATATAAAAATAGATTGTATGAAATACATGCTGTATGGTTATAAACCACTTTTTATACCTAGCAGTAGCAACTTGGCTTTATATCCTACAAGTAAATTTGGAAGTCTCTATTTACAGCCTCATTCTGTGGAAGGGACTGTGCATGCTCTGACAGCTGCATTAGAAAGAAGAGCCCTGGCCTGGCCCTTCCTTTCAGCAAAGGAGTGTCTCTTGATCTGCAGATGCCACTTGTTTTCCACATGTGAAGTCCTGTTACACAAATGTCCTTCAGCTATTGTGTTACTCTTCCTGTAATTACTTGTTGAGTTGTGTGCAGAGCTTTAGGAAAACGTGGATGTTACCAGCATAGGAGGGTGTTTATCAGTTTCCATCAAGCAACTTCTCTAACAGGTTTTAAGCTAAATTCCAGACTCGCATGAATATTTTTTTTGAAGGGTACGGTGCTGAAGGTGGGAAAAGGGGTGACAGACTCTTTAAACTCAGATATTTCCTGATCATTGCTGATACATAAATACCAGTATCCTTGCAAGATTTTTGGTACACACCTGCCATGAGAATTGAATTACTTCTGATTCTGTGGTGTTTTTGTTTTTTGTGATTTTTACTATGCAGTAATTGTAATTCAGTTGAAATAAAGTAACTTGAAGACAGTTGTTTTTAGAAATGGCCCCTGAGCTCTGCTGTGCGTGGCCAGGGGCTCACCTGCCCTTGCCCTGTCACACCTGGGCAAGAGGAGGTAGGAAGGTGTCTGAAGGTGCTCACAAAGGTAGCTGACGTTCCATTTTCTGTTCCTAGCTGGATCTGTTCCTCAGTTGTAACTTGATGTGTCGTAGCTTGAGTGTGGCACATTGAGCTCCCCAAGTCCCCTTGGAGGAGTGATGTGGTGTGAGTGTACAGCAGGCAGTTGAGCAGGATGGAAACACTGGGTACTGTATGCAGAGGTGGTTTGGGATGTACCAAAAATGGGAACGGTGTCTCTTGGGTTCAGGTGTGTTTGGCATTAGGGTGGTGGCCAGCTAAGCTGTACAGCATTGCCAGCAGGACAGCAGATGTCTCATTGTTGGCCTTACAGTCTCATCTTTGTGCAGGAGCAGCTTCATATAGCCTGAAAATCCATAGGGCTGCAGAATTACTGTTTTGTTTTGGATCCTCGTGTCCTTAGTGCAAACCCATAAAAACAGTAGGGCCTTTCAGACATTAGTTTAACCTGTCTGGACAGCTAATTCACTTTGTAATGCTGGTTGAATTAAGAGAGTTGGTATTTTTGTAATGTACCCATGTTCAATATGTCTGTCTGATTCTTGGATCTCATAGGAATCCGTCAACTGCATTCTACCAAGCGTTCCATTTCAACAAGTTACAGGAGTCAAAGGCCACCTGGGATAGGTATGGATGCTTGAGTATGGAATGCATACATGCTGAGGTATGCATGAACTGCTTTGCACTATGCAAGTTTCTCATTGTTTTTGTTTGCACAGAACTGCTGCCTGTGTTCAGAACTCCACACTGGCCTTCTGTAGTTTGGAGAGGTGAAAGTGGTCGTGGAAGTGAAGTATTTGTTCTGAAACAGAAAACTAAACTCTAAAATACGACATGACTTTTTTTCTTCCTCCTTCCATTATGCATGTATCATACATGATGTGTAAGCTCAGAGTTTAATGCTAGTTAGCTCCTAGCTGACTTTTGCCAAAATATTTACAGTTTCCTTTTCCAAAAGAGAAAACTTTTTGGCATTGAGTCCTGTATCAGAAAACACATTGTGAAAATATCACATTTAAACACAATTTTGGCAAAGTTAAGATATTTCTATCTTTAAACCAGGAAAATAAGCTTTCTGGCTTACTTTCATTCTGCTCAAGTAAAGCTGGATGAGGAACATAGGTGAACTGTGTCGAGGACAAAGTCCTTCTACAAAGTTAGCATTGAACTCGTGGTGAGAAACTGCAGTGAAGTGCAACAGTCTTATCTGGCATGGATAGGACTTGAGGGAGGTGCATTACTAATTCATCACTAGCTGCAAACTGTTTCTTGTGCTTTAATGATTTTGAAGGATTTTTTTTTTGTCAGCATTAAGTCAAATCCTAGTGATGATGTGATTTAATGCCTTGTGCTGCTCTGGCTTGTCAAAACTTCTGCTTAACAAGCTGTGTAGAATGTAAATTTTGTTTGGCTGTTGAAGTATTGATAACCATTTCATCACTGTCCTGGCTGTATTTGACTTGAAAGGCTTCTCAGCTTGCACAGCTCAACTGAATCCTTTAAAGTTTGCTTGGCAACAGTTTGTATACTGCACAATGATGAAGGTTATAAGTAGTGCTGAGTGTCCTGCTCTTTTTAAAAAAATGATTTTGTATTGCTGGGGTGCTGGCGTTAAGCTCAGTTTCAAAGCACATCTTCCTTTTTCAGCAGAAAGTTGGACAAATGTATGTTTTTAGCTTTAAGCTCTGGATGATGCCACCTCCCTGTATTTATGGAACAGAGTTGGTATTTAGGTTTCAAGGACTTTGTTATTTCACTGGAACAAACTTCAGGGCTTAGAATACACATTTGGTTTGTAGACCAGAAGGTCACTTTGTGGTGAGCCTTTAGCTGTTTATTTTCATGCCTCAAAATAAGCCTTAAGATGAGGAAGCTAATTAGAAAAACCCTAAAATCAAATAATGGATTATTAAGATGGAGGTTTCACAAATCCAAGGTTTATGTATAATGCCTGAAGCAAATGCTGGAAATGTGGGATACAGAAGAACATTAAATTCATGTAGAAGAATGTAAATGGTTGCCTTTAAAATAACCTTGCATCTTTGCCAGTGGACACCTTGTGGTAAAAACAGGTGTTTGTGAGAACATAGAATGAAATTCATCAGAATTGATGCATGTTTTGAATTTATAATCCATTCAAATTCCAAAGTCTTTGGTAAGATTTTGCAGGTTTTGCATTTGCACCCCAGTTATTGGATTTTAAGGGCACATTAGGCAGGTTTCCTTCACTGGATGGCTGAAACTGAGAAGCTGTCAGCTATAAAGTTCCAGTAGAAGCTGCTGGGGGAGTGCCAGGGGCGTCAGTGAGAGTGCTGCTGGTTGTGGGAGCTGCAGGACAGGGCTGGAACAGGAACATGGTCTGGGCTTCCTTTGTCACCTCTGGTTTGGGAGACAAAAATCACTGCTGTGGAAACAACAAGCTCATGCACACTGCAGAGCACCAGCACCGTGAGTCTGCTGCTGGGAACTCTCAATTACATTTTGCAGCTCTTTCAGGAGGGCTCTGTGAACCTGAGGGGCTTGGCTTAGGAGACTTTGGGGTAAACTGAAAATCCTTCCGTGTAATTCTAGCATTTTTTCTAACAAATATGGGCTATTCCCCTGTGAATAGCTGTCTCTGGGGACCTGCTGAAGTCAGCAGAGCTAGCCACATGATACTGCAATAGAGAGCAAGAGATTGCTGAATTGCTCCAGTGAATAGGAACTCTTTTATTTTCACTGTGGCAGGAAGAGTGAGTTGTGCTGGTGGCACTCAAACCAGCCTTAGGGAGATCCTGGTTGCTACTGACACTGTAGCAGGGATGTTTTCTTGCACACTGCTCACACAGGTGTTGCTGGAAGCCCAATCTTACGTGTTGGTCTTTTCTTTATGTGGTTTAAGAAGGGGAATAGTGGCTTGTGTGAGTCTGGGAGATGGCACAGTAAAGGTGCTGTACCAGCTTTAGGTGATACATTTTATGGATCTAAAAAGCAATGCTGCATTCTGGGAGTCTTTTGAGGAGTAACTTGGTGTCAAGAAATTCCTTAGGATAGTCGTGTACAGATAATCATTAATACAGCTGAACACATAATTTTTTTTGTTACTGAAAAGCTTCAGAATTAGCTTACATCATCCAGTCAGTAGGATTTCAGTCTCATTTCAGTGTGAAGCACTATTACCTAGTCTAGTGCTTGTCTGTGCCAAAGTAGGCTCTGTATAACTCATTCCTGGTGTATGCAGTATTGGCATAAAACACACATATTACTGAGGTCTGTGAAATACCTAAAAATGAACCACTGTGCTTTTTCTAAGCATACAGAATGAATTAAGCTGCAAATACCTTTGAAGTTTGATTCTTAGTCTTCTTTACCTAGGTTTTGAGGTGAATTTTGGAATTCAGAGCGTGTCTCTGGAAGGGTGATAGTAGTATCTAATGACATTAATGGTGAAAACACTGCACTGAGTGCAGTAGCACTTGCTGGATTCATAGTTGAAATGGATCCTAGTGCCCATGAATATGAGGTGATGTTGAGGGTTAAATGTTTCTGTGGCCATTAGCAAGTTAACATTAAGACATGAGCAGCAGAAAAGGCCTTGGTGTTGTGCAAGAGCCTCTCAGCAATAAGGAACACCATTTTCAGTGCAGATCCAAAGCACAGCCCCATGGCACCTGCAGTGGAGAAGATGAGAGGAGCACATGGCACTGCAGCTGTCGGTGTTCCAGGCACGGCAGGGAGGTGATAAGAGCAGTGGCAGCACAGAGTGGCCACCAGCAGGCAGTGGGCTCTGACAGACTCAGGAGAGCAAGCCCATGGCAGCACAGAGCTTGCAGGCAATAGCTGCACAGGAGGAGCAGCTGCCCATTCAATCTAGAGCATCCCAGTCACACCTGTCCTTACCTCAAACCCAGCCCTGCTGGCTGCCAGAAAGGGCTGCCAGGGTTTAATCCTGCCAGCACTGAGCCCCATGCAGCCACTCACTCAGCTCCCCCTCTCCCAGAAGAGGAGAAGTGAGAACTTGTCAGTTGAGAGAATTTAATAGGTAAAGCAAAAGTCACTGAGATTTTTTTAAACCATTGAAATGAGGATTTCTCTGACAAAATGGAGTTTTGTCTACCTGGTGTTTAAGATAGAAAACCACTGGGTTCACCATCCATCTCTGGGAATGACAAACTGTGCTCGAGGGGTCTTTGGTGTTTTTGCTGACATAAATCTTGGCATGTACCTTGTGGGCTTCATTGTGAGCTTGCTGTACCAATATAACATCTCTTTGGGTAGAGCCTTCATTGACATGACCTTTACTGGGAAGCCCCAGCCACAATGAAGTGTGCCCTGTTCAGTGTATCTGTTTGATGCTTTGTGGGCTCAGAAGCTCGGTGTGAGCCGGGGGTTTTGCTATTAAAAACAAATATTACATGCCTAAAGCACCCTTTCATCTCCCTGTGGTATTGATGTGGATTTTTTTTCAGTTTTGACAATAATTGTCAGATGTCTGTAGCTCTTGGAGCAGTCAGTAATTGGTCTTTTTTTACAAGAGCTAAATGGTCTTTCCTCTTCTAGTTCCAGGATTTGCAAATTGAGGCATTGGCTCTGCAGTGGATGGTGCACTCACAGGATGTGTCAGACTCTCTCCCCATTCAGTCATCCAAAAAGACTTATTTAAGAAATATTTTGGGTTTCTTCCTGACCTTTTCATAAGGACTGGATTGTGTTTATAAATGTCATTCTGCAGCCATAGGATAAAAGATTTTTATGCAAACTGGAATTTTATGTCAAGAGTTTAGGATTTGAGAAAAGTACAAAACTTTAAGATTTGGCAGCACATTTGGAATATCCCAGTAGCTGTCACTGGGGAGCTCTGCTCATGAATGTCCCACTGGAGCTGCTTGGTGTTGGGAGCACTGTCAGATGAATAAAGAACAAAATCCTGTGGGAACTGTGCTGCCATAACATCTAATTCTCTTCTGCTGTTAGAAGGTGATATGAGGTATAGCCAGCTGGTTTTATCCTGGTGGCAGACTGGGGCAGCCTGTGTCAGTGTGGAGCTTCTCCTGGGGGTGTGAGTGGGGTCGGTGGTCCCAGCCCCTGCCTGCTGTGCACGTTAGTTCAACATGAAAGGAATGAGTTATACACAGCTTTTATTCTGAGGTTTACCATAGGTAGGGTTTGAAAGAAGACAGTAGGAGACTGGAACAAATTTCTTCTGAAGTGGGTGTTCAGCACTTTTGGTTTGGGTTTTGAGATTGGTTCAGCAGAAATAGAGGCTCAGTTACTCCCTCAGTCTGCAAACCTGGTGCCCTCAGCTTGCAGGAGCCCAGTGCTGGTACTGACAGGTCTGTGGGAGCCCTTGAAGTTAACTTCTGACCAGTATCACTCCTCAGGAGCTGAGCTGTGTTTCATGGCTGTGACTGGTGCTGCTGAGCACATTGCCATACTCTGTAAAAAGCTTGAGTGGGTTTTTTTATTAGCACTTGGTTTTGGTGAGTTGCACAATTCGAGAGGCGAGTTTTTGAGTGACTGCAACCCCTGCATTTCCCCCTGCTGACTGCACTGAGCTGGCTGCACTGTGCTGATAGGCACGTCCATGGCTCAGAGTGTTATCAGCAGCTCTCACTGGTGGGGCTGGCACAGCCCAGGAGCTCCCATCTGTGCCAGCCCAGGGCTGGCTGGGGAGCAGGACCCCCGAGAGCCAGGCTGCTGTGGAGGGGCTGCTGCAGCTCCTGTCTGAGCAGAGGAACCAGAGTGTGGGGCAGAGCAGGACCCCAGGCTGTGCCAGGGAGGGCTGGTGTGTGCCCGGGCACAGTGTGCCTGTGCCTTGAGCCCTGTGCAAACACACCCTGGCTGCTAAGGGCTGGATCTCCATCGGGCAGCACTCGGAGATGCAGTTTGGGGTGTCGATGGCACAGTAAATACTCCTCCTCACGGTGTGCTGAGGTGTGCCACTGTGCAGCAGGGTGTCCGTGGAACAAGCCTGGCCCTGGCTCTGACCCTGGGATGATGCCCTGTCACACACATCCAGGAGAATTCATTCCTGGGAGCTGGGGAGTGGCCACAGGCTCAGGCTGTGCCTGGCCCTGCTGGCTGCTGCCACGGCTGCAGGGGCATCTGAGCCAGGAGCTCCCCTACCTGGCAGGTGGACTCAAGTGAGTCCAGAGAACAAGTATCGTAACAAGATTTTTTTTTTTCTTGATTGCTTTATGAAAACAGTCTGGAAGAAATAACGCTAGTGGTAAGAATCCCATGAATATCCCATGAATTCGTGTTTTCCTCAGTGAAGAACGCTGGGAAATGAGGCCAGGAATGAAAGCAGTTGATTTAGTGTTTATTCTAATGCATTTTTATGGTTATGGGTGCCATAAGCCCACTATGAAAAGGAGTAAACTGAGGGAGCAGTGTTTCTTGTGAGCCACAACTGAGCTGGGTGGGGTGAGGGGCACACGGGGCTCCCCCCCTGTGAGTGTATACTGAATTCTTGTCTCAGCTTCAGCCTTCAGTGACGGCAGGATCCAGGAGCCCTGCAGGTGCACAGTGTTACCTGAGTGATACAATTCCACTTACCCAGTTTTCTCTTTGTATTTACAGTGCGTCTGGTGCAAGTGTTGTTGCCATTGACAACAAAATAGAACAGGCAATGGTAAGTAAAATATAAATTGTTTTTTCTAATAGGATTCATGTGGTTCATCACTGAGCATAGGTTTCCTGCTGTATTGTGTTTCTGTGAGGCTGTGATATCCCTGCAGGTGGCTCAGACTGAGAACATCAATTGAAAAAAGGATCTTCTGTGTCACCTATGAATGACACAAACCACTATTGCTTTTACTGTTGGCTCAGAGATATTTTTCAGTTAATTTTCTTACAAATTGCTATGAACAAGGTGATTGAACTTGAAGGAGTGCTGAAAATACAATGCATATTTCAGTATGTTATTCTAGCCAAGATTTTCTGAAGGGTCAGGTGTGCCATCCTTACTTAGCATGCTGCTCAGCTTCAGTTAGAGCTGCTGGATTTTTGCTTCTGATGATGTAAAAGCTTTGTTGTTGGTTTGGTTCTCATACACCTCAGTGACTGTGTGCCACAGACCCATTCCCCCAGGCCACAGCATCAGAGCTGGTGCTTTCCTTCTCAGGAGCTGGGACACCATTCTCGTCCTTGGCGTCCCCGTCACTGAGGTGACGGAGTGCTGGAGACAAAGCTTCCACCGAAGGGCTGGGGGTTTGTGCTCAGAGGCTGATTTAGTCACACATTTCGGTGATGAGAGCTCTGTTTCCAGGCTCACTGCAGCGGCAGCAGTAGCAGTAGGTCCTGGGCTGGGCCGAGGCAGCTGTTCCTTCCCGCGGTGTGACTGCTCCCGCTTCTCTTTGCAGGATCTAGTGAAAAGCCATTTGATGTACGCAGTGAGAGAAGAAGTGGAAGTCCTGAAGGAGCAAATAAAGGAGCTGGTGGAAAGGAACTCTTTACTTGAACGGGAGAACGCGCTGCTGAAGTCGCTGTCCAGCACGGAGCAGCTGTCGCAGCTGTCGCAGCAGGGCCCCGCGCAGCCGCCGCCCGCGCAGCCGCCGCAGCCCAACGTCTCCTCGGCCTGAGCCCGCCCGCGCCGCGCCGCCCTCCGTCTCTTTGGCCTTGTCAGTATTAGACAATCACCGGGCAGAGCCGGGCCGGCCTGCGCGGGCGTGTCCCGGCGCCTCCTGCCGCGGCCCGGAGCCTCGGGGCTCAGCGCCGGCCGGCTGCGAGGCTCCCTCTGCTCCCGGGCTGCTGCCGAGCAGCAGTTCCTCTTCAGAGCCACTGTTCCTTTCCTATGAGTAACATTTGCCTACGTTAGTTTCATTTATTTGTTTTATTTATTACAGGGCTGCTATTTTCATAATGTACATGAACAATGTCACAGAACTTTTGAATTTTTTTTTTTTTTTTTAATAAATGTCTGTATGGGTAAAATGATAGATGGGATTGCGTTAATAGATACAATGTCTAGGCAATAATTGAACAAAGAATCCTGGCATATTTCTAACACTAATGGCAATTGACCTTTGGTATTTATTTACGGTAGTAAAGATCCAGCTTGAATGTAAATTTTGTATAGAGTGTAAGTATGAAGACCATAGTGCATCTGTACAGGTAGTCACCAGTCCTTGTGATATAATAAATAAGTGATGGGCTATTTTGATGAAGAAAACTTTGCTCATTTCTGTTTCTACTTTCTAATAGAGAGAAAGGGGCCATGATTCCTCTGCTTTTTGACATTTCGTTTTTGGTTTGGTTTTTTGGGTGGGAATAAAAAGCTGTGAAATTGTTCAACCTACTTTGTAACCAAAGAAGCAAAGCTGTATAATTGAGTTGGTTGTTGGTTTTTCCTTTTGTTTTGTTGTTTTTTTTTTATTTTATAATGCACATTCTTTATGTATTTTTTATTTAGTGTTTTCTCATTCACAACTTTCTTTGCTGTCTCGCATGATCTGCATGACCTGTAATCTTTGAACCACTTCCGTACCTCATGTTTTTATCCAGCACTCTTAGTGTAATATGTACTAGTCTGTGAACAATGTCAATAAAGAGAAAGAACAGCTGGTGTTGGTGGAGCTAAGCTAGTGTGCTAGGCACTAGTTGTTAAAACAAATAAATGAAGTGAGCCATCTTTTGTTCATTTAAAATGGTGTTTTGAATTTCGTATGCAGAAAACGTTTTGTTACATTGCAGATTTAATGTATTTAATAAATGCAACATGCAGATTAAATGCAGTGTATACCGAGTATTTAAATTAAAAATGTACATTTCATAAATACAGTTTCAAGAAAGACCATCATTTGTGTAAACTAATGCAGTGTGTCAAATTGATGTACAAATATATATATATTTTAACACATTTTCTGAAATTAAACCAGTTTTGTTGAATTTTTTGGCTGTAGATGTTGTTGCAGTATGACTAAACTCAGTAGCTCTTTTCTGAACCAAATGGAGAAATGCAGTGTTAGTGAGGCAGGAACAGACCAGTGCCAGGGTTACCACTTCTCATGCAACAGCCTGGTTTCTTCTCTTTTAGGAGAAGCAGCTTGTGATGCTGGCAGTGGCTGCCTTAGGGGTTTGGGTTTGCCCTGATTGCTCTAAATAAACATCTGGGCTACTGTGAATGTCTGCTTCAGTACCTGAGCCCTGAGAAGCTCTAACTCTGCTCAGGTTTATGTCTAAGGTCAAACACAAGAAACACTGGAAACTGCAGTTTTGGTGTCTTCAGATCTCAAAGAAGTGTCCACGTCCCAGAAACTGCGAAGCATCTCCTCCTCCTGGTAAGCATCAGTTCAGCCCAGTTCACACAACCATGTATTGTGTGCGTATTAAAAACTCACAGAGTAACACCAAAATGCTCTTGCCATTAGGTGTGGATTGGTGTTTCCTGCCTGCTGCGCCTCTGTGCTGTGGGCACTGCTGGGAGAGCTCAGTGCACACGGGTGAGAAAGCAAAATACTCCAGTAGCTCTGTGGGTTTCCTCTCCAGTGTGATCAGGGGTTTGCTCCAGCTGTACAGTGAGGGTGATGCTGGTGAAGTAAGAAAAAAAGGGACAAACTGGGGACTTCTGGGAACAAGAGTCCCTCAGGTGAGTAGCTGATTAAAACATCTCCGGAGGATGCACTGTACTGTCAGTTCACTTTGAAGTGAGGCAGAGACACCTGCAGCTGATTCGGCTGGTCACGGTTTTTGTGCTGGGAGCAGAGGGGCACTGAGCCCATGAGGACAGCCCGGGGCAGCTCTGCTCCCTCGGAACGGCTGCTCTGGGTGTGAGGTGTGGGATGCCCGTTCCGTGGGTGAGGTGTGAGGCAGTGACAGGCACATCCTTCCCCGCCTGGAGCAGGGACCCTTCCCCACCTGGAACAGGGACCTTTCCCCACCTGGAGCAGTTACCTTTCCCCGCCTGGAGCAGGGACCTTTCCCCGCCTGGAGCAGGGACCCTTCCCCGGCTGGAGCAGGGACCCTTCCCCGGCTGGAGCAGGGACCCTTCCCCACCTGGAGCAGGGACCTTTCCCCACCTGGAGCAGGGACCCTTCCCCGCCTGGAGCAGTTACCTTTCCCCGCCTGGAGCAGGGACCTTTCTCCAGCCTGGAGCAGGGACCCTTCCCCGGCTGGAGCAGGGACCCTTCCCCACCTGGAACAGGGACCTTTTCCCGGCTGGAGCAGGGACCTTTCCCCACCTGGAGCAGGGACCTTTCTCCAGCCTGGAGCAGGGACCCTTCCCCGCCTGGAGCAGGGACCTTTTCCCGGCTGGAGCAGGGACCTTTCCCCACCTGGAACAGAGACCCTTCCCCACCTGGAGCAGGGACCCTTCCCCAGCCTGGAGCAGGGACCTTTCCCCAGCCTGGAGCAGGGACCCTTCCCCACCTGGAACAGGGACCTTTCCCCACCTGGAACAGGGACCTTTTCCCGGCTGGAGCAGGGACCCTTCCCCGGCTGGAGCAGGGACCTTTCCCCACCTGGAACAGGGACCTTTTCCCGGCTGGAGCAGGGACCTTTCCCCACCTGGAGCAGTGACCCTTCCACACCTGGAGCAGGGACCTTTCCCCAGCGGGTCCGGCCGTGGCTCAGCGGGACCTGCCTGGCCCGTGGCGGCCGCGCGGCGGCGCTGTGGGGCGGGGCGGGGCTGTCCCGGTCCCATTTCCGTTCCCGTTCTCGTTCCCCTTCCCCGTTCCGGTTCCCGGTCCCGTTCCCGGTCCCGTTCCCGGTCCCGTTCCCGGCCCCGGATCCGCCGCCGCCGCCTCGCACCAGTTCCGAGTCGCTCGGGCCCTCGCCCCCTGCCTGCCCGCGCCGCCGCCGCCTGTCCCGGCCCCGCCCGGCTCGGGGGCTGCTCCCTGTCCCCGAGGTTGTTCTTGGGGACGTGGGGGTGGCTCCCGCCGCCGGACCCCGCGTGTGCGCAGAGGGGCGGGACACGGCGGGGACACGGGCACGGACAGGGACAGGGGCACGGGCACGGACACGGGCACGGACAGGGACAGGGGCACGGGCACGGACACGGACAGGGGCACGGGCACGGACACGGGCACGGCGGGGACACGGGCACGGACACGGGCACGGGCACGGCGGGGACACGGGCACGGACACGGACATGGGCACGGACACGGGCACAGCGGGACGTGGCTGCCGCGCTTTGTGCGCTCCAGCCGCTGTGAAAGGATTGCAGGCACCTCTCGCCTCGGGAAGCAAACCTTGTGCCCCTCCTGATGCGTTACTGAAAAAAAAAAATTAAAAAAAATAAAATTGAGAAGGAGTGTGTTGCAGGTGGTTAATGACGTCCCTGGAGCAGCCACAGGTGCGGTCACGGGCAGCGCCCCGAACTGCCCTAATAACTTCATCTCACGGGGAATAAACCAGCGCCTGGACTGCCCGAGAAACTGCATCTCACGGGGAATAAACTCGGGCACTGCTCTGGGAGGCTTCAGGAAGAAACAAGCGTGGCGTTTGCAGCTTTTCTGCTTGGATGTGTGCAGGAGGCCCCTGCAGCGCTGGAGCTGCTGCCGTGACCCCTCACAGGCGCCACTGCGGGCACGGCGCTGCACCAAACACCAATTTACTGAAGAAGCAGCTTGTCCCAAGCACCCTGAACGTTCCCACAGCCCTCGAGCTGCTGTGCTGGCACAGCCACGAACCTGCAGCAAGAGCAGGAGTGCTCAGAGCCCTGAGCCCTTCCAGGGGCAGAGACAGGAGGGAGGAGGAGGCACCTGCTGAACTCCTGTGGGGATGGCTGGGCCCGGAGGGAGGGCAGCAGTAGCTGGGGGTACCCAGAGCCTGGGCAGCCCCAGTTGAGGCCCCGGGGTCCCACCCTGGCCCAGCTGAGCGGGGGGCCCTGGCACAGCTCCTCTCGGGGAAAAGCCAATTAACCCGGGCTTGGTGTGAACGGCCGAGTTCCTGCCCTGCCCACGTCAGAGTGAACACAACTTGCGTTTGAAAAGAACTTTATTTAAAATCAGCGATTATACAGACTTCCCCTGCCACAGCACATGAGTTCCCAGCACAAGGTCCCCGTGCCCTGGTGGCCCCAGGCTGGGCTGTGCTGGCTCCCACCAGTTCCAATGGTTCCATATGGAAATACAACATGTACAAAAGATCTGCCCCCTCACAGCTAACAGGCATTTCATTAACCTCAACCCATTCAGCTTTCTATTATTTCTAGGGTAACCAGACTTAAAATTTGTCTAATACCAAGAAACCTGGAGAAATCTTCCTTTAGTGACTGCGTGCAGCAGCAGAGCAATTCCCACCACCTTTGTCACCAGCAGACAGCAGAGCCAGCAGGAGTCAGGGCCATCAGCAGGGAAATAAGATCAATAGCAGCATTTTCCATGTGATCTCAAGTTACAGTCATCTACAGAAGAAGGAATTGTGATCACCAGTAGGGAAGCAGTTAAGTACTGAATCCATTGTTAAAAGAAATCGAGTTGAAGGCAGGTTTTACCTTAAATAAGATTAAATATATATTGCAAGACACACCACATTCTGCAGGGGCTGCACATACAGAAGCAGAACTGTGGGCAGGGGAGCAGCGAGACCCCCCACACCCAATATTCCCACACAACATTGTCAAATTTAAAACTATCACCACTGGTTGAAAGTTGTCCAAGAAGTATTTACAGCACGGGCACGGCCGGGAGAGGCTCGGGGAGCCGCAGGTCTGACGGTGCTGCCGCAGTCCCGCAGTGCCGGGAGCAGCTGCAGCCCGGCCGCGCCGGCTCCTCGCTGCCCCACTACCCTACACAGACAAGCATTTGGCGTGGCTTGGACAAAGCTACAGGCGGGGCCGTGCGCCAGGAGAGCCGAGCGCTGCCACATGCTGCAGTGGGCCCGGCCCGCGCACACGGGGGACGCGCGGGGGGCTGCGGGGCCGCAGGGGCGCCTCGGGAACGTGCTGCACAGTCGGGCTCCAGCCTCCGCGGGGCTCCTGGCTCCAGCGGCGCGGCGGCGCGCTGCCGCTGCTCCGGGAGCGCCGCTCGCAGCAGCTGTCGGTTCCTACACACCTGCGTCGCGCTAGCTCCACGCATTACAGAGAGCAGGCTGGATCTTCAGCGAATAAGTAGGTCCACGATTGTAGATCAACAACAGACTTTTATTGCTTTATACATGTGGTGCTGTTCAAGGCACTGTGGCACGGGCTAGAAAACTCGGAATGACTGGTGAAGAGACCTGGAATGCGACACGGCCGGTGCCGCGCGCCGCTCCTCGGCAGCTGCCGCGGCCCCGGCGGGGCACGGCCCGAGCCCGGCCCTCACATGCCCATCCGGATGCTCTGGATGATCTGGAAGATCGCTGCAAGAGAGCGAAGGGGAGCGCTCGCCGGGCAGCGCCAGCAGCGCTCGGGGTCCCGGGGGGCAGCACCAGGCCCGGACAGGCAGCACCGGGCCGGGCCCAGAGGGACAGCACCGGGCACGGAGGGCAGTACCGGGCCCGGGGGGACAGTACGGGCCCGGGGAGCAGTGCCGGGCACGGACGGGGCAGTACCGGGCCCGGGGCCCAGAGGGACAGCACCGGGCACGGAGGGCAGTACCGGGCCCGGGGGGACAGCACGGGGCGCGGGGGCACAGTATCGGCCCGGGGAGCAGTACCGGGCCCACAGGGACAGCGCCGGACCGGGCCCAGAGGCACAGTACCGGGCCCGGGGGGACAGTACCGGGCCGGGGAGCAGTGCCGGGCACGGACGGGGCAGTACGGGCCCGGGGCCCAGAGGCACAGCACCGGGCACGGACGGGGCAGTGCCGGGCCCAGAGGCACAGCGCCGGGCCCGAGCCGCTACCCGGGCCCGCAGCCGCCACCGGCCCCGGGCGCCCGCGCGCAGCCGCTCACCTGATCCGCAGACCACGAAGATGAAGAGAGCCAACAGCCAGGGCCCGACCGACGCCTTCTCCTCCGGGGCCGTTCTCTGCGGGCACAGCACCGCCGTCAGCGCAGCGCGGCCCGGCCCCGCCGCCCCCGCCCGCGCCCGCCCCGCTCGGCCCGGCCCCGCG
>JAOTQP010000469.1:24953471-24966756 GCA_026413545.1 Cichladusa arquata | reverse complement strand
CCTCCCTCGTTCGTTTTTCTTCCTCTCCTTTCCGTCGGCGCTGCGGCCGCCTCGCTCGTTGTTGTGGTCCGTGCAGGGGCCGGGGCCGCCGCGCCCCGGGCCGGCTGTTGGGGCGCCGGGCCTTGGAGCGTGGGCGGCGGCGCCGGGCCGCGGGCGGCGGCTCCTTCAGTGGGGCCCACGCTACGGCCACCCGGCAGAAATCGGCGCTTTTCGGGCCCTTTAGTGCCATGTATGGCCTTGTGCTGGTGCGGGACTAACGTTTGGGGGGGACCGATGTCTGAGCAGTGGCTGTAATTCTGTGTTTGCTTTGGTGCAGTGCCCGTATTGCGGTCGGTGCGCTGGGGCACCTTTGCACCGTTCCGGAAGTTGCGGTGGTGTCAGCAGCTGCCAGCAGGGGTGAGCAGCCCGGCGCACGGAGCCGTGTGCGGGCAGAAGCCTCAGGAGCCCCGGGGCGCTGCTCAGCACGGCTGCCGGCCTCGGGTGGGCAGGGCCGCAGCGGAGCCTGGGCCGGGCCCTGCGGCTCCCTGAGGCACCGCAGAGGTGCTCAGGGGTTTGGGGCCATTGGCGCTTTACCGCAGTTTGATGGAGACGGCTGCTGAAAGGCGAGGCGGGGGACAGCTCGGGAATATTTAACTCCTGCAGTTCCGTGTCCTGCTGATGTAGGGGTGCCTGGGAGTGACATCGCCTGTCTGGGATCCCAGACAGTGCCAGAGGGATTCAGACGGCTCTGCGTGAAGATATTTTTTTTTTTTTATTTTCGGGCACAGAGCAAGGGATTGCTTATGTTGACTTCCCGAATTAATCCTTCCTTAAGGGATTTTTCCAGGGAAAGCGAGTCGTCTGATGCCCAGGGGGTGTTTCCAGAGTTCTGTGTCTCTGCTGGGATGTGGAGCAAGCCATCCCAGCACACTCAGGGCTTACCTGTTGGGATTTGCCACGTGTGATTTCCCTGCGGGTCGGGTTTTCTCTGTGCCATAAAACAGTGTGGTTGTGTTTTAGCTGGGGGGGTTGTGCCGCGGGTGTGTGCTGCTGCCCTGGCGCTGTGTGACAGTGCTGTCTGTGCGCAGTGTCTCCTGAGGCTACAGGCGGGTGTTTGAGGAGTACATGCGGGTCATCAGCCAGCGGTACCCAGACATCCGAATCGAAGGGGAGAACTACCTTCCTCAACCCATCTATAGGTGAGCGTGGTCTGTCTGTCTGTCTGTCTGCTTTCCAGGGTCCGCACACGCGTTTGCACTGACATAATACTGACAGTGTCAACTTAAGGGGACTTTCTGTTGCGATTACATACAAGTGTGGTGATTTTTTGCCTTCTAGGTAGCTGCCTTAGTTTTCCATGCAAGTATCACTGGATATCTGTATGATGAAGCCTGTCATAACCAACTTAAAATAAATTACGTAACTGTTGTTTTAAACAGTGAATTTCCCCAGCTTTTCTTCATGCTGTATCTGGACATAAATTAAATTTGTTGCTCAGACTTATGCACTTAGTGCCAAATCCCAGTAATGGGTTAAGGACACAGATGAAAGCTCAATTTTAACATCTGAATCAGAGCTCACCTGGGGGCGGGGGGGTAAGCTGCCAGAGTGGCTTTTGCTGCAGCTGTGGGGGGAAAGCCCAAAGCAATTCAGAAAAAGCCGAAATGGTGTTATTCCTGTTCTTTAAAGCAGTGTGCCCACGCTGCAGGGTGATGCCATAGTTACTGGGTGGCTCCTGGAGCAGTGGTTGGCCCGATTTCTGGCGGGGCTGTGCTGGTGGGAGGCTGCAGGGCACGGGGCCTCGGTGTGGGCTGGCTGTGGGCAGCTCTGCATCTGGGCTGCTGTGCAAAACAGGGCCTTTCTGGGAGTGTTGTTAATGTGTGTTGCTTTTTTGTTTTGTTGGTTTGATTTGGTTTGGAGTTTTTTTGCCTTGGATAAACCTTGGAAAATTTTGTACTTCCTCTGAAACATTTGAGTGTACGCTATCAAAATTCTCCTAGTGAGGTGAATTACAGTCGTGTATGGTGAAGTAGGAGCTGAACCTTTCAGTCACTGATGTGTGTTGTCTCCAACAGGCACATAGCATCCTTCCTGTCTGTCTTCAAACTAGTATTAATTGGCTTAATCATCGTGGGCAAGGACCCGTTTGCTTTCTTTGGCATGCAAGCTCCAAGCATCTGGCAGTGGGGCCAGGAAAACAAGGTAAAGGACATACTTCTTTTAGTCTGAAAAAGCAGCTCCAGAGTTACTTCATGAGGGTGCTCTGTGAGTCCCTCAGTTCTGACTGATTTACCTTTCATATGCTACAGCCTTACAGTAGAATAATTCTTACCAGTTGTGTTTTATGCTTTTGACAAACCCAGGTGGTGCTTCTGTGATCTCCTTCCAAGCTGCTGCTACTGCAGGAGAGCAGCTGAGGTTAACTTGCTGACAAAGATGATAAAAGAGTTGTTTATTTTGTAGGGCTCAAGAGCAGCATTTCCAGCCAGTATTGTTGATGTTAAAATTACAGCTCCCCTTCTCTGTTGTCTCTTAACTGTTTTTCAGTTGATGCTTCCATCAGACTCCTGACAGATTAGGCAGCAATTAGAAGGGCGTTCGAAAAATGAAGTTGAAATGTTGTGGGTGTTTTTGGAGAGCAGACTGGCATGACATTGTGGGAGAATATCCCCATGAGTCAGTACTGGTGATGCCAGCAGATTCAGGGTGTTGTACTCTGATTTAGAGTAACGTCATTCCAGATTTATTCCACTAAACTAAAGTTATTCGCATACCTTCATGCCTAGCTGCCCAGTGCCCTGGATCTTTCACTGGCCAATTTGCATTTGGTAATATTTCCAGCTGAATGAAATGGGCCAACTCTGTGCCTGGCTGGGCTGGCTGCTGTCCCTGTGCCAGGTCCTGCAGTGTTGCAGTGACCTGTGTGAGTGTGCCTGTGAACAGGAAAAGGAAATTAGAGAGGGCTGGTGGTGAGGGAGGAGCTGCACTGCAGAAGATGCAATCCTCTCCTCCTTACCCACACGCAGAGAAAATTCCCCATGAAGAGCTTGGAGGTGTGCAGGAGGGTCAGTGGTTCCTGAGCACATGTGACTTGCCTTGCTCTGCAGTTTGTGGCTGGGCCCTGGGCTCTGTGATCTGGAGATGGCTGTGCCAGTGACAGGCTGTGTTCCCGTGTCACACTGCCAGCCCCCTGTGCTGGGTCCAGGGATGGCAGAGGGCTGCAGATGGGTGGGTTTGGAGCTGGTTTGGTGCTTTTCTGGGGAAGGCAAGGTGCAGTCTGTGTGAAAAGAGGAAGGGGAGGTGTCTGTAGATGGGAACATTCCTTGAGCAGTCTCAGAGGGAGTTCAGAGGCACCCATGAACAGCAGCAGGTGTGCTGGCATGGCTGAGGTCTCTGTGGATCTTTGTTCTCTTCCAGGTGTACGCCTGCATGATGGTCTTCTTCCTGAGCAACATGATTGAGAACCAGTGTATGTCCACTGGGGCTTTTGAAATCACTTTGAATGGTGAGCTGAGACTTTGGGGAGTGTCACATATACACACGTGAGAGTGGTAGGATGGGGAGAATGAGGGATGGTGTCAGGAAATTCATGTCCCAAGTGTGATATGTGGAAATTGCCATCTGTTTGGATCTTCAGGTGCTGTCTATCACAATAAATGATGAAAATCACGGAAGTCTTATAAAGCAACTTATACAGAAGTCAGATATTCTAGAATGGCTCTGTAAAAACTTACTCAGTGGGATATTTGGTCCCTTGGAATAATTGCATTAGATTCTTTCTTTGTATGTGATGTGCATTAAATAAGAAACCATCAGCTAGGGGCGTGTACTCTCCAATTAGATGCTTTTCCTGTCTGCTCTGCAGCATGCTTTAGCCTTGGAACCCTAAAGAATGTGTTACTAATACTGGATTATCACTACTGGTGGGCAGCAGTACTGATTTTTCAGGTTGAGAGGAATGTCAGTGGATATTTTGCACCTCTCCATCAATATGATACACTTCTAAATGGAAGCATTAGACACTCTGCTCTCCTAGTTGGGCTGGGGTTCAGCATAGCCAGAGGTTTGGAAGCATTGTTGGTTCAGATGTTTTCCTCAACATAGATCAGTACCAACTCAGACAGCTTCCTAGAGCTTCTCAGTTCCATGTTTACACCAGTTCTACCTGTGTTCTGATGCTCCCAGTGTAACAGTGCTTTTCTCCCGTGTGTGTTCTGTGCTAGATGTCCCAGTGTGGTCTAAACTGGAGTCTGGCCACCTCCCTTCCATGCAGCAGCTTGTACAGATCCTTGATAACGAGATGAAGCTCAATGTGCACATGGAGTCAATGCCCCATCATCGATCCTAGCCCCATGGATCAGCACTGAAACTTCTCGTAAGTCTCCTCCAGTCACCAGTGCATTGCCCAGGTGAGACGGGCACTGGACACTGGAGTTTAGGATTGCGTGTTTGTTCAGTTCAGTGTTTCTCTGGAGAGCCAGCTGCCGTGATGTTAAACTGCCACATGTGGTGTCACAGAGGCTGTTTGGGATGTGGCTCCTTGTGCCTGGCTCAGAGCAGGAAGCTGGCATTCCATGGGGCAAGAGAAGGTGTGTTACTGCAGGCAGTGATGTCAATGGAGTATCTGCTGCAGAGATCAGAGCACACTACGCTGTGTGCCTCAGAACAGCCTGTGCAGGGGATTAATGTCTCCTGCCTTTTAACCCAGTTGAATCCCATGGCCTTGGGGGCAGGATGCTGTCCTGTTCCTTGCTTAACCCTGGGGAGCAGAACGCTGTCGTGCTCCGGTTGCTGTACTGCCCTGCCCGTCTGCAAAAGGCTTTTGGTAGCACAGGCTTCACATCCTGTAGGTGTTTTATGGCAAACCACTTCCACGTCCCTGTGTCACCTGTGCCTTTCAAAATGCATCGCTTGCCATTCCCCATCTTGGGGCTGGCTCGGTGCAGGTGTGCAGCAGGCTCAGTGCAGGTATAACCCTCTCTCAGTGCAGGTGTGCAGCAGGCTCAGTGCAGGTATAACCCTCTCTCAGTGCAGGTGTGCAGCAGGCTCAGTGCAGGTGTGCAGCAGGCTCAGTGCAGGTATAACCCTCTATCAGTGCAGGTGTGCCCCAGCCCCCTGCAGGTGTGCCGCAGGCTCAGTGCAGGTGTGCCCCAGCCCCCTGCAGGTGTGCTGTGGCACAGGTGCTGCTGGCTGTAACCCAGGTGTCTCTCTGCAGGCGTTGGGTGGTGGTTCCTGGGCCGCGTGGTGCAGACCCATGAAGGCCTGCACTGAAGACAGCCACTGTTGGTGCAGGCTGGATGCCTCTCCTGCAGCCACGTTGTGCCTCCTGGACAAACACTCAATGAGCCCTGTTTCGGTGCTGGCTGGTCCACTCTGCACAGCCACGAGTGCAATAATACTGTATAGTTTTTTTAAGACTTCATTCGACCAGTTCATAGATCAGCAATGCAGGCATTACTAATGGTAACTTATTTTATATTCGTGTTTCACACAATGGCAGATTGAGTTGATACCTAATTTTTCCTTGGAAAAAGAGAAGTTTGTTTAATCTGTTGTATTTTATATGAATTTATGTTCTTTTTGTAGTTTAAAATGAAGTTATAGGAGTGTCTGATATTGTCCTAAATTGTTGAGTAATTGATAGTTGTCTATCAAAACTCTTTAATGTGGTTAAAACAGGTTTGTATATTTTTCAAAATCTATGGCAGAGTCGAACAGTGCATTATATACTGAATTATATAAGCAAAATTATATGCGGAATAGTTACATCATTCGGTGACTTCAGTGAAAATTAAGATCAGCTGTTCTTTAATCATGTGGGCCAGCTCCAGCAGTTCTTCCTTGGCCATTTGAGAGATGAGCTAGGCCCTCCTGCTGTCCTGAATAAGAACCCAAGAACATTAATTGAAATAAAGAGTTCCCATTTCCTGTGTGAAGTACCTTGTTTGTCACTGATGGACATTCTCGGACTGCAATTGAAAAACTGCATAAAAAGCCAACTTTCCAGTTCCTGACCTTGTATTTGTCGTGTGTAAGCCCCTGAGAGCCTCCAGTGCAGAGAGAGGGGCACATGTGGCTTGGCCTTATCCTCCAGGCACTTACCACAGTTCAGGTGTGCCCTCCCTGGGGCCAGCTAGCCAGCTGAACCCCGAGTTTCAAAGGCAGCTCTGAGAGGCTTGGAGGTTGCTCACTGCAGCACCGCAGGCCTTTAAACACCCACTGCCAGCTCTGTGTTTGGAGTGCTTGAACCAGAGCCCATCCCAGGCTGCAGCTGGTGCTCCCTGGAGCCAAGCACAGGTGCTTGCTCTGGGCACCAAGGGCATTTGGCGCTCTCTGCACCTCCTGTCTTGTACCTGCAGCTGGCTGAGCTGCTGTGGGCACGGGCACCAGGAACTCTTGGGGCATTCCTTCTTGGCAGGAGTGGCAGAGCAGTACCTGTACCTGTGTGGGTGACTTTGGCAGATACCTGCTGTGTACCTGTCTGAAGGCTTGGCTGTGCTCATTGTTTTTACCCAAGGGCTGAAGTGAGTCCTCGCCAGGGCCGGAGACAGAAGGAGGCTGCTAGGAGCAGTGCACTGTGGAGCACAGCACTGCTCTGCCCAGCAAAGCCCTCTCCTGAGGCCTCCGTGACCAAGGTGTCATCAGTGTGGGCTGGCACTGCCTGCCCTGAGCAGGGCCCGTGTGGGGCTGTGCCCTTTGCTCTGCACCAGGGCAGGGCAGGCCCAGAGGAGAAACCCTGCTGAGCACTTGCAGGTGCCACTGCATCAGGGGCGTCTGACGCATTCTGCCTTACACCACACACACTGGGCAGAGCTACTGTGCGTTTACTATGGCCTTGATGGAGCTGCGCAGCTCATCGCTGATGTCAGCAGCCATGCAGAGCTCCAGGATCTTCACAGCCTGGGTCATGAGGTACATGGGAGGCTGTATTTTGTTCCACTGCTCGCTGGAAGGGAAGTTGATGCATCCCCGCATCCTGTCGAAGAGCTGCAGGATCCTGACGCGGAAGGCAAGCAGCAGGAGCTCATCCTCTCCCAGGCGGGCAGGAGGAGGCTGGCTGCCAGCGCCGACCTGTGGAGCAGAGGACAGCCGAGCTGGGACAGGAGCCTGCGGGGAAGGGAGCTGCCCTGCACCCTGCCCACATGGATCATAGCTCTTCTCCCTGTGGCAGAGCCAGGTGACCCTTGGGGATGTAGTCGGGGACTTGCCTGGGAGTGGAGTCCCACACTGTGGGCCCTTGCAGAGAGCTGGGGCTGGCAAGTGCCCCATCTCCATAGGGGTGGCAGGAATACACACGGCCACAGCCTGCTTTTTGGGGGAGGAGCATGGGACAGCACAGGGAGCATCCACCACAGGTAAGTGTGGATGTGAGCTTCCCTGGCTGCCCTGCTCCTGCTGTGGGAGTGGCTTGGCACAGGGACAGTACCTGCACTTTGGTTCCCATGTTGAATTTTGCTTGTCGCCCCTTGGCGAGGAAGGAGACAAAGATCTTGTCCTGGGCCAGGATCCTGACCCCCACGTGGCGGTTCAGGGAGACGAAAACGGGGCTCAGTGGCGCGTGGGGTCCTGGTGACAACTCTGGCCACATCCACCTTCTGACCCTGTTGCCTGCTTGGTCCAAATACTGCCCACCCTGGATACTCATATTTATCCTAAAGAAAGAGAAATGGAAGCTCTGAACCCCGTAAGCTCCTGTGTCAGAAGGTGTCTCATTCCCCTGAGGGATGGCACAGAGGCACAGCAGGGGCAGAGTATGTCCCCCACCTCTCAAGGCACAGCTGGGTTGCCTTGCTGCTCTGGGGACACTTGAAACAGGGCCCATGAGCTGCTGAATTTGTCTATTTTTGGATGCTATTAAAAATACCCTTTTTGGCCTCTGAAATGCCAGTGCACAGAGGAGACAGCAAAGCTGCTGAACGCACCACTCAGCTCCGTTCGGGTAATAGCACGTGCTCCTGCCGTCAGACTGAAACAGTGCTCGGATCTTGGTTGTCTTCAGCTCATCTTCGTGTACTATGCAAACCAGCTGGTCCCTCCCTCGTATGATGATGATGGCCAGGTTTCCAGATGGATAGCTGCTGCCAGGTAAGGTGTTTGTAACCCCCTGCTTTGCTTGGTTAGTCAATTATTACACGCTAAATACTTTTGGGTACTGCTTTGGGGTGTAAAAACTGATGTATTACCCAGAGCACTGTGTTAAAGTGCTTTATTAATGAGCACTTTAAAGTGCTTATTAAAGCGCATTAAAGTACTAAAGGTGTGCTGTTCCCTTGGGCTGGGTCTTGGAAGCTAGTGCTCATTGGAGCTGCTGGCTGCTTTGAAACCTCAGCCCAGGAGCTGTGTCAGGTTGTACTGCTGCTGCTCCTCAGACAGAGCGACTGGGAGCGATGAACCGGGTTGTAATAAAGTGGAGTGGGATAAACTTAAAATTAGTAACAGCCCTGGAAAAATGCAGGCAAGTGAACCCCGTGAAGGATACAATAACTGCGAGGTTCCGTCTGGGAGCATGGTAAGGAATTTCTTTCCATTTTTGTAGTACTTCTGCACCAATTTAGCCTTCCCCACCTAAGATTGGAAAGATTAAACAGATGAGAGCAGTCAGGCACAGCTGCCCTGTGAAAACGGGCACTGCTGGGCTCGGACCGCCCGGAGCGGTGACACACCCAAGGTGCTCCCGGCGCTGCCGGCCGCGTGTACCTTCTTCCCCAGAAGACTGAAATCGTGGAGGATGCCGCGGGATACGGGCTCCTTGTGCTTGGGCTCGCTCTTGGGCTTGGGTTCCGGCTGGGGCTCCTCCTCGGGACCAGGCTCCTTCTCCAGGCCGGGCTCCTCCTCGGGACCAGGCTCCGTCTCCAGACCAGGCTCCTCCTCGACACCGGGCTCTGGCTCGGGCTCCTTCTCGAGACCAGGCTCGGGTTCGGGCTCCTCCTTGGGCTGGGGCTCTGGCTCGGGCTCCTTCTTGAGACCGGGCTCCGGCTCGGGCTGCTCCTTGGGCCGGGGCTCCGGCTTGGGCTGCTCCTTGGGCTGGGGCTTGGGTTTGGGCTCGGGCTCGGGCTCAGGCTCAGGCTTGGCTGCACTCACAACAGGCTCTGGTGTCCCGCTTGTGGGAGATGTGAGTTCCGGGGAAAGCTCGTAGGAAACGGATGCAGCTTGCTGTGAACCTGCAGAGCACAGGGAGGGCTTCTGTGCAGGGGAGAGGGTTGGCAGTGCCCACCATGGGGCTGCCTGATACCTCTGCTGTAACTGGGGGAGGGGGAGTTCCTGGCTGAAACACTCCATCCTGTCTGTCTCGGGGTATTTTCTAGCAAGGGCAGTCCAAAGTGCTCAGCTATTCCAGAGCACAGGATTATGATAAAAGGTAGCATTTTTTCAGTTATGTCTATACAAACATCTACGTAAACAGCAACTTTTTGGGATAACATTTGGCTCCACACACTGGAACTGACCATTTGAGATCCCAGTGCCACAGAAGCCGCAGTGCCCTGCCATCCTCTGTGAAAACATGCCCATAGTGTAAATCTGGTTCACCTGTCGAAACTCCTACAGCTAGACCCAAAGGCTGCTCAGTCATCCACAGCCTGGGCTAGGAATTGGTGGAGTATCCCTCTGAGGCAAGATATGGGTGAGCCTCATTCTGGCAGTTCCTACTTGCCAAGGGCTTGGCTTTGCAAGCTTGTCCTCTCAAGTCAGGTTCTGTGCATGTCAGCTGGAAACTTCACAGATACATGCTGAAAATCATGACAAACAGCCTCTCTTTCCAAAGGGGATGTGCCTACTCTTGTGCACATGTGTGAGGGATGATTTAACATGGCTGTATCTGGATCTAATTTAATGATACTGCATATCGGACAATGAATGGACATGCTGCTGCATAAAATCCTCCAGCTGGAAACCAGCAATTCCACTGAATGCATCGTTGAGACAAATGGACAAATCCGTAAGAAAATACCAACTCACCTGCAGTGGCACTTGGCTTTAAAGACTGGTCAGCCAACTCTCTGGCCAGTTGTCTTTTCTGCTGCCTGGAAAATAGAAGTGTTGTTGACACCTCACGTATCGTATTTGGAAAGCTGCAAGTAGTGGATATCCCTGCTTTAGGAACACAATTTCTGAATCTGTTTTTCTCTCTGCTCACAATTCCAAGTAACAGGCAGCAGAGGGTCACCAAAATACTCACACCTCAGCAGAAAGGAATTGCACCCACACAGATTCCAGTGAACAGACTGCCACTGCAGTGGCATCAGCTCTGCTGGCAGGAGAGCTGAATATGGGCTTTGCATCAGATTTTATGTGAAAGAGAAGGACAGATGCCCACAAGAGCTCATCTCCAAGAATATTTTCACTATTCTTGTGTAGCTCCCTATGAATCTGTTGGTGGGATAGTGGTTTGGTGTGTGCTCCGTACATAGTAGGAAGCACTTGCACCCTTGGGCTGTGAGGGATTTTCAAGGAGACCAACAGTTTACTTCCAGGTGTACTGGTTTAGTTTTCCTTTTCCCTGTGGCTTAGACTTTCCCTGGAGGCTTAAGCTTTGGGTCTCCTGCTAAACAGCCTGAGAACTTGCAGAGCTCTTGTGTGTGACTCTGGAAACTCTAATCCAAACACGGTTTATGGAGCAAGACAGAAACACAAACTCCAGCTTTGTTTCAGTGCCAGAGGTAGAAGCTACACTCAAATACTGTCCCTTCCCACAGTTGTGGGGTTTTTTTTGCTCTACCTTTCTCTAGACAGTTCATCTGTCAGCACTGGAATTAACATTTCAGTCAGTACATGCTTCACCACCTTCTTGTGCAGCCTGGCAATAGATGAGCCACAAGGGACCAGACAGAATCTGAACTTCTGGTGCCCAAAGCAAAGGTTTTTCTTCTTTCATCCCTCTTCCTGTGGTTTCTTAGCACTCCTTTTCCCCTCAGAGCTCCCTGTTCATTACACAGCCCTGACCCCCAGTTCTCCCAGTACCTGCGGTTCTCTTGCTCCTTTGACAGCAGCAGGTTGGTTTCAGAGCCGAGTGACTCCTGACTGCTGACAGCTCCGGGAATGCTGCTGGCATCCTCGAGCCTCTTCCTCTCCTTGGCGATGAACTCGTAGAGCTCTCGGCTGCGCTGGCAGCAGAATCTCTGGAAGGCAGAGAGCAGAGGTGTCACTCGGCCCTTCCTCAGCAAGCCCCGCTCGCCCCTCCCGCCTGCTTACGTCTGCCTGCTCCTCGGAGAGGGGGATGTCCTCAGAGACGGGGAACGGCCTCAGCAGGTCGCCACAGTACTCGCAGGTTGGCTCAGCATCCTCCTCTGCCTGCAGCTGTGGCGGGGAGAGCGGGGAGGGGGCAGGTGGGGTGCCAGCCCCCAGATCCCGGGTTAGCACGGCCAAAGAGGGCTCTGCTCAAAACGCAGCAAACGTGACAAAGCACCTACAGGCACTCACAACAGATCCGTGTCTGTCTGGGAGATCTTGGAATGACCAAACTCAAAGCATTAGGTTCAGGAAACCGCCAAAAAGAAAAGCAGATGTGTTGTAAATAAATCAATAAATGACCCCTTAGAAAGGGAATGACTGTGGTATTTATGAGCTCTGCTCCTTCCCAGGGAAGCTGAGAGCACAGAACACTGTAGCTGAGGATTTGAATGTATTAGAGAGGAAAACTCCTGTCTGCAGTTGTGGGAGTTTCTGACGAAGCACCAGCAGAATTGTGATACAGAGCTGGTCACATCCGACCAGATGCAAACCAGTGTGGCAGCAGGCTGTGTTTTAAGGATGGGTACTGGATATCCTGAAACAAAATTCCCTTGTTCCCCACCTCATGCCTTGGATTAGCTCTTTGCTGACTTTGCTCTGTCTGGGGTTATGGGGAACTCTGTGTCCTGCTTGTATTCTGTGACTATACCTATTTATGTGTATTTTTAAGCTGATTTCGACAAAATATTCTGCTGGGAAATTCTCAACAGAGAATTCTCCGCAGTGGGGAGAGGCTGCACAGCCTCTTGCTGCCCGGTTGTGCACAATGCTGTTTCAAGAGCATCGCAGAAGAGAAAGGGGCTGACCCCTGTCACGTAGGGGCTCCTTTGTGAGCTTGGCGAAGGGCGTTGGTTCCATGTTCCTACAAGGAGCAGTGTGAATAAGGCAGCGGGGAGCCAACTGACCCAACTGACCTCGTGGTGTGCGGCTGCGGGCGGGGCCTCGGGCCTGTAGGCCAGCAGGGTGGGCAGGCCCGCGGGGGCCGGCTGCGGGCTGGCCGGGGGTGTTCCGTACAGCGGCTCTGCCGGCTGGACCGTGCCCTTCTCGAGGGGCCAGGGCCAGCGGGGCTCGCCCGCCGCATCGTCCGCGCCATCGTCCGGCCCCTCGTCGGGCGCACCGCTGGGCTCCGCGGCCCGGCCCGGCCCGTCCATGCCCGCGGCTGCGGCGGCGGCGGCGGCGCGTCTCCAGGGCAACGGGAGCGCCGCGGGGAGCGCGGGGCACGCCGGGACCGCGGGGGGGCGGGGGGGAGCCGCCTCAGCCCCGCCTCAGCCCCGCCCGGCACCGGCCGGTACCGGCCGGTACCTGATACCGGTACCTGATACCTGGTGCGGGCCGGTACCGGTACCCGATACCGGTACCTGATACCCGGTGCGGGCCGGTACCGGTACCCGATACCGGTACCTGATACCGGTACCTGATACCCGGCACCCGGTACCGGCACGAGCCACTCCACCTGGCAGCCGGTACCCTGTGCCCGGCACCGGCCGGTACCCGATACCGGTACCTGATACCTGGTGCGGGCCGGTACCGGTACCCGATACCGGTACTCGATACCTGTACCTGATACCCGGTGCGGGCCGGTACCGGTACGCGATAGCGGTACCCGATACCGGTACCTGATACCTGGTGCGGGCCGGTACCGGTACGCGATACCGGTACCCGATACCCGGTACCTGATACCGGTACCTGATACCCAGTACCGGCACGGGCCACTCCACCTGGCAGCCGGTACCCTGTGCCCGGCACGGGCCGGCCGGTACCCCGCGGCACGGGCCGCTCCGCCCGCTACCCTGTATCCGGTACCCGGCACGGGCCGGCGCGGACGGTGCCCGATGCCCGATACCCGATACCCGGCACGGGCCGCTCCGCCCGGCACGGAACGGGCTGCGGCTGCTCCGTTCCCCGTGCCCGTGCCCGTCTCGGCGGGGCTGTGGGCGCTGTGCGGCCGGGAGAGGAGCCAGGGCGGCTCTCACGGGGCAGCCGGAGGAGCCCGGGGTGCAGGCTGTGTCCCCCCGGGGTGTTGGGCTGTGTCCCGGGGTGCAGGCTGTGTCCCCCCGGGGTGCTGGGCTGTGTCCCC
>JAOTQP010000469.1:24903528-24918142 GCA_026413545.1 Cichladusa arquata | reverse complement strand
GCAGCCGTGGGCGCCGCTCTGCCCCGAGCTTTGCCAGCCCTGGTCGCTGCTCTGCTCCGGGCTTTGCCAGCCGCGGATGCTGCTCTGCTCCGGGCTTTGGCAGCTCCAGGACTCCTCACGGGCGTTGTTGGTGCTGCTGCCCGGGTGCTCAGGTGCCCAGCAGCCCTGGGTGCTGCTCTGCCCCGGGCTTTGCCAGCCCTGGGCGCTGCTCTGCCGCTCGCTGCTGCGCTGCCCCTCCGGGGCCGTGAGCTCCTTCCCCTCCCCGGGCGCCGCGACCGCCCCCGAGAGCTTGCTGCGGAAGGAGCTGGAGAGGTGGTAGTAGAGGACGGGGTCGAGGCAGAGGTTGCCCACGGCGAGCAGCAGCGTGGCCTCCTTGGCTCGGAAGAGCGCCCTGCGCAGCGCGCAGCCCGCGGCCGCGCTGCCCTGGCTCAGCGCGTAGGGGATGCGCACGGCGTGGAACGGCACGAAGCACAGCAGGTGCGCCCCGCTCAGCAGCAGCACCTGCAGCAGCGCCCGGCGAGCCCGAGCGCCGCCGGGGCCGTGCCGGAGCCGCCAGCAGCGCCGCGCCAGCAGCGCCGGGCACAGCAGCAGCGCCGCCGAGACCTGCAGGAACAGCGCCGTGCTCACCAAGTTGGTGAACACGTGCCAGTCCCGCCCCAGGCGCGTTTTGAGGTCGATGCAGCCCAGGCCGGGCCGCTCCCGCACGGGGCGGGTGGGGATGGCCATGTTGGGCACGGTGAGCAGCAGGATCAGCAGCCACGCCACGGCGCACAGCGTCCGGGCGAAGCCGGGCTCCTGCAGACGGAAGATGCGGGAGCTGTGCGCCAGCTGCAGGCAGCGATCCACGCTCACCAAGCCCAGGAACGTGATGGACAGATACATGCTCAGGCAGATGCAGCAGGCTGTCACCTGGCAGTGGAATACCCGCAGGTTCCAGGACGCGATTCCCAGGTCAACAATAATCTTCACGGGCAGCGCCAGAGTCAGCAACAGGTCGGCAGTGAGGAGGTTGATCAAGTAGATGCTCACAGACTTTGGTTTCTGGTCCTTCTGAGTGAATGCCCACAGTGCGAAACAGCTTCCAATAATTCCCACGAGAAAAATCAAGTAGTAAAAATAGGTGAAAGGTTCCATTTCGTCATAGAGATGACATTCAGAAACGTTGCTTGACATTGTAAATTCCTTGTGTGAGCTGGCTTTGCTGACAGGAGATATCAAGGACCTACAAAAAGAGCCAAGAGAAATGACATCAGCCTTTCCTGGGCAGCAGTATCATTCTCTCAGAATTTTGTTTGATTAATTATAAAAAACCCAAAACAATTAGAAAAATATTTTTCTCTCCTCACGCTGCTTCCCAAATATTCAGGAGGGCTTTGTTCTCATGCTGGAAGAATTAGGAATGTATTAGGATTTGTTTCTGAAGACATAGAGCCTTCTGAGCAGCATTTCCACCACAGCAGCCTTTCTGGCAGTGCTTGGTTCAACACCCTCCTCCAGCCAAAATGCTAGAGAAAAAGGTTTGAATCTATTTAAACATCTGGTTAATAATGATCATACTAAAACATCTTAACTTTTGAAGGATTGAAGCTTTTATTTTAATGAAAAAAGTAGTATTTGTAGCATCCTCGCTCTGTAAAGATGTGTTGGGAGTTCTGAGAGAATGCACTGTCCAACCAATATACAATATATAATATACAGATATGTCAGATGGGTGAGCAAATGGTCCTCAGCAGCCCTAAGGTTTGCAAACTGCTCTCCATTCCTGCTTGAACACAGAACAAATTAACTGCATTTTAATGAAACCTTTAGGAAAAGCACATTTTGAAAGAAGCAGATAATGACTAATTTTGGTCACCTTCTTTGTAGGCTTCAGTAGAAAGGAAAGTAGAAAACTTTGGTCCTAATTTAACTAAATACCCCTGGAAGACTGAGGGTTTTTTTCCTTTGCTATGCTGTGTCAGTCTGCTACAGAGAATGTTTGTGGGAAAGGCTGTTCCTTTGAATTTCTTGGAACCCAGACATTGATGTCTTGATTAGCATCAGACTGCAGCACTTCTACCTATTGCACAGAATATTTTATACAATATAAGAGAACTACTGCATGTATAATTTAATCTGTGAATTGTGTCCAGGTTTGCACAGTTTGTAAAGCACAATGAGTGCAGGTGCTGCACTTACTGACAGTGCTGGGGGAAGCAGTTTGGTCCCTGCAGTCTGTGCAGGTTCTCCTGTCCTGAGGAGCTGCAGTGGGTCTGGGTGAGGGCAGCAGTGCTGCTGGGCTGGGCTGGGCTCCCAGCCTGTCCCCATCCCTGGTGCAGGGCGCCCAGCACCCCCAGCCCTGGCTGTGGCCGGGCTCCCAGCCTGTCCCCATCCCTGGTGCAGGGCGCCCAGCACCCCCAGCCCTGGCTGTGGCCAGTGACACTGGCACTGCTGTGCCCCAAGTCGAGCCCAGAGCGTGTGCCAGTCAGATTTGGGGCTGCACCTTCATGGAGAGCTGAACAGGCTGTGACAGACAAACTGGAGCCACCTACCTGTGCTGGTGGCCTGGGCTGTGCAGAGTCTGCCCAGGGCTGCTGTCCCAGGGCTGCTGTCCCCCTGCTGTGTCACCTCCTGCCCAGGCTGCTGTCCCAGGCTGCTGTCCCCCTGCTGTGTCACCTCCTGCCCAGGGCTGTCACCTACTGCCCAGGGCTGCTGTCCCAGAGCTGCTGTCCCCCTGCTGTGTCACCTCCTGCCCAGAGCTGCTGTCCCAGAGCTGCTGTCCCCCTGCTGTGTCACCTCCTGCCCAGGCTGCTGTCCCAAGGCTGCTGTCCCCAGAGCTTCTGTCCCAGAGCTGCTGTCCCAGAGCTGCTGTCCCTCTGCTGTGTCACCTCCTGCCCAGGGCTGCTGTCCCAGGCCGCTGTCCCCCTGCTGTGTCACCTCCTGCCCAGAGCTGCTGTCCCAGTGCTGCTGTCCCAGGCCACTGTCCCCCTGCTGTGTCACCTCCTGCCCAGGCTGCTGTCCCAGGGCTGCTTTCCCCAGAGCTGCTGTCCCAGAGCTGCTGTCCCAGAGCTGCTGTCCCAGGCTGCTGTCCCCCTGCTGTGTCACCTCCTGCCCTGCCCTGTGCTCTGCAGGCTGCACACGGGCTGTGGTTTCCAGATGAGCTGCTGACGCAGTTAAACTCAGCCTTCAAACACTGCATCACGTGGAGGTTACCCAAAGGGGCAGGGACAGGGGAAATAAGAAAGAAGAGCTCAGGGAGCAGCCCAGAGCCCGTTCCTGTTCCTGGGGAGAGGCAGGAGGGGGCTGTGCCTGTGGCTGTGTGACAGCACTGGCTCTTCCTTTGCTTTTGTTTCTATAAGTCTGAAACCCTGTTTCCCCCCTTCCCTGCATGTATCTCACATTTAAAACCCATCTGAAATCAGGATTTTGCAATGTGGCTGGTCCTCATTCATTTTAATACTCCTGCATGAAATTCTAGGTTCTGGGAATCTCATGATGCTTGTTTTAGAGTTACACCTTAGCTGGCAGATTTGAAGACACCTAGGGACTCTGCTGATTGCAATGAATGAATTCTAGATCTTTGGATATCTTCCAAGCACTATTAAAAGTAAAAATTACACATTAGGGAAGTTGGGGAAATATTTTTTTGTTGTTCGGTTGATTTGGGAAACCATGAGAAAAGATCTGACACCATGCTGGGGTGAGGTACTGAGAGCAAAACTGAAACTCCAACTGGTGGCCCTTGGCTGTTGTTGAGAGTCCACAGGAATTTACAAATCCTGTACCAGAGATTTGTGGAGAAACAGATGAAGAATGTCTGGTTTTGGGTTTAGTCATAAACTGAAAGTTCAGACCATATTTGTCAAAATGTTTGCAAAGCTTCAGAATCTGGAAAGATCCTGTGTCCAGCTGTGAGCAAACACAGATTAATTTTATAGTGTTAATTTTATAGTGTTCTGCTCATGCAAACTGGCTTTTCTGTGCTTGTAGGGTTTTTTAACCCCAAACTGCAGCACTGAGAATTGTTTCTGTCTGTGCATCTCTGTCAGCCAGTTTCTCCTTTGCTGTAGGGTCAGTTTACAGCTCAGGGAACTTCTCCAGGTCCAGAAGGACAAAGTGATGGTTCAGTAAATGTTTACTGCATGGTGGTCTGCAGAAGGGCTATGGGAAGAGAGCAGGTGCTGGAATGTGCATTCCCTGGGTGTGTGGGGAGCTGCCTTGGGGTGCCTGAGGCTGATGTGCTGGGAAAGATGAGAAAGGATTAATTTACCCAGTGCTGAAAAAAACCCTGGCCTCAGCTGATGAGCCAAGTGAGGAGCAAGGCTGAGCAGATGGAGCAGAGGCTTGGCCTGACACTGGTGGGACCTGGGACTGTCACTCACGGGGGGATTGCAGCAGGACAGGCCATGGAACCATTTCCTGGCTGGGGAACCTCTTGGAGGAGGATTTTTTAAACATGAATGAAAAGCTGGAAATGTAGCATCCCTTTTGAATGCAGGTTTTGATCACCACCCATTCCCCTGTGCCTGCATGTAGACTCTTGTTGTTCTAATATCAGTAATCTGGTCAGGTGTGAAACAACTGCACAATATAAATATTTTTTTTCAAAGCTTGCAAAGCACTCAAGAAGTTGTTCAAATTTATATTGTGGAAATGTTTTCATCTGTCTATGGCTGTGATCTTTCACTGCTGCAATAATGTAAATTTATGTAGGCAAATACCAAGCCCTGCCATGTAGGGAATGGAATGTTTTTGCCATAAATGACCAAAGATCTCCCACCAAGCACCAGATTCCCCTCCCCAGCTGGTTCCCTGGCTTGGAGGGCAGAGCCTCAGTTTGACAGAGTCAGGCAGCTCTGAAAGAACCATATCAATATCTTTAATGTATTTTCTTTCACAAACACAACTCCTGCAGTCCCTGTGGGCAGGTTCAGCTCCCACAGCCCAAGGGACACCCAGGCTGCCCCAGGCACTGGTGGGGAGCTGGTGCCCACTGGGATCAGGCTGGAGCTGCTCTGCTGCTGGCTGGGAAGGGCACGGAGCTGGATTTGCTCCAAAATCTCTGTGTGAACCCAGTGGAGGTGCCCAGACTTTAGCTGGAGTACAATCCTGTGGGATGGTAGAATCCTGCTGCTGCTGACCACTGGTGTTGGATAAGAGAAGTTACCCACAGCCTTAGAGAAGGTGCAAGGATGAAATGTTTAAACATTTTTCACCCTTAGATCTGTTAGGGCTAAAATGCAGTGGCTGAAAGATGAAGGACTTGTTATTTCTGTTCCTAAAGCTTCTTTAAGTAAAATGAAGATATTCAGCTGCAGAGCCACTGTCTGAAAGCTTTAGCAGATACTTTAGGCCCTGGTATGTTTTCCCAGTACAATAATAAAATAAATTAAAAAAAAAAAAGCTGCTATGAAAAATAAAGTCACAAAAGAGATTATATGTGTATAGAGCAGGGTGGTGGCTTTCAGCCAGAAATGCTTTACTGGTACAGTCAGAAATGCTTTACTGCTGTGTAAAAATCACAGGAAAACCAGCAAAGCATTCTCAGTGGACTGAAGTGTAGCAGAGTTTTTAGGCAGCTGTACTTGTGTGCTCCCAGCTGGGTCTATGATGTTCTTGCTCCTTCTGCCCCAGCAGGGGGGAGTTGCTGCACTTGGTGTGGACATGTTTCTGTTCAGGTAATTCCAGAGAAGCAGCAGGTGTGGTTTGGGTCTGTTGGAGGCTCCTTCAGAGACTCCACCATTCTGGACTCCAGGATGTGCTGCTCCAGGTGCTGCTCTCTGCTCTGAGATCCAGGGTGGTGTCACAGCCCAGTGCAGCCAGGGCACAGCTGAACCAGCACAGTGGATATATTGGGATCTGCTCTGAGATCCAGGGTGGTGTCACAGCCCCATCCAGCCAGGGCACAGCTGAACCAGCACAGTGGATATATTGGCACATGCAGTGCTGGCTGTAGCCAGAGAAGCAGCACCTGGTGCCGTGCTGAGCCCCTCTCCTCTTTGCTGCTGGCTGTTGTGTGCTCTGTTTCTTTGGGACATTTGCTCATCAATAACTTCCTGAAATGTACATTTCTGTACAGACACAAACCTACACTATGTTTATACTTTCCCGAAGCGTATTTGATCTTCTGCATTTAGAAATTTCAACCTGACATGAAGCTTTTGGCTTGAGATGCAGTTTTTGATACAGCTTTTCTCTGAAGGGGAGGCAGAGGAAAAAATAAATAATAGGATCCAGGCAGACATTTGCAGCAGACAGCAGCAGAGTGAACTCCTTGGCGTAGAACAGCGACTTTTGGGCCTGGCAGGTGAAGCGGGAGCTGGTCTGGCTCAGGGTGTAGGGGGTCCTGCAGAGGTGGTAGGGCACAAAGCAAATGACAAACACAAACATGATGGTGAATATGTTCCGGCTGGTTTTCCTCTTGGCCATGTCTGAGCTCCTCCGGAATTTTTTGTAAGAGCTGTATATTTTTTTGGATATAGAAGTGTAAAACACGATCAGCAGAAAAAAAACAATCCAGAAAATCCCCGTGCAGATATAGGTTGTTGCTTTGTGCCACTGTCTGCCCAGCTCGCTTTTAAGACCTATACATTTCGTGGAGTAATTGTCTTTAGTGATTTCATTAGTTAAAATCATATTTGGAAACGACACAACCATTATCAGCAGCCATATGGCTACAGAGACCACCTTGCTGTAGCCGACTGTGTGAACAAAGGAGGTGAGCAGAGGCTTCACGATTTTGTAGTACCTGTCGAAGCCAATGAGGCCGAAGAAGGAGATGCCGATGTACATGTTCATGTAGAACAGCACTGCCGAGTACCTGCACACGAACAGGCTCAGCTCGGGGGGAGCCAGCCCAGAGTCCGCCAGGATTTTGAAAGGAAAGGTCAGGCTCATGAGGAGGTCGGCCACAGCGATGTTCTTGAGATAGACAATGAAGCTCTTGGTGCTGGGCACGTGCAGGAAGACCCAGGCTGCCAGGGCGTTGAGCGAGAGCCCCGCCAGGAAGATGAGGCAGTAGAGCAGGGGGATGGCCGTGGTGCTGACCACCGTGCTCAGGCTGCAGCTGCTCCCTGACCCGTTGCTGCTGGAGTTGAACATCTTGTGCTGTCGTCATTCCTAGAAACAGGGAAGGGAGGAGCTCAGCAGGGCGGGGTGGTGCCGGGCTTTCTGCTGATTGCCCGAAGTTTTCTGCCCTCACTCCCAAACAGAGTCAGAAATGGCCAGGCTCCCACACCCCAGCACTCCCAGCAGGGGATGCAGAGAATGTTCTGAGTGGGGCCATCTCCCTTTCTGGTGATGTTGCTTTGAACAGAGGATCCATTTGCTTCTCTCTCTGACCTTACCCTGCTGCCTTCCAGCCCAGGGCTGCAGCTGTGAGCCCACCTGCTGTGAGCTGGGCTGACCCACAGTGCCTGGTGACTCAGGGCTAATGAGATGTGCTCAAGGACTGGTATCTTTAACACTGATTTACCACGAAACATGAGTGATATGAATATTCCTGCTCAAATGTTCTATATAAGCTCCTCTTCTGGTGGTCAGGTGAGAGGACACCCCGTGTATGGTAACACACCCCAGTGCTCCCTTGCAAGGAGCTCACACGTGCAGCTGGTGTGAAGAGTTTGCTGGAAACTCCCGGCAGCCCAGCACACAGGAGCGTGTCTGTGGGTTAGCTGGTAATGTGGGAGCTTGAGCTGGCTTCTCAAGCCTGTCAGATTTACATTTGAAAGGATTTCCAAGAAGAAATCACATGTGCTGCCCGCTTTTCTTTGCCAGAATGTTTGTGGGGGTGGATTATCCTCTGTGGGGAGGGCAGAACAAATATAGATATAAATATAATGCAGCTGTATTTGGCAACTGAAACCCTGGGCAACTGGAAAATACGTGCCTTGGAGCTGGGAAAAAAACCCCTTTGTCTTTTAGAAAATGAAGAATTTCCTTTTATCCCCATTCTGAGTCAGTAACTGATGTCTCTGTGGAGCAGATTGGAACCTGAATGCAACCTTGCAACAGCTAGAAATGGACATTTCCTCTCAAACAGGTTAAAAGATCTCCTTTGTGTTGTTTTCTGTGCCTCTTGCAGATGGTGCCAAGGCTGATCAGCTCAGGTGTGCTCCGGAGCCTGCATGGGTGGGAGGAGCACGGGTCAGTGTGTTACCCTGGGCACACCAAAGCCTGCACTTAACCTCCTCCTGCTCTTTATCCCAGAGCAGCCACCCTGGCGTTGTGCTTCAGCTCCAGTCAGCAAGGCACTCGTTTCTGTTTGGCTGAGTTTTAGAAGACAAAGGTTTGGAGAGCAGGTATTAAACCATCACACGGGCAGGTGTGTTAGAGCTGGCAGGTTATGTGGGCAGAGCTTGGGGTGATTGTGCTGAAATTAGAAGCATCTTCTGGAAAGGCACTAATAGCAAATGGCATTTTAATTTAAATAGTGACACGTATTTAAAACCTGCTCTCTTCTGCTGTGTCTCTGTTCACTTTCCCCCTCCAGGCTGCTCAGCAGGACCCTCTCTCTGCACATGGTATGTTAAGAACTTGTTCCTTCTCTGTAGGGTTTTCTACAGCCAAGAACCCTCAGGTCTTTCTGTGCTTGGACTTGGGGGCAGAGATTAAATTGTTTAGAAGTTCATGAAGTATGTTTTGTGCTGAGGCATCATACAACAAAGGATTCTTTCAGAGCTGTGTGGCTAAAGATGTGAACATCGAATCTTTGTGAAGTCCATTGTGTCTGTGCAGCACGGAGAACACCCCATACAAATTTTACATTTGATACATCAGATTTATCAACTGTCTGTCACTGAGAGGGAGCCACAGGACTCTGTACATCTTCCCATGTCACTGGCATGTCCTTACCTCCCCTCAGCTGCCTGCTGTGGAGTTCTGCTGAGGCTCCAGAGCTCTGTCCATCCCCAGCACTCTGCTCCTGCTGGGACACCTGGGGGAGACACAAAGACAGTGCTGTGTCCTGGCAGGGTCACTGTGCTGCCGAGGGTCCTGCAGCTCAGCACTGAGCAGAGCTCAGACACGGTCCAGATCTCAGGAGAGCTTCAGAAATGGGTGGGGACAGGCACGGGGCAGTCGTGTCCAAGCTAAACCCTGTCCCTGCACGGGCAAGGCTGGAGGCTCCAGTGTCCCCTGCGAGCATCACAGCTGTGCTCATGGTCACTTTTATCTGTTTTATCTTTGTGCCACCTTCTCACACAGCTTTGTCTGTTCTTTGTGCCACCTTTTCCCACTCAGCTTTGTCTGTTCTTTGTGCCACCTTTTCACACTCAGCTTTGTCTGTTCTTTGTGTCACCTTCTCACACTCAGCTTTGTCTGTTCTTTGTGCCACCTTTTCACACTCAGCTTTGTCTGTTCTTTGTGTCACCTTTTCACACTCAGCTTTATCTGTCTTTGTGTCACCTTCTGACACTCAGCTTTGTCTGTTCTTTGTGTCACCTTCTCACACTCAGCTTTGTCTGTTCTTTGTGCCACCTTTTCCCACTCAGCTTTATCTGTCTTTGTGTCACCTTCTCACACTCAGCTTTATCTGTCTTTGTGTCACCTTCTGACACTCAGCTTTGTCTGTTCTTTGTGCCACCTTCTCACACTCAGCTTTATCTTTGTGCCACCTTCTCACACTCAGCTTTATCTGTCTTTGTGTCACCTTTTCACACTCAGCTTTGTCTGTTCTTTGTGCCACCTTTTCACACTCAGCTTTGTCTGTCTTTGTGTCACCTTCTGACACTCAGCTTTATCTGTCTTTGTGTCACCTTCTGACACTCAGCTTTATCTGTCTTTGTGCCACCTTCTCACACTCAGCTTTGTCTGTTCTTTGTGTCACCTTCTCACACTCAGCTTTGTCTGTTCTTTGTGTCACCTTTTCACACTCAGCTTTATCTGTCTTTGTGTCACCTTCTCACACTCAGCTTTGTCTGTTCTTTGTGTCACCTTCTCACACTCAGCTTTGTCTGTTCTTTGTGCCACCTTCTCACACTCAGCTTTGTCTTTGTGTCACCTTCTCACACTCAGCTTTATCTTTGTGCCACCTTTTCACACTCAGCTTTGTCTGTCTTTGTGCCACCTTCTCACACTCAGCTTTGTCTGTTCTTTGTGTCACCTTTTCACACTCAGCTTTATCTGTCTTTGTGCCACCTTCTCACACTCAGCTTTATCTGTCTTTGTGTCACCTTCTCACACTCAGCTTTATCTGTCTTTGTGTCACCTTCTCACACTCAGCTTTATCTGTCTTTGTGCCACCTTTTCCCACTCAGCTTTGTCTGTTCTTTGTGCCACCTTCTCACACTCGGCTCCTTTTGGAGGGTCTTGTCCTGCTGCTGTGAATAGATCAGCACTGGCAGCAAACTGTGTCACCTCCCTGGCCTGTGCCCTGCCAGTTAGGGGCAGAGGGATGTGTTGGTGCCAGCATCTGGGCTGGGTGGCACACAGCCTTTGGTACTCAGCAGCTGCTCTTGTTGGAGTGCTTGGGCCAGCATAAATTACTTTGGTTCTGTGAGAATAACCTCAGCTCCTTGTGCAAAACCAGCAAACTTGATTCACCAGATGACCAAGATTGCTTGGGTAAAATAGAAAAATCTGAACTTCCTTAGCATGCAAATCATGTTGTCTTGGCACAGCACACGAAAGGGAAGCTGCATAAATCATTAGAAATGCTCGGGCCCTTCTGAGATCAGACTCTTATGCTGTCCCCTGTGACTCTCCCACAGCAGCATTAAGGAAATTCTTGACTTCTGTGACATGGCTGTCACGTTTCAAAGTTCACCCTGCTTCACTGAACATGAGAATAATATTTATAAGTTGTTTTATTTATGTATTTATTACCCTGAACTTACCAGAAGTCGTGTAGTTCCAAGTACACATTTTAGCTATTTATGGAAACTAATGTAGCTGTTTAATAAATATTTCCTATTACAGTTACAGTAATACAGTTACTGGGCCAGTGGTCACTATTGCCAGAAATATTTTTTGAACTGCAAAATGGAGTAAATCAGGGGAGGTGATCTCACTGGATGGTACCTCTGATGTTAGGAGGAAGCTGAAGAAGGAGGAAGCACAACACACCACAACCACTGCAAGTTGTGCTGAGTGTGCTAAAAGAAGAATCTTATTTTAAGATTTTCTCTCTAGTGTGGTAGGAATGCTGCTACTGGTGGAACTTGCAGTGCTGTCCATGCTGGTGTGACCCAGTGGGAAAGCTGCTGTGGGTGTCCCTGTGGGCAGAAGGGTGGTGAGGCAGGAGAATGGGGTCTGGGAGCTGTGCTGGGCACTGTGGGGGGGCTGAGCTGAGGGAAACCTCCTTCCCCAAACACCGAGTGTGGTCAGGGCTGCTCCGACCCTTCTCTGTGTGCCCAGCCTGGGGGTGCATGCTGGGTGAGACACTCAGGGTCCCTGCTGGAATGGCTGGTCTCCTCCAGAAGGCACTGCCTGCACCGACTGTGGAGATGTGTTGGTGCATTTGACTTGTTGCAAGTTTGCCAAGAGACTAAAATTTTGCTATTTACTGCTCTTCTTATGACGTTTGTCATAGGGCAATGCCTGGGTTTTAATCCTTAAGAGAATAAAAGTATGCAAAATACACGGACGGGCTATTTTAGCCTCTGGAGGTGGCACGCTGGGTGGCAGTTCCTGTTTGTCACAGGATGCAGTGGAGGAAAACGGGATGAAGGCTGGAATTAGGATGGCAGAAGGAGTGGGTGGCATTAGCAGGAGGCAGAAGGGAGGGTCTGCTGTGGTGGTGCTGGTGTCAGATTTGGTGGTGCCAGTGCCATTGTTGGATGTGGCAGTGCCAGTGTCAGATTTGGTGGTGCCATTGTTGGATGTGGCAGTGATGGTGCTGGATTTGGCAGTGCCAGTGTCAGATATGCCAGTGTCAAATATGTCAGTGCCAGTGCTGGGTTTGGCAGTGCCAGTGTCAGATGTGGCAGTGCCAGTGTTGGATGTGCCAGGGCCAGTGTCAGATGTGGCAGAGCCGGTGTCATTGTTGGATGTGCCAGGGCCAGTGTCAGATTTGGCAGTGCCAGTGTCAGATTTGGCAGTGCCAATGCTGGATGTGGCAGGGCCAGTGTCAGATTTGGCAGTGCCAGTGTCAGATTTGGCAGTGCCAATGCTGGATGTGCCAGTGCCAGTGTCAGATGTGGCAGTGCCATGGTTGGATGTGCCAGGGCCAGTGTCAGATTTGGCAGTGCCAATGCTGGATATGGCAGTGCCAGTGTCAGATGTGGCAGTGCCAATGCTGGATGCGGCGGTGCCAGTGTCAGATTTGGCAGTGCCAATGCTGGATGTGCCAGGGCCAGTGTCAGATTTGGCAGTGCCAATGCTGGATGTGGCAGTGCCAGTGTCAGATGTGGCAGTGCCAGTGTCAGATTTGGCAGTGCCAGTGTCAGATCTGGCAGTGCCAATGCTGGATGTGGCAGTGCCAGTGTCAGATGTGGCAGTGCCAATGCTGGATATGGCAGTGCCAGTGTCAGATTTGGCAGTGCCGGTGCTGGGTTTGGCAGTGCCAGTGTCAGATTTGGCAGTGCCAATGCTGGATGTGCTGGTGTCAGATGTACTGGTGCTGGTGTTGGATGTGGCAGTGCCAGTGTCAGATTTGGCAGTGCCAATGCTGGATGTGCCAGGGCCAGTGTCAGATTTGGCAGTGCCAGTGTCAGATTTGGCAGTGCCAATGCTGGATGCGCCAGGGCCAGTGCCCCTCCTCTGGCAGGGCTCCAGGAAGGCTCCCTCAGGGCAGCAGTGACCACTGCAGTGTCCCCCTTCCTGCTCTCCGGAGCCCTCAGGTGCAGGGACACAGAGCCGGGTCCCCACTCAGCTGCTCCTGGGCTGCTGTGACAGGGGCTGGGGACGGACCAGCGGCCTGTGGCTGCCACTGTGGCTGTGGCCCCGTGAGCAGCAGTGGCCCCCGAGAGCCTGTGACACTGAGCTGTGCTCTGTCTGCAGCTGCAGGTGCTGAGGGCAGGACAGGTGGGTGACTGTCCACATTACAGGACATCCCACTCGTGATCCCCAAAGGCCAAATCCAGGATGTTTTGTCAGGAGGCAGCAGTGGGTGACTGCAGGTTCTGCATCACTGGGATCACCTGTGATGTTCTCCTGGCACCTGCGGGGAGCTCTGGGGCTCTGAAGGGCACGGGGAGGAGAGCTAACAGGTACACAGCAGGAGACCCAACAGGTACACACAGCAAAGATAAGGTTCTGTATTTCCCATTAAAGCCTTGGGCTCCTTGGGGCACAGTGTCAGGATACCTCAAGGGCAGAATTCCATTTCTGTCTTGCAAAAACCACCAGTAACCAGTTTCATTTCTTCTTCCTGTCCAGCAGACTCCATGCTCTTTTCAATCAGAAATTTAACAGCTTTGTCTTCCTGATAAGCTAAATTTTTCATTCTCTTTTTACTTCTGATTTTTAGACTTGAGTATTCATTATTCTTAGCATGCTTTTAGCCTTAGCAGGTTGTAGTCTCTGAAGTATCTGTGCAAACCCTGATGCCCAGATGGAAACTTGGGCAATGCTTTGAGCTCTTTGCTCATAGAATGATTTTCAGATCTAACTCAAATACTCCATTTTCTAAATGAAGCCTCAAAATCCCCCACTGAGATCCCTCCTATCTCACATCAGTTATCATATTGGAACTGGGGTGTGGTGGATGTGAGAGAAAATGTTAGGTCAGGTAAGGGTAGTTTAAGAAGTTAATAATAATGATAATAATGATAATGACAATGATAATGATAATAATAATAATAGATTGTAATTAAGGAAAATAACAAGGAGAGAGAGAAACCCCAAGAAAAACAAATGGGTCAGCTTTCCTGCATGCCCCTCTGCACTGGCAGGGCATGAGAAGCTGGTAAGTTCTTAACTTGGTGCAAGCCCTGCTCATCAACTGCTAAACCATCAGGGTGTAATCAACATCATTCCCATCCCAAACCCAAACACATTTCTGTACCAGCTACCGGGAAAAAATTAACTCTATCCCAGCTAAAACCAGAGCCCTGGGTCAATAACACATTGTAATGATTAATAGTTTCACTGTCTGAAAACTGGGGTTTTAAAAGTAATAAAATGTGGCTCAAGGGAGTTTTTCCCTTTAATATGATATTTTAATACTAGCATTTGTCATTCAAATATTTCATTTTAAATTCTGTTTTCTGATGTTTTAAACTATGATTTTCCTATAGTTACATTTTCTCAGTCATAAATTGAAACAAAAGTAGCCGCTTTAAAAAATGTCATTTTTAAAGGCAGATGAGAAGAGTACTTGCCTGAGGGTGCTCTGTCTGCTGGCACAGCTGGAGCCCGAGCAGCAGTTTCTGTACCGCTTTCCGTCGTTGGTGAGTTAGTTCAACCTGCTCGTCTGTGCTATTAGCTGGTAGCGCTTTGCAGGACGCGAGGATGCTCACCTTATTTGGCAATTTAAAAAGCAAAATTGCAGTGGCAGTTACTTAAAAATGCCCGAGGATGATGGAGAGCGTTTGCAGGACAGGTGATGGGAGGCGGTGTCTCACCTGGACAGAGGGGATGGATGGCGGGCGGGGTCCCTCTTGTCTCTGCTGTGCCCGCCGAGCCCTCGAGCCTCGGCAGCGGCTGGGGAGCGGCCGGGGGCGATCCGGGGGACGGGGAGCGATCCGGGGGAGAG
>JAOTQP010000469.1:24881358-24902069 GCA_026413545.1 Cichladusa arquata | reverse complement strand
CCCCGCCCAGCTGTGGCCCGACTCCCACTCCAGCTGTGCCCGGGCTCCCACTCCAGCTGTGCGCGCGCTCCCAGCCCAGCTGTGGCCCTGCTCCCACTCCAGCTGTGCCCGGGCTCCCAGCCCAGCTGTGCCCGCGCTCCCTGCCCAGCTGTGGCCCTGCTCCCACTCCAGCTGTGCCCGGGCTCCCAGCCCAGCTGTGCCCAGCAGCTCCGGGAGAGGCACAGCGCGGCTGGCACCGCCGAGCGCTCCGAGCTGCCGCAGTTGGATTTTCCCGAGCTGTTCCCAGGCTGGCGCAGCCTCCCCGTGACGCGTCCTGCCCTGGAGCTGCGGCTCCGAGCCTGGGCTTTGAACCGGGGCCAGGGGCTGAGCGCTGCCTGCTGGGGCTGGGACACGGTTCTGGGAATACTTGGTGGCTCTTTGGTGTTTCTGTTTCCTTTCTCTTCTTTTTTTGTGCTATGCTTTCCTTTTAACCTTGAACACCCGCTTGGCTTCCTCCCTTCCTGTTCTTCCCGTAAATTTCCTGGGAGGCTTTGAAATCAAGCACAGAATTAGCAGGGATGTATGGTAATAGAAGAACTATTATTTCCTCTGTGGATGTAGGAAAGGAGTGTATTCTGAGAGAGAGCTGAGGTTTGGGGAGATAAATCGAGGTTTAAATGTTTATTTAAAAATGATGAAATATGTACATTGTGTACCTTAGAGCAAGTAAACATTTAGTGCAGGACTTGAGCTCTGCTTGACAGCGTGTCACCTAAACCCTAAAGAAAATACACAATTCCCCATGGACTGTGCTTCTGTGAGGGTTTATCTGTGTGGGAGAAGGGCCCAAAGGCACGGGGAAACACAAACCTTCTCCCTGTGTGCTGCTGCCATGTCCACATCCTTTACCTGGGGCCACTGTGAGCTACCCTGAACATGTAGTCTCTTCCTCCCCCCAAATTTCATTGAGTATCTCTCTGTGCAATAAGGGGGTAACCTGGGAGGCAGAATGGTCTGTACACTCTTGTCAGTACTCCTACCCCTCTCTCGACCCTGGGACTCACAGCCCAAAGCTGTAGTGGTCAATCCATGGCTTTGGGGTGATGGCTTTGGGTGCTGCTTTTATTGACAATTTCAATTCCGGTGCTGCTTTAATCGACAGTTTCAATTCTGGTGCTGCTTTCATTGACAATTTCAGCTCTGGTGCTGCTTTCATTGACAGTTTCAATTCTGGTGCTGTTTTCATTGACAATTTCAGTTCTGGTGCTGCTTTTATCGAGAGTTTCAATTCTGGTGCTGCTTTCATTGACAATTTCAGTTCTGGTGCTGCTTTCATTGACAGTTTTGTGCTTCCCCTCTGGATCAGGCAGAACAAATGGGGCTTCCCAGGTGCTCCCCAGAAGACACCACTCAGCCAAGCTTCTCCTCTTCTCCCATGCACCCTGTGGTCATTTCTTGAAGCAGGATGAGAGCAGTGAATCAGGTAAGGCTTTGGTTTAAAAGCTGTGGTTTCTCTAAGACAGGAAGGAGCACAGGAAGCCCCACAGAAGAGTTTGTGCAGTGCTGTCCAGTGTAAGATGCCAGTCTGTGATGGATTAAATGCTGCAGCACAGATAATTTTTTGCAGTGAGAAGTAAGCAGTTGTCCAGGGCAGAGGATTAAGGGCTCAAAGAGTGGGTGGGGTGCCTGAGCTCTGTGTACAGCTTCACCCCATTGGAATGACTCTGGCCAGCAGGGCAAACCAAGAGGCTGCTCTGTTATACAAACACGGGTATTTTTCCAAAATGCCAGCCAAGCCCAATGTTTAAAGATCTCAAGATACAGCTGCTGTTTCTGAAGGTTGGAACATAGGCACTGAGCACAGGCACCAGCAGGCCCTGCACTTCACAGTGCACTTCAGGTGGCTTAAGAACAAACTGATGGTGTATTTTACCTTTGGCCATCAGAGTCTGCTTCTTCCCCCAAAATCCAAAATTCCCTGCTGCTGGCTGTTTTGTTAAGAGAAGCTGTTGACGTTTTGTCTGAGCTCAGGGCCTGAGAAGGGAATCCTCCTGGATCCTGCTGATGGATTTCTGTCCCAGAGCTGGAGAATGCAGAGCCAGAGAGGGGAGAGCACTGCTGGGTGTCCCAGCATGTCTGGGGACAGAAACACTGGGGGTGGCCTGGTTCTTCCTGTAGCTTGGGCTGGGGTGGCAGCTCAGAGTCTTTGCTGGCAGAGTGGGGCTGGTGGCTCCTGCCCGAGCTCTGGAGCAGGGTCTGACAGCACCAAACCATTGCCATGAGGAGGGGTGTCTGTCCCAGGGTCACTGTCCCCTCCCAGACCTGCTGAGAGAGCTGCCAGTGCTTCCAGCCCTGAACATGAACTCGTGCAGACCCTGGGGTACCAGTGCCCAGCCCTGGGAATTGCTACACGCGGGATGAACAAGACAAATATTTTACTGGGATAATCCCCCTAGAAGCCAGCTCATTAAAAAAGTATTGCAGGACTTCTAGTTGGGTTTTTACCCTGTCAAATCTGCCAGCAAATGCTCTGTGCTCAGTTTTGTTTGGGTGATGGGGGGATGTGTGTGCCTGCCCTGGAACAGCCTCTGGGGCCTCCCAAGGGTTTGTCTGGAGCTCACCCATCACCTTGGCCACGTTCAGGTGGCACCACTGCTGCTCCCAGCAGGTGTTCTGCCTCATGGGGTGGCAGGAGAGGAGTGCTGATGGAGGGACTCTGCTGGACTGAATTAGAAATGCTTCATGTGGGATTTGATTAAGGAATTTTCCTCACTTAGTCAAAGTGGGCTTTCCTGCAGATGGGTCTCTTGTCTTTCAGCCACAGACAGCACTTTTCCTAGTTGCACATTTGTACTTCAAAGACATAAGTTTTGCAATTTCTCCCACGTCACTTTCTCAAAAGACAGCTGTTTTTAAAGCACCTCATTTTCTGACTTCAGAGTCACACATCCTGCATCTGTAACCTTTTCAGGAAATGGGGAGCTTTTGATTTCCTTTTGCATGCAAGATAAACTCTCCTCAAAAACTGCACAAACAATTCCTTTATCTTTTCCACTTTAATGTGGACAAAAAACTTATCAAGTGGTGTCTCTTCTGGGGAGGGTGAGGAGGACAAACCCAGTGATCTGCCCCTGCAATTTTGTGTTGAATTCTCATCCCCCAGTGAGATGCAAAATTGGGGTGTCTTTTATCCCTTGGTAACCACTGATGTGCAGAGCTCTGTGGGTGGGACTGCAGTCCAACCTTGTGTTGTTTGTGGGTGCATTTTACAGAACAGAGGTGTAGGTGGGGGGTGGGCTTGGTTTGCAGAGCATTTCTGGCTAACACAGACCACAGGACCCTCATCCTGTCTGGTGCCTGCACCGTGGGCTCCACTGCACGCTGAGTTTTGTAATTTCTTCAGTTCTGTGCTTCCAGCCCTGAGCACAGCTGGGTGAGCCTGTCACAGCCACTCTGCCCATCTGTGCTTCCCCCTGCTTCATTCCTGCTGCTGGGTGCCAATGCAAAGACAGATTTGTAGAAATTTAGGTGGGTTTGGTTTCCTTTTTTAGGATTCCTGTGAAGCTGCACTGGTGTCAAGTCACAGGAAGGGTCATTACCAGAGAAACCACAGAAGCAGAGCACAAGATAAATGTAATGACAAAAGTCCTGCAGCAGGAGTGATGTGGAGCTGGCTCTGAGTCCAGGGTCAAATCACATTTCTCCCACAACAATGCCCTGGCGTGAAGAGCTCTGCCTTGGCTCTTCAATCAGAGTATGTAAGATAGAATTACATCTCAGTTACAAACACTGTAAAGCAAATCTTCCTGAATGTGAAAGATCCCAAATGTTAATGAATTGTTCAATTGTCCAGGAATTGCTCCTTGCATTCTTGGGTCAGATCTGCTGTTGTACTTCCACCCAGAAAACTGTGTTTCCTCTTAAATCTGGGACTGCACAGCCACAGTTTATGTCCATGTCTGCCCTGGTGTGGCTCTCTGAAAGGGACAGGTCAGGGCCTGAGACTTTCTGTACAACTCCCTTGTAGTTCTTTCTTTCAAGATGAACTTTTGGAGACCAAAATTCCATGTTAAATCTGGGTAAACTGAATGTAGTTATCTGGTATCTGGGGACTGGGATATTGTTGTATAGTTCATTTTTAGCCTGGGAAAATACTTCACAAACAACATCAAAGAGCTGTCCTGTATGTGAGTGTGTGTCCAAAGCAGTGATTATCACAGGATTATCACAGGATTATCACAGATACACCCTGCCAAGGAAAGTGAGCTGCCCTCCTCCAGTGTCCTCTGCCCAGGGACCACCAGGGCTACTCCCCTGGAGGGGCTCTTTGGGCTTTGCTGGGCCTGTGGGAAGCCCACGTGGGGAAAGGTCACTGTGGACTTAACACAGCAATTATCAGGCACAGTTTAACCTTTAAACCTTGTGTTTAAGCCACAAGCCCTTGGTGATTTGCCCTTTTAGAAGGGAGACCAGAAGCACTCAGTCTTGGTTTGCTTTAACCATATGAGACCTTTGAGGACAGTCTTTGGTTAGGAATGTCTGCACACAGAGCTGATCTTCCAGGCCTAAATATTTTCATTTGGTTTCATTTGGTGATTGTGAGAATTAAAGCTATGGAGCCCAGGCCCCAAAATGGTTCTCTCAATATGGTTTTTATGTGCATGGACTGCTTAGGGTGCAAGATGGCAGATTTGGTCCCAAACTTGTCTGCTGTGTGTGAACAGTTTTCTACAGAGCTGGTTGGGAAACAGGGTTTGTCTGTGGTATTTTAGCCATTTAAAGTATTTTTATTTAAAGTAGGATAAATACCCAAAGTATTTTGTCTTCCTCTCCAGAAATGTTCTCCCGATCATGTAAATGGTTTCATAATACTTGCATTAATCCAAATATTATCATACTTACATTTCAACTTCTTAATTATTCATAAACCAAAATCTAAACCTAAACCAAGTGTTTAAATAAAAAAAATAGAAGAAAGAAACCCGTCTTTCAGTGGAAAACTTTATGAAAGATGTTCTCATGCAGAACTTAATCTTGTTATTTGAGTGCTGCATTTTCAGGGTTTTCCTGTCGAACCCTTTTTGGTTTTGTGTATCAAAAGGCAAGTCCTCCCGGGTGCGAGGCAGTGGCTGATGGGCTGTTGCCCTCTCCTGCTGGTGCAGCTGCACTGCACCCCGGGCTGGCAGTGAGCCCAGAGTGCCCAGGGCACTGCAGCTCTGCCAGCCTGCCTTTCCTGGCTCCTTGCCCTTTGGCCGAGCAGTCTGTGCTCTTAACAGATCTGATTTAATGCCCAGTGAGGCAGGACAAACTGATCCACGTGAACATCACTGGGCGCAGTGCAGCCCTGGGTGAGATGGTGCTGCTGGCCCCAAAGCAGCGAGGGGCACGGAGGGGCACGGAGGGGCTGGGGGTGGCACAGAGGGTCTGAGGGTCACCCTGAGCGTCCCCAGGGGCTGTGCCACCTCCTCCCCTGCCCCTCCCCTGCTCCATCCCGCACCTGGGGAAGCTGATCCCCCCCGTGGGTCCTGCTCCAGGCCAGGGCTCCGTCCTGGCTGCAGCCTCTGAGCTCAGGGCTGTTCTCTGAGCCCCATGCTGCTTTCCAAAGCACCCAGTGAGCCAACCTGGGCACCCACCCGAGCAGCCCCCAGCCCAGAGTGAGCCTGGTGCCTGGGCATGGAACCTGAGCCGGGTGTGGGTGAGCTGGCACAAAGCCGAGCGTGTCTGTGCATCCCTCCATGAGCTCCTGGCTCAGATTCCTAGAGAGACACTTTATTTACAGGATATACACGCCCTGCCACAGGCCAGCAGAGTCTGGGCGCCTCAGACGTCGGTGTACTCGTGGTAGATGCGCACCTCTGACCTCCTGACGCTCTGCAGGGACCGGATGCTCTCGCTCCTGGTTCTCATGTTGGACTTCCTGAAGAGCCTGCGCGAGAACGAGCGGCACATGAAGAAATAAATGATTGGGTCCAGGCAGACGTTGCACGCCGACAGGAACAGCGTCATCTCCTTACAGTAATACAGGATTTTATGGGCAGAGTCGTCCAAAATCCTGTCCAGGTGGCTGAAAGTGAAGGGTATTCGGCACAGGTGGTAGGGCAGAAAGCAGGTGAAGAACACGGCCACCACCACCCTGATGCTCTGGTTGTGCTTGCGCTTGCGGCTGGAGGAGCTGATGAACTGCCTGCTGGACCTGTAGATGTACCTGGAGATGGCGATGTAGCAGCCGATCAGCACCACCAGCACCACCACGAAGGTGCCGGTGTTGATGTAGACCACGGCCGAGTGCCACCTGTCCCCCAGCGGGGATTTCAGCCTCAGGCAGTCGTCGGCGCCCCTCCGGGCGGGCAGGGCGCTGGTGAGGACCAGGCTGGGCAGCGCCAGCAGCGCCATCGCCGCCCAGACGCAGCCCGACAGCACCTTGCTGAAGGTGAGGCTGTACATCCGCGAGTCCCCGAACGGCTTCACCACCTTGAGGTAGCGGTCGACGCTGATGAGCCCCAGGAAGACGATGGTGGTGTACATGTTGGCGGAGAAGAGCACGGCGCCGTAGCGGCAGAGCGGCGCGCTCAGCTGCCGCGGGCCCAGCCGCGCGTCCCGCAGCATCTTCAGCGGGAACGTCAGCGTCATCAGCAGGTCCGCCACCACGATGTTCTTGAGGTACAGGATGAAGCTGGTCTTGTTCCTGATGTGGAAGAAGATCCAGACGGCCAGGCCGTTGAGCAGCAGGCTGGCCAGGAAGATGAGGAGGTAGAGCAGGGGCAGCACGATGGTGGTGAACGGGTCGTGGGCAGAGGCGCCCGGGGAGCTGGCGTTGGCCGAGCTGCTGTTGTCTCTCTCTGTGGGAACGAGGGGAACAACAGCTTAGAGCTTTCTGCTGCTTTACAAACAGGACAGCTCAGAGCTGTCCCCTCTCCGGGCACTCCAGGCTGCCTAAGCCATAAATCAGAGCTGCAGCTCGTCAGCTCTTGGCTCTCCTGACACCGTGCCACTTGTGGGCTGAGATGTTTGTCATGAGACAAGCAATACTTGCTTGTCATGCAAGTATTATGAGAACTCCCATTTCAGCTTAGTTTACTTAAATGTATTTAAAAATCACAGTCTCTGGGGGATTTTAGGATTTCACGTGTAAACGTTTTTGAAAAACTTATAAACTCTGCCATAAATCGACAGTGCACTTTGTTTCGTGTTGTTTATGCTCTGCCCTTGGCTGGTGAGGCAAACCAGGCTGGCTGTGGGGCAGGGCTGGGCAGTGCTCAGACAGCCCCTGCTGCAATGGCTGATTGCTCTCAAATGCTGGGAGGAACTGACAGTCATAAAACAAACACTTATCAATCGCTTCTATTTCCATTGTTATTTTACCTGGCAGCTTTCCATAGGAGAAATTGTACCCCATCCTTTGTGTTGCTGTGGGTTTTCAGCTGAAATGCTCTTCAGGAGTCCCCCTGGCAGCCGTGGGTCTGGGATGCAGCAGGGCCTGTGCCAGGGTGATGTTCTGTGGAAAAAAACCCCAGATTAACACCAAAGAATAATGGAAGAGCCCACGTCCTTGTCCCCTGCATGGAGAGGAGCTGTGTGAAAGGAATTCCCTGTGGAATTCCCAGTGAAGGGCTGGCTGGGGTGGCTGAGGGCAGGTGCTGCACAGTGGTTCTGTTCTCAGCTCTTCTTGCCCTCTTCTTGCTCATTTCTGTGATGGATGACTGTGACCAGATTTCTTTTTAAAATCATCACCCACTTCTTGAAGAAAAAAAAGTTTAATCGGAAATTATGAGATAAGTGTGTATCACTTCATAGTGCATCCCCCAAACTGGGGTGGAAATGAAAGTTCCTGTTCCTTTTTCCTAGAAACTGGCACACAAGGAACACTGAAACCTGCAGAAAGTCATTTATGCCACGATGGCATCAGGATGTTTGACACTGTTCAAAGGGATTTTGCCAATACCAGTTTGTAAGACTGTGCTCCAAATTGTTCTTTCCTCTGTCACTATGCAAATGTAGTAACTTTTCTGGGATTAATTTTTTGCCTACAGGTTTTGACAGGAAAACTGGCAAAATGGTTCAGATCTCACGGATTGCACTAGACCTGACTGCTCTCATGGGAATGGAGGGAGGATGGAATTCCTGCAGCCCCTGTGCAGATCAGAACGGGTTTTGGGTTCATGTAGGAACCGTGCTGTGTGGCACTAGATGGCAGCAAAGCAAGTAATGATGTGTGAAAGCATCAGTAAAAACTTTAATTTGGATATTTTAACCTTTTTATCAGTCTGGTCTTGGCAGGCACTGTTTGCTGTGACAGCAGTAAGGCTGTCGAGGATGCTGCAGGTATTTTGTTTTCCATGGGTCTGAGCAGCACTAATCCATCATGTTTTGCTGTTGTTGAGGATTTGCAGCTCTCTTTTCTGCCCAGGAGGCACAGAGATCAAAAGAGTATGTGATTTTATGAAAAGATGCATATCTAACTCCTTATGTAAATAAGGCGCTTATTTCCCTGCTTTCCTGAGTTTCTTTTAAGTCTGAATAATTCCTGGCCCCTGGAAGGCTCCTTGTTCTCAGGCTCTTCAGGCAAGAGCTCTGCTACAGCCTCAGAAAAGTCAGAGAGGTGTTGGATGTGCTGCCTGGGACTGGAGGCAGAGCAGGAGGCGGCTCCTGTGTCCCTGGGAATGCTGCAGGATTTCCTGGGCTGTGCAGGGGCTGAGCATTGCTGGTGTCACAGTGCTGGTGTCACTGTCCCAGTTCCTGTGTCCCTGGGAATGCTGCAGGATTCCCTGGGGCTGGGATGGAGCTGTGCAGGGGCTGAGCAGTGCTGGTGTCACAGTGCTGGTGTCACTGTCCCAGCTCCTGTGTCCTTGGGAATGCTGCAGGATTCCCTGGGGCTGAGCAGGGGCTGAGCAGTGCTGGTGTCACTGTCCCAGCCCCTGTGTCCCTGGGAATGCTGCAGGATTTCCTGGGGCTGGGATGGAGCTGAGCAGGGGCTGAGCAGTGCTGGTGTCACTGTGCTGGTGTCACTGTCCCAGCTCCTGTGTCCTTGGGAATGCTGCAGGATTTCCTGGGCTGGGATGGAGCTGAGCAGTGCTGGTGTCACTGTGCTGGTGTCACTGTCCCAGCCCCTGTGTCCCTGGGAATGCTGCAGGATTTCCTGGGCTGGGATGGAGCTGAGCAGTGCTGGTGTCACAGTGCTGGTGTCACTGTCCCAGCTCCTGTGTCCCTGGGAATGCTGCAGGATTCCCTGGGGCTGAGCAGGGGCTGAGCAGTGCTGGTGTCACAGTGCTGGTGTCACACTGCAGTGCCCCAGCTCCTTCTTGTGCTGACCCCACACAGCCCTGCTGAATTCTGCCCTGCCACACGTGTCCCCTGGCCAGTGCAGGTGTGACCCCCCCTGTGGTCAGGGACATCCAGGCCCCAGGGATCCTCCTGGCAGCTCTGTGCTGTGTGCAGCCCCACCAGGACCGAGCCTTGGCAGGGATATCTCTGTGTCTCCTTGCTCCTGATGGTTTTAATGTTAAAACATGTCCCAAAATAATCTCAAACTGTGGATTGCAAAAAGAAAGCAGCAAATTCTTCCCCAGTGTAACCTGTGCCAGCTGAGCTTCGGGCTCTGTGCCCTGCAGCACCCCTGAGCAGCTGTCTCAGGCTGCTGTACAGATATATTCTGCTTGGAAGGCTTTGAAGATGCACTGGAAGCTGCTCCTTTACCCAGGCAGCTGTGTAAAGCAGAATATATTTTACTTCTGGTGGCTTCTGTACTTGGTCCGTGGTTGATGAGATAATCTCTTGCTGCTGATGTGGACAGACTGGTTTATGTGCGTGACTGCTGTAACCTCAGAGAAGAAATGAAATAACAAACTGCATGGCAGCTTCAGTGCCAGGTGGAGAGGGAACCATGCAGAGTTTGACTAAGGCTTTAAGCTGCCTTCCTGTTTAAAGGCATTGTATCTCCTCAAATCTGACATTTTTTCATTTTGTTTAAAATTTTTTAGAATTAGAAAACTCTTTGTGGCCTAGACCAGCTATTCTAGGTCATGGGGCTGCAGAGTCTTAAGTGGTGGTTTTTATTTGAGCCCATAACTTGATGTCTGCCTTCTTGGCAGTGCCTCTGCATTCATCACCATGAGGCTGGGTAAATGACAGGGTTAATGCAGCAACAGACATGTGACATACATTAAACAGACATATATTAAACTGCTCCAGGCTGGCTGCAATGCTGCTCTTTTCTGCTGCCCATCAGAACCAAATCACTGAGCTGTCTGTAAAGATTTAGGGAAAACAGCATTGGTGCAGGGTGAGAGCACGTGTGCATGAAGCAGGCAGAGCCTGTCTCAGGTCCCTGTGTCACTCCACACCTCTCCCCTGTCCCCTGAGCCTGCTCCTGCCCTGGCTCCCTGAGCAAGCCGGGATGTTCTGCTTTTCCCTGCCTGCATCTCTTTATTCATCTCTTGCTCACTGCAAGCCCAGTCCCAGCAGCCAGGGCACTGCCACCTTTCCCTTCCTCAGAGGCTTCTGTCAAAAATGGTCCATCTCCCTTTAGGTGGAGAACACGTTAATGTGCTGGTAATGCTCAGTGGAATAACCTGAATTTCCTGTTTGAATTGCTGCCTACATCAGAGAGTTGCCCTTCTGCTGCCTTGTGCTTTGTGTCTGATGGTTCTGGTGTTTTTGCAGCCAGTGCATCCTGGTGCTGGCCCTGCCTGGGCTGGGCTGGGAGCCCTGGGGTCCCTCTGTGCCCTGGGCAGGGCTGGAGCCCCGAGCTGGGTGTCAGAGCCAGTGACCAGCACAGGTCCCTTCAGCTGGGACAGGGGACAGCAGCCCTGGGGCTGTGCCCTGTCCTGGGCTGGCTCTGGGTGCCAGGAGTGCAGGGAGCCTGCAAGGAGGGGCTGGGGTGGCACTGTCCCCAGCTGTGGCTCACAGAGCCTGCAAGGAGGGGCTGGGGTGGCACTGTCCCCAGCTGTGGCTCACGGAGCCTGCAAGGAGGGGCTGGGGTGGCACTGTCCCCAGATGTGGCTCACAGAGCCTGCAAGGAGGGGCTGGGGTGGCACTGTCCCCAGCTGTGGCTCACAGAACCTGCAAGGAGGGGCTGGGGTGGCACTGTCCCCAGCTGTGGCTCACAGAACCTGCAAAGAGGGGCTGGGATGGCACTGTCCCCAGCTGTGGAGCCTGTCCCCTTAGTCCCAGGCAGAAATAGGAACCTGCATCTGCAGAGAGCTGCTCCAGCATCTGGCACAAAACCCCCACTGTGTTTTCAGGTTCCTCCTCGAACTTCCCCTCCCTGCCAGCCCAGCTCTGCTCTCTCATGGCTCAGAGCAGCATCCTGCCCTGCAGTGCTTCTGGGTTCCCCCTGCCTCCTCCAGGATCCTGTCCCTGCCCTGTCCTTTGTGCCCAGGACCGACAGAGGGGCAGGAGTGTGCCCTGGCTCTGTGCTGGGGCACTGCTGGCAGGGACAGTGTCCCCAGCCTGGCTGTGCCCAGGAGAAAAGGCCCCTGTGACCTGCAGAGCCCAATGGGGCAGTGCCCTGTGCCAGAATGGGACATGTCCTGTGCCAGCTCTCAGTGCCCTGTGACAGCTGGCAGTGCCCTCTGTGCCTCTGTCACATCCCTCAGGGGCCACTGACAGAAAACACATTGGGAAATCAAAATAATTACTGGTACGTGCATGTAGCCAGTGCCATTTAAGTCTTTCAGTAATCCCAGTCTATTTTCCTGGCACTTTTCTTTGTGTTGAAGCAATTCCTATTGATCTTTCTGTGTGCAATCCTAACTGACATCACAGAAGCCCCAGGAAATCCTCGTGTGCCCGTGTCAGCTGGCTTCTCTGTGCTCCAGTGCATCCTGCTGCCTCTGTGCTCTGTTTGCTGCTTGCACAGATGCAAAAAGATAAGAGATGAAGGAAAAGGACTTTCAGGGAGATTTTAGGGAGAAGTCCAGCCTGGTGCAGTGCTCGGAGGGTTCCCTGCCCCTCTCAGGCTGGTTGAAGTTGCTGCTCAAAGCCCAGTTTGTGCTGCTCAGCATCAGCTGTCCCTTGGGTCCATCACTGCCGTTTTCCTGAGGAGGAGCCTGTGTCCAGAAGCAGAGGCTGCTGCAGCACCTGCTGTGAGGTTCATCGCTGGCCAGAAGTGGAAACCCAACTTCGCACAACCGACAGTGCAACGTTTTAATTTAAGGTGTTATGGCAATTCTTTATGCTGGAAAGGATTTCGACTGCTGAGATGCAGGAATGAATCTTCTCTCCTTCCTCTAGGGCTTTCCTGGCAGCCCTGGGCTGGTGCCTGCTGCAGCCTGGGCTCCTGCAGAGGTCTGGAGCTCACGGTGTGTCAGGAGCGTTTTCACTCAGCTCCAAACTGGTGATAAGCCCTGCACAGCTCCAGTTCAGCTCGAGTGGGAGCACAGGGGGTTTGCCTGGCTTCTTCTGGTGCTCACTGGGCCGCAGAGGAGGCTCTTTTTGAAGAAAGCCTCTTTTTGAGCTTTGCTTTCTGAAGGTGAGCAAGGGACTGGTCGTAAATGAGAAGGAGCTTTCCCTGTCCATGCCCTGGTCCTGGGCTGTCTCATGCAGGGCTCCTGTCCCTCCCTGCTCCCTCCTGTCCCTCTCTGCTCCTTCCTCTCCATCCTGTCCCTCTCTGACCCTCCTCTCCATCTTGTCCCTCTCTGTCCCTCCTGTCCCTCTCTGCTCCCTCCTCTCCATCCTCTCCATCCTGTCCCTCCCTATCTCTCCCTGTCCCTCCCTGTCTCTCCCTGTCCCTCCTGTCTCCCTCAGCCTGGCAGGGAGGAGGTGACAGGGGCTGAGCTGGGACACCCAGCCCTGAGCAGCTGGGGAGGGCTCACTGCTGATGCTGCAGGAAATGTGCTGGTTTTCTGTGCCACCCCCAGTGCACACACATTTTTCGTGTCTGTGTGAGCCCCTCACACCCTCCAGCCCCTCTGCCCCTCCTGCAGCTCCTCTGGGGGTGTCCCAGGTGCTGCCACCCGCCTCCCAGGGCTCTCAGGTGCCCCAGGAGGAGCCAGGAGAGGCTCTCAGGTGCCCCAGGGCTGCAGGAGGAGGCAGGGGAGGCTTCTCCTGACCAGAAAGTGCTGGTGGCTGCCATGCTCAGTGCCAGTGCCTGCCAGTGAATCAGCAACACCAGCCAAAGCTTCCTGGTTTCCCTTTCTAAAGAGGGTTGCAGAATTCCTTAAAAGATGGAAAGAAGTGTGAAATGCTGCTGGTTTGCAGATGGAGCACACAGGAGAGTGGTTGCAGGCCCTGCACTGCACCAACAAGGAATTTTTAAACAAACCCTCGAATCCTGCTGCTGCTCCCAGTGCTCCCTAACCAAGAACAACTTTTTCATACAAAATCTCCCTCAAAGACAGAGGTTTCTGCAAGCACCCCAGATATTTCCCAAGCTGTGAGACTCATCTGATCTAGCCTGCTCATTCAGAGCTATGTGGTTTTTCCAGTGAACCTGACAAGTTTTAACATGACTTGAATGAGGTACGAAGGAAGAGAACGTTTATTCTCTTCATATAGTGAAGAGAGCTCAAGTTTGCTTTTCTGTACTGAAAGAGGTGAAAGGGAATATAGCACAAACCCTCTTAAAGCAAATTCAGATCTTGTAGTTACTGAATTGTACTTTATATGAGTTTAGCTCTGTCAGGGAGTTAATGAAACAATGGATCCACCTGCACTTTGAGCTGTATCTTAGAAGGAACAATTAGTAGAAACTGATTTTTTTTTTTTTTGCCACCATGAACACGATGTACGAGTGAGTAAAAGGCTGGTACAGACACGCTATTTTGAGAACTTTTCACACTTTGAATTGACCCGACATTCCCTTTATGGTTCCAAGTCTGGATTTCAGCAACCGTGCCTAAATTCCTGTTTTTTCCCCCAAGGTGAGAGTATGCTGGCAGTTCCCTGGAACGTCAGAGCTCACTTACCTGTCAGCATCGCCGGCTGCCGCTGGTCCCGGAGCCGCATCCCGAGCGCGTCCCGCAGCTACAGCCGGCAGCGGAGCCGCGCCCGGGAGCGCGCAGCGCAGCCCGCCGCGGCTGCCAGCGAGAACCGGGGGCTCCCCACGGCCCCTTCTGGTGATACCCGGCCAGAGAGTCAAAATTCCCCTGGCCACGAGCAACTGGAGCGACTGGCTGTCTCATTCCTGGGAATGACTCACATGCCAGCCGAGGGGAGCTCCCGCTCACTTCCTGGCTCCAGAGCAGCTGGGGCGCCCAGGACGCAGACGGTGATTCACCTGGAGGAGGATGGGGCTGGGGCGGCAGCGCTGAGCTCACCTGCAGGGTGCTGGGTGCTGTGAGCACACCTGCAGGATGCTGGGTGCTGTGTGCTCACCTGTAGGGTGCTGTGTGCTCACCTGCAGGGTGCTGTGTGCTCACCTGTAGAGTGCTGGGTGCTCACCTGCAGGGTGCTGTGTGCTGTGAGCTCACCTGCAGGATGCTGGGTGCTGTGTGCTCACCTGTAGAGTGCTGGGTGCCCTGTGCACAGGGTGCTGGATGCTCTGGGCACACCTGCTGGGTGCCCTGGACACACCTGCAGGGTGCTGGGTGCTCTGGGCACAGGGTGCTGTGAGCTCACCTGTAGAGTGCTGTGTGCCCTGTGCACAGGGTGCTGGGTGCCCTGGGCACACCTGCAGGGTGCTGGGTGCCCTGGGCACACCTGCAGGGTGCTCTGGGCACACCTGTAGGGTGCTGGGTGCCCTGTGCACAGGGTGCTGGATGTTGTGAGCACAGGGTGCTGGATGCTCTGGGCACACCTGCAGGGTGCTGGGTGCTCACCTGTAGGGTGCTGGGTGCCCTGTGCACAGGGTGCTGGGTGCTGTGAGCTCACCTGCAGGATGCTGGGTGCCCTGGACACACCTGTAGGGTGCTGTGTGCTCACCTGTAGAGTGCTGGGTGCCCTGTGCACACGGTGCTGGATGCTCTGGGCACACCTGCAGGGTGTTGGGTGCTGTGGGCACAGGGTGCTGGATGTTGTGAGCACAGGGTGCTGGATGCTCTGGGCACACCTGCAGGGTGCTGGGAGCTCTGGGCACAGGGTGCTGGGTGCTCTGGGTACAGAGCTGGATTCCAGGGACACAGCTGGACTCGGGCACAGCTGGATTCCAGGGGCACAGCTGGATTCCAGGGGCACAGCTGGGCTCAGGGAATGCAGCCTCTCCTGCAGTCTGCCTACGTGCTGCCTGCATTCGTGCTGCTGCTTTTCCACCCTCCCAGTGCTGGCGGCGTCCCAGGCTGGGCTCTAAGAACCAGGGCAGCAGGATGTGCTGTGGGGAAAGAGAGAAGAAATTGAAAGTGAAAACTGAAATGTTTAAAGAATGTGATTTAATTGCTTTCAGAGTCCCAAGTGTTTAGGGGTTGGCACTCTAGGAATGGAGTTTACACACCAAAATGGGTGTGTTAGTAATGGTCAAATACTAAATGAAATCTGCACAGAGTGGGGTTTTAGTTTGTTTAGTTTTTGAATATGGTGCAAAGGCACGTTAACTTTTCTTTAAAATCTCTTTATTTTGGTGTAGCTGAGCCATGCTGGGTTAGAGCCCAGTGCCCTGCACCCCGAGCAGGCTCCAGGGCAGACGTGCTGCTGCTGCTCCCAGGCTGGAGCAGGTCAGGACGAGCTGACACACGAAACGTGGGGAGCTCGTGGTGAAAACAGCGCAGAGAAACGCCAGGGTCTGAGTAAAGCAGAGCTGAAGGTAACCTGCAACTTCACTATTGTTCACACTATTTACAGGCTGGATGTCCCTTCTTGTGTCCTGATGATTAGAGAGCAGCTCTCACGTTTCATAAGAGCCCCAACAACGTTATTACAACAATTACTGTGTTGCCTCATTCTGAAACGCCTTCACTGCCATATTTAGCAATGTGAAGTGCCAGGTTGTGCTAAAGCAGATTCACCACCTGGCTAATGCGCAGGACTGGCTGTTTGTGGTGTTTAAGCAGAAAAGTGTCAGCAAGGTCAGAGCTTGCACCGCGGGGAGGGTTCTGCAGCTCCAGCTGTGAAGGTGCTTTTGTCAGGTCTTGGCAGAGCTGACATCTCCCCTTTCCTGCAGTCACTGTGTGATGCCTGGCACTAACAGGGGAGGAAGGAGGAACGTGTCTAATTAACAGTGGCTTTAAAAGCTCAGTTATTCTCCCCTCTGTGCTCAGTGTGTGCTGATCTCCCTGTCCCTGATGCCTGCATATCCTGGAGCCTGCAGCTCCTTGGCTGGCTGGTCCTGTCTGGGCTCGGGTCTGTCCCGGTGCCCTCAGCCTCCCCTGCAGTGCCCTCCTGGCTCTGTGCATGTGCATCATGAGGCTCAGACCTGCTGCCTGACTCGTCTGCCCAGCTCTCCTCCAGGATGCAAATCCCTGCTTTGCATTTCTAATTAATTGAAGCACTGCTGTGTGCTATGGGAGTTTTCTGTGGGAGCCTGGCTGTGTGTAGCTGTGCCAGGGGTCAGGATGTCTCTGAAGAGCAGTTTGGGCACTCAGGAATTACCAGGGGTCCATCTGAGCAGAGGCAGTCCAAAGACTGGAGGGTGTATGTTTGATCATAAAAACAAAATGCTGCTTGGGGTATTTCTTTGAGCCTTAAAAGCAGAGACCTAAACTTTGAGGCATTTCAACTGTTGTGATTTTTACTCCATCTGGAGGCAGTGATCTAAAACTTTGTAGATAAAAATGTGCCAAATCCCAAGTGCTAGAATTCAGGGACCTTTCCCCTAAGTGGATCAAGCAGGTCTTGTGTCCTTGCTGCCACCTTCACTCCTTGGCTACAGAGTTTGGTGGGTTTGGCTCCCTTTTACCTACCTAAGAAGCAACAGCTGAAAAACAGATGATTAAGACTCCTCAGAAAGCTTTGGCACACCCTTTATTTAAGGACCAGCTCACCCCATTTGTGGTCACACCCACCCTGACCCAAGGCTGTCAGCACTGAGCTGCCCGTGTGTGCGCGCAGCGTTGGATGGGCTCGATCACAGGCAGAAATCAGAAAATCAAAGGAGTGTCTGCTCCTCAGCATCCTCCTGTTTTCTGCTGCCACGCTGCTCTGTGGGGGCAGAGCTGGGTGCAGGCAGGGATGGAATTCTGTGCTGGCTGTGCTGGTGTGATCAGAGAGGACTGGGATGGAGTTTTGTCCTGAGTTCCTCCCTCCATGCAGCTTTGGGAGCACAGGTTTCAGTGGGGTCTCAGCTGCTTTGGGGAGGTCTCAGCTGCTTTGCAGACCCTCTTCTCGCAGGGTTTAGCTCAGGCCCCCCTGGTGATTGCCACACTGTGCCAGCAGGGTGAGAGGAGCATTTCCAGCCTCCCGTATGTTCCTCTGAGCTGTCACTAAAGTGCTGACCGCTTCAGCAGCTAAGAATTTATTGTATTCACTTCTCCTAAAGGAGCAGAGTTAATCCTGTTAACAGTGTATGAGTGTGGGGAGAGCCTTTAATTCAGCATTTACTCTGAGAGGGAGACAATGGCTGAGGTAAACCTGATTTATTATCAGGGCAATTCAGAACCAATTGGAAGCTGATTGGAGATTAGCTCAGTTTCCAGTTAGGGAGGGTGTTAGAGCTGTGAAGGGGTGTAACATGCCTGGTGAGGGAGATGTGGTGGGTAGAAGTTGCTAAATAAGACACATCTCCCTGTGTGGCAGAGGCTGGGGAACCCCAGAGGCAGCTGTAATTAATGCACAGCAATCTAAAACGGCTCTGAAAAAATCGAGCTGTAGGGAGCAACCTGCTGGATTGGATTCGGCTCCTGTAAACAGGGAATTTCTAAAAATGGCAGTCAAGTGGTGATCAGAGTGCCTGGCTCATGTGAGAGGTGTAAAGCTGGAGGAGAAGGGATGGTTGGGGATAAGGGGCACTGCTGTCCTGAAACAGTGACATAAACTCCAGAAGTCTGGATGAGGAAATAGTTTCTGTTCCCTGTGGGACAGCCAGGGAGAGCTCTGGGAGTGTGAGGGGTTCTCGGGCTGGGGGGCTCAGGGTGTCCCCTGCTCCCTTCTCCTGCCTGTTTTGGGACTGGCGAGGGGGAAGGTGCCACCAAGGGGGATCTCTCTGGGTGCTGCTGAGTGCAGGCTGGGCTGAGCAGCCCGTGGCTCTGGGGTCCCTCTGGGGTGCAGCCCTGGCTGCTCGGTCCTGGGGGAATCTGGGGTGCTCAGCCCTGTCCTCCCCCAGGGTCCTGTGGGAGCACAGGGCAAGGGTGGTGGAGCAGTGTGGGTGGCAGGAAAGGAATTGCCTGTGTGGGAGAGGAGAGCAGGGATGGGAAGGGACCCTCTGTTCTCTGGATGTGCAGCCAGGCTGGCACTCAGGGCAGCAATTACTGACAAACACAGTGAACAGCTCTGGGGCTTGCTCCCAAATAAAGCAGAGTGGCCCTTCAGAGCAGCCAGGTCAGAAAGCTGCTCAGGTGCTAGCAGGTGAGCAGTTTTAGTTTAAAACAGATAGAATTAACCTGGGCATTGTCTCAGGCAGTTTCAGCAAGAGCCTTTCTCCCATTGAGGCATGCAGTGAGTGTACATAGAAAATCCATTTTGCTGCATTTATTGACTGTTAATATGACTTGGCAAACACCTTTTTGTGCTCCTCAGCAGGAGCAAACCAAGCTGTTTTCCCAGCTCTCTGTGAAATGCAGAGCAGCTGCAGAGTCAGGGCTCAGTGGGAGACACCCGTGTGTCCAGCTGGGTGTTCGGGCTGCTCTGGGCTGCTCCCTGCAGAGCCCTGCCCCTCCTGCACAGCACCCTCTCCACGAAGGGCCTGCACAGCAGCAGGTAGATGAGGGGGTCCATGCAGACGTTGGTGGCTGCCAGCCACAGCGTGCTCTCCTTGGCCACGAAGAGCTGGTTCTGCAGGCGGCAGCCCATGTGCCTGGTCTGGCTCAGCGTGTAGGGCACCCTGCTGAAGTGGAAGGGGGCAAAGCACACGAAGAACACGGTGAAAATGATGAACACTTTCCCCTTGATCCGTTTCTCTCTTCTGTTGTCTTTCTTCTGTGTTTTTGTGTAAGACTCGTACACCTTTTTGGCAATGACGATGTAGAAGAGCAGCATGAGGAGGAGGACGGTCCAGAAGATGAGCTGGCAGATGTAGTTGACAGCCTCGTGCCACCGGAGCCCCAGGGGGCTCTTGAGGGAGGCACACTTCCTCACGGACTGCGGCGTGGCCGCCTCGCTGGACAGGAGCATGTTGGGCACGGAGAGAGCCAGGAAGAACAGCCAGACCAGCCCGGCCAGGATCTTTGCTGAGGTCGGATTTTGCACCCAGAACTTCCCAAAGGGTCTGAGGATCTTGAGGAACCTGTCGAAGGCGATGAGCCCCAGCAGCACGATGCTGACGTACATGGTGGCGTAGAAGACGACGGCGGAGACGCGGCAGACGAAGGCTCGGAGCTGCCAGGGCGCCAGCCCGGCGTCCGCCAGGATCTTCAGCGGCAGCAGCAGCGTCATGAGCGAGTCAGAGACCAGGATGTTCTTCAGGTAGACGATGAACGTCGACGTGCTTGGGATGTGGAAGAAAGCCCAGCAGGCCAGGCTGTTGAGCAGCAGCCCCAGGAGGAAGATGAGGGTGTAGAGCACGGGGAAGAGCAGCTGGGTGACGGTGGTGTCGCGGGGGCACGGCGCAGGGGAGGGGGCTCCGCTGCTGTTACCAGCACTGCTCGTGTTTGCAGGGTCTCCCATCGCTGGGAACAGGCTTGGGAACAGGAGAGAGCACAGAACACAGCCTGGGTGTGCTGTCACAGGGTCCTGACAGGGACAGGGATGAACACAGAGCCTGAGCCTGTGTTAGACAGAGCAACCAGCTTCCCTTCTGCTTCACTGAAAACCTAAACCCTTGCTGAAAATTCAATTGTTTGTAAGCTAACATGCACTGAAGAGTTAAAAAGGTTCGTACTTATTTTGGAGGCCCAGGGTAATGTCGTAGCAGGGTGTAAGAGCAGTCTGCCTGGAGCACTGCTGGTCTTTCCATGAAAATGTATTTTAGCATTGAATAGAAGTGTTCGAGCCCTAAAGCCAGCCCCTTCTGGGTAAGTGACTAATGGTGATTCTTTCCAAGAACCCACTGCTTTCCTTTCTCAGCACAGCTTCAGACAGCTTTACTAAGGTCAGATGCACACAGGGGGCTCAGCTGCCCCAGCACCCCATCCCAGCCCTGAACACCCCATCCCAGCCCTGAACACCTCATCCCACCCCATCACCCCCCCAACACTCCAACAGGGCAGGTACCTGGGCAAACCTGCAGCAGAGGCCTCTGTGCTGTCCCTGTCTCATCCACTGCTCCTCTGCCAGCAGGAGCCTTGAGCAAAGTGTTAAGAGTGGGGAAATGTGTAGAAAGATGAGACTTTTTCTGTTGCTGTGTGGTTTCCTTCCTCATTTTCACGTGTCGCCTGACTTAGCCGTGTTTGCTGTTGCTTTTGTCTCTTCCCTTTGCCTTGCATGAGAAAGCACCCCAAACTGGGAAAGGGAACCTGACCATCTCTCAGGACAGACACCCCATCTTCTCCTAAACTGGAAAGGAAACCTGGCCATCTCTGGAGACAAACACCGCATATTCTCCTGAACTGGGAAAGGGAACCTGGCCATCTCTCAGGACAGACACCCCATATTCTCCTAAACTGGAAAGGAAACCTGGCCATCTCTGGAGACAAACACCGCATATTCTCCTAAACTGGAAAGGGAACCTGGCCATCTCTCAGGACAGACACCCCATATTCTCCTAAACTGGAAAGGAAACCTGGCCATCTCTCAAGACACGTTTCTGGGTTTGTGTGTGTGGGACAGCCCTG
>JAOTQP010000469.1:24858449-24869710 GCA_026413545.1 Cichladusa arquata | reverse complement strand
TCCCTGGCAGTGCCCAAGGCCAGGCTGGACACTGGGGCTGGAGCAGCCTGGGACAGTGGGAGGTGTCCCTGCCATGGGATGTGATGACCTTTAAAGTTCCTTCCACCCCAGTGTGTGATTCTCTGCAGTGTGGGGCATCCTTGGCAGGGCACAGCAGCTGGGGGGAAGCAGTTTTGTAAGAGCACAAAAGGGAACATCTAAATGCAGCCAAATGAGTTTCACTCTGGAACAGACAGAAAATAACTTGCACTGGGGTGAGTCAACTCTGCTGTTACATAACCCTGAGTCATGCCCCAGATCCCACATCACACCGTGTGGCATCTCTGCAGTAACATTCTTCAGTTGATTTTGTGGCTGGGTGCAGGTGAAGCTGCAGGAATTTGCTGCAGTGTGTTCATTCTGCACCCCTGGCAGTGCTGAGGGCAGTGGCAGAGGCACTGGCAGGGATACACACGGTGCTCTTGGGCAGCTTTAATGGGAGTGAGTGGGATTTCAAGCATTTCCAGCACCTCATTTGGCCCCATGTGTCACGCAGGTGAGGTAAGGGAAGTAATTTCCTGACTCTGGGATGTCAAACCCAGCACAGGTTCAGTGCCTCATTGTGGTTAAGCTCACTGTTCACATGGACTCAGTGAACCAACAGGCTATTTTTATACCACCAGGCTTTTCTATTTCAGTGCCCACAGCTGATTTTGATAGGAATCCACCATAACCACATATCCCAGCTGAATTAATCCCTTACCTGTTAGGCTGCAGTTTCAGTGTCAGAAGATTCAGTTTTCTTCAGTCCTTGAGCTTCTGTAGCTGTTCTAGCTGAGGAGGATTTTGTACAAAGGAGATGTCAGTTGGTGAATAACACCCATTTTTAACAAGATTTCCTCTTCTTGCCACAGAGAAATTGTGTCCTGGAGTTTTCTCTTGTTGTGATCGTCAGCTCTTGGCTGCTGCTCACAGCAGCATCGAGGTGGGAGCTGTGTTTGCAGCCTTGGAAGCAGTTTTGGTGCTTGCTGAGGGTGTGCAGAGCCTGAGGGATGTTTGTGTGGGATGCAGCTCGTGCTGGTTCATTTTGGGGAATGCTCCTGGGAAGGAAAGCCTGAGAACAAGGGCAGAGGGTGGCTGCTGTCCCTGCAGGGATATCATCCCTGGGGAGCCAGGCTGCAGTCACACACAGACCCTTCCCTGGTGACCAGCCCAGGGGGCAGCCTCAGGCACCTGTGGCTGTTTCACATGTTGACCCCGACCTTTAGTCCCAGTACATTCAAACTCAGGCAAGTCCCTCTCAAATATTGAGAGGAAACAGGGTCTCAGATGAGTTTTCTGTGTTTTGCCACAAATCCCAGGTGTCTGCCTCTGTGGAAGTTGCAAAAGCATCACTCTGAGCAGCTCTCCACACATGGGGAGTGCTGTTTTCCAAACCAGTAACTGCCTTTGGATTGGCACAAGTTCAGCTTGTTGGCACCTTCATTCGTAATTCGAAATTTTTGATTTGCTGAAGAAAAGCATCAGATAAATGGGAGCTGTTGCAGTTCTGTGCTGAGGTAGCTCCAGTTTTATCAGAGATTTCTGGCATGGCTGTAGGTTCATGTGGCCTTGGTGCCACTCTCTTCATTGTGTTACTCTTGGAGTCAGTGAGTGTGGAAGTGGCCATAAACTATTAAAAGGATCAGTGATTGTGATCATCTGCTTATGAGATGAGGTTTCTGCACATGATGTGTTAAAGTATGAAATTTATTTATTTTCTTCTGTAAAGTGCTGACTTCAATGTTAGTATTATTAGCAATTGACATTTGTAATGTAAATTCTGCCCTAGAACTTAGACCAGTGGACTCTGTGACTGTCATGGTTGGAGCTGCACCTTATGATCACACAGTGCGTGAAGGAGCCTGTGAGTATTGGTTTCCAAACTTTCTGATTTAAATATTTAATGCAGAAGAGTGTGTTAAATGTTGACACAGTCCATGGGCAAACATGCCGTGGGTGTGCTGTAGTGTACCTGTGTTTCACTGAATGAGCAGTGTGTTGGATAAGGTGGCAAAGGAGCAGCAGGGGTGTTTCAGCCACCCCTGAGCTAAACAAAACCCCTCTAACTCTGGCACAGCCTCTTCAGTCCCAGCTCTCCTGGAGATGCTGACACAAGTAATGCAAGACAGAATGGCAACAAGACATTCCTAAGGTATTTTTGTGGCACCTTTTTAATTCTTTTAGCCAACATGATGCTTAACAGAGTGTAGATTGCCTGACTGTTTAGCACTTGAACCAGGAACGTACAGAAATAGTTACCTGAAGGTTCCTTCTATTTACTTTGTTTAACAATAAATGGGGCTGCTATTCTTGAACTTTCTGCACGTGAGAAATTGTGACTGCTCAGTCCTCACTGTGGCTCCAAAGGCATTTTATCACTGCTTTGCTGAAGTCTTGTAGCAGTTAAATCTGACCTGGGGGATCTCAGCTCCTGCAGCTGGGCTGGCTGGGCTCTGCCTTCCTGGGAGAATGGGCTTGAATGCCCCTGCCAAGATTTAATTGAGTAAAACAGAACCAGACGTGGATGCAGCAGTGCCACTTGAGGGGGAAAAAGCTCAGACAAAACAAGGAAGGGACTGAGGATGGGAAGTATCAAAATAACTTTAGTAATGAAGTGCTGTGTTTGCTTCTCCTGCAGCGTGTCCCTGCTGAGCCAGCAGCCTTTCCTTCCCTGGCACTCACTTGCCTTGGGGCCAGGATGAGAAGGGAAGGGCTCCTGACCCCCCTGCACAATCAGGTTTCTCAGGTAGGACAGGCACAAAGCCCTGGGCACCCTTCATCAGCTGGGTGTGTGCCAGCAGTGTGATGTGTGTGATGGTGTAAACCCAGGGAAATGACAGTGCTGTGCAAAAGGAGCAGGCCCAGGAGGGGAAAATGGGGAGCTCTTGTTCCTCCTTTGAGTCTGAATGCAGCTTTTCTCCTAAATTTAAATATAATGAACTGGAGTCTGATTTCAGTTATTTCTAGAAACAATAAAGGTGTTAGTCCTGACAGCATGTCTTCTAATCCCTTTCTTGATCCTGGGAGGTTTTTTAGGTTTAAAACTGTCCTCCTTTAGGAAAACCCATCACCCTCTCCAGCAGGCACAGATTAAGTTTTGCATGTTGTAAAAAGCAACTTTCCTGGTCCCAGACTAGCCCCTGCCTGCAGCTCTCCCTTGGATCTCTGGAGCTTCCTCACAGCCTCTGCTCCAAAATTCCAGCTCCAGCCTCCAGCAGCCCCCTCAGCCTGGGCACATCCAGTGCCAGAGCAGTGGCTCTGCTCCTGTCTCTGGTTTCCAGCAGCTGCTGTGACACTGAGAACTGGTACCTCTGTCATTTCCCATATTGCCCTCAGCTCAGCTCCAGGCTGGGACACAGCTCCACAGCCCAGGGAAATTCATTCCTTTGGTGGTTTCCCCCTGGTTTCTGCCAGGCTTTTCCTGTCATTCCTTGGGTTTTCCTGTCATTGTCTGGGGTGTCTCCTGGTTTGCAGCTGGCCCAGGTTCTCTGAGTTTCTGGTCATTTCTCATTTGGAGTCCCCACCAGGTCCTGTTGGGAACCTGCATCCAGTGCAAGAGATTTATTGACTAACCAGTGGTGAAATAGTGTTTCAAGCAGCATTGCTAAGACATTCATAACAGAGTTGACTGGGTTTGTTTTCTGCAACAGGAAGATGCAGTCACACAAATGACAGCACATCATCAGCTCTTTACAAGTTAACTTCTCCCCATCAGTTTTCTTAGTCTGTTCTGAGACTTAAATAGAGAGAAGGATAAAGAGATGAATAATCTTTTCTGATTCCTTACAGGTAAAAGGCCACAAAAACTTAGAGGGAGAACATTACAGGAAGAAAATCCAATGTCCTTTCTTAGATCCTCAGTAGCTGGAGAGAAGGACGATGCCAAAGCCAGGCAGATGGAACTCATGGATGTCATTTTCAGCATTTCTTTTGAGTGCTTTCTATGCTCATCTTTTCATCCTGTCATTCTTAGTGTCTGGGAAGGCCTCTTGGAAAGAGAGGAGAGACTGAAATATTCCTAGTGATAGCAAGGAGGAATAGAAGAAAATAAAAATACAGGAATGTGGGCATGGGAAGAGATTTCTAGGATTTCCTTCATGTTCGATTCAAATTGGGAACCCTGCAAGACAGTGACTTTTATTCATGTTTGGGACACTAAACTTGTATTATGTGCTTTCTATAATGCATTTAAAGAAGAGATGAAAAGAAACTTAAGTTCTTCAAACAAGAGAGAACCCCAAAAAGCCTTGTGAAGCCACTTGCTTAAATTTAGTAAAAGCACAAGGAAATGATTCATGCAGAAAGTGGATGTTTTCTAATAGTGAAAGCAGCTGCCTCTGTGTGCTGTGCCCACCCCTGTCTGGCTGAGGGTGTTTGCTCCCCAGGGGCAGAGGAGCTCTGTGTGCCAGCCCTGCTGGTGCTCCCAGGTGCAGTTTGTGGAGGGGAAACATCCTCACTGGTTTTTCTGACTCAAACAGTGATGTACTATTGCATTGTTCACCTTCCCCACATCCTGACTTCCCTTTGATTCCAAAACAGGGGCTGCAGGTGCCACCAAACAAGAGGTGTCCCCTTGGGGGTTATTTGAAGGCCATAAAAACCCTGTCCCTCTGTCTGGGCGTGGTTTGGGATTGTTGGTGTCGACAGGAAAGGGATCAGATGTGAGGAGCAGCAGCACCTGCAGTACCCCAAACCCAAACCCCAGAGCTGCTGCCCCCAGCCCTGGGCCCTTCCCTGGAGGAGGAGGAGGAGGAGGAAGAGCCCAGCTCAGCTCTCTGTGTCTCAGGAGCAGGGAGCAAGCTGGGAGAGCTCTCAGAGCAGGACAATGTGCCATGGATGGAGAGAAGGCAAAGGCAGGAGGCAGGAACCGAGCCCCAGGGCTGGGGTGAGTGCTTGGTGCCCACACAGACCCAGAACACCTCCCAGAGCTCCTGTGCTGCCTTCAGAAGGGCTCTGCAGCTGCAGCAGAGAGCCCCAGGTGAGGGGAGGGATGGGGGTGGTGGGAGGGGTGGGTTTCTGTCCAGCACAAATTCCTCACTGGAGGAACTGCTGGGCTCAGGACCTTGCACACTGTGAATTCACCACAGTGAATTCTAACTCTTGCTGACTCTGACTCAGTTCTGTGTGCTGGATGATTTGCCATCTGCTGGATGTAATAGATCCACAGGCTCACAGTTTTCCAGTTTCTGATACATGCTTTGTTTTGTGTAGGATTGTCTTGCTTCTTCTCATCAGTGAATCCCAGTGATTCAGTGATTTTACAGCCACTCACTGGCTCCAGAGGGCAGCACTTTGTGATGTTTGAGAAGCATTACTGTGACTTCTCCAAGCAGAAGTTTAAAAGTTTGGTTCCAGTTATAAATGTTAAATATTTATTTCTGAAGCTCCAAATACAACTAATCTATATTATTGCTGTGTAAAGTCTTCAGAATGCACCAGAGAGTGGCTAAAAGGTTTAAAGAGATGCTGCTTTTGAAAACAAATGTATGAGATTACCTTTGAAGTCTGACACAGAGATACGTGGTTTTTATCAAATTGCAGAGTGCATAAACTGTCACCATCTCATAAAATTGCCTTGGCACATGAAGATGTTCATGCCATGATTTTGGTCTGACATGAGACCTTTGTTCAGCAGTAGCAGTGAGACACTTTATGTGACACAGAACATGGAGCAGCCCAGAGTTTTTGAGCTTTTTTCACTCTCATTTACAAGTGGCATTCTCCATTTAAATTTTCAGGCCAGGAGTCGTGTTTCATCCAGACTGGGCCTCTACAGAGATGCACTGGCCATCCTTGTGCAGAGCTGAGGGGTCAGCAGTGCTCTGGCCACTTGCAGCAGCAAGGTTGGGGTTTGGGTTTAGGGTTATTTTTGTGCTTAACTGGATTTTAATATCTGGATTTTTGTGGGCCTATTTGAAGAATGTTATGGCAAATTTTATGAATTCAGTACTTTTTAGGTCCTGTTACTTTAAAGAGGACAAAGTGCTGAATTTATTTATTTGTGGGAAACACTTTTTTATTTTAATTTTTTTTTTTTTCAATAACTGCACTGGACCAAACTACTGAACTAAAAGGCATTTCTGATTTTGGCATAAAAGTTAATTTGATCATTAAAATGTTCACCTCTTTCTTTGTTGGCAGAACAAGCATCACTTGAAATCATGTTTATTTGACTGTGATTTTTATATGCACTTTATAGAGTTCTTTGTTTAAAGCACCAATCCCTCTTGCTCTGACTGTGGTAAGAAGGTGCTGAAGTGGGTTTATTGCTTGTATTAGAACTCCTTAAAATTTATGTCATTTAGGAGTTAGTTCTATATAATTCTGTTTCAATGCATTCATTTTGCAAGAGGAGCTTTAAATGTTGGAGTATTTAAAATACTCTGGTAACACTATTTTCCTGTTTTGTGCAAACTCAATTTGCTTCCTAAACTTACCTGCTCAATCGAGGAATCACAATTCTAAATTGAGATTCAAATTGATGTGATTTTTATTCTATTGAAAAATCTTTAAAAAATGCTTTTGTGGCAATAAGAAAGTGATGCCAAGCTGGAGTGATTCTACACCCTGTCTTATGCATTGGCCTGACAGTGCTGAGCAGACCTTCCTCCCTCATTCCAAACTGAGCTGTTCTGTGTCATCCCACAGATCTGCAGAAAAGACTGTGGTAACCACAGCTGTGCTATTGAAAGTACTTCACTACTTGTTACACCATTGAATATTTATTCTAAAAACATACTGAATACTAAAACATATTGAGAAGGTAATCTGCATCCCAGAAAACCTGGTCCTGGGTTCCCAGGCGTCCCTGCCCTCTCTGGTCCCTGCCTGTGACAGTCATTCCTGGTGGGCAGGATTGAATGCTGCACAACTGTGTCTGTACAGGAGCTCTCTGGGCACATTTCCAGGCAGTTGCCATGTTTGATAGTCAGTGTTTGCTATTGCCTTGCAGAGCAGAAGTGCCTTAATTCTGCTCTCATTTAAATCCCCTGAACACAGAGCCAACGCTAGCCAACAGTGCCAGAGCTAACTTCCCCTTGCTCTCTGCCTTTGCCCAGTCCTGCAGACAGTGCTGTGGCTGTGCCCAGGCCCTGGTGCTTTGAGCAAAGCCGCAGGCTGACCCCAGGGCCGTGCTCCCCTGCGGCCGTGCCTCAGAGGACGCGCAGCTGGGTCAGGGCGCTGTCGCTGCCCAGGCTGTTGCTGGCTGTGCACCTGTACAGCCCAGGGCTGGGGCTCTGCAGCAGCAGGGTGCCCGTGGGCTGCAGCAGCTCCGCCCCAGAGCCCCGGCCCGGCCGGGCTGCGGAGAGCACGGAGCCGTCAGGTAGGTGCCAGGTGACCTCAGGTGTGGGGATGCCCAGGGTGAGGCAGTGCAGCCGCACCGCAGCCCCGGGCAGGGCGCGGAGGGCCGGGGGGGCTCTGCCCACGATGCGGGGCGCGTGGGCTGTGACCGCCACGGGGATGGTGACCGAGGCGTGCCCGGCGGCGTTGCTGGCCCTGCACAGGTAGGTGCCCGCGTCCTGGGCGGAGGCTGCCCGGATCAGCAGCGTCCCGTTGTCCAGCAGCGCCAACCTCCCGCTGGCCTGCGGCCGCTGCAGCACGCGGCCCCCCGGCAGCGCCCCCGCCACGCTGGGGCTGGGGCTGCCCCGGGCCCGGCACGGCAGGGACGGGGGCTCCCCGCGGACAGCCCTCACCGGCCCCGCGGGGCTCAGGATGCTGGGCTTCTGGGCCACCTCCAGCAGCAGCAGCTTCTCTATGTAGCCCACCTGGTTGCGGGCGGCGCAGCGGTAGCGCCCGGCGTGGCGGCTCTCGGCGCTGGGGATGGTCAGGGTCCCGCTGCTCCCCGTGACGAACTGCGATGTCCTGGCGCTGCTGGAGATCCAGGTGCCGTTGGGCAGCATCCAGCTGATATCCGGGGGAGGGTTTCCATCCACAGAACAGTTCAGTGTGATGGCTTTCCCAGGTCTGGCTATTATTTTTTCGTTGAAAGGGTTTCTGAATATTGGTCTGCGTAGCATTTCTGTGACCTCCAGCTGCACCACCAGCACAGTCTCCCCCCCAGCGTTACGTGCCACACAGATGAAATCTGCTGCGTCTGAGGGCCTGACGTTGCGGATCTCGAGTGTCCCGTTCTCGTGCACCACAATCCTGCTCCCGTAATACGGGGCTGTTAGGAAAATGTTATCAGGCATGATCCAGGTAATCTGGGGAGGAGGAGTCCCTTCTGCCCGGCAGTCGATGTGCTTCTTGGAGTGCCTCACTGCCGTCACCCTCATGAAGGTTTTGTTCCCGTGCACACCGTTTATGATGGGGGGTTTAGCAGCCACCTGCAGCCTGTACAGCTTGCTGTCGTCCCCGCCCGGGTTCCTGGCCACGCACAGGTACTGCCCAGCGTCCGGCAGGCCGGCCCGGCCGATGGACAGCGAGCCGTTGGCGTGCAGGGAGTGCCTGCCTGTGGAGGAGGAGATCATCTCACCGGAGGGCAGCAGCCAGAATATCTGTGCCCTGGGCTCTGCAGCAGCCTCGCAGTCCAGCAGGGCCGTGTCTCCAGCTGCCACCGCCACCTGTGTCTTGTAGTTGTGCTTTATTTGAGGGGCTGCCACAACGACCGTGACGTGGACCTTCATCTCGTCCCTCCCCAGCGTGTTTTGGGCGTAGCAGGTGTAATCTCCCCCCTCTGCCACCCCAGCTTTGCTGAGGTACAGAGTGCCGTTGTCGAAGAGGACGAACCTGCGAGCCCTGTGCCCGCTGTCGTCGGCCACCATGGCGTTGTTGACCAGCGTCCCGTCCGGCAGCCCCCAGGAGATCTGCGGCGTGGGCGACCCCGAGGCCTTGCAGTCCACTCTGAAATCCTTCCCGTACGGCACCAGCTTCTTGAACTGCTGCTTGTGGTCGATCTTGGCTGGTTTCATTGTGATGCTGACTTTCATCAGTATCAGATCATCCCCAATCCTGTTTCTGGCCACGCACAGGTAATCACCTGCATCCTTTTCTGTAACTGCCTCCACAGCCAAGGATCCATTGGGGTAGACGTGGATCCGACTTCCCATTCTGTTGTGGGGAGAGAGAGAGGAAAAGAATGATGCAAACAAGTGCTGGGGTGAATGCTGAGCACTGGAAGGGACTGAACGAGTTAACAGCACAGGACAACACAGCAGCCCTTCCCAAAGGCGCTGTGCCCACCTAGCGTGCCCCACCCTGATGTCATTGTCCTGCCCTGATGTCACTGTCAGTTTTGGTGTTGTGTGGGTGTGAGTGGTGCTGACTCTGCTGGGAACACCCTGCGCTGGGGCTGTCTCTCCTAAAGTGCAAGTGAAGTGTTACTGTGGGAGGGGGTGTGGGGAGACCCCCAAAGGCAGAGATGAAAGAAACCCCTCCCTCCTGAGCCCTGCTCCACTAACCTGTTACAAGGAACTTCCCCTCCTCCAAACTGACAGCACTCAGCCAGTGCATGCAGTAATGTGCAGCCATGCAGTAGTAACCTTAACTCAAATACGACTTGTACCTGTTTTGAGACCTCTCCCACTTGGGGCAGTTGATGTGATCTGTTATCAGGTCTGTTATTAGATACAGATTCTGTTAGAACAGATGTTTCGCTACTGTTAAGTGCTTAAAAATTGGTCTAGTTCACAGTGTTTTAGTGCTGTAATAGGCTTTTATGTGAGCACCAGAGGAGACAGTGTTTGAGGCTCCAAAGAGGTGAAGGAAAAAACTGGATCGTACCTGTGCCACTGGTCCACAACAGCCTTGGAGGGCAGCCTCCAGATTATCCTGGGCTTGGGCTCCCCACTTGCTGTACAGTTGAGAAGCAGCCTGTCCCCAAAGCTCAGCCGGGTCAGCTGCTGCGAGGCGATGGCTATTTTGGGGAGCGTGTCCGCGTGCTGCAGCTCCAGGCTGACCACCCTCCTGTCCGAGCCCGTGGAGCTGGTGGCAATGCACTCGTAGGTGCCGCTGTCAGAGGGGGCCAGGCTGCCCAGGTGCAGGGTGCCGTTGGGCAGCACCAGCCGCGGGGCGTGTGGCACCTGCAGGGGTTTTGGCTGCAGGGGCTTTGGCTGCAATGGTTCCAGCTGCAGGGGTTCCAGCTGCAGGGGTTTTACTTGCAGGGGTTCCAGCTGCAGGGGTTTTCCCTGCAGGGGTTCCAGCTGCAGGGGTTCCAGCTGCAGGGGGTTTACTTGCAGGGGTTTTACCTGCAGGGGTTTTACTTGCAGGGGTTTTACCTGCAGGGGTTCCAGCTGCAGGGGTTTTCCCTGCAGGGGTTTCAGCGCTGTGCCGTCGGGCAGCACCCAGTGCACCGTGGGCTCGGGGTTCCCCTGTGCCGTGCAGGGCAGCCTCAGGCTCTGCCCCAGCACTCCCACCACGCTCTGTCTCTTCTCCTCCAGGATGCTGGGAGGGGCCGCGACCACCTGCAGCCTCAGGGCCAGCGTGTCCGAGCCCGCGGGGCTGGTGGCCAGGCAGGTGTAGAGGCCGCGGTCGTACACGGTGACCGCCCGGATGAGCAGCGTGCCGTCCGGCTCCACGCGGGCTCTGCCGGTGTCCGAGGGGTGTGACCGCTGTGACAGGCGGGTGCTGTTCGCCAGGAGCCAGGAGATGCCGGGAGGGGGCCAGCCCTGGGCTTTGCAGGGCAGCGCCACGCTGGTCCCCGAGTGCGCGGTCAGCAGGCGCCGCTGGCCACCGGCGATGCGCGGGGGCGAGCCCAGCACGGCCAGCGTGACCAGCAGCCGGGCCGCGCCCAGAGCATTGGCCGCCGTGCACAGGTACTGACCCGCGTCCTGCAGCCCCGCCCGGGCGATGGCCAGAGTCCCGTTGGGCAGCACTGCCCAGCTGGCACCTGCGGCTCCGCGGCCTGCGGGACAGGGACTGTCACTGCGGGTCACTGGCACTGCGGGTCACTGTCTGTCACTGTCTGTCATTGTCTGTCATTGTCTGTCACTGTCTGTCACTGCCTGTCACTGTCTGTCATTGTCTGACACTGTCTGACACTGCCTATCACTGTCACTGCGGGTCACTGCCTGTCACTGTCTGTCACTGCCTGTCACTGGCTGTCACTGCCTGTCACTGTCTGTCATTGTCTGACACTGCCTGTCACTGCCTGCCACTGTCTGTCACTACCTGTCACTGTCTGTCATTGTCTGACACTGTCTGACACTGCCTATCACTGTCACTGCAGGTCACTGCCTGTCACTGTCTGTCACTGCCTGTCACTGGCTGTCACTGCCTGTCACTGTCTGTCATTGTCTGACACT
>JAOTQP010000469.1:24802105-24846828 GCA_026413545.1 Cichladusa arquata | reverse complement strand
TATGGATCCCTGTATGGGATCCCCTCATGGGATCCCTGTATGGGAACCCTGCATGGGAACCCTGTATGGGAACCCTGCATGGATCCCCTCATGGGAACCCTGTATGGATCCCTGTATGGGATCCCCTCATGGGATCCCTGTATGGGAACCCTGCATGGGAACCCTGTATGGGAACCCTGTATGGGATCCCCTCATGGGATCCCTGTATGGGAACCCTGTATGGGAACCCTGCACGGGAACCCTGCATGGATCCCTGTATGGGATCCCCTCATGGGAACCCTGTATGGGAACCCTGTATGGGAACCCTGTATGGATCCCTGTATGGGATCCCCTCATGGGATCCCTGTATGGGAACCCTGTATGGGATCCCCTCATGGGATCCCTGTATGGGAACCCTGCATGGGATCCCTGTATGGGAACCCTGCATGGATCCCTGTATGGGAACCCTGCATGGATCCCCTCATGGGAACCCTGTATGGGATCCCTGCATGGGATCCCCTCATGGGAACCCTGTATGGATCCCTGTATGGGAACCCTCATGGGATCCCTGTATGGGAACCCTGCATGGGTGGCAGGGACCGGGTGTTCTGTGTGAGCCAATCAGAACTCGTGGCATTTGCTGGCTGGGGTTTGTCACCATCTCAGTGAAACACGGACCGTGTCCCCTTGATTCAGCACAGGAACTGGGCCAAGGGACACTGACCCCCTCGTGTGACGGGCACTTTGGGGCTCAGAAAAAAGAACAACACCTCAGCTGAGCCCTGCACCAAATCCTGAGGTGGCACTTCTAGGAGCTACCCTGAGAACAGGGAAAATCCTGACAGCTCACGCTGAATTCTGTTCCCCTGAGAGGGCAAGAAGGTTGTTAGGTGCGTTTTCTCCATCTTAATTGCTGTCTGAAAAGCAAAGCGAAGCTTTCTTTCAGTTAATCAAATTTTTTATTCTAGATGACTGAGGTCAAGGCTTCTGGGGTGACACATTCCAATGCTGTGCTTCTGTGAGTTTAAACACAAGGTAAAAGACATTTTTCAATTATTTGTACCAGTCTCCATGATTTGTAGAGATGGTAGACAAGGAACTGAGGTCATTTCTAAGAACATTTTCCAAAATCACATATCTGAAAATCTGCATTAAAGTAGAAACAAATATTTCAGACTTATGTGGACCTTGTCAATATTTTAAGAACAGGGTTTTCATCTCAGGATATGCTGTCTGTTGTCATTAAGCTGCAGCTCTCACCTCTGAGAGGCAGAGCATTAAATTACAAGAGATACAAAGCTCTCCCTCCGGAAGGTGGCTGAGGAACATGTGGAATATTTTACTATGATGTGGCTGGGATTTCCCGAGAGCACAATGCTTGTACAAACCCGTGCTGAGCTCGCTGCTTTGCTGGCAGTTCTGGCCCTTGTCTGACTTCAAGACATTGGTTTAGCTGGAATTCATTACTGGGGAGAATGAAGGGAGCTTTTTGTTAAATGAAACTGTATTTTGGCAAGAAGTTGTGACTGAGCGTGAGCTCAGGAGTGCTGGGAAGAGCAAAGCTGAGTGAAGGAAGTGTTTGTGAACTGGACCTGCACAGCAAATTGTAGCAAAGCTGGAGCACAATTTCTGCTCATTCCCCAGCAGTTCAGCTCCCATGTACCTTTCTGTGGAACAACCTGGCTTTGGTTATTCAGGAGGCAGGAGGGAAGGCAGAGCTGCCCCAGAGCTGCTCTGGGGTTTGTGTGCAGGTCAGCGTGGGCAGGGGCACGCTCACCCACCCCCCTGCCAGAGCCTGCACGGGGATCCAGCTCTGCTTTGCTCTTGCTTTGCTGTTTCCCTGTTCACTCTTTAAATGAGGGTTTGCTTTCTCTCCTTCCTCACTGAAAGTCTCCAGGGAATGGAGTCACAGAAACCAAATGATGTATGGGAGGAATGATTCTTTTCTTCTTAGGAGATGGAAATGGCCTCGCTGTTCAGGCAGGGGCTCTGCACCTCTGCTGGGCAGCCTGTTCATTAGTGGGGTGTTTGTTAATGGTGGTGCAGGTAGCCTGGCACAGCAGCAGAGCCCAGCTGAGTCCAGATGCAGCTCATGCCCACCAGGGGTTGTTGAGTGAGGCTCTGGCTCTTCAGGTGATCTTCAGCTTCCTCCAAGGAAAGCGTGGTGGGGCTGACCCACAGGCCTGGGATCCTGACAGAAACAGGATGATCTCTTTATTTACAGGAGTCAATAGAAGTTATATTAAGGAGGCAGAACACAGCTTTGGAGGGCACCACCCTGATGTATTCCATGAAAAAGGGTTTTTAATGCAATTCTGATCTTAATTAGGTACCTGAATTATGTATCTGGGTTTTGTTTGATGATGTTTGGTTTTTAATTTTTTCTTCCACTGCAGACATTGCTTGGTCCCTCCCTCATCCCACTTCCCTCTGTGACACAGTCCCAGCTGTTTCCCAGGCCAGCCCTGCAGGTGCCTCTGTTCCTGCAACACAGCATTCCCACTCTGCCTCAGTTCATCCCTCCTTGTGCTCCCTCTCCTCTCCACATTGTGCCAATTCTCCTTAAAGGCCCTTTGCAAAATGTTTTCATGTTGTTCTTCTCATTCACAGCTTCTTGCTGGCCAAATTCTTTCATGCCTCGGTGGGATGCTGGATGCCTTGAAAAGGATGACATGACCCTCCAAGTGCCTTGTTGGGAATTTTCAAAATAGCACACTTAGGTACAACTCTCCTGTGGTCAAGGCCAGAGTCAGACATTTCAGTTCCATCGTAATGAGCTGGACAAGCTCCCAGCAGAGCAGCAGCTGGTTCTGGAAGCACAGGCAGTGCTTGGAGCTGCTGGTGTATCTGTGCAAATACTGATTTTGGGACAGGCAGAGCTGCCTGCGTGGGCAGCGTGGTGCTGAGCACGGGGCAGGGGGTGCTGCACTCCAGGAAACCAAGCAGCACTTCAGAGGAATGTGTGCTGTAGAGGGGACTGGGCCGTGGCTGCCCTGCTGTCCCCTCTGTCCCCTCTGTCCCCTCTGTCCCCAGCAGGGCCTGCAGCTCCCCCAGGGTGGGATGGGCTGTGGCTGATGGCCACACCAGGGGTGCAGGGACCCCCAGGGCTGCAGCAGAGGTGTCCTGGGCTCTGTAAATCAGTGTAAAGTGTGAGCAGCCACAGGCAGCTCCTGCTGGGTGCATCCCAGAGCCTGCTGAGCTGAGAGGGCTCTGCATTCCTTGTCTGGGAAGCTGTGACACCTGTGTCTGTGTCACTTGTGTCTGTGGCACCTGTGTCACCTGTGTCTGTGACACCTGTGTCTGTGTCACTTGTGTCTGTGGCACCTGTGTCTGTGACACCTGTGTCTGTGTCACTTGTGTCTGTGGCACCTGTCTGTGGCACCTGTGTCTGTGTCACCTGTGTCACCTGTGTCTGTGTCACCTGTGTCTGTGGCACCGTGTCTGTGACACCTGTGTCTGTGTCACCTGTGTCTGTGACACCTGTGTCTGTGACACCTGTGTCTGTGATACCTGTCTGTGACACCTGTGTCACCTGTGTCTGTGACACCTGTGTCTGTGATACCTGTGTCTGTGACACCTGTGTCTGTGTCACCTGTGTCTGTGACACCTGTGTCTGTGGCACCTGTGTCACCTGTGTCTGTGGCACCGTGTCTGTGTCACCTGTGTCTGTGTCACCTGTGTCTGTGACACCTGTGTCTGTGACACCTGTGTCTGTGGCACCTGTGACACCTGTGTCTGTGACACCTGTGTCTGTGACACCTGTGTCACCTGTGTCTGTGACACCTGTGACACCTGTGTCTGTGGCACCTGTGTCTGTGTCTCCTGTGTCTGTGGCACCTGTGACACCTGTGTCTGTGGCACCTGTGACACCTGTGATACCTGTGTCTGTGGCACCGTGTCTGTGTCTCCTGTGTCTGTGTCACCGTGTCTGTGTCACCGTGCCTGTGGCGTGGCAGCTGTCAGAGGAGGGGCTGTGTGTCACTCCAGGGCAGTGTTCAACACCTTTAACCCTGGGTGTGCCAGAGGAGGATCTGCTCTGCTCACCGCTGGGGCAGTGCTCAGCCAGGGGGTGTCTGACCTGCAATGACAGCTCCGCCAGGGTTCCTGTGCTCCCAGGGACAGCTTCCCCCTCCTGTCGGGGCACGGGCACTGCAGGCACTCCTGCTGCAGCACTTCTGCAGCTGTGGGCTGGCTGCTTCCAGCGCTCATCCCAAACATCAGCTGGCGTGCTTTTCCATGCTTTGAATTGCAAAGGCAGACCTGAACCAGATTTTGGAGGTCTCTGTGCTGCTCTCTGGAGTTATTTTGTGGGGGTGATTAATCAGGCATATCCCTGTTTCTCGATGGCCACTGTACATCATGGATTTACTTGCACAGGATAAGGCAGCAAGCTAACAAATCTACAGCCCATAGGTTAATGCAGTTAACAGTTAAAGGAAAATGTTCTGCAGTTCATTAACAAGAACCTGAGCGCCTCCCAGCCAACTGAAAGCAAACCAAAAGCTGAACTTTGCTGCACCATTTTTGCTTGTCCTGGAATAACAATTTGTCATCTGCTCGAGATGCACACTGGTCTTTAATTCAGCTTTTTAATTATTGATAAAGCAAACAGAAACCCCCAACAAAAAACCCAGCCAACCCCACCCTCACCCAAGGAAGGCAGCAGATACTCTGGGTAGGGCAGATGAGGGATGGCTGTTTATTCCCAAGTTGCAGGTCAGAGTGTGTTTCTGAATTATGTTTTGTTTCCCAGTGACAATAACAATTTCAGAGTCCAGGAGTCAGCTGCAGCCTTTCCCCTGCCCATCAGGTTGGTGCTACTCTCAGCTTCTCAGCAGTTCTGCTCAGCCAGGGAGCTGCATCACTTATTTTCAGGTGCAGAAGGGTGAGGCACAAGTGCTGCCAGGCACAAAAACCCCTGGTTTAAGTATTTAATACTTAAATATCCCCTGGCACTATTTAAGGCAGGCAGAGGTCAGTCCCTGTTTGGCTGGGGCAAGAGGTCTCTGTTGTGACTGAGCCCCTGATTTGAGGTTTGGGATTGAAAACCAGCAATAGCAGGGTGTGAGAGGCCTCATGAAGGTAGGAATTCCTATGTGAGCCTTCAAAAGTCAAGGTGAAGACTAGAAAATGAGAGTTCTTCTGGGCTGAGCAGTGGGAGGAGGGAAGCACAGGTGCTGCAGGTGAGGAATCCTGAATGCTGCCCTGGGCTCTGCATGGTGGCAGCACAGGGAGCAGGAGTGTCTTTTACCCAGTAAATGCCATTTACTCACTGAACTTGCCATGGTGGGTCACACAGAATTGGACTAGGCTGTTCTGAGTGAGTTTAACTTGCATTGGAAGACTTTCCTGCTGTAGCTATGGCAGCAAAAGTAAATGTGTGTTCTGGGCTGGGTGTGCTGAGTGAAGCAGTGCTGGCTTTGTGGAGAGCTGGCACTGACCAGCTGAGGAAGGCACAGGGCTTGGTCACTTGCTGGGACATTTTAAAACCTTTGGCTCTAAATTATGGAATAATTTTTCTCAGGAATAGCACATGAAGACTTTTTTGGGAGGAGAATGCATGTGAAAGTGTGATATGGATTGAAAAGTGGGGAGCTCAAACTTGTCATTTTCTCTTTTTTCTCCATTTGTGTGTTCAGCAGAGTAATTCTCCACCACTTTCAAGTAGCTGAGAAAATCTAATTAAGAATCCTTTTAAAATTGTAATTCTCCTCATTGAAACAACGAGGCCATAGCTGGATAATGATCTCCCACTGTCTCTTCTGCTACTTTTCTCAAATATTTTCTCAAATATTTTGACAATATTTTCCTTTAGTGGCTCACAGGGGCTGCTGTGTGGCTGCTGCCTTTCCAAAGCCCTGGTCGTGGCTGTGTCCCATGGCAAATTAAACACTCATGAGCTGCTCTGCTTTGAGCTGTGCATGTGGGGTGGCTCAACTTTTAAACCATGCTGAAGCTGGGGTGTAACTTATTAGACTTAATGAGTTTATTTGTCCTATGGTTTAAAGTGGATCACCACAGGCAAAATCAAGATCTAGTCAGAAAACCACTTCACAAACATCTCCAGATGAGGTTTCTGAAGTCTGTGTTGGCTAATTATGCTCCAGCATTGAGTAATGTGCAGTTTCTTTCTCTGCTCTGCAGACTGCTTGTCCAGGTTGTGTTTAACCTCATGCTTGTGCAGGGAAATATTTGAGCTGTTACACAAAGTAATGTGAGTTGGCATTTTTAAAAATGGGTGTTTTAAAGTGTGATGCTAGAATGTCTGGGGTCTGCTGAATCACAGAGTTCACTGTGACAGGTGACATGGTTTGAGGTCTCGTGTCCCAGCAGGAGTGACCTGGGTGAGCTGAGGGGGATGGACAGGAGCAGCACTGCAGTCACACCTGGCCATTCCCAAAAACCAGTAAAGGTGCTGCCTAAAGGCCTGTGCTACTGGCTGCAAGGAAAGGGATAACTCTGAGTTAATTGTGTCACTAAACGTATTTCTGGAACATTTTGAGCTTTATCTTGGTGTGGTAGCTCTAAGCCATGGATGTATTGGCAATGGCATAGAGCCAGCTCCCCTGGGCCCAGAGGTTCCTACAAACTTATTTTCATCAGTGGAGTGAATTCCCCTCCGATTCCAGGAAACTAGAGTCAAGTCTGGCACACAAAACAAGTTTATAAACTTGCATTTGAAAGAGCATTTATTTACCTGGGGATGCCTTTTGGTGCTTGCCATTGCACTCCAGGTGTGGAGCAGGGCCCTGCCCTGGCAGATTTAGCCCTGCCCTGGCAGATTTAACCCTGCCCTGGCAGATTTAACCCTGCCCTGGGGTCTGGCTCCGTGTCTGGGTGTTTTTGGGATCAGGGGATGGAGCAGGAAATCCCATCTGACCAGCCCTGGGCTGGCAGATTTAACCCTGCCCTGGCAGATTTAACCCCATCCTGGGGTCTGGCTCCGTGTCTGGGTGTTTTTGGGATCAGGGGATGGGGCAGGAGGTGCCATCCTCTGACCCTGAGCTGGGGGAAGGGGCTGGGCACCCTTCAGCAGGGCTGGATGGAACAGAAGCTTTCTGTCAGGGGCAGGTGAGGCAGTGAGGGGCTGGTGAGGGGCAGCGTGGCTCCCTGGGGCTGCTCTCATGTTCCATCTGTTTTGGGAAGCGTTTCAGACCTCGCTGTGCTGGTTTGTGTCAGAGCTCTCAGCTGGACCCCATTCCTGAGCAGAGGAAGCTGTGCAGGGATGAATGCTGCCCACTATTCCCAAACACCCTTTTCTTCCATGGGAGCCTCCTATGGAATATCCAGCTGCTGTGCTGGAAGTCAGGAAATCTGATCCTTTCCTACATATCAAAGTACAACAGACCTCCATTTATTCCCCCTACATCTTACTCCAGTTTCTTGCCTCCCTGTTGCTGTTGGCACAGCCCTTAATGCAAATTCCATGGTTTTGGGGGGCAGCCCCTGGTGCCAGGCTGGGGGAGCTCAGAGCTCCTCACCTGCAGCCCTGCCTGGCATCTCCCAGGCAGGAGAGGCTGCAGGGTCCCCTGGGACACCTGGGCAAGCAGGGATCCTCTGTCAGGATCAGGGATTTGGGATTTGGGATCCCTTCATTCAGCCCAGCATGATCTGGTTTTATTTATCCTGTGAGGGATGTGGGATAGAGAGCACTTGGAAGCAGCTCGACAGCCACTAAAATAAATGTTCTTTTCTGTTTATCCCTTGGCCTGCATCTGGAAATTAAATGTGCTCTATTAGGAATCTCAAACTTTGACTGTCTTACTGAGTCTTTAATTGAATACAGGTCAGACCCAAAAGCATGACTGACTTCTGTTGCTGCACTAGGAAAAATCCCAGATTTTTTTTTTTTTTTGTGGGTACAACACATCACTGCTGTGAAAATACCTTTGCTTTCATCAGGACATGGCAGTGACTCTAGTTTTGAGTGGTTGAATCTAGCAACAGGAAATAATCAGACCAATAAAGACTGTAATGCTGGTCTTGGGTAAAATACAGCAAGTTGTGAATGTAGGCTGAGTTCTGTTTAAAGCTGGCAAGTCTCTGCTGAAAACTGGTACATTTTCCACAACAGTCAGCTTAATGCTGTGTTTTTTACATAAAGTTGTTGAATCAAGCTGAAAGGAATGTGTCCTTAATTCTTTCAGCAATTCTTGAGCCACACGTTCAGCAGCTCTGTTCACAAACCCCAGCAATGTTGCTCTTATTTCTACAACATTTGCCTCAATTTCCTGTTCTCCAGTGTTTTTTGAGTTGAAGAGAAAATGGCTTTTCTTCTCAGTGCTGTCTCAGGGCTGAAGCCCTTGTCAGTATGTGAGCAGAAATGATTTCCCAGGGAAGCTCAGCCCTGCCAGGTGCTGTAACCTGGGCTGGAGCTGAGCCCTGTGGCCAGGAGCTGCTCTGGATCCAAGTCCAGCTGGTTTGTCCTGCTGAATTGTCCCTGCCAGCCCTGAGCCAGCAGGGACTTGTGCAATTAAACAGTTTTTAAACCTCTGCCAGCATGTTAATAAAGCCTTGTTTATGTGCAAAGCACTTGGAAAACAGCTCTAAATACTGGATTTATTTGCAGTAAATGTTGTGCTTAATCACAGAAGATTTCCATCTGAATTTGCAGGCATTATGCACGTTTTTTGCTTTGTTCATAGCAGAGCACCAGGCACTGGTTACCTGTAGAAGGGGTCAGTGGGTGGCTCTGCAGCAGCTTCCTCCCCCTCCTCCTCCTCTCCCAGTGCTGTGTCCGTGAGCAGCTCAGGGCAGGGATGGGAGCATTGCATGGCAGCAGCCCCAAGGCAGTTCTGACCTTTCCTCTTCTTCAGGCACAGCCTGTGCCCCCCAGAGCAGCTGGGGGAGGGAGCAAAACTGTTGGGTTTCCAGCCTTTGAACTAAATGTAGCCTTTTCTTTCCTAGAAAAGGACTTTCAGAATTCCTTTTTCACTGTAAGAATGAAAAGGGACAGCTTGGCTTCCCTTTCCTTTTCTAGGAGACTCAGCTCATTTCTGAGTCCTTCCTGGAAAAACATTTTGTGATGTTGAAATTAGCCCAGGCCAGAGTCCCTGCCTGGGAGTACTTAGCTGTAAATTCACATGCTCTTGGCCTCTGTTTGCTTTATCTCCTGTGAGTTTAGCAGAGAGCCTTTGGCTTTGTTCTGGTTTTGCTGACGATGTGAGGTCCAAAGTGACTTCCCCAGAAGGGAGTTACAGCCAGAGATGAACATCGTGTGTGTTGGGCAGACCTGGCAGCTCCTGACCATGTGATGGAAATAACATTTTACTCCAGTTGAATCCTTGTGTCAGCCCCAGAGCAGCACCAAGAATCTGTGAGATTCCCACTGGGAGCTGCAGTTCCTGCAGCCTGGGTCCCAGGGTGGGAGCAGGGGGGGATCAGGGACAATGTGGGGGATCAGGGACGAGGGGGTGGATCAGGGACATTGGGGGGGCTGCTGCAGCCCCCAGCCCTTGGGAGGGTCCATGCTGCTGGCTCAGGCAGCCCTGGGGGGACAGGGGGTCCCTGCAGCTGCTTTGCTGTGTCTGTGTGTGCTGCTGGGGCTGGGTGTCTGCACATCCCACCTGTGCCTGGCCAGGAGCACCACTGGGCTCCTGGTGCTGCCTTCCAGGCAGGGGAAATGTGAGGGGAGCACTGGGAATGGGGAGTCCATGGCTGCCAGGCTGTGCCAGCCTCTGGGCTCAGGCTGTGCCAGGCTCAGGCTGTGCCAGGCTGTTCTAGGCTCAGGCTGTGCCAGGCTCTGGGCTCAGGCTGTTCTAGGCTCAGGCTGTGCCAGGCTCTGGGCTCAGGCTGTTCTAGGCTCAGGCTGTGCCAGGCTCAGGCTGTGCCAGGCTCTGGGCTCAGGCTGTGCCAGGCTCAGGCTGTTCTAGGCTCAGGCTCTGGGCTCAGGCTGTTCCAGGCTCTGGCTCAGGTTCTGGGCTCAGGCTGCTCCCAGGCAGGCAGGTTCCAGGGGGCTGTTCTAGGCTCAGGCTCTGGGCTCAGGCTGTGCCAGGCTCAGGCTCTGGGCTCAGGCTCTAGGCTCAGGCTGTTCCAAGCTCTAGGCTCAGGCTCTGGGCTCAGGCTGCTCCCAGGCAGGCAGGTTCCAGGGGGCTGCTCTGCACTCTGCTCCCTCCATCCATCTCTGGTGCTGCAAGAACAAGAAACATCTGGCAGAGAGGCCACGTGGCTCAAACCTTCTGAGTGCAGATGCTTTGCAGAGTTGTGTACAAACACAGACCTTGAGTTTTCTCTGTCGTGGGACATCTGACACTCTCCCCTGTGCTGAGCCCCTGCTCTACCTGGCATTCCTGTATGGAAGGTGTCCTGCTGGCTTTTCCCTTTCCCCTGGCAATACTGGTTCCAGTTAACCCAGCTGAGAGTGCCACAGGGCTCACTCTGCTCCTGCTGGCAAGTTCTCCCTTGTGACTACGTGTAGAAAATACCTGGTTGGTTGTGTAGGAGCTGGATTTGATTTCTAGGTCGTGGTAAGCAGGGATGAGGGGCCAAATTCTGATCCAGTGATGACATGGGTAAACTCCCACTGATTTCCAAAGCCTGAATTGGCTGAAGAGGGCTGGGTTTTGCAAATCCAAGTGCCTCTGACAAACACATTTGGCTCACTTTCTGCCAGCACTCCATTATTTTTTCCCCAGTTCAGATGTTTATGTGAGTGCTTGCTGGCTCAAGAGGCTGGATGTGTCTGGATATATTTGAGAGTATAAATGAAACTAAACATATCTAGCAAATGCCATCAGCACTGCTCAGCTGGAGGAGCCTCACAGAGCTCCTGTCTCACAGCTCTGCTCCCCTGGTTCCTTCTGGCTGGGAGGGTGCAGGTTTCTTGTAAGAGTTCCCACAGCTGCCCCCTCCCAGGTCTGCACATGGCTCAACCCCAGTGAGCCTGAAAGAACCAGGTCATTGTGATGGCACCAAAATTTATGGTGGGCAGCAGCTCTCAGAGACAAAACCCTCCCATGTTGTATGCAGAAATGATTTCTGGAAGCATGAGAAGCACTGATATTAGTGGCACATGTCTGTTATAAGCAGTGCAAAACAAGTTTGGGACCAGAACCTTTCCTGCAGGTCCTGCAGTGCAGTACTGAGCCAGTGGGATTTGTTTATCCTGACATTGAGATAAGCAACTGCTGTGGTTTAAGCCCCAGCCAAAACCAGCACAGCAATGTGAGTGTGTGCAACAGATTTTACAATTTTATTCCTTGTATTAAAAAGACAATCAAATTTATTTACATGGCTGTGAGAGCAGCAGTTACCTTAGGGGAATGTGCTTTCAGCAGCAGGAGTGGAGGAGTGACACATGGTGGGAAAACCCAAAACCAAGAATAAACACCTTCCCTAGACCAGGGTGCTCAGGGAGCTGCCAGAATGTGCCAAGTTCTGACCTTGTGTGTGGCTGAAAATGGGACACACACTGAGAGGGGTTTGCACCAAAACTTCACCAAAGTCTCTTCCTCTGACTGTGTGGTCAGCAGCTCTGGTGCTGCACAGAGGGGATGTTTCCCCTTCATTGAGAGGGGATTTTTACCTCCATTGCAGGGGGGATGTTTTATCTTCATTGAGAGGGGATGTTTTGCCTTTATTGCACAGAGGGGATGTTGAGCCCTCATTTCCTTTCTGGCCTGGCTTGTTGGGGATGTGGAGATTTTCCCTGTCCTTCTGGATGTACACACTGTTCTTTGCTATTTTTCTGTTCACCAGTATTATGAGCTGTAATTTTGTGTTAAAACCAGAACACTGCATGGAAGCAGCAGCCAGCAGGGAGTCCAGGAATGCTGGATGTAACACACTTCCACAGTTGTTAAACCATTGCACTGGGCACTTTGACTCATTGATGATTCTTCCTCTCCACCCCCTGGGATACCAAATGCTATCCTGGCTTTTCTTTGCAGTTTCCCAGGAGTTTTTCTGCTGCAGCTCCTTCCTGTGGTCACTGCCACGTGTGCAGCATTCTGGGGATGCCAGTGAGCATCAGGTGCCCTTTGCATGGGCATCTCCTGGGGTCCTGTCCTTGCACTGTGAAGTGAAGCCCAGAATACCCAGCAAGTTTTTGCTTCCTGAGCTGCTGGGAGGGGATGGAAGGAGGATGGATGTTGTTGCCTTTTCAGGTTGTGTTTAAATTGTTCATAGGTGTTGTTAGGAGGCTGTGATACATTTCCAGGTGTAGTTTTTGAAATCTTTTATTTCAAGACCAAGACATTGAGAGCCTGAGTAACCTGTATAACTCATGGGCTCATTCCCTGCCCCAGTCCCTGCCAGGGCCAGCTCCCCTCCTGGACACTGGGATGGGGAATTCAGCCACCTCTGGATGGCCAGGCTGCTCCTGGAGTGTCAGCTCTGCCTTGTGAACACCTCTGGGAGAAACTGGCCCGGGGAGCTAAGGCCAGAATTTGTTTCTAGCCAGAAAGAATGCAGTCCATGGAAAAACCATAAAAGTTTCTGGTTGTGGCAGGATTACAGCAGGGCTGACAGTGAAAGTTCCTGCTTGGAGCAGGATTACAGCAGGAATGAAATTTCTCGATCTCAGAGTTTCCACTCAAATACAGACATTGACAATTTTATATTTGCCTCTTTGTGGCTTGAAGTCAACCTCCTCCTGAAGTTGATTCTCCTGTTTTGTAGAAGCTAAATCTTCTGCAATGCATTTTATAATTTTAAAATAATCCTTTTCGTTGCAAAAATTGTGTTTCATTAGAGCTAGCAAAACTGCAGGCAAAGATACCTTTATTCTGGAATTTAGAGTGTTACCTGTGTCACTCAGGACTGCTCCACGTTTAAATTCAGTCCTGCTGGAGACAAACCTGGCAGCTCAGCCTCTCCAAAGGGTGGAGCTGCTCCTGCCCCAGGAGCTGTGGCACAGCTCTCTGCTGTGACATTTCCCCCTGGCTGTGGGGAGCTGGTGAAGCCAGGGGACACACTCAGGGCAGGACCCCCAGAGCCCCTGCTTGCCCAGGGTGTGTCCCAGGGCTGGGGTGGGCAGGCAGCCCCTGCTGCCACAGCCCCCGAGCCAGGGATGGACTCTGGGGACACCATGGCTCTGCCCAGGGCCACCAGGAGGGTCCCAGGGCCACCAGGCTGGGATGGGCTGGGGCAAGAAGCACCAGCTGCTGATTGCTGGGCTTGTTTCAAAAGCAGGGGCTGTGGGTTTGAAATCCACATTCTGAGGCTGTTTCTGAAGTTTTGATCAACCCTTTTGGCCAGTCCGTGGTGAAATCCCAGCAGAAATCTCATCCTGTTAATACTCTAATTAAGTCTTGTTAATATTCTAATTGTTTTTCTTGGCTCTGTTGGTTATGGGCAAAGGCTGTGGATTCTCTTGCAGCTTTTCAATGGTTTTACACATGAGAAAAAGATGGGATGCACTTTCCAGAGTGCTTCTGTAAGTGATGGGGCCACAAGGGGAGAATTGCCAGGGGGTCTGCAGGCACCACAGCCAGGCTTGCCTTTGTCCCTGGGACTGTGCAAAGCCAGGAGTCCCTTTCCACCCCTGCCTTCACCTTCCCACAGGCAAAACACGGTCTTGGAGCTGATTGAATATTTGGAGAAGTGGTTTGAGAGCTATTTGCTTAGCTTGCACTATTATTATTAAAGACAGAAATGTTTTTTAAAGGTTTTAGTGAGTTATAATTGTAGATGGTTTTCACTTCAAATCACCCAGAGGGAGCAATGGGACTTGCTCTGCAAAATGGGGAAACCTGAGCTGCAGCAGTGAGGAGCCTCAGGGGCTTGGTTGATTCATTGCAAATCCACTGCAGTGCTTTAGAATCACTGGGGCTGAAAAATAACTCTAAGGTCATAAAGTGCAACCTTTGAGCAATCCCCACCTTGTCACCCACCCAGTGCCATGTCCAGTCTTTCCTTGAACACCTCCAGGGCTGGAGACTCCCTCACCTCCCCTGCCAGTGTTCAAAACCCATCCAGGTTGGACATCAGGGAGAATTTCTTCACTGGACCTGCTCAGGGCAGCTGGTGGCTGTTTCCCCCTGTCCTGTCACTTATTGCCTGGGAGAAGAGGCTGATCCCCACCTGTCACAGCCTCCTCTGGGGCAGAAATATCAGCTGCAACCTGAGAATCTTGAATGTTCTGCTGGAGGCTGAGCAGGATCCTGCAGCAGCTCTGCAACCCACTGGGCACTGCAGGTGCTTTACAGCTTAATGAGCTCTCTGTAATGAACCTGCAGTTAATAAATGCTAACAATCAGTTGGAGTAAATTCATGTCCTGGATTATTAGAAGCATTTGACATTGCATCACTTCTGAGAATTTTTGTGAGGCCAAACCCTGTGTGTCCATTCTGAGAACTCAGAGAGGACAGGCTGCACTGAGCAGAGCTGTGCTGCTCCTGGTGGGGAGAGATGTGGGCAGGACTCTGCTCACACTGAGGGTTTTCCCCTCAGTGCATCTCCTGAAGCCATGCATTTTCTGCTTTGGTTTTAAACAGTTTCAGTTTTAACATCAGCCAAATGCTTCCTGCAATATTTTCTTCTGGTTTTGTGCAGCTTTGGTGGATTGAAGGATGGAGGTGCTGTTTGTGGTCCTGGCTTGAACCCTCATTCTTAGACCTTGCCTGGTGAGATGTAAACCCAGGAGGGGTTTGTTGGCTCAGCTCTGAGCAGTCTGGGTGGTTTGAGAAAGCCCAGGGTGTACCTGGTTGAGCAGGGATGCTCAGCACCTCCCTGTGCTCCCTGGGTGTTTGTGCTCCCTGCATGTCCCTGCCTGGTGGGTGGGGGGCAGCTGCTTGGCTCAGCAGTCTTCTCTGGTGGCTGCAGCTCGTTCAGAACTGTGGCCTGGATCCCCCTGAGATTTCCAGTGCTCCCCAGCCCAGCCTGATGCTGGGAGAGCCTCGGTTCAAGATGTCTGGGTCTGGCTGAGAATGGGTGTGAGAAACAGAAGCAGAGGGAGAAAATGTGTCCCCAAGTGAGGGTATTGGAGTTCAAGTTTTCAGTTTTGTGTTTCATTTTAGCCAAATGAATGATTTTGTTACATATTGAGAGAGTGAAAACTAGGATGTTGGTGTGAGGCTGCCTTTAGAAATGCATTTACTGAGGGCCAGCCTTTCTCTATGATCTTTGTGGTGAAGCCTGCAGGTTTGCCAGGTCTGACTGCCCTGCACTCTGAGGTGCACTGGGCAGTGGCTGCTGCTCGAGTTCTGCTGCCTTTGGGTGCAATTCTGGCAGTGGGGCAGCAGGGCACAGCCCCACAGCAGGGAAAGCCCAGGGCCCTCAGTCCCCTGTGACCCCACCGTGGCAGGGCTGCTCCTGAGTGATGGCACAGAATGAACCTTCTGCTGGCACAGAGGGGGTGGGAGCTGGGATCCTGCAGGGCACTGAGATTCCCAAAGATCAGTGAGGTGATTTTATACCAACTCACCCACACTTCCAGTGGGAGCAGGACCAGTTTAATCCCACCCTCCTGGCACTGCTGCAGGCATGGCCCCAGGGGTGGGAGCACAACCAGGTTTAACTAAACCTTCCTCTCACAAATACACAGTGTCTGTGGCACCTTGGCCAAACCTGCTCTTGCATAAAGAAATGTCCCTGGTTTGTGTTGGTGTTTCCAGCAGCTGGTGAGAATTATTCCTGGTTGCTTCCTTTCCCTCTCCTGTTCACAAAAGGAACAAATTAAGAAAGTCAAGATTTTCTGCTTACAAAATGAAAGAAAAAACTGTGGAAATGAGGTCTGGGCAGCAGTTGGGTCTTTGTTTCGTGCAGCAGGACCTGCTTATGCAAGGCAGAGCCTTGTACTTTTTACTGCTTTAACTGTGTAAGATTTCCTGCTGGGTGTCCCTCAGGCTCCTTCTCTGCCTTACCTGTTCCCCCAGGATGGCAAATCTAACTCCAGCCAGCTGCTGCTGGATCCAGAGTTCAGGAATTGTGCTTATTTTTGTAAAAACAGGAAACTGCATGAGAACTATATGGACATAGAGAAGCTGGCAGTGGGAGGTGTGAGCTGGATGAAATCCTTGTTATAAATTCGGGTTTCTTAAATTACTTTGAACCACAAACTCTAATGTAGAAGAGAAAGTCATTGGAGGCTGTTTGGAGTGCAGATGCTGGTTCTGTGTGCTCTGAGGGGTTTCTGTGCTGCTCTGCCTCCAAAGCAGCTGCTCTGCTGGTTCACAGTGAGATGCTCTTGCACGCCCAGGGAGCAGCTCTGAGCCTGTTGCTTCACTTGGAATAGACAGAGTGAAAAGCAAAAGTGCTGCTGCCTTCCTGCCAAACAGTAAAGAGCTGCATGTTTGAAAACAGGATTTCAGTTTGAAAGCATCAAAGCAAAACACTGACTTATTTGGAAACCCCCGTTATTTTCTCCTGATATTAATGTTCTTTTTAGACAGAGTTGGAAGAAGTTTTATTGGCTACTTTAAAGACTTCATGAGCACAGTACATTTCTGGAGCTGCTGCTTTGTCTTGTGTTCAGAAATACTGTATATATTTCTATACTTCCTCTTACTAAAGTTTCAGATAATTGTTTTTTTCCAGTTCAGGGTATGAATGTGTTGTCAAATAAGACATTTGTTTCCATTTATACAACTTGCAATTTGGTAACAAACAACAGATGAAAAAGCAGTACCCAAATTCTCTTGTATAAAATTTCTTGTGAATGCCATCTCTTCATTCCCTAGAAACAGGCCAGTTCTCAGTCCTGTGAGCAGCATTAAAAAATGCAGAAGAATGAAGAAATAAAGTGGAAATAACTGAAGTTTAGTGAAGTAGTACAAAATCTAGCACTGGCTTCTGAATATCAGCCCAGAAGCTGTTCCTGGGCTCGAGGGGGATTTTCAGTGCTGTGCTGCTCTGACTGGTCAGTGGGTGTCCATCAGAGGGCAGGTAAGTCCTTTTTACTTTTACACAAGGTTGCAATTTAATGGTCTGAAGGCGAATGGGGACAGCATCCCGTGGCTCCCGTGCTGTGCTGTGTCCCTTTCCCCCTCCTGGGGTGTCCAGGTGTCTGTCCCAGCCCGTCCTGCCGTGCCGGGGCTGCTGCTCTGCTCCTGCCCGGGCTGGAGGAGCCGTCTGCAGGGCTGCACTGCCTCCCGGTGGCCTCTCCCTTCCTTCCCGAAACGGGAGTGCACGATTGCCTCCTCTGCATGAGAGCCCACGGCTTGGGGGGCAGCTGCAGTGCTGGCACCTGCAGGGTCTCTGCTGTCACCCTGGGCCATGGCTGGGACATCTGTCCCCTCCTGCTGTCCTTGCCCCACAGCCCCCTCAGCACCCCCTGTGCATCCCTCACCCCACAGCCCTGCTGGGGGATTGGGCACCACGGGCTGGCTGGCCCCAGCCTGTCCCCAGCCTGTCCCCAGCCTGTCCCCAGCCTGGCCCCTCTGTCCCCAGCCTGGCCCCTCTGTCCCCTCTGTCCCCTCTGTCCCCAGCCTGGCCCCTCTGTCCCCTCTGTCCCCTCTGTCCCCAGCCTGTCCCCAGCAGTGGGGCTGTGGCTGTCCTGGCCCCTCTGTCCCCTCTGTCCCCAGCCTGTCCCCAGCAGTGGGGCTGTGGCTGCCCTGGCCCCTCTGTCCCCTCTGTCCCCAGCAGTGGGGCTGTGGCTGCCCTGGCCCCTCTGTCCCCTCTGTCCCCAGCCTGTCCCCAGCAGTGGGGCTGTGGCTGCCCTGGCCCCATCTCCCACGGGGTGACACTGCCCAGACAGGGCCCTGCCAGCCCTCGGTGCTGTTTTGGGCAGCTGTCACTCCGTGCCCCAGGGAGATGTGACCCTTGCCAGCACGGATGTACAAACACTGCTGTCCCCACGGGTCACACGGTGTCTGTGACAGCAGGGCCACCCTGGCAGCCCGGGGGTGCCACCAGTGCCAGGAGCAGCCCTGGTTGAGCCAGGGCACAGCAGGGATGTGCCCAGGCAGTGCAGGACACCTGGACCTCAGGGCAGGCTTGGGGAGATCATATCCACACAATAATATCCCCACTGCAGCGGCAGGGCTGCAGTCCCCACCCCTGGGCAGTTTGGCCCTGTGGATGTGGCACTTGGGGACATGGGTCAGTGCTGGCCTGGGCAGTGCCAGGGGTGTTGGACTCGATGGTCTGGGGGCGTTTTCTGACCTGAACAATTCTGTGACTGGCAGACAAAGTGAGGGTTGGTAGTGCTGTGGGTGAGTGGAAATGCAATGGGGTGTTGGGGCTGAAGGAGGATCACTGTCATGGACTGATGGAGGCTTGTAAGCCTGGATTGCTGTTACAAACAAGGTGTAAGGTTAGAAACTCACACATCTCCCCTTTCCAAACCACAGTTTGAAGAGTCAGTCTGATGTTGTAACATTTATTTTTTGCTGGGCTGCCTTACCGAGGTGGAGATCAGTGCCTGGTTGAGTCCATGCCACTCTCCCTCCCCGTCCTGAGCAGGGTGCAGTGCCAGCAATCCCAGCTCTGCTGTCTGTGCCATGGGGCTCAGGGAATGCTGCCTCTCAGCAGGGTGACACGCTGCCTGCTCTTCTCCCCACTGCAGTTTTAACCCTGGCTTTAGGCTGCTTAGCTTTGCATTCATTTTTTTCTGAAGCATCAGTAGCTTGGACTACATGAAAACACAGAATATTTGTAGGGCATGCTACATGTGTGCAGCAAAAGAAGCAAGATGAGGTTCCATCCTTATATAACCACAGAATAGTTGGGATTGGGTGTGTCTTAAAATCCTCTCATTCCACTCACGTGCATGGGCAGGGAGACACCTTCCACTAGAGCAGCTGCTCCAAGCTTCATCCAACCTTATTTAACGAAATAAATAAGGAGGAAAAAGACTAAACCAAATGCTTGCTTGCTTCAGAAAGCTGTGAGTTGTGGGGAGCAGGTGAGGCACAGCAAACCAGCAGTGGTGGGTGCTGCTGCAGGCTCTGGAAAGCCTGGGCACTGCGGGGTCTGGTGCTGGGGTGGGGCACAAAGGGTAATCACTGTGTAGGATTGATCTGGATTTTAACATCCACATGTTTCATTTGGCACCTCATCCCCTGACTGAGAGGGGTCCTGTGCTGTCCCAACTGGTCCCTTTGACTGAAAGGGCTCTGCTAAAATTGGCACCTGGGCATTTCCAGATTGCAGCTGATGCTGTACTGTTCCTTTGGGTAAGTCAGTTTATGATTTCCTTTATCTGGGAGTGCTGTGGGTTCAGGACGGTTGCTGGGGTGGTTCACTGGAGGGCAAGGGAGTGGCTCTAGCATGAGATGAGACCTTGGTCTTTCAAGGTTGAGCACTGTGAGCTCCTGCCTAAGCCAAGGGTGACCTCAGGGCAGGAGCAGAGCCCTGCACAGCCACGCTTCCATCTGCAGACAGCGTGGAAGGAGAGTGGGAAACCTTCCTTAAGTGCAGCCAAATAAAACACCAGTTTTGTGCTGGCTCCAGGTGTGGCCTCATCCTCCTCCATGCTGTGCCAGAGTTGTTCTGGGAGCTCCCGTGTCTCCTGGGCAGGGACAGGGCAGGAGAGGGCATAGTCCTGCATTCCCCATCCCTCAGCTGTGCCTTATCTTCCCATGCCACCTGAAATGTGCCTTCTTTACTTACATTTTACCTCTCAGCCCCAGAGAGGATGCGGGGGCTGGCAGTGGGGTTTGGTTTGGGGCTGGCAGTGGGGTTTGGTGTGGGGTTTGGTGCAGGACTGCAGCAGAGCTGCAGGAGAAACAGGAGAAACCTGTTGTTTTGGAAGCTGCACAGCAGAGTAACCTCTGTCCCGGCTGATACGACAAGAAATCACCTCCTGGCCGGGACCCAAGCAAAACACGGGATTAACTTTGCCCTGTGCTGGCTTGTGGCTGTTGGGAGGCGCCGAGAGCTGCTCCCACCAGCGCAGAGCACAGCCTGCAAGGATGGGGGCCAGACTGCTGTGCCTGTGCCTCCTCACAGCCCTGCTGGGCTACTACATCTACAGCCCCATCCCCGAGGACATAGCCCAGCCCTGGACCGTGATGCTCGCCTCGTCTGCCTTCAGGAGCCTGGGGCACCTGGTGAGGTGTGGGGGCAGGGAGGGCAGAGCGGTGGGGCAGGGGGGTTCTTGAGGCCCTGGGGCTCAAGGCAGTGCAGGTGTGTGCCAGTGCTGCAGGTGTGTGCCAGTGCTGCAGGTGTGTGCAGTGCTGCAGGTGTGTGCCAGTGCTGCAGGTGTGTGCCAGTGCTGCAGGTGTGTGCAGTGCTGCAGGTGTGCTGTGCTGCAGGTGTGCAGTGCTGCAGGTGCTGTGTAGGGACGGTGCTGCACTCACTGAAGGACAGGAGTAGCTGAAAGGAAGCGCTGAACTGACTGTGACTATGATATAAAGAAATGTGGAAAAGCACTGACCTTGCAGCCGTGAGAAAAGGCCATTGGGGGTAAGGAGGGAGGTGTGGGATGTGCCTGGATGGACTAGACAGACAGGCTTCTCTCGCTCTCCAGCCTGTGCAGATAAAGCACTGCTGCTTGAATCACTCCTGGCTCCTGTGCACCCAGATCCCTCTGCAGCGCTGGGGGTCAGGGGAGGGGAGATAGAGCAGCTCGCACCTTCTATTGATTTTTGTGGTTTCATGGAAATCCACTGACAGGACAGGCCTGAAAACCACACAAAACATCTCTGTGTGAGACAGCCCTTGCTGGCAGGGGGTTCCTTTGCGGGGCTGTCCAGTCTGCAGGAGGAGGGACGATGAGGAGTTTTTTGATGTGTGTCAGGGACTCCTGTTTTGATTTTGGGGGTTGAGGTGGTGGAAGATGCAGTGGTGAGAAAGTAAGAAATAGTCTGCAGTGTTGGTGTGCTGCCTCGCTGCTTCCCCTCCTAAACCCCTGCTGGGGGGAGCCTGCAGGAGAGAGGGCACGGGCAGCTCCTTGCCCAGGCACGCCTGGAGCCCGCTCGGGCTGGCTGTCACCTTTGTCACCTCAGCACGGCCCTGCCGGCAGCAGGAGTGTCCTCTCTGTGCCAGGATCCTGTGCTTTCCCTGCAAGATGCAGCTGTGTCCATGGTGCTGTTGTCCTGCCTGCCTGGGAGCAGCAGGGCTGTGGGCATTTTGTAACTGGGGTCTCATCTCCTGTGGAGCCATAACCCCATGGGATGGACACAGCCACAGCCTCCCTGGAGCTGCACTAGTGCAGATTAGATTTTGGTGCCTCTAAATTGTCCTAAGTATATCCTGAATGGCCACCCAGTTACAGGGCAGGCACAGCCAGGCTCCCCACTCCGTAGCTTTTGGGGGTCTGTCCTTGCTGTAGTGCTCCTCTGTGCCAGAGGGAGGAAGGCACTGGGGAAATACTTTCCAAAGCACCATGATCCCAAACCCCAAAATGGCTGGCTTTCCTGGTGCTCCAAACACCCAAAAATCTCACACTGGGACAATGAGGGATCCTCAGATGAGGACACCATTTCCTTTTTTTGATAATGGCCTGGAAACCGCAGGCAGCAGCCCAGTGGTTTTCCACAATGTGAATTGTCCAGATGTGGAAAACAGCTCTGGAAATCCTCAGTGCTGGGGCTCAGGGAATTCCTCCCACCATGGGGCTTTCACAAGCTCATTGGAGTCACAGCAGGACTCACTTTGACTGAGATATTTGTTTTGTCAAGATGTTAATCCTTGGGGAAAAGCAACAACGGAGAAATGTTTATGTAAACTGTGTCAATGTTGTGGCTAAAACGGCAGCTCTGGCACGTGTCTGTGTGTTTGTTTGTTTTCATGGAGCTGATGGCAAGGACCTGTGTTTCCTTTTGCAGTGTGCCAGGGCCTGCCCACTCATCTCCATCCCAATTCTAACACACTGGGATTGGCAGGGCTCCTCCTGGCATTACCCACTCCGAGCCGTCAGAGAGAGGTGACTCAAAAATGTGGTGACAATCATTGCCAAAGGCTGCCAGCAAGGGCTGAGCTGTGTGCTATTCCAGCTCCTGAAAAAGGTTATATCATGGAATGCCAGAATCCCAGACTGGTTTGGGTTGGAAAAGATCTTAAATTTCATCTCATTCCGCCTTCCTGCCAAGGTCAGGGACACTTTCCACCAAACCAGGTTGCTGGTTATACGTAGATGATGGTTAAACAGTTGATTTGAATACAATTTGAAGAAAGAAAATACACCAGGCAGGGCCAGACTGTATGACTGCACACGGTCACAGTCTGAAGTCTCAAGGTCACACCTGGCAGCAGGTATCAGTCACAGTGGGGGTGTTTGACATTCCTCCTGGTGACAATAAAGCATCTCTTGCAAACCAAACTTCAAACAGGTTCTGTACCAGGCTTGGCTGTTTTCTGTCTTCTAAAACTCAAACCTGCTCTGAATTTAATCTGTTTCCACCTTCAGATAACATGTAAGAACTTGGCTTTATTTCTGTTTCAGTTGTGATGTGATGAGGCTGGGCTGGGAAGAGGTCATGTCCCATGGCTGGGGGTGGTGGTGGAGGAGCCGTGGGGCTGGTGCCAGGAGCTGGGGGTGGCTGTGGGTGGCTCTCTGTGTGTTCCCTGGGCTGTCCCCAGGCCAGGGGCTGTGGGTGGCTCTCTGTGTGTTCCCTGGGCTGTGCCCAGGCCAGGGGCTGTGGGTGGCTCTCTCTGGCCCGATGGCCGTGCTGGTGCTGCTGGGTCACTGAGCTGGACTCTGGGCTGTGGAGCTGACCCGTGCAAACACTGAGCACGAGTGTGAGTGTGGCACAAAGCAGCAGCCCCGGGTCTGGGCTGGCTCTGGCCCTGCTGGGCAGCTGGTGGCAGTGTGGGCTGTGCCACAGAGAGTTTGGTGACTGCCAGTGCACATGGATGCACTCTGGCCTGTGGTGCTGACTGCTACAGCAACTTCACACGTTAGTACAGAGCACCGGTGGCTCCTTGGGAATTCAATCTGAGAGTGAATATGGCTGCACTTGAAAGAGTTTCCCTTGTCCTGTGCTTCAGTCCGAGGCAGCTGATGTGCTGGGGCTCATGCCCTACATGGAGGCCTTGAGGCTGTTCACGAATGTCCCGCTCGCCCCCGCCACGTCCGATGAAAACGTCACGGTGACAGCGACGGAGTTCAGCGGCGTCCCTGTCCGCCTGTACCTGCCCAGGAGGGCCCCTGGCGGGCTCAGGAGGGCCATGGTCTTCATCCACGGAGGGGGGTGGTGCCTGGGAGACGCAGGTGAGCTCTGCTGCACCCCACACTGCAGCTGGGGGAGAGATCTACCTGTCCAGTGCTGCCTTTAGTTCTGTGGGAGATGCCACAGGGAGGGGCAGGGGACTGGTGTGGCACCAGTTCAAAGCAGGGAGGTTTGGGAAGTCAGCTGGAAGCTGGTGCCAGGAGGAGTAGGCAGTTCTGTGTGTGTGTGTGTGTGTGTGTGTGTGTGTCCATTCTCACACGCCCTGGGCTCTCGTTTCAGGCGTGCTAGGCTACGATCTCATGGCACGGCACATTTCAAATGAGCTAGACGCTGTCGTGGTGTCAACCAAGTAAGAAATATTCTTCTTCCAGGTGGCATGAGGGATTACAGTAAATTAATCTGTTTCAATTAATCTGATTCTTCAGTATATTTGGTCATGTGCTTTCCTGCTGACTTATAAACAGAGGCTGCCAGGGTGACAGTGGAGAGTTGTGGTTGGGGGCTGTTTTGGCTTTCTGAAGATGGGTGGGTAATAAAGCAGATCCTCTGGGACGGACAGCTCCCACTTCCCTGGGCACAGAAATAAAGCTCCCCCAGCAGGGAGATGCAGGCAAGCCCTTCTCTTTGTTAACAGCAGGTACTAACACGCTTCTCGTGCCCCCTCCAGCTACAGGCTGGCCCCTCCACACCATTTCCCCGTGCAGTTTGAAGATGTGTACTCCGTGACCAAGTTCTTCCTGCAGAGCAAGGTCCTGGCCCAGTATGGGGTGGACCCTGCTCGGGTCTGCGTGGCCGGGGACAGCGCCGGGGGCAACCTGGCTGCGGCCGTGGCGCAGGAGGTAAGGTAAAAATGGTCTGCAAGCTCTGAATCAGTGTTTTTGTCCTTTCACCAGCACTAAAACAGGCTCAGCTCACAGCACACGCTGCTCTGTGTCTGTGTCTGTGCACACAGGAGGTCACAGGGCTCTGTGACCAGGCAAGAGGCTGTGCCTGAGCACCCAGTGGCACTGGAGGAGCTTTAGTGCCATCCACACCTCTGTCCCCTAAAACAGGCTCTGTGCCCTCCAGCTGGGGCATACATCACTCTAACATTAGGATCATGTCGAGTGGTTTAGGTATGATGTTCGAAAAGAGAATTTTTACTATGTGACTCAGAAAGGTCTAAATAGCAGAGAAAACAAACAAAAAACCCTCACTAAATGTTGCAGTGTCTGATCATAGGATTTGGTGCCTTTTGCACTTCTCCTTCAGCTTTATTAAATAAAGTCAGCACAGTGTTGTTGCTCTCTTGAGAAGTTGTTTGGACTGTAATGAAACACTGGGAATGGTGGCAAATTTGCTGCGGATGCTGAAGACAGAAGGTGAGGGAGAAAATGGAAAGTTTATTAGTGAAGAGGGGAAAAGGCTGACAAATAAGAAATAGCAATGTTCAATTCATCACATTTTATTTGTTACGTGTCTAAAATGCACAGAATTGCAATTGCTGGAGTTGTAACATCTCAGGGTTAAAAAACAAATAGATGAACATGCTCTTAATTACATGAAATGATAAGGAGACCCAGAAACCTGAAAGTTTCATGACATAAGAATAGAAATTATCTGTAGCTATAGAAAATCTTGTCAATACTTCAGAAAGCACCAAAATTTTAGAGAGTATTTCCCAAAAATCATTATCCTTCAATATAAGAAAAAAAAAATGAAATTACATTTGATATTTGACAGTTTTTATTACAGCTTGCTGTTTTAGATGACCTGGCTATAGATTCAGGATTTCTTTTGAAACCGAGTTTCAAAATTCAGATTATAACAGAATATCAACAAAACCTTTTATTTATTGATAATCTTCTTATTTTGCTCATGTTGCAAAACGCGTGTCTGAGTCCTTTACCTTGGATGATCCGTCAGTGTGGGAGAATTGACAACTTACTGGTTCTTTGCTGATGCTTTGCAATGGTTTCTGTTTTTCCCACAGCTGTTGGAGGACCCTGAAGTGCAGACGCAGCTCAAAGCCCAGGTTCTGATCTACCCCGCCCTGCAGGCGCTGGACCTGGACCTGCCGTCCTACCGGGACCACGCGCACAAGCCGATCCTGCCGCGCTCGCTCATGGTGCGCTTCTGGAGCGAGTACTTCAGCTCGGAGCCGGCCCTCAGGGAGGCCATGGCCGCCAACAGGCACGTCCCCGCCGCGGCCGGCGAGCTGTGGCGCTTCGTGAACTGGAGCCTGTGGCTGCCCCAGGCCATGCGGGGGGCGCACAGGCCCGGCAGCCCGGCCTGGGGCAGCGAGGAGCTGGCCCGGCGCCACCCCGGCCTGCTGGACCCGCGGGCGTCGCCGCTGCTGGCCAGCGAGGCCCGGCTGCGCCGCCTGCCCGCCGCCTTCGTGCTGACCTGCGAGCACGACGTGCTGAGGGACGACGGCGCCATGTACGTGGGCCGGCTGCGCGCCGCCGGGGTCCCTGTCACACACCACCACGCCAGGGACGGCTTCCACGGCGCCTTCGACTTCCTGGCCTGGCCGCTGGAGCTGGAGCTGAGCCACCGCCTGCTCAACACCTGCGTGGGCTGGCTGAGGGAGAACCTGTGAGGGCAGCGGGGGCTCTGCTCGGCCCTCACTGCCGGCTGGGCTGGGCTCTGCTCACCCCTCACTGCCGGCTGGGCTGGGCTATGGAGCTCTGCTGGGCTCTCACCCCTCACTGCCGGCTGGGCTGGGCTGTGGGAGCTCTGCTGGGCTCTCACCCCTCACTGCCGGCTGGGCTGGGCTCTGCTCACCCCTCACTGCCGGCTGTGCTGGGCTGTGGGAGCTCTGCTGGGCCCTGCTCGGCCCTCACATCTGTGGGAGCTCTGGCCGTGATTGCCATCTCCCCTGAAATTCCTCAGCGTTGGGGCTGGAGCGTTTCCCATCTTCTCTGGCAGGAAATCAGTCTGATCCTAACCCACCGTTCCTCCAGTGCTGTCATCCAAACCTCAAACCCAGCGCTGCCCTGGGGCTCCTCTTCTGGCCCTGGGGTTTGGTGTCTTCTCTGCTTCTGCTCCTTTCTTCCCATCACAGCATCTCCAGAGCGGGCTGTGTGCCCAAGGGCCGGGTCGCTGTGGCACACGGGACGTGCTCTGTGGCTGCTTTTTCCTGTCCCTTTGGCTCTGGGATGTGGCAGCAGGGCCCTGCTGGGGTGATGGGGTGAACAGAAGCACCGGGAGGCTGCAGGACCTGCCCGTGGCAGGCTGGGCTGGGCCACTGCTCCTGCCCTGCACAGCTCGAGAGGAGCACCTGGAAACCCAGTGGGATGGCTAAAAAATTGTGCAAAATTTGGGCTTTGTTTGTTTGTTTTGGGAGTTTTGTTTGTTTGGGTTTTTTTTGTTGTGTTGTCGTGGGGGTTCTAAAGCATGTATCTTAGTCCTACTTCCTTTCTTTAATCCTTGAACTAGCAGGAAATAGTGAAACAAACCAGCACTGGATATTCACTGGGAAAAGGAAGCTGTGAAGGTCCCAGCCTTATGATAACACTGCTGCATGGTCTGTGCTCTACTTATTTGTTAAGTCATGTACTGGGTGTTCTAATTGTCCTTAAAAATGTTTATCAGATTTTACATATGATTTCTTAAAAGTAGAATTTGCTTAGTAGCTTTATAGGCTTGAAAAAGAAACATAGTTCAGCTGGCTGTGTGGAACAAATAACCTCTGTGTAAATGTTTCATGTGTTAAATATAAACCCTCAAACCTTTGACTGAACCACGAATGCAAGGGTTGGCTGTTGGTTTAAGCAAATCAAACACTGGGGAGGTACCTCATGTATCCTGCTTTTCTTTTGCATAAAAGGTACTGAATCTTCAATAATGCTGGGTTATTTTTCCCAAGCATGTGTGGCCTGTTCAGATGGAATGTGTACGGGATGATTGCTGCTTTCCATCTTTATTAAGCTGAATGTAAGCATTAAACTCGCTTTGGTTCCAGGGCAATGTGCTTTGTCTCCCAGGTGCCCTGTTCCTGGGGAAGCAGAGGCTGCTGCTGCAGCCCCCGGTCTCAGCTCTGCTCCCCCTGCTGATGTGCAGGGTGGTGCTGGGCTGGGGCTGCCCGGCAGGGAGGCAGCAGTGGCTGAGCAGGTCTCCCTTTGCACCTCTGCACCCCCTCTGGATGCTCCTGTGCTCGGTCCCAGAGCGTTTGGGGGTCACTGCTCAGCTCTCCCTGCAGCACTGCCAGCACATCCCAGTGCCCACCCACAGCCTGGGCTCCTGCCTGCTGCAGAGGCAGCTCCTCTGCAGTTTTATTCCTCCCACATTTGGAATTCATTAACAGTGCTCCTAGTGCTCCTGAGGAAGCTGGGCTTTGGGGTTTTGCTCAGTAATGCCTTTGGTCTGATTTTCTATACAGTTTTAGGGTCATGTCCACAAGGATGCTCCCTGGGATGGGCATTTCTGGGCTGTCAATGCAAATGGATGAGGCAAGCTGGGGTTTCCAGGAAGACAGCCTTGCCTAAGAGACTGCTTAGGGAGGATGGGATGGCTGTGTATTTGGTTTGGAGGGGACATGCCCACATCTCATCCCTCAGCAGGTTGCCCTGCTGTGTCCCAGTGTGGTTTTGGTGGTTCTGCTGCCCTGCAGCACGGGGGTGTTGCTGGTAGAGCAGTGCTGGGCTCAGCTGGCTTTGCTCCCTTCAGGGGTGCTGGGGCTGCCTGTGCCAGCCCAGCTGCAGCAAACCTGGGCCATCCTCCCCATCCATGCTGCACAAATTTGTGTTTCCTCCATCATGTCAGGAACACTGAATGTGTGCCTGTAAGGCAGAAGAAAAATTTATGTTCTAAAAAACAATACCAGTCAAAAAATCGCCAACTTTGCCCTGCATGTTTTTACAGAACTCTCTTGGAACCAGAGGTAAATGGCTTTTAAGCACCAGCACCTAAATATGGACTCATGATTGATTGGGCTGTATGTTTTTGTTTAGGTTCCTAAAATAGACTTTTGGGATTGGAAATGCCTGGTGAGGCACAAAATGAGACACTGAAAGCTGCACTATTGATGCTGCTGGCAGGAGAGGCTGGAGCTGCAGAAAGCAACTCATTTATCCACACCAGAAAACAAGACAAGCCACCACAAGGGCAGGCTTTGGTACATCTCCAGAAGTCTTGCCCTGAAGGGAGGAGGGATTTGGTGGTTGATAGTCAAGGACAAAGCTCAGCCTCACCGTGGTGGGGCTCCCATTTGGAGCCAGCTCTGGGTGCAGAGATCCAGCCCTCCAAGGATGCCACCCTGACTCCCCCACCACAGGGTGCAGTGCTGGTGGATGCAGAGAATGGGGTTCATGCTTGCAAGTGACTCAAGGAGGAAACAAATCACCCTGGAGCTATCCACCAATCTGGGCTTCCCCATTACCCATTTCTTAAGCCTCCTTAATTTTTTGTTGAAGTACTACACTAGTTAAAAAACTCAGAAACTCCCTCCAAAGCCACCACCAAAACCCCAAACTCCAGAACGTGGCAGTACCCTTGTGTTTGTGGTGTTGTTGGCAGTGCTGGTTGAGCTGTTCCCGGTGTGCTCAGCCCTTGTTCCCATGAGGGGCTCAGGGAGCCCCAGCACTGCCATCACTGTGACCCCACCGAGCTCTGGGGTTTCCCTCTGGCTCCTCCCGGGGTGGAACTTGCCCAGCAGGGGCCAGCAGGACTCCAGGCTGCAGTGCCAGGAGCTGCCAGGCACAGCCCAGGGCAGCAGGCATGGAGTGCCAGGCACCAGATGCTCCAGAACCACAGAGCCTGCCGTGGGACCCCCAGCTCAGGAGTGTCTCATGGATAGGAGTTACAGGTGCCAGCATGTGGGACTGGGACAGCCTCAAAATAACTAAGGGCTAGAAAACTGCTTAGAGGTACAACCAACTGATGCAATAGTCACAGAGCTGTAAAGCAGGGACCAATCTAAACCTACTGAAATGACATTAAGGAGCAGTACTTGCTCCCTCACCAGTTTTCTGAGAAGTTACTGCAGCAGGAAGGAAGAAATGCTCCATTTGTTCAGCCCTAATTTATCCTTCAGTGCAGCAGCAGTTGCTTGAATGAACAAGATATTTAAAAGCTGGTAAATGAGAAGCCAGTGTTGGTTATTAGCCATGGGGGAAATTTTAAATCAGCTTCTGTAATGCCTAAATATGAGCTGATTTATTTGCCTTGTCCACAGAGAAAAGCTACAATGGCTTTTTATATATATTAATAGGGTTAATATTTGCTAACAGTGAAGTACATCACAATAAAGGGGAGGGGGAAGGCAGGGAAGCTGTGGTGCCCCGTAGCTGAGGATGTTCAAGGCCAGGTTGAGTGGGGCTGGAGGCAGCCTGGCCCAGTGGAAGCATCCCTGCCCATGGCAGAGGGGATGGAATTAGTCACTGTGGGCTTTGCCCATTCTGCATTAGCAGCATCCCTTGTATTTCTCTCTTTGCCAATAATTTAAATGGCAATGCTGAGTAAAGCAGCGAGCTCGGGACGTGCTGCTGTGTGAAATCCAAGGGCTCCTCTTCCCACGGCTCTGCCCTCCCTCGCGGCTCTGTCGGGGCTGGGAGCAGCGGTGCCCGGCCCTTTCCCGGTGGGTTCTGTGAAGGGAAGTGCTGTGAGCATCTCCCGGCCCTTTCCCGGTGGGTTCTGTGAAGTGCTGTGAGCATCTCCCGGCCCTTTCCCGGTGGGTTCTATGAAGGGGAAGTGCTGTGAGCATCTCCCGGCTGTTTCCCGGTGGGTTCTGTGAAGTGCTGTGAGCATCTCCCGGCTGTTTCCCGGTGGGTTCTGTGAAGGGGAAGTGCTGTGAGCATCTGGGCAGCCCAGCCCGCAGATCCCGCCTTCCCCGCCTCATTAATGATTGAATCCTGCGCACACGCGGCTGCCCCGGGATCCCCGGCTCTGTCAGCACCTTCAGCTCCAGTGCCGGCCATGGTAAGGGCTCCAGGCTCCAGCCTCCTGCTCCTCTGCCACCCCTCTGGGGGGCTCTCACTGCTTTACCTTCTTACCTTCAGAGCCGTCCGTCAGCCTCTTCCTCACTGCTAAATTCATGTATCTGTCCGTGCCGAACTCTGAATTACTGCTGCTGTTTCAAGTGCTAATGGCCGTGATGTGCTTTCTAGATTTAGGATCTCACTAAGGTGTTGAGTTCCTCCTCAAGAGCTGAGCAGACAGGGCTCAGCAGGTGCAGCAGGTGAGCTCTGAGCAGAGCGAGCTCTCTCTGTAGCATTTGTGTCTCCTGGGGGGCACAGAGTAAGTGTAGAGACTTGTTGGAAATAGCTTTACGAAGTTTTTGTTCTGCCTCATGATCTCCCTTCCAAATGAAATACAGTGCTTTGAGGACAGAGACCTGTGAACAAGTTCTTGACCCCAAACCACCTTTGGAAATGCTTAACCTTAGCTTGAGTTCAGTTTTGATCTATATCCCAGTTTCTGGCATCTGGTTTTCCCAGCTTTCCAGTTGTTTGCTGGCGCTTTATCCAAGGCTCTCACCAAAAGCTTTGTCCTGCTGCAGGGGCAGGTGGCTGAGCTGAGGAGGGAGAGGAGTAAACACTCGGATCACTGAGATCCTGCTCTGTTTCCTTGTCTGTGGCTGAAAGCGTTTTTGCAACCAGCCTTTAGGAAGCAAGCAAGCTCATGAGTGCTGCAGCTTTGAAGAAAGCTCTGGCAGAAGGCACAGGAGATGTGCTCCATCCTCCGTGCAATTCTGCTCCCCAGTTACCAGCACAGCACACAAAGTGTCGATTAAGGGCTGGTTAATTTAACAAACATCTCTCCTGGCTCCCTAGCGAGTTCTGAGCAGCCTCGTCAGCAAAGCTCTGGCAGTGATGAGGGAGGACCCACGGGACCAGCGTTGGGTAATGGGCAGATGACTCCACGAGGTGCTGACAGGGCACCCACGGGCTGGTTTCACTTTCCTGGCCCCTGGCACTGCCCTGGGTTTGGCCACTGGCACGCTGTGACTGACCCCTTCATTCAGGTGATGCTCCCACTTGGGGTTCCTCACACGGGTCTGTGCTCAGGAGAGTTTCCATCTTGCTCTGTAACTCTGGGCAGTGTCTGCAAGTACCAATCCTGTGTCTGAGAGACATTGTTTGAGGTCACATATCTACTTACCCTGTAGGCTGGGAGGAAATTGCAGGCTGCATTCACTGATTACAGCAGTGATATAGCAATAACTGCACAATGATCTTTTGCTTGGGTTTGGTGCTCATTTTTTTTCTTTTGATTTTCCAGGCTGTGAACGAGAGCAGTGACTGCTTTCTGACCAACAGAATACTAGAAAAGTATTATCTCTCCACCATGTACAGCCTTGAGTTCATTGTAGGTGCCATTGGAAACACCATTGTGGTGTTTGGTTATATTTTCTGCCTGAAAAAATGGAAAAGCGGCAACATCTACCTGTTCAATTTGTCCATATCAGATTTGTTGTTTCTGTGCACTCTGCCAATACTGGTGAACAGCTACTCCCAAGATCAGTGGACAAACGAGGGCAGCCTGTGCCACAGCAACAGATTCCTGCTGCATGCCAACCTGTACAGCAGCATCCTCTTCCTCACGGCCATCAGCGTTGACCGGTACATGCTGATCAAACACCCCTTCAGGGACCACACCCTGCAGAAGAGGAAAACAGCTGTCCTGGTGTCCATTGCCATATGGATTGGGGTGATCCTGGAGCTGCTGCCCCTGCTGCATTTCCTGGAGCCTCTAGCACCCTCCAATAGTTACAAGTGTCTTGATTACGCGAGCTCTGGGGAGCCAGTGACAAACCTGATCTACAGCACCTTCCTGACCGTCTTCGGCTTCCTCATCCCTCTCCTCACCATGTGCTGCTTCTACCTGAAGATGGTTCGTTTTCTTAGGAGCAGGAGGGAGCAGCTCAGCTCTGCCCTGACGTTGGAGAAGCCCCTCAGCCTGGTGATCCTCACCATGGTGATCTTCTCGCTGCTCTTCACTCCCTACCACGTCATGCGCAACGTGCGCATCGCCTCCCGCATCCCGGCCCTGAGCGTCCCCGAGGGCACACGGGCAACCATCACCACCATCTACATCATCACCCGGCCCTTTGCCTTCCTGAACAGTGCCATCAACCCTGTCTTCTATTTCCTGATGGGTGACCACTTCCGAGAGATGCTGACGGCCAAAACAAGGCAGCTCTGGGGCAGGCTGACAAGAAGGGAAGTGAAGGAGTAACCAGAGCCCCTGTGGTGGGAGAGGTCTGGGAGAGCATCCAGCAATGTGCCATTGTTTTTTAGATAACTTTATTTATACAGTAGAATAGGTATGAGCTTGTTGTGTTCCTCTAAATGCACCTGTTGCCTTAGTGTACTTCTTGAGAACTTATTGAGACTTCTGCTGAGCTGCCTCCAGCACACCAGGAGGGAGGCTCTGCTGGCTCCCAGCAGGGCCCTGCTCTGGCCTGGGATACCCCATGGCCATTAATACTGCAATCAAAAGGCCATCAAGTCAGCTCTTGGAGGGAAAACACTCTGCTGTCAGACTGCTGCTTTGTGAGTCATAATGTGGGCCTGGAATGGGACAGAATGTGCCTCACACGTCACCAGGGCAGGCAGGCACACTCACACAGCCACCTCCCAGGGATGGAGTCACCTATCCTCAATAGAACTGTGTAAGTGCCCCTGGGGTCCATAGCCTGAAGCAGAATTTAGACCTCGGAGTTCAAACTTCATTAGCATTTCTGCTAATGAACCAGGAGCTAATGAGGAGCCAGTCCCTGCCTGATCCCTGCAGGATCAATCAGCAGCACAAGTTACTCTGCCATGGACTGACCTGACTTCAAACAGGCAGGGGAAAGATCGAGGGAGTCATGAGCTCATGGAGCTGGGGCTGGCCCAGGGCTGCTGAGGGAGGGTGGGCAGGGGCAGGGGGCAGGGGGTGGGCAGCCCTGCCCCAGGACTCACCCAGCTCCTCCTGGGCTCTGTCTCTGATGTGTCATCACCTGCAATGTGCTTCACTGTGCTGGTGGCACCAGCCCCCGGATAATTAACTGCTTAAAAGACCAGGAAAACTCTCCTCTGTGTTCTTTTACTTGATTTGCTGATTTCTGGAGTGTCCATGAAACCTCAGCAGCTGCCTTGGTCCATGTGCCATGGTCCTGTGCCTTGGCACAGCCCTGTCACAGTGTTATCAAAGCAGGGTCTGGCTCCCAGCCCACACAGCACAGCACTTTGTGCCTGCCAGGGAGCTGACCCTGTGCTCTTCACAGAAACGTGGAAGGAACTTCCTGGCTTTGGGGTTTTTAACACAGAATCAGCCATGCAGAAGCTCAATTGTGATTTCCTCCTTGAGGCTGGATTTGCTGGAAGAGGAGGCACTGCCAGCCCAGCAGCACCCAGCTGCCACTGCCCTGCTCTGGCCTGGCTCCTTCTCCACTGCCCTGCCGAGGAGTCCAGCCCACAGCCCGAGCACTGTGGGTGCCACTGCCCTCTCCAGAGAGGAGTCTGTACAGCAGGGGCCATCCCATGCCCATGTGTTGATGGCCGGGAGCTGATTTCTCTCTGTAAACAATGTGTAGCTACAGTTTTTATGGATTAATCTGCTCAATTATTTGTTTTGCTGTGTCCACTGAGGCGAGCAGGGTCTGTGCTGAGTCACTGAGGGTTGCTGCCTGAGTACACACTGCCATGGCATTTACAGGTAATCACCAGTGTGTGCTCCTTGTGCCAATAGATCCACAGATCCATCAGCAGGGAGGTGCCAAGGCAGAACCAGTGCCTGAGTCCTGGGCTCCCGGTGCTGCACAGAGCTCCCAACATTCTGTCACCTGCTGCCATCACAGGGGGCTGCCTTTGCCCCAGCACTGCCTGCTCACCTGTGCCCTGCACTGCTCACAGCAGCTCTCCTCTGCTGGGGAGCTCCAGACACAGCCCAGGCACCTCAGAGGGACTCAAAGACCTGCTGGGCTCTGCTCCCTCCCCCTGCTGAGACAGCCCTGCTTTGCACCTTTGCTTTAGTGGCAATCTCTAAAGCCTCCACAACTTCCATTTCCCTAAAGTAACAAGTGAAACTCCTGATCATTACACAGTTTACTGTGATGCTGCTGGTCTTGCAATTAAAAGTGTGATAAAAAAAGAGAATAAAAACCACTATGTTCAAGCTTCACATAGATGTTCCTCTCTGCTTAATTCTTCTACTCCTCAGCAGAACAAATGGACGAATTTAAATTAATAAAGCTGCAAGGCACTGCCTGTTTCACCTGAGCTGGGCTAAGGTGCGTGCAGGTGTGGGTGCAGGTGATGGGCAATGGGTTGTGGGTGCAGGTTCCCCCCAGGCAGAGCCACACTTGGGCTGCAGGCAGTGGCTGGACACAGCCTTTGGCTCTGATTCAGACACGGTTTTTTTGGTTTCATTTTGTTTTCTCTTCCCTTATTTTTGGGTGTGGACAGAAAATGCCTCCAGAACAGGAATTCAGCTGTGAGTCAGCCTGAAAACAGTCCAAGTATGTTTTAGTGGCGGTAAGTGACCTAAAAATATCTGTTCCTGGGGAGGGTGGTGAGGGCAGGGCAGGGGCTGGGGGCTGCCCTGGGTCTGTCCCAGCCCAGCAGCCTCTGCCCCAGGCAGAGCCAGGCCAAGGCTTTGGGCTGCTTTCAGCCTCCTCTCCAGGTGGGAGCTGCAGGAACCTGCATTTGGAGGGAATTCACAAGCAGCTCCACACCCTTGAGAAAACACAGATCTATTTCTTACTCGTTCCAAACCCAACCAAACCTCAGCTCCTCTGCAGCTTGGAGCATGTAAAATGTCCTACCATGTTTTTCCTGACATTTAGAGGGGATTTCCCAGGTTTGCCTTTGTTCCCATCACTTTTTGCCCAGGCAGTGCTGCCCTGGGCTCAGGTGTCCCTGCTCCCTGCATTGCTCTGCATTGCTTTAATAATGATTTATAGGAAAAATCTCCAGAGAGCCGGGCTGCCCACACAGGGGCTGTGGTTCAGGGCTGTGCTGAGCGAGGGGTGCCTGCCTGGCCAGCCCTGGACACTGGGATGGGCTGACACCCTCTGTGGGGGTTCCAGCAGCCTGTCCTGACCCTGGCACTGCCACATTGGCAACTCAGAGTTTAGCTGCTCATGTTGACAGCAATGAAGATACTAATTCAGCTGACTTCTGCTTGGTTTCAATTTGGCTTTCACTTTCTAAAAATACTTAAGCTGAAAATAGTTTTCCTGGAGCCCAGGAGGAAGTTTCCCCTCTGGGCAGCCTGTACAGCCCAGCGAGGTGTGATCACCCCAGCAGCCCCCATGGAAACATTCACAGCTTTTCCTGCTCCTTCAAAGCAGCTGTGGACCAGCAGCACCAGGGCCTGACCTGAGCACACCAACACCTGGGGGCAGAGCACTGCAGGGATCTGTTGGCAGGGCAAGGTGCTGCAAGACTCATCTTCCTTTCAGTTTTCCGTGTCTTATCGAGATTGTGACCCACATTAGTGAAGTGGAACATTTAGCTGCTGCTGTGCTCATTCTTGCACTCTTGCCTCACTTCCTGACACAGCCACATAAGAGTCACAGGATGGAAGGTCTCACAAATAACCGTCCAGATGAAATAATTAAATTATTTGATAAATGGAGCAATCCAGCAGCTTGCCTGCTGCCTTTTGGAATAAATCCTGTGCTCCAGGGCTTGGTCTTAGGAATTGTTTTTCCTTCCCAGAGACCTGCTCTGTTTGGTGAATGCTGTTCAGGGCCAGGCACAGCCCCACTGCTGCTGGCTCCGTTCCTTCTTTCTGATGGGAAAGGTGGGGACTGAGCCTGGCACAGCCCGGCTTTCCAAACACCCAGGGGGAATCCTGAGGAGCTGCTGCCCACCAGGGCAGGGATACAGGGCTGGGCAGGGGCTGGGCAGTGCCCACTGCCCAGGTGAGGGGCAGCCCTGCCCAGCCAGAGCAGGAAATGGGTCCCACCTGCCCCAGGAGCTCCATCAGGCAGGATGTGGGGCCCAGAGGGTTAAAAAGGAGCCCTGGTGCTGATCCCTGCCTGCACAAGGGTCCTGTGCTGGGGGTGACACAGGTGCACAGCAAGATGAACAGGTAAGAAAGAGGTGACAGCTCTCAAAGGTCTCTTTAATAACTAAATAAGTCACAGAAGAAAAAAGAACTGCTGAATGTGGCACTTGTTGGGGAAGCCTGGCTGAGACAGAGCTGGGGAGGAGCCTGTGTGTGCACTGCGGTGGGACAGGCAGATGGAATCAGGAGGAACTGGAGAGAAAGAAAGTGCCCCAGTTAGGTTTATCTGGCAGTGGAAATGTGTGCTGAGTGCTCAGAGCTGGGGCAGCAGCACGGGGGGATGCTCTGTGCTGAGGCAGGAGCTGCTGGAGTGTGGCAGGGGCAGCAGGGCTGTGACTCCTGCAGGTGCACTAACTGAGAGGCAATGTGAAAAAACTCATCCTGAGAGCTGGTTACAAGTGAAACTGCCCAGAAATATCCCCTGTGAAGGGAAGCACAAGGAGCAGCTGTGGGCCAAGGCAGCAGCCTGGGCTCAGGGACACACACTCAGCCCCAGGGACACTCAGCCCCAGGGACACTCAGCCCTTCTGTCTCCAGCTGATCTGGCAAACACCTCAGGATGTGTGAACCATTCCCTCCATCCTTGGAATGGCAGCTCTAAAAGCCATTTGGACTTTCTTTTTTTTTCTTTAAACAGCCCCAGTGTCTCCTTTCCCCTATCAGCCCCAGAACAAACATGGCATTACCTGCTGGACCTTGTCTGCTCCCTCTGCTTTGTTTCTGACCAGCTCCTGGCACTCGAGGGGTTTTCCATCCTCCTGGGATGCCTGGTCGTGCTCCCCTGGCAGGTTTACCAGAGGAAATCCTCCTCCTGCAGGAGCACAATGGCTGGGGGCTCTCCAGGGTGAGCAGCAGCCAGGCAAAACAAACATCATCCTGTTAGAGCACATTTCTACAGAGGCCCAAATTTAAAAACCTCGTGTATGAGGTTCAGTCGCCATGATTTTATATCTAGCAATATATTTCTGTCAGGAGAGGAAGTACTTTATCACCCTAATGTTTGTTTTTCTTTATGGTGTATGGGGATATTCTAATTTCCTTGTATTTCAACCCAATATTTTTGCAGGGAATGCTTTAGCTATCGACCTCCCTAAGAAATGCTGGCTTCTCTGAGGTTTGTGTCTGTGTTCTGTCACAGAGAAATGAGCTTTCCCTGACCTGGGACCAAATTATTTTCAGAGAAAATTATTTTTGTCTTCCAGGGTGTTTTTTCTTATTTCCTTTTAATTAGTTCTTGTGCATTTCAGGGCAATTGTTACGAAATGGTGCTGATTCATGCTGCTCATTTTGCTCCATGTAGAGAAGTGTCACAGGATGCTTTAGATGGCTTGATTTCCATAAAATCCCTTTGAATTCAGGGTTTGAATTCAGGTTTGACCCCAAGTGCCTGTCCCAGCCTCACCCCTGCCTGCCCTCAGCACAGGGCTCGTCCTTCATCCTCATCCTGCACGGAGCTGGGGCTGATGAGCAGATGCTCTCTCCTCTGCTTTGATTTCTGTTATTTCCTAGAAGGATTTCTGTAGTAACCTCAAAGGATCCCCAAATGACTTTTCCTGTTCCCATCAGAGATAAATTCAGTCTCTGTTTCCTCCTGCCTGCAGCACCTTTGGGCAGAGTGTTTGGTGTAACTTGGCAAGGGAAGAAACAACATCAGAACTGACCTTGTACCAAAATAAATAGAGAGGAATTAATGTTTGTTACAATTATCCTGTTCTCATTAACAGTTCCTCTGCTCACTGTGACACAGGATTCCAAGGGGTTTGGTGTGACTTTTGCTGTATTTGTGACAGCAGCTTTTCCAGACCTGCTGCCCATGTGAGGAGCAATAAGCCTGCTTACCTCCTAAAATGCTTCTCAGACCATTCTGTGTACACCCAGTACTGCTTTACATAGATAAAGATAAAAATAAACAGAGTTAAATGGTTCCTCTTAGCTACTCTATTCCTATATTGAATTATACCAGAGAAATCAGTTTTTCTTAAAGCTGCTGCCTACGATTACAGTGATTCAGCCTGTTGCACTGATAGCACTGTTTCTCCAACAGTATTTCTTAGCATGACAGGCTTGATTTTGACTCCTTGGGCTCCTTAAATCTTATTTTAAAGCAGGTTTCTGCTTCATGCCTGTAACATGCAGACTGTAAATCTGTTGAATGGACTCACTGTCTGCATGTGCCACTTCTTGCTTATTTTTCTGTCCTTCTTTAATAGTATCTTTCACCTTTTTCTTTATATCCCCTTCAAAAGCCCAAGAGACAAAGCATGCCTTTTTCACTAAAAAAAAACACCAAACCAAACAATTAAAATATGACCTAATGATTAGTTACTTGCAACCTGATTTTTATGACATGTAGCCATAGTCACTACTTAATTAGAAAGAGTACAGCTTTAAATACCGAGTTAGAGAATCCAGCTGGTGTTTACAGATGAGCTGATCATTAACCTGGCCCTGGGGATGTCACCCTGCATCCCAGTATGCCCATTGCACCACCTGGTCTGTACTGGGCAAGCACTGCTCTGGTTTTCTGTCCGTGGCATGGGCTGTGCCCCACTGGAATAGGGCCAGGAGCCTGGGCACTGACAAATGGGATGGATTCTGCACAGCTGTGCCTCAGAAAAGCAGACCATGGCAGCTGTCAGAGTGAGGTGGGGGTCTGTTCTGTCTGTCTGAGGGGTCTGTGCTCCTCACCGAGCTTTGGGTAGCTGGGGGTCCATCAGCCTGTTTGCAGCTCTTGAGCAATGTGTGATTACAGAAGAAAACCCTGAAATTGTCTTTTTTGACATGGTCTTGGTGAGAGCAAGACAGAAACAACACTCTTGTCATTTTCCTGTATGTTATTCTGATTATTTTCTTTGGGCATGGCAGGATGGGGCTGGTGCATCCAGACGAGGGCTGCCAGCCACAGAAGCTGCTCCAGTGAAGCAATGTGGCCTCTCCTGTGCTGTGAACACCATCCCCTCCCCAAAGCACTTTATCTGTGCTGGATAATCCCTCAGGCTGGGAAAACACGTGCTATAAAGTGCCTGTCTGGAGGGTGTCTCACAGCAGATGATGCCTCTGAAAGTAGGTCTCAGCTAGACCCGTGTGAATCAGCAGTGTCCTCTGAAGAAACTGGGGACTGTGGTTTCCTGAAGAGACAGAAAGATAGATTGATTGGGGTGTTTGCAAGGCTGGAGGGAACCTTTAGGCATCTCTTCAATGGAGTGACAAAAAGGCAAGGTCTTGTCCCGGCAGGGGCATGAAGGGTCTTGGCTGTCCTGCCCACCTGAGCCGTGCTCTGCTGGGGGGGGCAGTGCTTCCTCTGCTGCCAGTCCGGAGCTGGCCACTGCTGGGGCCAGTGATTGCTGGGACATGGAAAAACAGAGCATCCTGCTTATTGGGCTAAAAATGTGGGGTCACTAAGGCACGTCTGCCTCGCTCCTTACACTGAAATATTGCAGTGTATGTGTGGGCCAAGCAGCAGCAGCCCTCCATGGTCACAGAGAAATGAAACCCGACTTTGAAATGTAGTTTTAATGTCCCTCCTTGGCAGGAGGGGGCTGTTCTCCCTGTCACTGCCTGTGGTCTGTGGTGATGCTCTGCATGGCTGGGTTCTGTAGTGTGGGGCAGTGTGAAAGGCTGTGCACTATTGCTGTCCCTCAGAAACATCTCTGTGGCTGGAATTGCTGTGTTCTGTGTGAAGGCAGACTCACCTCGTGCTCCCACTTGTGCCCCCTGGCAATTTCACAGCAGGACACTTTTAAATGTGGCTGGTTTGGGTGGCAGGTGCCCAAATCCCCTGGAAGCAAGAGGGACACTTTGGTCAAACTCCACAGCTTTCACCAGAGCAGCATTTCCTGCTCAGCAGCTATGCTTAGAGTTAAATACTGAGAGTGACTAATAAGTGCTTGACTGTGGTTTTTCCCAGAAGAATTTCTTTGTTTCTAAACGTGGCTGTGAACTATTGATGCCCCTGTCATTTAGGGGACAGGCAATGTCCCCCACACCCCCCCAGCTGGGCAGCTCAGATTTGCAATGGCAGCTTTGGAGACGGGATCAAAGTGCCTGAAGTCCTGGCTGTGCAGACGCTGGGGCTGAGGGCAGCAGGAGAGGTGGGTCCAGCACCCAGAATGTGCCTCAGCATCAGAGGCACTGAGCCTCCAGAGCCAGGGGAGCCTCCCCAGAGACATGGCAGAGAAATGAGGAACACTGCCAGAGTTCATGTGTCATCTGGCTGCACTGGTGCAGCAGCAATGTGCCATTGCTCTGGAAGCCAGGGAGCTGTGAAAGGCAGGGAAGGAGGGGAGCCCCACTGGCTCTTTGCCAGGCACTGGGATGATAATATGTAGGATTGAAAAAGGAAATTAAATTAAGCCCTATGCCTGAAAATCTGCAAACTTCTTAAAACTACCTTTTATTTTATACCTGGATACAATTAGTTTAAAAAAAGAGGAAAAAAAGGTAAGAAAAACAGTGGGGTTGCCTGTAGTAACACCACTTGTTTGGGATCTACCTTTTGAAAGGGAAAAAATGCCAAACAAAGCTAATAAGTGTCTGTTGTTCTACCTGGTGCACTTTGTATTTAAATATGATTTTCGCTTTTGGGAATGGCATGTTTTATTTTTTTAGCCAACCTCCTCCTTTATGGCAAACAATCCTGTGTGAGATGGAGCTCGGGGATGTTGAGATGCTCCCACTCCTGCCCAGTGCCAGCCAGGCCAGCGTGCCCATGGCATGGGTCTGCCTTGGTTACACAACTGGGGTTTAATATAAAAACATGAGGGTCCTGCTCCTGGTTCCTGTATCAGGGAAGAGACCTTTGCTTCCAACCTGGATCTGTTTCACACGATATCCAGCAGGAAGGCAAAGCTGTTATCTCCAAGGCTGGGATGAAAATGAGGAGCAAAGACTCTTTATCTCCTAATGAGGGAGATTGTCCATATGTTTCCCACACTTCCTCTGATTCAGATAATCTTTTACAGATTAACCAGAGGCTCCTCATTCTTTGCAAACAAAACAAAATGCTCCTACCCATGAAAAATTTTACAGTCATGATTTTTCAAAACAAAGATGTGACCAAAATTTGGAAAAATGAGAAGGATGGAGCTGGGTGATTGATCAGACACTGTCAGCTTTAATGACAGAGTTAAAGCTACTGAAATGTTGGGAACAGAGCCCCCTTCAGCAGCACCATGGCATGGGCTGGCCTTGCTGCCTTTCTGAAGGAACTCATTATTTTTGTAATTGCAGCCTAAGAAAAACCTCAGGCTTTGGACTCTTCAGGAATAACAGAAAAAAAAAGGAAAAAAGCTGGGCAGTGCTGTCATGTGTGTCACCACCACTGCTCACCCCACACAGTCTGGGGCTGATGACAAATTTTAGCTCAGTTCAGAGCCAATGCCACAGAGCAAACCATGGCCTGAGTACTAATGTGCCAACAAGTGTGTCTGTGACCAGGATTTAGTGAGCAGTTTCACCCATTCATCAGAGCATGAAGACTCCCCCTGCTGCATGTCTGACACCACAGGAAGGCAATGGGCCCTGCTCTCTGCTTGCAGCTGGGGGGATCATGGCAGATTAAACAGGAGGCTTGGCTAGTGCACTGTGCCCAGCAGTGCCACAGCTGTACCAAGGGAAAGGAAAAAATAGAAAATCTGTCATTTCAGCCATGACTTTCAGATAGACCAGGGCCCCTCTCCATGGAGGCCTTGAGGATGTTGGGCTTCTGCACAGACAGCTGGCACCCATGGGAAATTTTATCTGTTGTACCTCTCTGGGTGAAATTTCTGGGCATCTTTCACCCTCATTGGGGGTTTTACTGTAACCAGGCTGCAAAACATCTGGAACTCCCAGAGAAGGGACCAGGGTGCCTGTGCTCTGCTTGGAAGAAGGCTTCAGGATGGGAAGAGAGCCCTAGTGCAGAGTATCCCTTTTGCTGCCAAAACACTCAAAATTCTGTAATAGGAATGGATATTTCTCAGGTGACTATTCCAAATCCTAGTAATATCAAATCAGTGTATCATTTACTCTCTGCAATTTATTTTATTTATTAGTGATTGAAATCAGGACTCAGGGTTTATTTCTCACCATGGGGCAGTTCTTGCAGCAGCTTCAGCGAGGCTGTGCAGACACAGAGACAGGCTCCCCCCACTCTGCTGCCAGTGCTGGGGCTGTGCCAGGCTGGGGCTGTCTGGTCCGTGCCACCAGCCAGGCTCAGGGACTCATGGAAAGCTGTTCCCTCCCCTCCTGCAATACCCTCAGGGTGGGATGGTGAATCCAGCAGGCTCTGCTGCAGGGCAGGAGCAGGGGGGGGGCACCGGTGGAGGAGCAGGAGGAGATGACAGGAAATGCTGTGCATGGCTGTGCTGGCTGCAGCATCCCTTGGCAGCGCTCCCAGGCTGCTCAGCTGTGTGCTGCACCCCCAGCTGCACCTGCAGCACGCCCCCAGCTCGGGCAGTGCAGGGCCCAGGCCCGGAGAGGAGCTCTGATCCCAGTCCTGTGGGTGTGAGCGCTCCCGCTCCAGCTGTGGGGCACAGCTGGCACGGCCGAGCAGAGCCACACGGCCTTTCCACTGCAGCAGTGCCCACGCTGGGGCTCTGGGCTGCCCACACAGCCCTGGCCCCGGGCCGTGCCCACCATGGACGCTGCCAGGCGGGAGCCACTGCACGGCTTTCCCGAGGCTGGCAGGCCAGTGAAGGTGGGGTGTTTCCCCCTGGGCTGAGTGAGGAACGTTTCCAGCTGGCTCTGGGTCAGCAGAGCTTTGGGCAGAAGGGCTGGAGGCTGGCTTTGGAAGCCTGGAGATGGCGGTAGCCCCAGCAGAAATGCCACAAGGCCTGAGAGCGGCGGTGGCGGTGGCGGTGAGCTGCCAGCAGCCGTTATCTGCGGCGAGCAGCAGGAAGGAGCCCGGCCGCCGCCCCAGCCATCGCCCCCTTTCCCGGGAGCGCAGGCCAGGCCCGTGGCGGCGGCACAAGCCCGTTCCCCCCAGCTGCCGGCCGGCAGATTAATGGTCACACTCCAGCCCGCGAGTCCGTGTCCCGATGTGAGCTGCCCTCCGCCAGCGGGGCACAGCCGCCATGCAAAGCGCTTCCTCTGCCGTGTCCTTCTTGACTCGCAGAAAGCCGTTTTTTCTTCCTTAAGAAAATACCTACGCAAAGCCCAGCCGGTGGCCGTGGTTTCCGCTCCCGGAGGGCTCACTCCAATCCTTGGCCCGCAGGTTTGCTGAGCGCCGTTCCCTGGCTGTCGCCGCTGCCCCGCCAGGCCGTGCTGCGGTCGCACGCTGCAATTGGCCCCGCAGCGCTGGGGAGGCGCTGGCTGTGCCAGCAGCGCTGCCTGCCCCCGAGCCCCGGCAGCCCAGGTGCGACCGAGGCACTCGCCCAGAGCGGGCCTGGCCAGCCCCAGAGAGCGGCAGGACACGCGGCGGTGGGGACGGACGGTGAGTTGTGAGCTGGGCGCTTCTAGTCTCTCATTGTGCTGCTTTCGCATATGTCTCGCTGTCTTGAGTTAGTGAAGGCTTGAATAATTTATTAGGGAAATGAACGCTAAATGCAACATGATTTTATGGAAGGCATGAGTAACAAAACTCTGTGGTTCTGAAGAGCACTGGAAGTCTCAGTCAGACCTGCCATAGACCCTCTGTGGCACATGCTGGGGGTGCACCCTGAGTGAGCTCTGAGCGCTCCCAGGGACGCGCGGAGCGGGCAGGGCGCGGGAGCCATGGCGCCGGCATGTGCATCTTCCCATTCCTTCTGCTTTTGCTACAGTTTCATCTGTTCGGCACCTCTGGTGCTAACTGTGCTGGAAAAGTTGAGAGAGCGGTTTTCACATGCTCACAAGAGCCCTGTGAGCTGGTTTAGCATCTGTGGAGTTCTGGCGGTATCTGTGCTAGAGCAGACGGGGCTGGAGAGGCACCCCCGCCATGGCCGCGCCCCGCTTCGGGTGCATTTCCCAACGGGGCCGAGTGCTGCTCCTACAGGTGCGTGTCCATCCCCGGGGCATGGCTCCTCAGCCTGCTCTGGCACTCTGGGGGGTTGCTGGTTAAGCACATGGGAGGTTAACATGGCATTAATCCTCTGAGAGTGAAATCCCCTGCTGCTGGCGAAAGTCCCGCCACTTTCTGTGACCAAACCCCACGCTGGATCACACACAGCAGCCACTGGGCTGAGCACCCACACTGCTCCTTGGGGCTGGGGCAGTGACCAGGTGCTGCTGGAGGGGCTGCGTGGGCTGCAGAGAAAATCACCTTTGCAGCAAGTGCAAGACCTATAATGTGTATCACTAATATTTGCTGGGAATTGCACTGTGAATTTTGCTCACTTATGTGCTTGTAGACTGGGGGAGATTTTAAGCATTTTATTGCTTTCAACAAAAATACTACCATATACTTGCTGCAGGAGGCTTTAAAACAAAAGTACAAAATGGCATAAGAGCCAAGCCATCAATGTGTGTGTTATATTTCCAGAAGTGCACACACAGCTGGGTCTTTAGGCAGAAAGCAGCGTGCTCAGGGCAGGCAGGAGGCGATGGCCGTGTGTGCAAGGGCCAGTGTGTGTTATATTTCCAGAATTGCACACACAGCTGGGTCATTGGGCAGAAAGCAGCGTGCTCAGGGCAGGCAGGAGGCGATGGCTGTGTGTGTAAGGGCCAGTGTGTGTTATATTTCCAGAAGTGCACCCACAGCTGGGTCATTGGGCAGAAAGCAGCGTGCTCAGGGCTGGCAGGAGGCGATGGCCGTGTGTGCAAGGGCCAGTGTGTGTTATATTTCCAGAATTGCACACACAGCTGGGTCATTG
>JAOTQP010000469.1:24783569-24797392 GCA_026413545.1 Cichladusa arquata | reverse complement strand
GGCGCTGCCGGGGCGGCTCCCGGGGAGCGGGGGGAGCCTTGGCGGGCCGGGGACAGAGACCGTGCTGGGCCGGGGCCGGGGACAGAGACCGTGCTCCGCCGGGGCCGGGGACAGAGACCGTGCTCCGCCGGGGGCCGGGGACAGAGACCGTGCTCCGCCGGGGCCGGGGACAGAGACCGTGCTCCGCCGGGGCCGGGGACAGCGGCCGGGGCCCGGCCCCGCTGCCCGCGCGTCCCTCGGGCAGCGCCCGGCTCCGCATCGTGTCCGCGCCGGGAGCCGAACCCACGGACACTCGGGGGACACCCCCGGCCGCGGGGCGAGCGGCGGGCAGCGCCTCGGCCGTGGGTCGGGGCTGCCGGGCCGGCTCCGGGGAACGATGTGTGTCCGGTGGGGGTCCGGTGGGTGTCCGGTGTGTGTCCGGTGGTGTCCGGAGGGTGCCCGGAGGGCGCCCGGTGGTGTCCAGTGGTGCCCGGTGGCGTCTGGTGATCTCAGGTGGTCTCCGGTGGTATCCGGTGTGTGCTCGGTGTGTGTCCAGTGGTTCCCGATGTGTGTCCGGCGGTCTCAGGTGGTCTCCGGTGGTTCCCGGTATGTGCTCGGTGTGTGCCCGGCGGTGTCCGGTGGTCTCCGGTGGTTCCCGGCGCTGTCCCCAGGGTGCCCGGTGGTCTCTGGTGTGTGTCCCCAGGGTGTCCGGCGGTCTCCGGTGGTTCCCGGTGTGTGCTCGGTGTGTGCCCGGTGGTTCCCGGTGTGTCCCCAGGGTGCCCAGTGGTCTCTGGTGCGTGTCCCCAGGGTGTCCGGCAGTCTCCGGTGGTTCCCGGTGTGTTCCCGGCAGTCTCCGGTGGTTCCCGGTGTGTGCCCGGCGGTCTCCGGTGGTTCCCGGCGCTGTCCCGAGGGCCGGCCCGCCGTACCTGTCCCAGGCAGGCTCTGCGGTGCCGCTCACGCCTCGCCCCGTGCACACACCGCACAGCCTGGCCCCGGGAGCTGCCCCGGGGGAACAGAGCTTTGTGTTTTCTTTGTAGAGAAAGTTCTTGAATTCAGAACTTCGGTTTGCAGGTGCAAGCAAGTCCGTTTGTTAAGGCGTTGGTATAGTGGAAGAGAAAAATGCGGGGATTGTGTAAAATGGTTGTCTTGGAAAAATATGTGGTTGTTTGTTTTAGAAAGAATAATTTCTTTTGGTGATTTTTTTGACGTGGGGAATATATGCCCCGGAGCAAGGGAGAAGCGGGACACGGGTGACACAGATAATGAAGTGCAGGAGAGCAGGTTCAGGGAAGGGATGCAACAGGAAAGAGGGATGCAGTAATGAATAGTAATGGTGAATAACTTAACTGGGTTATGTCTTTTTTTGGCACCGTGGACAAAGGGTTCTAATGAAACGACAGCACATTCCAAAGTGACAAGGAAATTATTTATGTGATGAATAATTAGCCGATGGCACTTGTTGCTGCAGGGGAAGTTTGGGGTGAGAGCTGGAGAGGTTGCAGGCTCCCCTCGGGCTGGCTGCGTGTGACACTGGCCCTGGGCAGGCCCACTGGCATAGAACAATGTTGTGATAATTTAAAGTAGATAAAAGAGGAAGAAATGGGAGGCTTGGCAGCCCCATGCTCCCTGCCGTGGTGACAGGGCTGCTGCAGGAGCCAGAGGTGAGAGGAGCCCCTGTGCTCTGGGCTGAAGGCAGGCGTGGCTCGTGGCCAGGTGGGTGCATCCCACAGCTGCCTCCAGCCTGCGTCCCCGGGAAGGTGCCTGCCAGCCCCGAGGACAGTCTGTGACGCGCTCCTGCAGTCAGGGCTCTGCGGAGGGAGGTGGATTCCCCATCCCATGTCCCAGCCGTGCCCCACTGCATCCCTGCCCCAGCTGCTGCTCTGGCTGCCCTGTCCTTGGAGCTGCTGTGATGGAGCCTGGAGTGTCAGGCTGCAGTCCAGGAGCTGGTGATGGGTGCCAGCAAACACCACTGGCCATTGGAGGTGCTGCCCCACAGGGCCAGGGCTTGGCTGCCCGGAGCAGACAGCCTGTAAAAGCCACATGGTTTCAGCCTCTCTGTCCAGGAGGGTTTCTGTGGCCACAGAAAGGTTCTTGCATGTGTGCTGTAGATGAAGATCTGATGACCAGCTCAGATTAAATCATAGCCTTCCCTCTCTGTTTTTATTTCCTTTGAGTACTTGTTTTATTCTGCTGCTTCAGCATCAGTGGGGAGGTGGTAGTGACACAGGGATGCCTGTAATCAGGGGGATGAGCCTCAGCACCTCTTGGTTCCTAACTAGTGGGTGATTTCTGCTCAGGAACTGGTGGATAATCTGCAGACATCATATTCTGACACTGAGGATGTCATGCCTGTTGGGTTGTAAGAGGCCTTGTGGTAACTCTGTTACTTTCAAAGGTTTTCTAGGTGTTTTCCTTGGGCATATTTTCGATGGGAATGCTGTATACAGAATGTTAGCTAAGGCCAGCTCCTTAAGGGAAACTGCAGGAAAAGTTCTGTTCCCACTCCTTATGATTTATGTTCATGCCAAGGATGATTTTTGCAACTATGAGTTTATCAACAAATTCCTGCTGCTACTCCTGTCTGGAGGGGAGGGAGAGGGAGGATCTGGCAGAGTTCAATTGCTCCCCTGGGAATTCCTACACTTCAGTGTGTCCTGCTGTGCTCAGCCCTACACAGGGGCTCTCCTTTCCCTTGCATGACTGGTGGTCTCCACTGTTTGTGTGTCTTAAGGATTAGAGCAGTTGCCTCTGTTTATTATTTTTCAGTTTACTTTTATGAACAATTATATACTGTGAGCTTAGTTTTCCAAGTTATGCAGCAGAGTAAACAACATTTCTTTCCCCCTATCCCATAGTTATTTACCAAAAGGATAAACGTGTAAATATGTTTGAATGCTGTCCTCGGTGACATTTGGAGCCTGCTCTGCCGTGAATATGTGCAATTGCAATTCCATTAGTGTCAAAGAGAGTTCCCAGCAATTAACAAGGAAAGAGAAGGGACTATTAAAACCGTGTTGCAGTTGTGATGAAATTTCAATACATCCTAAGATAAGCAAATACAGTTAATATACCAAGTTGTGAGGTGAAGGCCTCGTGTGGTTCCTGTGAGGATGGTCTGTGCAGGGGGAGTGTCCTAGGCAGTACTTTGCTCAGAGAAAAAAGCCAGTGACAAATGTTGGTTTGCCCTGCTGTGTGCATTCAGAACCAGCAGGAAGTTCTGCTGTTCTGAAGATGCTCTGAAATCTCTTCAGCTTCAGAGGCAGCGACAGGAGAGCGACAGCAGCACCCCGAGCTGGGCCAGGCTGGCAGATCCCAGGTTTCCCGTGCCCATTGGGCAGTTTGGGGGCTGGCTTTGATGTGTGCTGACCTCAGGGTGAAATCCCACTATCCATCAGAACAATTGCTTTTCCTAAGGGGTCAATTAACTTTTTTAAATGTCTGCTTTCTGTCAACTCCTACCCTGTGAAATAGTCCATGTTTCAGATTATGTGCATGTAATTGTTATAGAAGAATATTTTTATCCAAAATATCTTTATTTTGAGTATCTGGGAAGAAGAAAAAAAGTTTGCAATACGTATAATCTATCCTCAGTAAAATCTGAGTTCTCACAATTCAGCTTGATTAAGCTTGAATTTTTGGAGGTAAAATTGCTGTTGGCACAAATTAGTAAGAGCAGCAGTGGTGTGTAAGGTGACAGCACTTCTGTCACAAGAGTGCAAAATCCTGCAGTTTGAGTTCATTTTGGTTTGATCTATGGGTTATACAGGAAAAATGAGGCAGCCAGGCCTGAGGAAAATGCAGTTTTGTATAGCCAGATTATAATTCCCATAAGGCAAGTACATGACCAGCATTGGCCCAGCCTGGGGAATGGGCCAGCTCAGCTTGGGTCTGTCTGTCCTTCCACAGCCCCACTACCTCCTGATCTGAGCCCTGTGATAAATAAAATGTATGAGTCCTGTGTGCTCATTGCGACCGTTGCTTTAGGCAAATAGGCCAAATACTTGTTTTCTCAGAAGAATATTTTGGTACATAAATATGCAAGCTGCCTGTGAGTGGCTGAATGGAGTGAATTTCTGCAGAATAAAGAGCAGTAAGTACTGGATAGGTTGAAATATGTCCAGTGCTTTGGTGTTTCCAGTTTGGCTGAGCTGGGCTCCCTTTATCAGTCCTTGTGAATGTACAGGTGGCAGCTCCAGCGCCTGCAGAGTGCCCAGGTTTTCCTGTGGGAAGTGTCCCTCGCTGTCCGCCCTGGGGCAGGCTGCTCTTGTCAGAGGAATTTCTTTTCCCTTATGTAACTTGTTGGTGTTACATCCAGAGTCGGCTCTTGCAAAAGGGCGTCAGTCTTGCTTGCAGTGGCACTGAAAAAACTTAGCAGAGCGTGCACTGAATTCCCCCCTTATCTCTCTATAGCACATTTTATGTATCTTGTAGTGAGATGTTTTGTTTCTACAGTTTCAGACTCTGTGTTTCAGAAGATTAATAGACTTAGCAGCCCTGTTTGCTCAGCTTAGCAGCGATAACAATGTAATAAGTCATGAGACGGTCACAGATCATCTGGCAAGGCAAAATATGCCTTGGACTTGAACTTGGAGCAGGTATTATTTGCAGAGAAAAGTGAAATGTTGAAAGGAGTCTAAATAGCATGTCTTGCCTTGGATGGCTGTGGGTTCAGGTCTGCCTGCAGAGCCTGCTCAGGAGGCAGCTGGTGGCATCTGCATTCCCCTTGGGATGGACAGAGGGGAGGGCAGCGTTTGTACTGTACATGGCTGGCATTCACTGCAGCACATCCAGAGCCTGCAGGAGCCTGGCTGGGCTGGGCACAGGCTGCAGGAGCAGGGCTGGGCTGGGCACAGGCTGCAGGAGCAGGGCTGGGCTCAGCTCAGGCTGCAGGAGCCTGGCTGGGCTGGGCACAGGCTGCAGGAGCGGGGCTGGGCTCAGGCTGCAGGAGCGGGGCTGGGCTCAGCTCAGGCTGCAGGAGCAGGGCTGGGCTCAGGCTGCAGGAGCAGGGCTGGGCTCAGCTCAGGCTGCAGGAGCAGGGCTGGGCTCAGCTCAGGCTGCAGGAGCCTGGCAGGGCTGGGCTCAGCTCAGGCTGCAGGAGCAGGGCTGGGCTGGGCACAGGCTGCAGGAGCCTGGCTGGGCCGGGCTCAGGCTGCAGGAGCAGGGCTGGGCTGGGCTGGGCTCAGGCTGCAGGAGCCTGGCAGGGCTGGGCTCAGCTCAGGCTGCAGGAGCAGGGCTGGGCCAGGCTCCCAAACCCTCCTGCTGCAGCTCTGTGCATTCCTGCTGCGCCGCTGCCTCCTGCGCCAGTGAGTCCAACTGCGAGCAGTGAGTAAGGACTTGGGAACCCTGAGCATTTTTGGGCTCCGGGCCCAATCCTGCTTCCAGAGAAGTTAATTGGATTTTTTTCCTTCTAAAAAAGGGAGAGCACTCGGCACTGCCCAGCTCAGTGCTGCAGGGCGCTGCTGTGTGTGCCGTGTGCGAGCCCAGCTGCCCTGTGCCCTGGGCAGGGATGGGCTGGGGGCAGCCAGAGCCCCCCTGGGCCGTGCTGCCGAGGCTGCAGGAGCCGTGGATAGCGCTGCAGTGGCAGAGCTGCACTGCAGTGACAGTGCCCAGCGCTGGGGAGATCAGCTTTTCCTCTCCATGTGAGTACCCTGCTGTGGGTGGGAGCACACGGAGTTTGCTGTGCCCGTTGGGTCTGGGTGTGCCCGAGGTGTGGGGCCGGTGAACCCCACAGTCCCCGGGCAGCGTGGAGGCTGCGAGCACGCTGCTGCAGGGCACGCTGCTGCAGGGCATGCTGCTGCAGCACGTGGCTCAGCTTTTCCGAGCAGGTTGCCAAGCTGAGGGCACAGCAGCAGCCTGGCCTGGCCATATAAAGGAGGTGGCAGAGCTGGCAGAGGTGCTGTGCAGGGCCACCCGCCCTTCCCCTTCCTCGCCGCTCCCAGGGCCGCCCGTGCCTGGGCTCACCCGGGAGGAAGGTCTGAAAAACACGGCACGGCTGGCTGGGGAGAACAAACCTCCGGGTTTTCTTCTGTGACTCTCTGGGGCTTGGAATAGAATCCAAACAGAAATGTTGATTCTGTGTGTGGAAGAGTTTATTAGTGCCTGGGCAGCGTTCTTGACTTGGTGTGGCCACCTCTGGTTTGCAGTGGAGTCTGGTACTCTTCACCTGTAATTTTATATGGGAATCCTCCCATGCTCCAAACATAGGCACAACTGCACTGGACTTTGAGTCTTCTTTCAAGCAGTGAAAAATCAAAGGTAGTGAGTCCTTGATCCTCATAATGTAATTATGTATTTTTCAGCTTTTTGATGTGTAGCAGTTAAAAATGTTTTGGGAGTGCAGGCACTTGCTGTGGTGCTGGAGCTTTGCAGGCTGCTGGGAAGGAAGTCCCTGGGCAGATGTCTTGCTTGCTGCTTATCAATGTTTTATTGAACTCCTGTATTTATGTGCAAATAGATTCAATAAATAAATCTTTAATGATTTGATTTTTGTTGTGAAAAGTAGATACAGCTCTGTTCAATTCCTCTAATTAAATACAGCTAGTGGTGGAACAGAAATACAAGCATTTGAAACTTCTTTCACTCATTTTTCTGTATGACTGACAAAGTTATTGCTTTGGATTTGGTTTGTTTTCTACAACTTCTGAGCATTCTGTCTTTAATCACCATTTTTCTAAAAGCTAGGTTTTCTTAAGTAATTTCAGGAACTGTTTTCCAGATATCTCATATCTCTGTTTTTGGTGTAAGAGCAGAAATTTAAACTTTCATTATCAGTGTTTTGGAATGGCTTTTAGAGGTAGGAGGGAAAATGGTTATTGTTAGCTGCATACACATCATGATTCAAAATGAACAAGTATAACTATGTACTAAAGCAAATAACTGATTAAAAACTTGTCTCAAAGATATTTTCCACTTCTTTCCTAAGTAAAAGTCTTGTGGTTTTTATTACTTCTTTTTAATACCAGTGACTAATTTGGAGCGTTTGCTTGATGTCTGGAGATGCATATATTTGTTTAGTTTGCATGAGATTGGTCACGACCCAGAATTAATCACATCAGTAAGTGTTTCTGTGCTGCTGAGCACTGTATATGCAGGGATCTCCATTAAGTCAAGGAAAGCACCTCCTAAACTGGTTTAGTTTTGCTGTGTATGGAAAAAACATTTTGTATTTAGTATGTAGCAGTCATCACTGATGCCTCAGATGGTGACAGAGCAGAGGGAATTAAAAATCCCATTCTCTGTGGTTTAGAGTTGTATGTAACTAACGAAATAGATTATGTAGATGGGTTGCATTTTCTGAGGAGTTGTGTAAGTTTTTATTTTCCTGGAAGGATGCAATTATAAATATAAATTAAATGTAAGGCCAGAATGAATCAAAGCATCGAAAGTGCTCTATTTTGGGTGTGAGATTCCCTGAGAAGCAGGCAGCTGTGGGTGCAGATGCAGCTGGCTGTGTCTCCTGTCTGCCAGCCCATGCTGGAGTGTTTTCCAGGACTGTCCTTGCCGTGTGAGTCACGCTGGTGACCGGAGTCATCATCGCACTGAGCTGGCAGTGCCTCCCTGCTCCAGGTGTCCCCAGCATGGCAGTGCTGCCACTCTGGGATGCTGGCATGCTTTCAGAGGTGGGGGACCCTGGTCCCTCCTCTGGGCTGCTGTGCTGGCTCTGCTTGGCCGTGCAGTGGCAGAGCCAGGCGTGGGTTTGCCACCTTCGGTCCAGCCTGAGCTGCGCTGATGGCTCTGCTGTCCCTCATGCCCCTGTCGTTTTCTGGTCCTTGGGGAGAAGTCTGTCATTGTCCCTGCACTGCCATAGCTCACCATGGCTGAGCTGAACCAACAGCTCTAAGAGCTGCTGCAAGCAGAACTTGGTGTGACGAGTTCCTCATGAGCTGGACTCAGGTCCCTTTTTGGTTGCCCTCAAGTCAGGTGCAAGATGAGGCAATCCAGAATTAGCATGACTCTGATGGGCCTGTTACACTGCAGGCAGAGAGCAGCAATGTCCCCCCTGGAATCGTGCCCCACTGTGGTCCATGTGTCCTCAGGGCCAGGAGAGCTGCTGGCATTGTCACCAGGAGCAGCACGGCACACCAGCGTGGAGCAGGTGACATGAATGGCCTGTTCTATTCCTGGTAATTAGGTTCAGATTTCATCTGGCTGGTTAATTTGATGTGTGCAGGGATGTGGTGGCTGCATCCAGACTCCTGACTCAAAATTATTGTCCTAACAAAGTGGTTGTCGTGTGAACAGGCAAGAACTTTGAAATCTGGAGTTTTTGCTGTGAGCAAACGTGGGGGGATGGCCCAGCCAGGATGAGTTAGTGAGGCCAAGGGGAGGAGCTTATTGTCTGGAGGAAGTGCTACTGTTAATAAATTAATAATGTTAGTGGTGACCATGTGTATGTGCTGATTCCTCAGGTGCTGGCTGCACTGGTCTCTCAGGACTCCTTTTCCCACTGCTTTATCCAGCTGCCTCTGGGCAGGGAAGAGCCTCCCTTTGCACCAGGGCCACATGGCAGCTGCACTGGGAAGTGGAAGGCTGAGCAGGAATGAGGTGCTGCTCTGATTTCCCTTGCAGGACAGGAGGTGCTCAGGCAGCAGAGTGCAGGAAGCTGGGGTTGGTGTGTGCTGCACCTCCCAGTGAGACTCCTCGGGTCACTTCTCCCTGAAACCACCAGCATCAGCTGAACCTGGTCAGAGGGAAGCAGCTCCTTCCCTGGCTGAGTCACGGACGTGCCTTTTTGCTGTAGGGATTCTTATGATGAATGATTCTAATGACCATGTTTTATACAAACTCATACGTACATGTGCAGTCAGAAATCACCTGTCACTGTGGGGCAGTCTCTGCCTCTCTGCTGCAGCTGCAGCTGCCTCCCAGCTCTGAGTGTGGGCTGTGGGACCCACCCTGGGGTTTGCCATATGGCTGCTCTGGAGGGCAGCACCCAGCACCCGCTGAGCCAGGGGTGGCAGTGAGCATCAGTCACCCTACGTGGTGCAGAGTAGGGAAGCTTTTACAGGGGCAGAGCTCTGCACCTTGTGCTGCCCAGGAGTGGGGACCTGTCCTGGGCTGACCCCGCTGCCGTGGGTCATCTTGCTGCTCTCCTGCCTTGCTTGGCTTGTGTACATTTGCAGTTAATCAAACAAAATGTGCAAGAGTTGGATTAATAAATAGCTTGTAGTTTTTGGAAGGGTGCATAGTTGATTTATTATGGCCTCTCAAATGCATTTGTATAGAAACAATGTGTTTACTGTTAGAACAAGAAAATAAAACTGATTTTAGTAAAGCAGGTTTTGTTTTTTTCAATTCAGTTTATTACTTGGAGTTTTAACTGAAATCACTAGATTACTGTCATTTTTAAAAGTAAACAACTTTTTAGGCTTGCTTGGTCAATTTCACTTCTTTTAAGGTTGGAATTCCCCTATGCCAGGATAATACAGAACTTCCCATTTCTAAAATACATTATGTGAATGTTATGGTAAAGGAATTACAGCGTGAGTATGTTTTTTTTACCAGAAACAGTTTTTGCTACTTCATTGGTGGGTGGGGATGGATATGCAAATGCTTTGTAATACATAAATTGATAAAAAGTGGATTAAAGGCAGAGTAGTCCTTCCCCATTTTGTGTCCCTGACTTAAAGCTGCAAGAAAAGAATAACAGCTCATGTGCCACGTCCTCGTGCAGAAACAGGGACTGGCCTGTGCCTGTTCATGCTCATAAGTACACATCCAGCTAATTCTGTCAAACTGTGAATCTTGTGTGTCCCCAAAGTCTCAAATTTTGTAAAAGAGATTGATATATTCCCCAAGTTATTAAAAAAAAAATCAGCAGGCATGTTTCTTGACTTTAAAAATTTTTTGAAAATCAGCAAGAGCAGTTGATCCCTAACTGTCTGCTCCTTAAAGGAAAGAGGGTTTATGGAATTTGCAGTGTAGCTTTCTGACTTGAAAATAGCATTACTGTAATCTAAAGTGAGAGAGGATTGGGCTGTGGGATTTGTATGTCAGTGCCCGTGCACTGCTGGTGGGAATTGGTTCACAGTTTGATTAGGGAAATCCTGGAGCAATACCTGATTTCTGCACGTGGCTGGGGCACATAGTGTACAACATGTTGCCTCTTTTTTCATTATTTATCAAATTTCCATGAACCGAGTACACTTGGGTGTCTTAAATTCAGATGGAATGTCCCAGTTAGGTGGTTCTGCTAAAACAGTTTCAGAAGCTGTGAAATAGACTCGAGATAAAACCACGTCTGATGGGGATGTGCCAGAGGAGCCACTGAAGTCAGTGGGAGGTTGCGCCAGGCAAGTCTGTCAGAGCTAAAACAGTACAGAAAAAACCTTTAAAACACTACTACTAGTAGTAGTACTAAAACTATGTATATCATGCAAAATATCTGGGTCATAGAAGCAGTGTTGGCAGTTTTTTTACGAATCTGGTGTGGCACTTAGTAGTTCAAAGCTAACATGTGCTTGTAGTTTTACCAGGCTCCAAGTCCCAGGTTACTGAAATCCAGCCCAGGGTACAGACCCTGGCAGTCTGCTCTAGAGCTGGCTGCTCTCTGCTCCTGCCTTTGCACTCCCATCTTTTCCTGAAATATATAAAGTACAAAATTGAAAGAGGGGTGATCTTGCTTTGCTGTGCTGTCCCGTGGGAGCAGCGGGTGCAGCCCAGAGTGAGACAATTGGCTTCTTCAGCTGTAGTTTACTAAAGAATATTTTCCTTTATCCAATCCTATACTGTTATGTGACAAGATGTTAATTAGCTCATTGTTTCAGCTTAATTTTGTGACAGTGCTATAATTAGATCCTTCAGTTGTGCCATGGAGTAATTGCTGTATCTCTTCCAACTTTTATATTGAGATATGTTATTGGTAAACTTCGAGTTTGGCAGAGGTGTTTTGAAAATACTGTAAGGAGTCAGTAATTTTGTGTTCCTTGATTTAAAAGACAGCCATTTGGCAATTTCAGGCTTTGAGACTGCCCTGTCAGTGTAAATAGAATATTGATTTTATTCCATTTCCTATCTCATTAGAGTCATTGTCATGAGGATGAATTCACGTTGTGTAATTATCTGTTCTTGCTGACAGTTCTCATGTCATTGAGACTGGTGTTTTCAGCTTCTACTTTCTCTAAGCATTAAAATAGCATTCTTCCCTGCCATCTTCTCCTTAGTATTGGGCTTTTTGCCTGCCCAGCTTGCTACATCTTTCTTTGAAAGATGTGTGTGAATTGAGATAGAGAAAACAGGGATGTCCAGCAAACCCAGTTAGAGGAACAGTGAAAACAATGCCTCTTTGGGAGTGATTCTCAGTGCAGGGAGATATCTTATTTTTGTGTCAAAGACTGTAATGAAGAGGAGAAATGCATCGTTAATCTGTCTGTACATTTTTTATAGCAATAAGGGGAAGTAACAGGAGTCTCTTCTGTGTCAGATTCACTTTCTTGGACATTTCCAGATCACCCTTCCATTGATTTGGGAGGCTGTTTCTTAATCATTTTCATTGACCCAGCTCAGGAGACAGCCAAGTCATCTCTGTTACCCTCCTAAGGAGTGACTTCTCAGTGTTATTTCTCTGTTCTGTCTCTTCTGAGAATCACTTTTTAATTTGCTTCCAATCCTTGCATCTTGATATTCAGTGAAGGCAAATTTCTGCTTTGGCCAGACCAATGTTACAGTATTCCCCAGACAAGTAGCAAATGCTTCCAAATTTCAAAAGGTGAGCTTTAAAACCTACTTGTGGATCACAAGAGTCTTTAGGACTGACTGTTCTCCTAGGTGGGGTCTAGAAACAATCAACCTGTACATCAGTTTTAATGAAATGAAAAATAAAAAGTTCGGTATTTTTCCTGTCCTGTCCCTGTGGTTCTCCCTCTGGATTTGTTGCAGTTGCTCCCACCTTATCAGCCACAGCCCGAAGGAGACATCCCATGGATCAGCTGGGTTTTGCAGATAGTGTATCTTCCTTCTAGCATGTGCAGCTTACTGAGGACTCCTTAGTGACTATCACAAGAGAATTTCAAAGTGACGGGAAAATAGTTTATGCAGATAAAAAAAGATAATTCTATGCTAACATCTTCCTTTATTTAGTGGAGATATTAAAGATAAACCTCTGGTCTTACATCAGGGTTTATTTCTGCTCGAAGCTATTTTTAAAGCTGACATTTCTGGCTGTTTTCAGGTAGACAACAAACTATGACAAAACACTTCAAGTAACCCAGGAGTAAAGCACAGTTAGGGAGTCTTACCAGGGATATTTCTCCTGTCAGTACATGTGAGCACAAAAACTAGTTTTCATCTGTTTTCATTTAGGTGCTGCCTTCATGCTCTCTTTCATTTCTTGTTAGGGGTTACTACTTGTGTAATGAGAGTGAAATATCTTGTTTGGAAACGGTGGCCTTTAACTTGCCTTGGCTTTAGTGTATAAAATGCATCAATTTGCTGCTCTAACTCTTCTTGGTGTTTGGAAAAATCGATGCTCGGTATGGATTGGTTACCAAGCTAATGAACAGGAGAACACCCTGCTTAGAGCAGTTCCACAGCTCTGTGGTAGAGCTCTTCTTGCTGCCATTGGCAGCACCCTGTCCTGAGGGTCTCACAGAGAGCAAACATTCCTAACAAAATAACACAGGTCATTTTGTGCAGTGCGGGAGGGATGGCGGGAGGATGCAGATCCAGCTCTCATCTGTGGAGAACAAGTTGCAGTGCACCTTGACTGAGGGCTGGAGATGTGTCTAGGCTTCCAAAAGCGCTGTGGTGTGCTGGCAGTCCTGCACCAGGCTGCAGGGGTGCTGTGGGTCTGCTGGACCTGCAGGCACACGGCCCCAGCAGCACGTTCTCTGCTTTCAGATCGCTCGGTGCTAATCTGGCATGGCTGGGAAGCGTTTGCCTGGACACTTGTTACAGAACAAGTTTTCAAGACCTAAGAATTCAGTATCCCAATCACTGAGAAGTAGTGACTGCTGCTGCAGGATGACCCCAAACTTCAGACTTCTAGAGAGCTGAAGCAAATGAGTGTCTGTGTTTACCACCAAGACACTTAGTTGTTTACTTGTGCTTGCGAGTAATTATGTAGCTGTTTGTCTCTTGCTAGCAGGGATTAAAAATGTGGCATGTTTTCAAGTGTCCTGGCAAAGAACCCGCGGTGCCTGTTGTAATCTCATTAGCTCTGTTAGGTGTGTTTTCCTTCCCCTGGAGTTGGTTGTTCTGATCACTATGTCCCTAGAAAAACAGTAGCTTTTTCTCATCTGCTGGTTTGCATCCACGCTGGCAGCATCGCTTCCCAGGGTGCGATTCTGGAGGCTGTCAGTGACCTGCCTTGGAGGGTGGTGGGAAATAGGAAGATGATGAAGCAGCATCTTTAGACAGACGGGGATGGGAATGGTCCTGCCCTTGGCACGGGCGGAGGATGCTGTTGGGGTTGCAGCGCTGGCAGAATCCCCGTGGTTGGTGCTGTCAGTGTGTCCCCGGCAGCGTCACGAGGGTCCCTGTGTGTGCTCCGGCTGAGATCCTCAGGTGGGGACGGGAGCTGGGGCTCATTTTTCTGGATTTGTGTGGCAGGTGGCACCAGCTTCTGTGGCAGAGCTGGGCATCAGCCGCGGTGTGCAGGGAAGCCCATCCAGGGCAGGGTTAGCCCTCACTGCCGGCGGGATTGGCGAGGTTTGCGGGGCCGGGGGCCGAGCGCGGCTCCCGTCGGGCCGGGCTGGTGGCCCCGGTGCCGGTGGCCGGTCCGAGCGGGCGGTCGGGCGCCGCCGGGGCCGGGCCCTGCGGGGTCAGCGAGGCTCGGCTCCGTGCTCAGGCCGGGCGGGGCGGTGCCGGTCCCGTTCAGCCGCCGCGTTCCGCACGCCGGGCAGCCG
>JAOTQP010000469.1:24673130-24691933 GCA_026413545.1 Cichladusa arquata | reverse complement strand
GCTGTGCGGGGTCACGGGGCCGTGCAGGGTCACGGGGCTGTGCGGGGTCAGGGGGCCGTGCAGGGTCACAGCTCCATGTGGGTTCACGGCTCTGTATGGGGTCACGGCTCCGTGCAGGGTCACAGCTCCGTGCAGGGTCAGGGCTCTGTGCGGGGTCACAGCTCTGTGCGGGGTCACAGCTCTGTGCAGGGTCAGGGCTCTGTGTGGGGTCACAGCTCCATGCAGGGTCACAGCTCTGTGCAGGGTCACAGCTCTGTATGGGGTCACAGCTCCATGCAGGGTCACAGCTCCATGCAGGGTCACAGCTCCGTGCAGGGTCAGGGCTCTGTGCAGGGTCAGGGCTCTGTGCGGGGTCACGGCTCTGTGCGGGGTTAGGGCTCCATGCAGGGTCAGGGCTCTGTGTGAGTTCACGGCTGTGTATGGGGTCACAGCTCTGTGCAGGGTCACAGCTCTGTGTGGGGTCACAGCTCTGTATGGGGTCACAGCTCCATTCAGGGTCACAGCTCCGTGCAGGGTCACAGCTCTGTGCGGGGTCACAGCTCTGTGTGGGGTCACAGCTCCGTGCGGGGTCAGGGCTCCATGCAGGGTCAGGGCTCTCTGTGGGTTCACAGCTCTGTATGGGGTCACGGCTCCGTGCAGGGTCACAGCTTTGGGGCCGAGGCTCCGGTCCTGTCCCCGTGCCCGGGGCAGTGACATGGTGGGACCTGGCATGGCCTGGCTGGAGCTGCCCAGCCCAGCTGGCACCGCGCTGGCACCGGAGCTCGTGCAGAGCCCGAGATGGGTGTGCTGGGGACAGCTGAGCCCGGGGGCCGGCAGGGAACACGAGCTCACTTGGAACCAGGATGGTTCTGCTCCTGCAGGCTTTACAGATAGCACCGGAGCCGTGTCCCAAGAACAGTGACTATTAAAATGGATAATATAAATGGATTATATATATAATATATATATAACAGTAATTGGGGGGAATTCATTTTTTTGTACTTTGAGAAGTAAATTACTGTATTAACAAGATGTTGCGATATACTACAGGCTAAATCCGGCCCTTTACTATAGACCTTCTCCAAATGTGAAATAGTTCATCCAAAATTAGCCAAACTGCAACATTTTGTAACACAAGAGCTAGTGATCAGGCACAGATGAAATTCTACATAAGCAGTCTCACTCGTCTCTCATATTTTTAATAAATGTATTTGAAAATATTTTGTGCTAAAAGCGGTATAAAAGCATGCTCTGAATTATGAATTTTAGTGTACAAAATTAAGTTTGATGTAATCCTAAGGGTGATTTTTAACAGATCTTTGTTCCTCTGGTCTGCATCATAAAAGTAAAATATTTTATATTTTACTTACCAATTTCCAGTGATTGGTTACAAATGAGAGTAGCTGTAGTTATTTTTTGACAACATTGTTAAGCAGCTTCTGTTCACATGTACGGCTTCCTCTGCAGAGTCCCTATTTATTGAACTTATTTATTAGAATGCTAAATGTAAAGTTTGTAAAGTGTGGTTCTCTGTGGTCATATTCAGAATTGGGCATTAATGGAAAATTGAAGAGCATGTTTCAATCACTGTAATACTGTGTCTTCTAACAGAACATCTTTATAATAAACTCAATTCCACCCTGACTATTCACTGCTGATATGTAACATAGTGATAAATTAAACTGCTGATTTATAGCCTAGAGGTAAATGAAACTCCAGCTTAGGAAGCCTCTTAAAGCAATGTGGAGAGCTCATTTAGCCCTATGAAAAATGTAAAGGTAGCAAAGAAATCTCAGGCAAGGGTCAATTGCTAATTAATCCTGACTGACAAAGCCTGTGGAGCAGCACAGACTATTTATATACCACAGAAAGAGCCTGATTCACAATAAATGACTTCTCCTATTATGTGATTATTTGAGGCTTCATTCAGCTGAGGCACGTCTTGTTTGGAATGGCAGATGAATTACACAGAGAGGGAGCATAAAAATAGGAGATTCTTTGATTCTGCTTCTCCATGTTGGAAATCCTGTTCGTTTTGTGGTCAACTTCTCACTTTCAGTTAGGAAATAAAATGTTCCACGAGTTGATGTTTGACAAAAGGTCCCCAGCAGGACGCAGGCCCACGGGCCCACAGGCCCACAGGCCCAGAGGCCTAGAGGCCCACAGACCCACAGGCCCACGGGCCCATGGGCCCAGAGGCCCACAGGCCCACAGGCCCACACTGGGCTCTGTGCAGGTCTCTGTGGGCACCATGGCTCTTTGGGCAGCAGAGCTGTCCGGCCCTTCCCAGCTGGAGGGGATGGGGAAGGGCAGCAGGACACACCCGTGTCCAGCCAGGCCAGGGAGAGCCACGCTGGCGAGCTGGGGCCTGTGGGTGGCCCTGAGCCCCACAGACCCACGGGGTGGCCGAGCTTGCCCTGGGGCTTGCTCAAGGCCTGGCCTGGCCAGAGGGAGCGGGGCAGGCGGCCGGAGAGTCCAGCAGGTGAGCACTGCTGCTCGGACACTGCGGGAAGGTCCCTGTGGCTGCCGGGCAGCCAGGCAGGCAGCAGCACTCGCAGCTTTCTCAGGAGCTGCCAGCACACACCGAGCGGGTCATGGAACGAGTTTTACAGGCACTGGTTCTGCACCTCACAGCCCCATCCTGCAGAGCTAAAACCTCACAGCCCCCTGCCCTGCACAGCTAAAACCTCACAGCCCTGCAGAGCCAACCCCTCACAGCCCCTGCCCTGCAGAGCCAACCCCTCATAGCCCCATCCTGCAGAGCCAACCCCTCACAGCCCCTGCCCTGCAGAGCCAACCCCTCACTCCATGCCCGTGGGACTCACAGCTGCCACAGACACTGCTCAGTCCCGCTGGGACTGCAGCTGAGCCCCACAACCTGCAGAGCTCTGTATTTAAACTTTGCTGTGTTTGGCATGGGGTAGCTGGAGCCACTGCAAAATCCCAGCAGGTTCCTGTCTGCTCCCACACCTCCTTGTCACCTGGAGCATGCCAGAGCCATGCTTTGGGCATCCCACCTGGGAGGATGCTGGTCAGCTGGAGGAACGGGGCAGCCCAGCAGCTCTCAGGCACAGCAAGGGCTGCAGCCATGAGCTCCTGCCAGTCCGTCACTAATCTGGTCCTTTCTATGATGGATTTGTGGAAGGCAATCAGTCCCCCAGCACTTGGGACCAAGGTGATCCCTGTGATTATCCATAAACCTCAGAGGTGGGTGTGTAGTTGAAGATGCCTTTCCCCGAGCCACTCACCTGGAGTTTCTAATCCAGCATGCAAAGGGAATGCAACTGCAGCTCCAGCCTTTGGGCTGGTAATTAATAATCAGTGACAACGATGGCTTGTGATTACTAGGGACAAGATTCAGCTCATTATCTCACTACCATGACCACCTAGAAGTTCCACCTTCCCTCATGCTGTGCAATCTGTGACTAGCAAATGAGATGAAACCTGTTCTGACTTTGTGGTGATGCTTGAAACCTATTTTCCCCCTGGGTATGTTTGAGAATCTTCTAACTATAAATCATTCTCTTAAGACACCACAAAGTTTGAAGTAAACAGTTATTTAGAGCTTAACGTTTGGCCAGATACACACCAACACCAATTCTCATTCAGGAGCTGTATTTACTTCCTGCAGCTCATAGGTTAATGTTTGTTCCCATTTATGCCCAGTAACTCTTCCATATCTTTAACACAATGTGAAGTCAGCATAAAACCCCCACGTGAACTGCTGTCAGTTTGTACATTTGCATAACACAGCACTGTGGACTTTTTTGTTTTAACCCACTCCATACGACACGGAATCAATGAACTCCTGAGCAGGGTGGGGAAGGAGCAGCACCTGGCCCTGCTGTCGGCAGCAGGGTGCCCTGGGTGTGCAGGTGAGCCTGGTGCCCTGCCCTGCCCTGCCCTGTGTGGATGGGGAAGCTGCAGGTTGCTGCTGTCCTCCTCTTTCGGGTGGGGAAGGACATGGGGCTCCAGGCACTCCTGGGCGTGTCTGCAGCCCGACTGCATGGGCACAGCAATTCCAAATACTCTGAAGGCACAGGACTTATTGCTTGGCATGTGGCTGTGAATTACTGTGTGTTCCAAGGGCATATGTGAAAATGCTTATTTTTCTGGCATGCTGTGATATTAATATTGTTAAGTTCAATCTTTTTGTAAACACTGCTGAAATCTGCAACATCTGCAGGGGCAGTGCTACCTTTTATTTACACTCAGGTTATGTATCTGCTTTAATTAAAGAGTAAAAAATCCTCTTATTTGTCTATAATTTTTATGAACAAAAATATATTTGGGTTTGAAGTTGTAACTATTTTTAGTGGCAGCAAAAATGTGGCCCCAGCATTGCTGGCGCTGCACCACCACACCGAGCAACTCGTGTTGGAGCCGCCCCAGTAACATTATGAAACACTCCTTCTGCCTTTTGTGTTGTTAATTCATGTTTCCAGGAGGTTCTTCCGGCAGTGATATGTCTTTAAAAATAGGTAATAAAAGGCTTGCGAAATACATGCAATTTAAAACCTTGAGAGGAACCAGGCAGACCAAATGAGAATCAAAAGCGAAAAAACGAGTGATGCTTTGCCTTCAAAGACAAAGGAGGCATGTAGAGATGTGGTGACAGAACAAGGGGGGATGGCTTTAGGCTGAGGGAATGTGGACAGAGATCAGATATTAGATGAAAGTTGTTCCCTGGGAGGGTGGGCAGGCCCTGGCATAGAGCAGCTGTGGCTGCCCCTGGATCCCTGGCAGTGTCCAGGGCCAGGTTGGACACTGGGGCTGGAGCAGCCTGGGGCAGTGGGAGGTGTCCCTGCCATGGCAGGGTGGCCCTGGATGGGCTTTCAGGTCTGTTCCAACCCAAACCTTTCCATGATTCTGTGATGTTTGGGGTCAGTGTGTCTGTGGATGGCAGGAGCAAGGGTCACACCTGTGCAGTTCCAGAGGCTGCAGGCTGACTTGCTGCCCCATTCCCAACCCCCCAAACCCTCTCCCATTCCCAGTATTCAGCCAGAGGTGAACCTGCTGCCAGCCCCTCTCCCCATACAGATCAAAGCTAAAACTGCCTTTTCCCCTCTGGCAATAGCTGCTGTGTCTCAGTTTCCTTGCAGGATGTTGAGGGACTGCCCCTTCCCAAACAGCTTAACATGTCAAATCCGATGGAAATGTGGAAGCTCTCTGTTAGCCATGCCTTCCCTGCCATGTAGGTATTTTAGGTTTATGCTGGGCTGTATTTTATTTCCATGCCATTGTCTCGTCTGGCTGCCTGCAGCTGCCCCAGCTTCACACCATGTGCAGCTTTGTTCTGTTCTCTCCTCCTCATGTAGGATGGCTGTAGGTACATATTGGTACTTCACTTATTTCACCTGATTTATTTTAAGATCTATTTACTTTTCTCTTAATTTTCTTCCTCTTCATTTATCTTTGCTCTTCATGCAAATGGTTCAGCTACCCATTAAAATTATTCCATTAAAATTATATTTTCTTACCAGTAAATTAATTCTATCATCAACAAACCATGCTGTTCCATGCCTTTCCAAAATTTCCTTTCCTTTCCAAAACCTGCTGAGGCCCGAAGACCTTGTCTTCCCCCAGCACATAAACTTTCAAATGCTCCAAGTCAGGCAGGTCCAGGGCCCTGCTCTGGCTGGTTGTGTTTGACACGAGCAGACTCAGGCAGTGTGTAAACACCAGATTTAATATCTGAGTTGACTGTGCACTTATCTCACCAAATCATGGAATAATTTACGTTGGAAAAGGCCTCCAAGATCCTCAAGTGCAGTTCAATGGCTTCCTTTAACCCTGGCCCAAGTGGGCAAAGGTATTTTGTGACCCTGGCAGAGGTGAGGCAGTGCATGGCCCCGGGGGATATTTGTTTCTAAACTTTAATTTACAGCATTTGGGAAGCAAAGACTGGCCTGTGGCAAGAGGCAGTGGGTGGGACAGGTAAGTAATTAAATAAGTGGGGGTTTTCAGACTGTGCAGCTGGGGTTTCTGCCAGCAGCACCAGGCCCTGGCTGTGCTGGAGTGGGAGGGAGATGCAGGAATGGTGCTCGGATGGAGCTGAGCTCGGGCAGGGCTGGAGCAGGGCAGAGCTCAGGGACTGGCACAAGTTCCTGAAGTACAGGACTTCAGATGCAAATTTTGTCTTTCTCTCCCCAGCAGGTCAGAATTACTGATCGGTTTATCGTTGGTACCTGCAAAAATCATTGTTATTTTCCTCCTCAAACCAGAGCAGACAGGCTGATACCCTGAAGCAGCCCATCAGTCCCACCCTGCATTCAGCACAGCAGTGATATATTAAGGGACACATCTGTGGGGTTTACCCCAAACCATCACAGGCAATGATGCCCATGCAGGCATCCCCAGGGGGCTGGGGTGAGGCAGGAGAGCCCCTGGGCTGCTGGTTTGGGCTCAGCTGTGTCTGTGGCATCAGCAGGAGCTCCTGGCACTGCTCAGCTCTGTGGCAGCTGGCTGGGGGTCACCAGCACCAGCAGTGCCTGCAGGAGGGGACAGTGAAGTGCTGGGTGTATTTATTTGTGTCCCTGGGGCACACAGCCCACACTGTGCTCCCTGGGGAATGAGGGTACCCCTGTGTGAGTGACCCACAGCCCAGTGCAAGCTGGATATCCCAAATGAGTCCCAGGCAGATAATCCCACCAGGAAACCCATCCCCAGGGTCCTGAATGACTGCTGCCTGCCCCTGGGAGCATCCTTGCATCCCTAAGTGATCATCAGAAAATCTGCTCATTTAAAGTGCTGGAACACCATCTACCCTTCCTGGCATTCCCCTAGAGCCAAGGAACAGCAGAGCTGTTTGTGTTAATAATTCATAGAAGACTTTTCCCCTCAGTTTATGGCTCTTGCACGCAGCAGCACCAGGATCTGCCCCGCACCCTCCCCCTGAGCTGGGGCAATGACCTGGGATGGACTGAAATCCATCAAACCCTGCTGCTCCCAGGGACCTTCCCCAGCAGGGTGAGAGTCTCACTCTGCTTTGATTCCTAGTTTTTATGCTGAGGGTGGTTTAACCCTGGCCCAGGTTTCCCAGAGGCTGTGGCTGCCCCTCCCCTGGAAGGGCTCAAGGCCAGGCTGCTCCTGGTGGGTGGCAGGGCTGTGGCCCGTGCTGGGCTGCCATTCTGGCACGTACTGACAGACATTCCCCTCAGGAAGCCAGGCTGCTTGGTCACAAATGCACTTCCTTCCACTGTGAATAATGGCCTTTTGTGGGGAGCTGATTTTTCTCCAGGACAGTGACTGAGGAGTGACCCAGCCAGGGAGGCAGGGCTGGCTCAGAGGATTGGGGTGAGTGTCAGGTGCTGAGGGCAGAGAGAGGTGAGGAGGAGCTGTGCAGAGGCACCCAGCCTTGGTATCACCAAACAGACCCAAGGGACTGGCAGAGGAGGGGAAAGGATGCTCCTGCCTGCAGCCAAGCATCCCAAATGCACTTGCCAGAGGCTTGGGGCACAGCCCTGGGACCAGCAGATGAGGCTTTGCTCACTTGGTGTCTCTGGGACCCAGCTGGGAGAAGCTCTTGGGGATTATAACACAACTTTTGTACTAAATATCATGTTATTGCTAATTTCAGAATTAAATAGTATTTTTAAGGCTCCACAGAAGTTAAATTCTTAGCAGACTATTGAGTTTTAATATCCTCAGTAAATACACAGGAGTAGTTGTCTTACATTGAAGATAATAAAGCTAATAAATTATATAAGATAATATAATATATAAGATAATATATGATAAGATAATACAAGATATGTAAGATATATATATGATAATATAAGATAATATATGAAGATAATAAAGATAATAAATTTGTCCTCATTGTAGAGGGCAAATTATTTATTAGTTTGGTATTACTGGCCCATTGGTGTCCCCATCCCTGCTGTGGGCTCTGTGCAGGGTTCCAGGAGCCTCGTGGGTGCAGCAGGATGGGTTTCACCTGTCCCTGCTGCCCTTGGCTGCATTGGGCCAACCCAAAAAGAGGAAAATGGCCCTGCAGGGGTTTGTGGCAGCTCCCAGTGCAGGGCCAGCAGCCAGGCCAGAGGGAAGCAGGGCCCTGTGCTGCCCCAGCTCCCTTGGCACTGCAGCTCTCCTCCTCCTCAGCAATGTGTCAGGACACGTTTGGCACAAATAAAAGTTGTTGTTTAACATTCTTGTGTATTTGTGAGCTGTGGCAGTGATGCTTCCTGTAAAACTGAGCTGCGAGCGTGGCAAAGCTGTTTGATGTTACAGCCTTATTTAAACAGCGTTTAGATAGTAAAAGCAGTCATTCCCCTCATCCCCACATACCAGCTACCCATTAAAATTCCTTCTCATGCTCTTGCACAAAGACTAATTTTGGCAGAAGGCTGACTTGCCCTAGATTTTTAAAAGACTACTTGTTTTAAAACAAAGTCCTTTGGGGAAGGGAGAGAGCTGGGAGAGGATTGCTTCCTCCCCCTGCCCTCCCCAGTTTCATACCTTGACCACCCCCCATCCCATCACCCCCCACTCTGTCACCTCCTGGCCCTGGAGGGTGCAGCACCCTCCTCTTCCTCCTCTCCCATGGAGGGACTCCAGACCCCTTAGAAGGTGATGGAGGGGAGCTTTGAGCACTGAGCAGGTGGAGCCAAGGGAAGATTGAAAATCTGTCATTCACCTTGACATTGACACACTAAAAATAAAGTTAAACACTTTTAAAACAAATTATGCCAATATTCAGCTATTACTTGAGAGACTAGACTCAGAATAAAACTCTGGGTTTTCAAGCCAGCTCTCACTACCATCAGAACAGCTTTTCACCAAGATATTCCTTTGTTTCTGAGTTGTTTCCTCTCCTTCAGACTCTGGGCAAAGTGTCACTTGACTGAGACAACTGAGAACAGCAAAAAACCAGAAGAAACCTGACCCAGAGGTGTCCTGTAGAGCACAGAGGGAGCAGGTCCAGAGAGACCCACAGAGGCAAATCAACAGCCAAACCCTCACAGGGAGCAGATGGAGGAGCTGACTTGTCTCTTTGGCTGTGATTCAACGAAAATGTTTTCTACCCTTCCCTTTCTGCATGGGGATAAATCTGCAGAGGAAAACATTTCTCGGTGCTGTGTGCTGGCAGGGCTGGTGCCACACCAGCAGGATCCAGCACTGCCACAGCCCCCTGGGCACGCTCCTGATCGAGTGCTCTGAAAGCTGCTGTGGCTCTGGGGTCACACCAGGCTGCTGAAACCAGGAGAGGTTAAATACCAGTGGGTCCCAGGGATCCCATTCCCCAGGAAATGGCTGCATGAGCAGGTGCCCTCAGTGCATGTCCCTAAGGAAGCAGACCTGAATTTCTGGCTGAATTGAGCAGCTCTCAGCAGCATGCCAGGCCATGGTGACATCAAGGAATGGCTCCACAGAGGATGTTGCCTTTAAAACCCCCTTGGGGACAAGCATGACCCTGTATGGGTGCCCTGTGCACAGAAGGGATGGAGCTGGACAGTGGCAGCACCCACCCCTCACTGCCAGCTGCAATTCATCCCTGGGCTCAGCCAGGCACAGGGGACAGGGCTGGAGCTGTGCTGTGATTCTGGCTCAGCCAGGCACAGGGGACAGGGCTGGAGCTGTGCTGCAATTCTGGCTCAGCCAGGCACAGGGGACAGGGCTGGAGCTGTGCTGTGATTCCACCCTGAGCTCAGCCAGGCACAGGGGACAGGGCTGGAGCTGTCCCTGCCAGATGAAGCTGTGGCTCCTGCCACCAGCAGAGGCTCAGCTCGGTGTCGTGGCCCTGACCCTTCCCACTGCCTCTGGCCACCAGCTCTGCTCATTTAAGCTCTCCTGTAACTGATCCTGGAAGGGATGACTCAGCCCTAAGTATAGTTACCTGCACCCAAAATAGAGCCAAGCCCTGCAGCAGCTCGGGACTCCGGGTGCAGGTCAGCCAGGAGCGTCTCCTAAACCACGGGGAGCTGCTGGTGTGACACTGGTGGCCCTGGCTTTTCACCTGCTTTCACCCTCAGTGCAGGAGGGGATTCCAAAGTAAACCCTCAGACATGCATCCTCTCTATCGAATGTACAGAAACACAAATTTCAGTTGTCCCTTTTCTTGATCAATTCCCAGTGACCAGAGCTCGTGAACAGGATCAGTTTACACCACATCTAAAAATACACCATCAGCTACACACAGATGGATCTAAGGGGCGTGTGTGTAACTATGTGCTGTGCACATGTCCCTAAAACTCTCAGATACACTTGTAATTTGCACAAATCCCTGATACTTTCCTGTAAAACGTGGGGAGGCAGAAAATACGATGCCCTGGCAGTGCACAAATGGGGCCTTTGTCCCTTTTCATGAACACCCTGTACCCACAAGACTCAGGGGCAGATCCAGAAGCATCAGTAAGTTCACACTGGTGGGAAACCTCCAGAAGGAAAGAGGAGGCAGAACCACTCTGCCCCATTGCCCTCATCAGCATCTGACACCGAAAACTGAGGGGTTGCATTCTGGGCTGTGCTTTGCCTCCTTGACTGAATAGTTTAAAATAGCAAACAGAAGAATTTGCCTCCCAGACTAAGATAAACTCCAGTTAAGTCATGACAGGACGTGCACAGCAAGCCTCAGGAGCAATCTGCACATTGTGAAATGCTCCCAGATCTCACTGGTGCCAGCTGTGCTGCCTCAGCAGCCACACCACTGGCCCTGCTGCTGCAGCTGGAGAGCACAAAGCCAGGCTGGCTGCACCGCCTGGAATTACTGACCAGACTGAACATCTGCAGCTCCACGGGAGCAGGGCAGGAGCAGAGGCTGCTGAAGGAGCCTTGCTGGGGTGTGGATGCTCCCAGATGGATTTTGGAGGCAGGGTGCTTCCAGCAGCAGCCCAGCTCCCCTCTTCCCACACCACGGATGAGAGGCTGGCCCCAGGCAGGGGCTCTGCATTCCCTGGGGCTGGGCAGGGCTGTGTGCCCCTGAACCACCCCTGGGAACAGGGACACGCCAGGCTGGGGCTCCTCCAGAGCCTTCTCTCCTCTTTCCCAGTATCACTGTAAGGTATAAACATCCGTGTGGAGTCACTGAAAATGAGTCATATTTCAGTGCCATCTAATTATTAGATACTGTACATGATATTTGTCAGCTCATGCTGTGAACAGTTACTTTACATAACCCCTGGAGAGGTGTGTCAGGCTCCAGTGGTTTCCAAGGTCTCTGCTTTCAAAGGGGTTAAAGCGTGGTGCCCATTTTCATCAACTCCAGAGCTGTTCACATGTTGTATCCAGTAGCATGAGGTGCTTTTTTGGGCAGGTGGCAGTGACACCTCTGAGGGGGCATGAGGCTCTGGCGCTGCCATTTTCCTCTGCAGGATGCCCTGGGCCTGGCTGGGCACTCCCTGCCTCTCCTAAGGGTCACCAAAGCCACCACAAGTGTTTCAATCCCTCTGGTCACTGTTGTATTTAAGCCTTGGTGCTTTTAGGATCTGCTTCTCCTCCAGCAGCCCCCTGGGCTCAGGGGTGGTGCCATCAGGACAGAAGAGTGGCAAGGAATGGTGGGGATGCCCCAAACCAGGTGGGAAGTGTGGAGCAGAAAAGCACTGAGTCAGGAGCACTAACTCCATCAGCTCTGTAAAAACCACTTAACTGGGATAGAAACTTTCCCTGACAAACCTAATACATTTGTCTTGGTGCCAAGTGACCATTAAATGAACACGATCCAAAAACCCCATTAGCCCATCCCAGCGTGTGGGTCCCAGGGATGCCCAGGGTGTGTGTGGGCTCAGCAGCCCCAGCTCAGGTGCAGCAGCTCCTGGTGGGCACAGCAGGGTCATCCTGTGCCAGCAGGAACTCTCCTCATGGCCTGCAGCCCCAGGGTGATGCCACAAGGCCTGGTGGTCCCACAGCCGGGCACCAGCACAGCCCCTGGTCCTCCTGTGTTGGGAAGGATGAATCAGGAAAATCTTATAAATATGATTGCCTAGCAAAAGATTTTGAGAATATGGAAACCATAAGTGAGTTTGAAATGAAAGCCATCTTTGAGATACCAAAGCTTAGCTACTAAATAACTAGAAGACAATAGGATGGCCAGCCAAAAGTAATCCCCCCTTGATAGAACAATGCCTTCTGCTGGAGAGCAGCTCCAAAGGTCAGAGAAGACCCTGCTAGCTTGGCAGAAGGGCTACAAAGAGTGGTTTTTAGGGTTTAAAGTATAACACATTATGGTAATGCAATGATTCTTATAGGCTGTATGTAAATGCTGTAGGATTTGTATCTTGTATTAGATTGGTTAGTGGAAATTAGAATATTCAACACAGAAGAAGATTTTTTGTGTTGTAAACGTGAAAATCACTTTCTTACTTCACTGTCTTACCACTCTCTTACCTCTTAGAACTCCTCCCACCCCCCACTCTCTTTCTGCCCTGCTCCAGCTGTGGCTGGCAGCTCCCAGCTGAGCCCTTTTTACCCACGCCCTATGCAATAAACCACAAGTTTCAAGAGCTGGCTGATAGAGATCTCTCCGTCTGTCGCGACTGTCTGCTCACCGCAGTCCCCTACACTCCTGCGCCCGCAGCATCGCGATGCTCGCGGTGATGCAGGGGATGCTCGCGATGGCTCCTGGCTCTGCATGAGGCAGCAGCAGCTTTGGACAAAGCCTCCCCAGCCCCTGCTCTGGGGAAGGAGCGGGGAGGAGCCCGGGGCACCGGCACCGAGCTGTCCCTGCCTGTCCCGGCGGCACCGGGCGCTGCCCGGCCGTTCCCCCGCGGGGCCCTGCTCCGCACACGCGGCGATCGCGGGCGATGGATCCCGCAGCCCGGCCGTGCCCAGGCTGCCAGCGCTGCCAGCCCAGGCAGGAGGAGCTGCTGCCGTTCCCGGGCTCTCAGCACCCTCGGCTCTCTCAGAGGTGTGAACTGCGGCCGCCCCCTCTGCAGCCGCTTCCAGCCTCCCCCCAGAGCCCTTCCCAGCCCTGCTGCTCTCTCTGCTCCGGGCTATTCTTAGCCGCTGCTCTCTCTGCCAGGCGCCTGGTTGAGGGATGGGAGGTCTCACAGGGAGTTCACAGGGCTGGCTGGGCACCTCGGGCATGGTCACCGTGGCCCAGCAGCGGTGGCAGGAGCTGGCACAGCTGTGCCCATCTCTGTCCTCCATGGCGCACGGTGCTGTCATTCCCCAGGGCGCACAGCACGTTCCCAGCCAGGAAAAATCAGGATTTTCCTTACTGGGCTGCACTGGGGGGAGAGAACTGCGGGGCTGAGAGCTGCCCGGAGCGAAGCTCCGTGTCCGGGACGCTCGGAGGCGCAGAGCTGTGCCGGGGAAGGCAGAGCTCCCTCCGCAGCCCCCAGCCCGGCCTTTCCTCCCTCCCGCCGCCCGCACGGGCTCCGCAGCCCCGGGAGCACGAACAGCCAGAAACACGGCAGGGACTGCCCTGAGAGCGCCAAAGTGCGCCTGTGCTGCGGGCATGGCCATCGACTGTGAGGCTCATGTAGGGAAATACTGACACAAGCGTCAGCTCCCTTTCCGAAGCCACTTAGAAGAGTATCTTTAAAAAATAAACAGCTAAAACACCAAACGAGTCCTAAGTCCAGGAAACAGAGCTGATGAACTGCAATCCGCTGTCTTTCCTCCTACTTAGCTAGAAACAGGACACTGCAGGAAATTATCATACTCTTTAATTTCAGTAAAAAGCTTTTCAATGAAAAGATTAAACATGTCTCTAATGTGTGAAGATATGAGCAGGTTATAATTACTATTGACCTCACCTCATCAGCAGTATTTAATTGATGTCAGGGTCTTTGCCTGCCTGTGCAAGTTAATCAGCATCCCTGGGCCTCCAAAGAGCACATTTTTAACCTCCTAAGGGAGGGAGAATCTTGCTGGGTTTGTTTCTCTCTTGGCTTTTTTCTCCCTTCCCTTCCACATGTCCCTGAGCTGCTCCATCTCAGCTCTGCTGGGGCATTCCCTGCCTGTGGCTTGAAACCCAACTCTGAAATAGCTGCTCCTGCACCTCCTGCTTCCCAGACACTGCAGCAGGATCCCTTTTTCTGGAGATGGGATTTCACACTTTGGGAGGGAGCTGTTCCTGAGCAGGCTGTGGGGTCTAGCAGGGATTTGCTGGAGTTGCACTGTCCCCAGTGCTGAGCTCTGCTGCCCCAGCCCTGCACACCAGCAAGGGGCTGGCACCAGGCTGGTGCTTTCCTGGAGTGCACCAGGGGTTATCAATACATATAAATACATATAAATATATATATAAATATATCCAGGGGTAATAAATACTCCAGCAGCCAGGAATGCATTGGAAGGGCTGGAGCAGTGCAGGAGGGGGTGGGTGCTGCTCCATTGCAATATCCATATTTATCTGCTGGGTTTGTTAAGTGCCAGGGTGGTTTTTTCCCTGCTGGCCACCAAGGAGCTGCTCCAGTGCCCAGGCTGCTCCCAGAGTGCTGCTGCAGCTGAAGGACAGGATCCATGCTGAGACCCAGGGCAGGGAGCTGGAAGCACACAGAAGATCATGTTCAGACTTCAGGAAGGAATAATTATGGGCAAGCTTTATTTAAATTAAACAGATTTCTACCAGAATCAAACAGTCCAGGACCAGGACAGATCCCTGTTTGCACTGATGTGCTTTTACCACAAAACCTGTTCTGGAGAAGGCCCAAATGCAGCAGTGAAACATTTCCTTGGCTGTGAGCAGGGAGCTCAGCCCTATGGCCCCCCTAGTGCTGGGGGGACACCCCAGGATTTTGGATACCACCTTGGGGTCCCCATGTCCATCCCAGGTGCATTGGGACCCCCACCCAGGGAATGTCCCAGAGATTGGGAAGGACAACGTGTCCCTCTCCATCTCCTTCCTCCCACTGCTGACACACAGCTTTGGACACAGCACCCTGGGGTGATCCCACGGTGAGGTCAGGATTCCAAGGGTCTCTAAAATTACAAAGCAACTTCTCCATGGTTCTTTCATGGTGTTAAGCTGATTAGTACCATTTAAAAAGGGGGTGAAAAAAAAAAGGTAGCTTAATTTTACATCTTAGCAAAGCTTCTTTGACAAATGCATTGAGGATAAGAATCCCTCTTCCCACAGGAACGGAAACCATTAGGGGAGATTTGCTGCTAGAGCCAGTTCCCTACAACCACTGTGTGTTCTGCACTTGTTATTTATAAAAACTCAGGGAAAATATGTCAGAGCTGTAAGGAGCTGAAGCAAGGAGATGTCAAGGTAGTTCTGTGTCACCTTCACAGACACAAACCCACTGCTGGTTTAGGCAAACCCTAAATCCTCCACTTAGCACAACTGAAGAGTTTGTGCCTCTCCTGCTTAGAAACCTCCTGGATTTCACTGATCTCCAGCTGGACTTCACGAGAAGCAGCAGCTCTGCCAGGAAAACTCGTGGGCTGGAATCAAACCTTGGTGCTGGATTTCATATTCCAGGAGCAGCCCCCTGCACTGCCTGGGTGGGCTGGGCATGGTGCTGGCAGCTGCAGCCATTGCCATTTCTGAGCTCTGCTGCCCTGGCCCTCAGGCTGGCAGAGCCCAGCACAGGAGAGCTGAGAGCTGGGAGCTGGCAGGGGCTGGGGGCTCCAGCTCATTGGCAGCAGAGGGACAAAACCCGTGGCAGTGTGGGGATAACACAATGTGACAGAAAGGGGAGGCACACCAAAGAGTGTCCGAGGCACGGCGGGTGGCACAGGGAAAAGCTCCTGCCTGCAGGCACAGAACTGCTCTGTGCTTAGCAGGATGAGCACCCCCAAACGAGGTGGGTGGAACGGGGCTGAGAAAGGAGTCGTGATGTTTGGGAAGTGCGAATTGGAGCTCTGGCAGCAAACAGCGATCCGAGGAGAAAGGAAATCCACCGGGATGGGGCAGGGTAAATGTCACGTTCTCCAGGAACCTCGGGGGTAGGGGAGAGGCTCTGGTATCATGGGCTGTTCACGTGTGTCAGTAACAAGAAGTCACATTAAAATCATGAGGTGTTTTATTTTTGGAAAGATGATGTATTGCTCCTCCTGATCTTAACAATTTCCTAACCCCACTAAAAGAATTATGGTCTTATGATGTGAGCTCCTAAATAATGTATCACAGATCAGTTTACGAATACCCGACCGAGCATGGTTCAGTGTGGAGGGGTTTTACTCCCTGTGGGCATGGTGATGCATCCCTTGGCTTCCAGTGCCTCAGGTACTGAGTGCTGCTGCCTCTGCCCACCACTCTCAGATGCTTGGCAACAGCTGGGCTTGCTGTTTCTGACGGGCCCGTGCCCTCCAAAGCTGATCTGTCTTTTGCAGTGAGGCAGTGGGAACAACAGGCTATTTTGCAAGTGCCACTTGCACTCTGGTTCCCCTCAGAATCTCAGGAGCAGCCGAAGAGCTGTGTTGGGCAGTTCCAGGCAGCATCATCTCCTTCAAAGTGTGGACAGAGAATGATGTGTCACTATTGCATGGAGCTGGTCTCATCCTGACTCAGATTTTCAGTGGGTTTAGCACAGCACGGAGTGGTGTGTTCCCTTCCTACAGCCACTGCAGCCAAATACCCCATGGGTAGGGATCTGGGTAAATCCCCAGGATGGGCTCCTGCACCAAAACACCTTGGGGATGGGGTGGCTCAGGGAGGGGTGTGAAAGCCCCTGACAAGCCTTTCCAAACAGAGGTAATTGCTGTGAAATTACAGTTTTAGTGATTCACCCCCTCCATGGGAAGCATAACCTCGTGCAAAGGCTGGGAGGGAGCTCTGGCTGGCCCTGGCTGCTTCCCCTCCTGAGCAGCCCCTGGAGCCGCCAGGCTGGGACGGGCAGAGCTGCTCTGAGGGACGGGCACAGCTGGGGCCAGGCTGGCAGCGTCCCTGGCACAGGCTGGCAGCGTCCCTGGCACAGGCTGGGTGGGCACAGGCTGGCAGTGTCCCTGGCACAGGCTGGCAGTGTCCCTGGCACCTGGCTGGGTGGGCACAGGCTGGCAGTGTCCCTGGCACCTGGCTGGGTGGGCACAGGCTGGCAGTGTCCCTGGCACAGGCTGGCACTGTCCCTGGCACAGGCTGGCAGCGTCCCTGGCACAGGCTGGCAGTGTCCCTGGCACCTGGCTGGGTGGGCACAGGCTGGCAGTGTCCCTGGCACAGGCTGGGTGGGCACAGGCTGGCAGTGTCCCTGGCACAGGCTGGCACTGTCCCTGGCACAGGCTGGGTGGGCACAGGCTGGCACTGTCCCTGGCACAGGCTGGCAGTGTCCCTGGCACAGGCTGGGTGGGCACAGGCTGGCAGTGTCCCTGGCACCTGGCTGGGTGGGCACAGGCTGGCAGTGTCCCTAGCACAGGCTGGCAGTGTCCCTGGCACAGCCTGGCACTGTCCCTGGCACAGGCTGGGTGGGCACAGCCCGGCTCTGTGCGGGGCAGGGCAGGGGCTCAGCACGGACACGGATATCCACCAGTATCAACAGAGGACAAGAAGGGGACGAATGAAAATAATAATTTAAATAGAAATTAAAATTCCTGCTAATAATTTCGCAGCAAAGCAGCCTTTCTGCTCCTCTCTGAAGTACGGAACGGAGCAGCCGCATCTCCATGGTGACTGCGCGGCGCCGCGGGGCGCTCGGTGGCACCGGGACCGCCGGCTCCGAGAGCCGGGCACGGCCCGAAACAGGGAACAGCCGCTCCCCTTCCCGAGGGACTGGGGTGCAGACCCCCACCCAGCCAGGCTCAGCGCCAACCAGACGTGCCAGGGCAGAGGTGGCTTTGGCCTCGGTGGTGGCACCGGCCCGGGTGGTGGCACCGCAGCGACACTGCCCTGCCCGGCGGCTGAGCAGGGCCCCGGCCCCTCCTGTGCGCCCAGAGCCGCTCATGGGAGTGCAGCCTCATTTATACCTATTTTTAAGTTGCTGATATTGTCTCTGCACCGGCTAAATATAAAAGTCTTGTAGCGTGTGGTGAGTAACGTTTGGCGAGGAGCCACGGCGAGGCAGCAGAGCCCGGGGGCTGCCAGCGTGGTGTGGGGGAGAAAAACCAGCCAGCACCCGAAGTGCTGCTCTCGCACCCTGCACGGAGAGCGAGGGCTGTGCCCGGGGCGCAGGGATGGAGCAGGACAGCTCCAGGGATCCCTGTGTCCCACGGACCTGCGGGGCGGGGCGCTGCGGGTGGCTCTGCAGGACCCCTGGCATTTACCTGGCACTTGCCGGGCTGTGGGTTCAGGGCTCTGCCGCCCCCCGCCCGGCCCCGCTCCCATTCCTTCCCGATATGCCATCGATTGCGATAGAGCTGCCTTCCTGCCCGTCTCCCTGTCCATGGACAGCCCGTGGGGACAGCCCGTGGGGACAGAGCCGTGGGGACAGAGCCGTGGGGACAGAGCCGTGGGGACAGAGCCCGTGCGGGTGTCTCCGGGCCGGGACACGGGGCACGGTGCCCACGGTGCCCACGGTGCCCGCGGTGCCCGCGGTGCCCTCGGCTGTGGCTCCGCGGCCGGAGCAGAGCAGTGTCCCTGGTGTCACCCCAGCCCAGCGGGGTCAGTGACTCCCGCAGGAATTCTGCTCGTGGCAGCATCCGAGGGCGGTGACAGACACAAAGCCCGCTCTTCCCTGCCGGCTTCCTCCATTTATGGTGAAATTCTCAGCGCGAAGGAGTTCAGCGCCATCGGATTGTGGGATCGGGAAGAGCCCGCAGCTTTTGGAGCTCCCGGTTTCGTTTTGAAGAGACCCGACTGCTCCCGGCCGTGGGACCCGTGGGGATGTCCCGGGGGTGGCAGTGGCTCTGCGGGGACTCGGCCCCAAAGCTCGCGGGTGGCACCGGCCCGGCCCCGCTCCCGCCGGCAGCGAGAGCGCCAGAGGGCGCCCGGAGCCGCTCCGGGGAGAGGGAGAGAGGGATGGAACGGGGGGGAACGGGAGGGGAACGGGAGGGGAGAGGGAGGGGAG
>JAOTQP010000469.1:24658903-24672421 GCA_026413545.1 Cichladusa arquata | reverse complement strand
GGGATGGGAACGGGATGGGAATGGGATGGGAATGGGATGGGAACGGGATGGGACCGGGATGGGAACGGGATGGGAACGGGAGGGGAAAGGGATGGGAACGGGATGGGAAAGGGAGGGGAAAGGGATGGGAACGGGATGGGAACGGGAGGGGAATGGGATGGGAACGGGAGGGGAATGGGAGAGATGGGAATGGGAGGGATGGGAATGGGAGGGATGGGAATGGGAGGGACGGGAGGGACGGGAGCCGGCAGGAATGGAGCTCGGGGGTGCTCGGGATGCTCGAGGGGGTGAATGCTCCTGGGAGCCCCACGCTCGGCGGGACGGGGACAGTGGGGCTGGGGACAGTGCAGCGGGGCAGCTGTGGCTGCTCTGGATCCCTGGCAGTGCCCAAGGCCAGGCCAGCAATGCGGGGCAGTGAAAGGTGTCCCTGCCCATGGCAGGGTGGCACTGGATGAGCTTTAAGGCCCCTCACAACACAAACCAGTCTGGGATTCTGTGACACTCCTTGGATTTCAATGTCTTTTCTGCCTCAGTACCTCGAGGATTTGTTGCTGGTTCAAACGTGCTTCCTCCCCTCCTGGCCCAGGATGTGATTCACCACATCTTGCACAGGATGGAGCAGGGCTGATGAGCCCCTGCCTGCCGGGGTGGGGCTGCCCAGTGCCTCATCTGTGCAGTAAAGAGCACGGGACACTGAGCTCTGCACCCTCCAACAACCCCTGGCTTTATCACTCTGGCTGTGCTGCCCCAGGGACCCTGCCTGCACTTCTGCTTGCTCTAGGCTGTAAGTTTACTCTCAAGGAATCCAAACCCAGAAGAAATCACTGAAGGTTTCCAGTGTGACCTCCTCCATACCATAAACTGCAGCACTTCTCCAGCACATCCCTGCCCACCTGCAGCAGCTCCTGCAGGGAAATCCACAGGTCTCACAAACCCAGGAGGGGCAAGAGGCTCCTTCCAGTTTTCAGGAACTGTTCTGTGCTGGGTTATCCTGGCTGGTCAGATTTGTCCCACTTTGCCACTCTGGAGCCCCAGCCTGCTGTCACTGTCCTAACTCACACCTGCCAGGTCAGGCAGACCTGGAGCCTCTCCTGTTCTCCTTATAGGTGTAAGCTGTAATCCAGTTCTGGAATGATCTTCCTGTTAAACCCAGCAGGTTAAGCTCTTTAGTTCAGGGTGTTGAATGTTGTTTAAAACTGGACCCTCATTTTCGCTTCCCTGACTACCAGTTCTGACTGAGGAGCAGCAGCTTGTTTGTGGGGTCTTGTTCTTTTCATTTTTAAATATAACTGAATCTCAAACCCATTCCAGACTCAAATTAAAGGCAGGGATTTTATAACACAAACAAAAATACACTCATGGCATTGCTGTGCTAAAAATGTTCCGAGGCTGCACGTAGGCTGTTAGAGCTGCCCTGCCAGAGAGCACCACCCTCACACTGAGGGTCCATCCCACAGGCAGCCAGGAGCTGGACCCCGCCTGAAAAGGGATCCTTTGGGGTCCCTTCCAGCTCAGGATCCTCCACAATTCCATGGCACTGGATCTAACACAGCTTTTTGTGCCCAGCAGCAGCACAGGGGAATTGAATCAATTAGTGCCACCATAGCTGGCTCTGCAACCTTTATGCATTTGGAGGAAATAATCTGCATTTATTCCTTGCTGCAGAAAGCAATGCTACCTCTGGCTTGCTTTCCTGATGATTATTTTTCCTGTTTGGTTCTGTACTAATGAACAAAGCTCTGGCTCCAGAACCTGGCCCGCCCATTTATCTCTCCCATAGCAGCCAAATGGCATTTGCTGTCTCGAGCAGGAAATGAGCAATTAAAAGGCAACAGGAGGTTATTTTTTTATTTCCCTCTCTCCCTTCCAGAATAATAAACATCTCCAAGTGAATGTGCCGTGTGCGCCGATTACTTGGACAATTTGGTGTGATGTAAATAGGATGGCAATAAATGTGTTACAATTTGAAAAATCCCATTAGTTGTTCAAAATAATTGGCTTTATATCTCTTGCGGAGCACAGGGTAAGCAAAAACCTTTTAAACTAATCAATAAGAAGCAAAATAAATTAATTTTCCCAGACTGCTTCAACACGAGGGGACAGAGCAGTGCCAGTGCTTGCAGTGTGGTTCAGGCAGGCTAAAGCTGAGATTGCAGTGGTCACCACATCCACACCACATCCAGCCCCTCCAAAATCCCTGCCTAAAGCACTTGGGTGGAAAGATTGCACTGGGAAGGGCAGTGGCACAACAGAGGCCACATGCAATAAAATGTCACAGCCTTGGCAGCACCTCTGGAAGGGCAGGGGTTAGCAAAGAAGGGCAGGGCAGAAATCCTGCCCCAGGAGGGGCTGAGGCCCTGGCACAGGCTGCCCTGAGAGGCTGTGGCTGCCCCATCCCTGCCACTGGAGAGCTTTAACGTAAGCACTAACAAAAAAGAGATTCATCATATCTGATGCATCATTGTTAAAAACTATGTGAATAAAATTACAACTTTTCACAGAGCAACTTACTCAAGTACAATACTGAAATGTCAGTTCAAGCATTAATTAATAGATATTCATGGGATCTAACCAATCAAACTGCTTTTCAGCTGGGCTCCAGACAGCAGTTCTGTTGTTTCTGTTTGGGCTGCAGGAGCTGAAAGTCTCCCCCTCCCTCATTTGTGTCCCCAACCAAAGCAATTCCCTGCTCCTGGCACAGCCAGAGCTGCAGCCCTGCCTGATGACAGGGAGGGAGGGCAGGAAAGCCTGTCAAACAGGATTATTCACCAAAAAACCCTGCTAAGTGGATTTAAAATTGCAACCTGTCACTGCCTTCTGCAAGTCATTTAGGAAGAGCTGGAAACTGGAATAACAATTTTATCAGGAACAGAAAACCTAAGAAAGAAAGAAAAAGAGGATTTGTGGGAGGAGGGAGCCAGCCTGGCTGTGGGCTGAGCTGTGGGTGGTGGGCTCAGGTCACAGAATCCCTGGGAAATAAGGTGGGGGGGGAATGATGACTGTAATTCTCAGGGCAGAACAGCAAAAACTGTACAGAATACAGAATTTTAGACATATTTTTAATGTGGAATAGTTGTATTCTATTAGAGAGAGAAGTATGTATAGCATGTGTTACATACAAAAACACATAATCTATATTTATATATTTAAATATATATTCAAAATCAGCTCCACCCACAGCGTTTGGGGTGTCTGGGGTTCAGCACAAGCACCCAGGAAAGGCCTGGATCCCCTGCTTATCTCTGCAGATGTGCTGATAGCAGGGACAAGCCTCAGACCTCTCTTGCTCAATTTGAAGATGTAGGAACAGCATCAACTGCTGAGGCTGCTGGTCCTCCCTCCAGGGACCTGGTCCCACCCCTGGATCCCCTCTGGCCGTTGCTGAGAGGGGGTTTCACTCCCACAGGGGTGTCTGAGCAGCTCCCCTGGTGCTCTGAGGGCTCCAGGAATCTGCCCCAAGCCAGCACGAGACAGGAGAGGAAAAGAGGAAATAGCAAATAACCAGTACCAGGAGCCCTTGGGTTGGGTTTACATCTTTCTGGGTGAGATTTCATGGATTTTGTCCAAAGCAATGGACAAGGAGAGCTTGTTCTGTTACTATGTGTATTGCCATCACTTTCTCCACGAGCTCAAACTGTCACCTTCTGGTGACAAACACCCAGAGCATTGTCACCAAGTTGCAAGATACTCAGCACAGAAGAAAAAAAGGCAATTTATTGAAGAATTTAACTATTTGAGTATTAACAATACTTCACAAAATAACAGCAGAAAGAAATTTTCTGTTGTTAGAAATTTCTACATGAGTCCATTTTAGACAGTATCAGGCAATTATTTCATCCCAATTTCCTATTTTTCACTGGTAATTGCTGTGCTAAGACTATACTCCACAACAGCCCTCCAGTACTAGGCCCTAAGAACTCAGATAAGATCAAAAGTAGAAAAGAGAAGCAAACCCAGAAGGGATAAGCACTGTCTCACTTTGATGGAATGTCAGAAAAAAATACTATAACAGTTTGAATCTGGCAGGACCACTCAGGCCTGGCTGTATCCCACAACTCCTCATTCCTCTGGGCTGGCTCAGGGCAGGATCAGCTCTAGGACAGGATCAGCTCTGGGACAGGATCAGCTCTTTGACAGGATCAGCTCTGGGACAGGATCACAGGACAGGACCAGCTCTGGGACAGGATCAGCTCTGGGATAGGATCAGCTCTGGGACAGGATCAGCTCTGGGTCAGGATCAGCTCTGGGGCAAGATCACAGGACAGGATCAGCTCTGGGACAGGATCAGCTCTCAGGACAGGATCAGCTCTCAGGACAGGATCAGCTCTGGGGCAGGATCAGCTCTGGGGCAGGATCATAGGACAGGATCACAGGTCAGGATCAGTTCTGGGACAGGATCAGCTCTTTGACAGGATCAGCTCTAGGACAGGATCATCTCTGGGACAGGATCAGCTCTGGGACAGGATCAGCTCTGGCAGGATCACAGGTCAGGATCAGCTCTCAGGACAGGACCAGCTCTGGGACAGGATCAGCTCTGGGATAGGATCACAGGACAGGATCACAGGACAGGATCAGCTCTGGGGCAGGACCAGCTCTGGGGCAGGATCACAGGACAGGATCAGCTCTGGGGCAGGACCAGCTCTCAGGTTTTACTGCTCAGCTCCCAGTGGTCACTCCCAGCCCCGGGCTGTGCTGTGGGCACACTGGACAGTGTCCCCTCTGTCCTCTGAAACGTTCCTTTGTCACTAATCGAATTCAGCTGGATGCCTCAGCTGCTCCCTCACATTCTCACCCGTGAACTATGAAGCAGCAGTGGTTATCTGCTGAATTAAGTAGTTCAGCTAAAAGAATCCCATATATTGTTTCCAGTCAATGGGCATTATGAATAGATTTTATGTAAAATTACTGGGAATGCATAAGCCATTTTGCCTAATGTTATGGAATTTCTTCTCCCAAACCCTGTGTGAAATGTAATTCATGTTCAGATACTGACAACTGAATCATACTCAGCATTCATATATAGAGCTTTATATATGCAAACTGCCATAAAACATTAATTAAGCAATAGATTTCCTAATGCTGAGAAAGTATACTCACACCAGGCTCGGTGAGTTAAATGTTTAAATACTGTCAAGGCTTAAATACTATTTGCAGAGTTGCATTGTGCTGTGAGCTCGGTTATTGGCAGAGCTGTAACAGGCAGTGGCTTCTCCATACGGTAAGTAGGAGTAGGAACGGTGGCTTGGTCTTTATCTACACCAAACTTTACTTTGAAATTGTACTTTTGCTACCAGAGTGCTATTTTAGAAGTGCAGTAACTGTAGTAAGAACAGGCTGTTTGCAGGCTCCTGGTACAGCTACAACACACAGGCAACGCCACCATTTATTGAGGTTTTTACTGTTCCAGGTGAGTTTTGCTCCCTTTCCCCCATCAGTGCTGTCCAAACCACAGGGCACGTCCACCAGAGTGCTGGGCCATCCTCTGGAGCAGCTGGGTGCCCGTGGGGGTGTCCCAGCCCCAGCCCCAGCTGGAGCAGGGTTTGGAGCTGGGTGCTCCCCCGGCATGGCACAAGGACACCCAGTGCAGCTCAAGTCGTGGTGTTTTGCTGGGTTGCTGCTGATTCATTCTGTTCACTGGTCAGGAACATGGTGAGGCTGGGCTGCAGCTGCCCTGAGGCAGCAGCACACCTTGTGAAATGTCCCAGCTCTGCCTGCACCTCCTGAGTGGCAGGAGGGGCTCTGGTGCCACTCGAGGTGTGGCTCACAGCCCAGGGTGTTTATTTATCGCTGCCAGGTGCTGGCACAGGTGTGAGCACACAGAGCAGATCCCACACTGAGTGCCCTGAGTGCCAGCCTTGCCCAGCTCGGCAGGGGCAGCACAGCCCCTGCCCCAAAGCACAGCCACCCTCCCTGCTCAGCCCCTTCGACAGGAGAGTCTGGCAGCAGGAGAGTAACAGCAGCTTTGAAACCATGATTTAAACAATGGCAGTGCAGACTGAGCTCTTGACACAGAGAGCTGACACATTCCTGCCAGACCCCAGGAACCACGAGATCCCAAACCTCTTCCAAACTCTTCTCCAGGCTGTGCAGACCCCAAACTCTTCTTGCCCTGCACTACAGGGGTGGGTGCTCCGATTTAAATAGCCAACAATAAAAAGACTTTTTAATTGATTAGTCACTGCAGCCAGGAGTGTCACAGAGTTCACTTTCTTGCTCCATTAATGTATTTGTTTATATCTGCAGAAGGATTCAATCTGATGTAAACTATGAAATATGTTGTTTACTGAACAAAGACAGGTTCCAAGGCACTTGTTAACACCGAAATCAAACCCAGCTCTCAGATATCTCTTTGCATTAGTCAGTCACCTCAGAGCCCGCAAAACTGGCTGAGCACTGCAGCACTTCATCAGCCTGGGAGAACACCTAGAAGATAAATAACCTGTTTAAAAACTTCTGATGTGTCAGTAGTTTGCTATGAAAAGACATACCAGAGCTTTGCCTATGGTTTGTATTTGTATCAGTGCCTTGAAAACCAGAGTGTAACCCAAAATTTGCTGATGCTATCAAGTTTGCTGTCAGCACTCTGGAGAACAGAATTTTCAGTGATTTTGATAAGCTGGTTTTTGACAGACATTTGTGCCTGGATGCCATCTGTGACGGTGCACAGAGTTTTAACTTCAGTTCACATCACCCAGATCCTTTCTGGCAGGGGAAGCAGCTACAGGCTTTGCTGCTGGGGGAAAACCAGGCAAAAATCCTTCAAGGAGGAAAACTGAAACTCCGACCATCCTGACGTTTTGCTTGCTGACAGTGTTAAAATACCACATCTGCCTCAGTGATACTGAGAGAGCCTCAAACTTCATCTCTGCTTGAGCAGCCAAGAATAAAACGAAAGGCAGCATTAGCAGGATTAATTGAACAGGTCCTGGGATCAGGGATCTTGCTGCCTGTCTGCAAGTGGGCAAACAAATTGAATTCAATTCCGTCCTGGGAAATATGCTTATTGCAAATAAAGTAACGTGTTTTCTTCCCCAATTACTAAGGGCCAGCTCCTGATTCCACACTGCTCTGCTTCCCTTCAGCCACGATTGCCAGTCAGTCTCCACCCTGCAGGAACTGTCTGATGCTGCTGCAGGTCCCTCAGCCTTGAGAAGTGATGGACCACAGACAGAATCAATTCGTGTTTGAACAGTTTTTACCCAGTTTTTCCTGGTACATGACAAGACAATATTCCTCCCATGACAGGGCTGATTTGGGTGCTTTGCTGGGAGCAGTTTGGTGCCACCAGTGGACAGTGGGGTCCTCTTAATGGAACTCTTAATGACAAAATAAGGTCTACAGGAATGGAAATGCATCTCCACTCAGGGAGTGTTAATATTTCACACTCATGGCTGCAGCTGTGGGCTGTGCCATGCAGAAAGGGCCCCAGGAGCCTGAGCTGGGGGCTCTGTGTGTGAGGAACCTGCAGGGACACAGCCCTGGGGGAGCTGGCTGTGTCCTGGCAGGCTGTGACAATCACCAGCCCTCACACAAACCCTCCATGGCCACGGCAGCATTCCTGAGTGCCCTGCCTGACAATATGGAACGTGCTCAGACCAAGTGGCATCAACATCCCTGAGCCTTATCTGAGCTCAGGGCTCTCAGAGCTCCTCAGGCAGCAGTGCTGGCTGCGTTATCTGTGTTGCAAGACTCAGTTTGCTCCCACGTTCACCTTGGTCTGCCCAGCAGCTGAAGGCCTGGGAGATGAAAGAGCCCTTAGGCTGGTGACACAATCAGTGGCCAGCCACAATGATCCCTTCAGCCTTGACCAGCAGAAACAGCAGCAGTCCTTGTGAAACAACCAGAAAACACAGCTTTGTGTTAAAGGACTGCAGGGGATTTGGAGGCTGGTGAGGCAAACTCCTGACATCAGACTGAGCCTAACATGGGTCTCAGAAAACCCTTATCTCCTTCCTTGATATGGTTACCCCCAAATTACTTTAACATGCTCAGACACAACCATATGTACACCTGAATGCTTCCAGGGACCCCAGCAGCAGAGCTCAGCTGGACTGCAGGAGCTGCTCTGTGCACAGCCCAGAGCTGAACCAATGCCATCCTTCCCAAAATCTGCCCCTTGGGATCCTTCCCAGCTGACTGCAGGGTGGGAACATTCCCCATACCCCACCAACAGCCCCAAGCAGAGCTGTACAGCACAAGCCCAGGCCAAAGGCAGATTGTTACAGTGATTCCTCACACCAGGAAAGGTCCAGCACCTTTGACCACGTGCTGGGTCTTTGGGACCTCTGGACCTCCCATCTCACCCCGAGACCCCAGCTGGACCCCACTCCTTCCACCCTGCCCTGACAGAAGGCTGTCACTAGAACTCCTTGCTCCTGGTCAGGAGACTGAGGAATTAAACTGAGGAGTGAAAACTCCAAATGACAATTATCTGCTGTATCTGACACTCCCAGCAGCAGAGCTGGGGCTGCAATGTGACACAGAGGCACGGGGCAGTGAAGAAAAGGCATTTTTCTACAGAGGGCTTTTGCTGCAGACAGGAAGTTTGCTTTTTGAATTAGTCACCAGTTTCACTCCGGGCTGATTGCACCAGTTTCATTACCATACAATAGCCCCGTTTCCATGCAAGTGCTATCAAGATTACTTTATGGTTCCAAGAGTTGTTTCACCACACCTACACGGAGCCTGAGTGCTGCACACAGGAACAGAGAAGTGCTGTCCCTGCTCAGTGTGCTTCCCAAACCCCACAGCCTTCCAGGCAAACTGCTCTGGGCTAAAGAGAAGGGAGCTGCCCACAAATAATAACACAGAAATAGACCTGAACTTTGACAATTAAGCATATTTTGAATACAAAAATCAGGTCTAGGAGTGGGATATAAGCATGCTGTGGAACACATTCTTTATAAAGAAATATAAAGTGGCATAATGACACCAATTCAAGGGAAACATCTGATAAGTTCTGGCAGCACAGGCTACTTCAGCAATAGCGACAAGATCTCTGGCAGGACTTTTGATGGAAATAATGAACTTTTTTTTCTGTGTATGTGTGCCACTTCTTTCTTTCTTTCTTATTTTTTGTACTTTATTTACACCCACCACCAGCTGCGATTATTTCTTAAAAAAAAAAAAAAAAAAAAAAAAAAAAAAAAAAGAAGTAAGCTTGGTATTTTGCATTTGAGGATCTTTTGGCAGAGGAAAGTCCCCGTGGGGCTGCACTTCCCCAGGAGCTGGGCAGGAGGGGTGGCTGCAGAGCCCAGCTCAGCCTGAGCCACCAGGGTCCCTCTGCTGCCACACGAGTTTCACTTGCAGTGAAACCTGGAATTACCCTGGCTCATGTCCCCTTGTACTCCCTATGAGCACATCCTGGTTGGAATTACCTAAATTACTCAGGGTGCAGATAAGTTAAATATTATATTTAAATGCTGTTGGATGCCAGGTTATTTTTGTTATTTTTGTTTGTTATATTTTGTTATCTTCTCCGTCCCAGAGCAACCTAAATCATCCTGCTGCCAAATCCAAAATAAAGATTTCTCTGTACACTAATGCACTAAAAACCAATTTAGGCCTCAAAATCTTGCTCAATTTCATACATTCAAAATGAGTAAACACTGAAAAATTGCTCCAGATTTGTTCAATGCCAGAAAACATTTGGTGCAATTCTGTTCTTTGAACTCTGAGATTATTTCATCTTCTCAGTTTCCCTTGGTACTTATTCTCCCTTTACCTTTAGATTTACTATTAATATTAATGTCACATACTGACAGCATGGGAGTGACAGAACAGCAACTCTTCCCCAAATGATTTTGAATCTTCTCAGTTTAACAGTTTTATATTGGGTTGGGAGCCAATTTAACCTGAAGGGAGTGGTAAGGTATGTCTGTTATACCCAGGGAATGAAACGATGTGCAGCATCCTTACCCCTGACTTCCCCCGGGATTTTCTCAGCAGCAGCGCTGAGAAATTAAAGCACAACATTTCGTATGATTTGTAGCTTTAAAATTCAATTATCACCCTGCCTAGCTAGAACCTGGCAGGGCACTGTGATCTCAGAAGTCTCTTTCACAGTCACAAGAGCCTCCCACGTGTTAATGAACTTTATTTCCATGTGCAGTCGCTGACAGGGGCAGGGAGACTCTGACTGGAGGGAAGCAGCTCTTCCTGCAGCTCCACATCTCACCCAGGCACATTCTCTCACCGTTGTCACCCAGAGCCCCACATTCCCCAGGCTGCAGCTCAGTTTCTCTCAGAGCTCCAGCAGCAAACCCTGTGCAGAAACACAAACAGCCCAAGCCCCAAAATCCTCTCAGGGTTCCCTGCTCCTGAGGCAGGGCACAGCTCTTCTGTAAAATCTCCCTCGGGATAAGCTCAGTGGGGCTCGGCCAGGTCTCAGAGGTGACACATCCCCTGCTGGCACTGTCCCCACAGCTCTGAGTGTGGCTGTGCCTCATTCAAGAGCAGCTCAGAAAGTCCCTTCAGGAACACCAGGAAGTTTTCACTTCTTCTTGTAGCATTAAATCTTGTCATCAGGCACTGAAAACTTTCAGGTACTCAAACTTTAGCTATTGCATGTTTCTGATCTAAACCACCCTTGATTAGTCTTTGCCTACAAAGAACAATGCATGAAAAACCCACCCAAAGCCCTGATTTACTTGCACAAAGCATCTCTAGCAGCAGCAGCTCACAACTCTCTAACTACACACAGAAATAACCTCAGCCTGTACGAGCAGTTTCACTGAACAAGCAGGGTTACTCAGCACAGTAAAAGCTGCTTATACATGTAAATATTGTATGGTGAACTGCTTAGTAACCAAATTTATGCTTTTCAGATGATTTTTATTTTGGCATTTTTAAGATAGCATCAAACCATCCTGTAATTGTTTTTAAAATATGCTTGATCATTTTGAAAATCAAATTAATACAGCCAACTCTGATGATTATATTTTGCCTAGACCCTGCTGCATTGTCATGCCTTCAAGTTGCCCAACCACAGCTTGTTTCAGGAAAACATTCATTTTTTTCCTCAGAATCTAAACCACTACCATTCATGAAGCACAACCACCCAATGCAATTCACGCTTCATAATTCAAATATTATGTGCTGTATCCTCTCATGATTTATTTAACTTCTGTGTCTAAACCCTCAGCCAGGGATTTTCAAACTTTCCAGCCCACAGATCTCTCAGTGGTCTGTAGCCATGCACCAGAATTCATTTCTAAGAAAACCAGACTTGATTCTTTCAGTTACTTCCCACAGACTCCTTGCACTGCAGACTAATTACCTAGAGCTGATTGGTAATGAGAGATTAAATTAATACATGTAGTAGGGCACTGGCACTGCAGAAATCATATTCCATATTTAAACTCAACAGCATGAAGATTGATGGTTACTTTGAACACAATACATTTCCTTCTTCAGAAACAGCAGCAATTAATAGCAGAGTGTAGAATTTAAAAATGGAGAGTAATTTTATTCTGCAACTGAAAAAAAAGAAAAACAACACACACCACAATCCAGCAGTTGAGTTGGGATTAAATAGATAGGATTTAAACCAACATTCCAGTCTGGTCTTTATAGAATTGGCATGGCAGGAGAAAGTGTAATGTGAATAATTCAGATGTGAGTTTGCTACAGAAGTGATGTATTTTTCAGTGTGCCAGGATCTGCAGCACTGCCCTGGGGAACATGGCCCAGGAGTCTGCCACACGGTAAGGGCTACCTGGGGAGCAGGCAGAGCCTGGAAGAGAGAGGGGAGCCAGGAAAAATCAGGTGGGGGCCTGACAGAGCAGCAGCTCACCTGGGGACACAGGTACAGGACACGGCTGCACCTACACACCACACACGGGACACATTGAACAAAGTTGTTCCAAGCACTGCCCGTTCCACAGCAGGGCTGCTGGAACACAACCTTGTGCTCCTCAGGAGAGGTTTTATTTGCAGACTTACACACCAGCAGCAGAGGGGCTCAGTGTGAGCTGCAGGGCATCACCAGGGGTACAGCACTCACCAGAGCATCCGTGACCTCAGGGATGAATCCCCACTTGAATGCTACAGAAATAATTTCAGTAGAATTTAGCCCCTGTGAAAATTGTTCAGGAATAAGAGAACGTTATTTGCAAAACTTACGTCAAATCCTTTAGACCTTGCCCACCCCAAGAGCTGTGTTTATATTAGGCTTGGAAACAAGGTGTGGCAGAAAGGATCTAAATGTCACCGTTACGTGAATAAATACTGAGAGTTGTAAAGATACAACAGCAAAGCCTGGAGAGTGCCAAAACAACTGATGATACTTTCTTGGAAGGAATGTCTAATAGAAAGTCCAAGGGACGACTTCTACAAACAGTGGCACGTAGCCAGTCCCTGTGACTCAGCCCTGCTGGTCACGGGCCACCAAGTGCCAACAGCATCAACATCTGGCGTGGCCACATGTCCCGCCGGAGCCACCGGCGGGTCCCGGCCCAGAGGGCACGGCCGGGCAGGCACCGGGCACCCCGGGCACGGCTGGGCAGGCACAGAGCACCCCGGGCACGGCTGGGCGGGTACAGAGCACCCCGGGCACGGCTGGGCACAGGGCACAGAGCACCCCGGGCACGGCTGGGCACAGGGCACAGGGCACCCCGAGCGCGGCTCCCCGTGTCCCCGGGCAGGGCCCGGCCCGGCCCGGCTGTAGGCAGCGATAGGGTGGGAGCTGCACACACCGGGCCGGGCAGCGCCGATAACGGGCGGGGCAGGGGCACTGGGGCAGGGGCACCGGGGCAGGGGCACCGGGACTGGGGCACCGGGACTGGGGCACCGGGGTGCGGCACCCGAGCTGCCGGTCCCAGCGCTCCACCCCATTTCCGCGCTGGGTGCGGGATCGCGGGGCGGGAGGGGACACGCGGTGATCCCGGCCCCGTTCTCGATCCCGATCCCGATCCCGATCCCGATCCCGTTCCCGTTCCCGTTCCCGGTCTCGATCCCGTTCCCTGTCCCGATCCCGATCCCGATCCCGATCCCGATCCCGATCCCGATCCCGTTCCCGTTCCCGGTCTCGATCCCGTTCCCGACCCCGTTCCCGTTCCCGTTCCCGTTCCCGTTCCCGGTCCCGGTCCCGATCCCGATCCCGATCCCGATCCCGATCCCGTTCCCGTTCCCGATCCCGATCCAGATCCCGGTCCCGGTCCCGGTCCCGATCCCGTTCCCGATCTCGATGGACCCGGACACGCGCGCTGATCCTGCGCACGGCGCGGCCCCGCGGCGGGGGGGGGTCACACGCGCGGGGCGGGGCGCTGCCGCTCGCCGCCGGCAGCCAATGGGAGCGGGAGGCGCCGCGCCGCAGCCAATGGGCGGGGACGGGCCGCGCGCCGCAGCCAATGGGCGGGGACGGGCCGCGCGCCGCAGCCAATGGGCGGGGACGGGCCGCCATGGGCCGCGGCAGCGCTGTCCCGCCGGCGCGCCGGGAGCGGGGCCGGTAACGGCAGCGCCGCCGCTCTCCCTCCTTCCCTCCTTCCCTCCCTCCCTCCCTCATCCCCTTCCTCCTCC
>JAOTQP010000469.1:24599365-24634048 GCA_026413545.1 Cichladusa arquata | reverse complement strand
CCGAGCTCTTCCTCCCCGTTCCGAGCTCTTCCTCACTGTTCCGAGCTCTTCCTCCCCGCTCCGAGCTCTTCCTCCCCGTTCCGAGCTCTTCCTCACTGTTCCGAGCTCTTCCTCCCCGCTCCGAGCTCTTCCTCCCCCGCTCCGAGCTCTTCCTCGCCGCTCCCAGCCTCGCCGGGATCGCTGTCCCGCAGCCTTCAAGGCGCATCTCCTTAGCTGAGCGGAATCCCAAAGAGCTGCGGGGCGGGCAGTGCCCGCACGGAGCCGATGAAATCTGACAGCCGGGGCGGGAGGGGAGCAAGCTGCTGGCTGGAGGCGGTGGGCAGAGGTGCGATGGCCAGGAATTCTCACCCGGTGAGCGCTGCAGGAGCTCGCTGACTCAAAAGAAATGTTTGCAAGGGCTGTAGGGGGTATCAGATAAAGGGGAGCCGTGAGACACGTCAGCTTTCCATTCACCATTGTACCACCGGTGCAAATGGCCCCTTGGCTCCGAGCAGGCTGGCAGGGACTGGGGCTGGACACCTGGAAGCAGATGAGGCTTCAGGCTTGGGACCTCGAGCTGAATTTCTACATGTTCTTGTGGTATTTGTGCTCCTGGTCTACTGATGATATGCAAGAAAATACCCAATGGTTGGTTTCTATTTTGCAGCTCTAAAATCATCCCTGCAGGATTCAACCTCTCCTTGTATTTTCCTTTAGATAATTTTTTCACGACCCTACTGCTTATTTTTTTTTTTTTTTCTGTCTACCATTAGAGATCTTTTAGTTAAAATAAATTATTAAAAACATAACTGTCAGAATCAATTCCTGGAAACATGCTTTGATTTGGGGAATCTGAAGAGAGGTCTTTAATCCAAAGCTCTATCTGAATGTTCCCACTCAGCTCCAGCTTTTCCTGCCTGACCATCACAGACAGGACAATGCCACAAGCTACTCAGTCCATTTCTTCCCCCCATACTGTTATTTTTTTTTAAGGTTCTATTTGCAGCGGGCCAGTGGAAGATGAAGATGGGCCAGCACTTCTGCTGATGGGCTGTATGGAAAAGGCTTTAGTAGGGTAGAGCTGAGGAATCTAAACAGCTCTACAGAGATCCTGCAACTTTCCCTCTTCCCTGGCAGTTACATCTGGAAAATAAACAAATGCAGTGACCTCTGCTCCATCAGCTCGTGTCTGTTCTGTGTCTGGGGGTGATCCCAAGGAGTGTGCAGCCCCCGCACACTCAGGGCAGGGGTGGCTCCTGGGGATCCTGGGTGGCAGCCCTGGCTTTGCTGGCTCGCCTCCAGGCCTGCTTGACTAACACTGCTGATCAAAGCAGCATGTGGTGCAGCGGGTGTGGACTCGGGCATTTTCAGATCTCATTTAATTTCTGAGGCTTAACAGGATTTGTCAGGCCAAGCCATTTTCACCAAGCTGAGTGACAGTCACGGATGATACAGAGAAGGGCTCATTAGAGCAGCAAATTCAGAATTATGCATAAAGCAGCAATAACTGGTCCCTAAAATTCCCTTGGGGCTTTGACACCAAACAGTTCTCCTAATTGAATGTGGGAGGGGAGCATTTTTGCTCGTCTTTCCAAGCAGAAAATGATCAAATGCCCACCAGCCAAGGCTGGGCAATTATTTTCTAGACCCCACTAATGCAAGAGCTCTCTCCCAGAGCAAGGACAGAGGGGGGATTGCTCCGACAGCCTTCACTCCTTGTGTTGGTTGGGGGTGTCAGGTTTGTGTTTTCCTCAGCCTGGCTGAACACTTCAGGAGGCTGTTACAGAAAATGAGACACATTGATGATGATGCTCCTGGCTCTCAGAAGTGCCCATGAGCATGCAAACCATGGCAAACTTCATCCCACGGTGTGGCAGAGTGGAAAGCACTCCCCTGGTGTTCAATAGCTGTTGGGCTGGGATTCATCATCACCTGCAGTTGCAGGGGGTTACACCTGTGTCAGGATCCTTTTCATTCCTGGTTTTGATAGCAAAAATCTTCAAGGTTAGTGTTTTACACACTGATTCCTATATACTGTGCTAGGTCACTGAAATAGGTAAAAGATACATTTTACATTGCCCAAATCTCTGCTCATGCCTCATGCTCACTGTTACACACCTTCAGCTCTCCCCAGAGAACAGAAAATCTGTTTATTAAAGGCCAAGCACCATCTGTACTCTTTGTTGTCAGGGACGGCCTGTGCTGCTGGGAACTCTCTGCACCTCATTGGTCACTACATTTTCTGCAGTAAAACCTAGAAAAAGGATTTGCCCCTTGGTATAGGTGGGAGTTTAATGTCTTCCATAATTTCTGGTTTTCAAAGAGCATGAATGCAAGAAAGAGTTTTTGTATTTAAGTCCACCTAGCATTTGTAGCCCCTCTGCTTTTGTCACCTCAGGCATTCAGGTTATAAGGATGGGAGCAGGATGCCTGATGCAAACAGAGATTAATGGATGCTGATGAACTTCAGAAGGAACACAGTGAGGCAGCTGGACCACAAGTCCTGTTTGAAATTCGGTCAGGCTGCCATGATGCTTGATTTGTCTTCACACATTAAACCTACAAAATGAAACAAACTTCCAATTACATTTTTATTCTCTACCAGCAGAATAATATTTGAATTAATATTGAATTTAATATTTTATATGTATGCACCTGTCCATCATGGGCAGGATGACTCAAAAGAGAACCAGCAATAAAATTCAGTGCTCTTCAAACACTCGGTCCCTCTTTAAAGCACTGCAAGTTCCAGACTAATCACAAAAGAAAGGATTCTGTCTATTTCTGGTTTTACGTCAGACTGCTTGGCTTGTAACACCTCTTCTAGTTTTTCCTAATTTTCAACAAATGCAAACTAACATTAGAATAGGAAGAATGCCATCTGTCACCGCAAATCTCTTAAAATCAGATCTGTGGTTCATTTTGGTTGAAGAACTCTCCCCTGAGATTTATTTGTCAGTCCCTTTCATAAGCTGGAGATGTGCCTATGAAAGGTGTACTTATGTGAAAGACTGTCTGTCAGGTCTTTGATGGCAATTTGACTGAAGTTTGTTGATTCAGAGAGCTAATAAATAGTTCACAATTATTCCACAAGATCTGCATGACATGTCATTAACTGAACCAAGGAGAAAGGTGGGAACTGGAGCTCCACTTCTGTTGCTTGAAAAGCTAAAACCAAGGAACACCAACAATAATGGCAATTTCTGTTGAAGCACAGTTCCTTTTGCTTAAATACTTTATTTCTATGAGGCTTATTTAAAAAAAAACCACCTTCATCTTCATCAATATGATAAATATTTGTTGGGCATTGGATCATTTCCCAGTGCATTTGGAAATAGTGAGAAATGCTTGAAACTTCCTGTGATGATCTGAATGTACCCTGACACCTTTTCCTTCCAAGTAGCTCTTTTGCCACGTTACACTGCTGCTCAAAGCCCAGAAGATCACAAATAACACGGTCTGCCTGGAACTCTGCTGCTCCCCATGTGGAGAAAGCTGCTAATTAAGCTGAGGCGCTTGTCCCAGTCCCAAAGGCAGACAGACACTGGCAGTGGCCAGTCATTTGGCTGCCACAAATTGGTTCCATGTCACTCCCCACCCCGGGAGGTGGCACCTGAAGTGCTCTGGTGCCAGCTGCTTGCTGAGAAAGGAAGGATGTGAACATTTCTAATTTTCGTTTCTTTCTGTGTCAGTGTAGAAACCCAGGTGAAATGGCTTTACAAGCCAATGCCATTTTCCTCTTTGTTCCACTGTTGCAGGATTTGGGGTTTATTTTTGTCTAAGAGAGTTTGGGAAGCCAATGAGTCCATGGTAATTAGAGACCCCATTTGGCTGCATTTCGACAGTTTGGAGGATGTAATTAGCTCTTGAGCCAGAAAAAAGATGTACATCTCCAACTGTACTTCATCAAAAACATGACTTGGTCGCTGTTCAGTTTTGGGGTTTAATCTGAGGTTGTATGCATATTGCAGTTTGAGTATCTGCAGGGTGTGTGTTAAACTTTTTTAAGTCTCATTTTTTCCTTTTGATAGTCACACCACGAATGTTTCCTGTGAACTGTGGGTGGATCAGCTTGGGTGGCATCCTGGGGACACCAGGTGTGGTGCTTTTACACTGGCTATTGGCTTTCCAAATTCTCCTTGACAGTCAGTGGGAGCAGAACTGGGGAAAGCTGAGTCCCTCAGAACATCCCTTCTGTCTTTTATTTCCAGTCATAGTTAACTGGGAATCTCATGCATTAGACAGCACTTGGAAATAGGCCAGAAGAAAATAAAAAAATCCAACAAACTTTTCTCTTATTAATATTCTTTCTGCAACTTCTCTAGCTCTGGGGCTCCTGCCTGGCTCAGCCCCTCACCAATGCCCTGCAGTGTGTGCCCAGCATCACTTTTCCACACCCCAGTGGACTTCAGACACAAACAGGAAAACCTTCCTTCTGGCCATGGTAAACAACATTACCTCATCTCTGATACTATTCTTCTCCACGGTTATTGTAACAGGACATCAGACACGGTGCCAAGAGTTTGAGGAGCTCAACGCAAGCTCTGTGAGCCCTGGAGAGCAGGAGGAGAATGCAGCCCATCCCTGCTCCCTGAGTGAAGAGCCCAGCCAGGGAAGCTGGAGGCAGTAAGGGGAGGTGTTGGGCTGGCCAGAGAGGGTTCATCCTGTTGGAAGGAGTGGCAGTAAGGGATTTCTGTTCTCTGTGCCCCCCAGCAAGGTTCCCCCAGTGCCAGGGAGGGAGCAGAGCGTGCTGCTGAGGATCAGCTGCTCCCAGCTCCCGGGAAAGCACAGCGGGAAGCCAGCACAGCCAGGGGAGCAGGACCAGCCAGCACAGCTGTGTGTGAGGTTCACATGGCCTCAGCACTGCTCAGAGCCACGCGTGCTGCTGGGAGCTGAGACCTCACAGCCCCACAGCCGAGCACAGCAAGAAGCATTGCAGTCCAAGCAAGACGTGTTTAATTGCTTCTAAAATGTTTGAAATGCTATAAAAGTCTCAAGACAATATTGCTGTTTCAAGATGCACTGTGAATGCCAAAAAAGCCCAGTGAGGCTGGTTTATTGTGTTCAAAGCTTTTCTGAAAAATCTTTCACTTTAAACATAATAAACCCCAAGCACTTCTGAATAAAACACGGGTGTACAAGGCAGAAGGATGTACAAGTTTGCTAATATTCATTCTTACTGTATAACAAAGTATATGCTTCTTTATGCAAATTCCTACCTCAGTGTAAGAGGGATCTGATGGAGAACAGCATAAAAGAATAATACATAGACAGAGGGTTATTTTTATTAAAAATAAAAGCTTAAGAAAATCATTATGGCTTTGGTGAAATTAAAAAATCCTTGTAGCACTTCTCAAATTAAAATGTATTTTTTGTTAAAGAGCATTTTAGTAGAAATTTTGTCTGTTTGGAATTTAAAAAAATTCAACTGTAATATTTCTAGTAGCCCATTTCCCACATCTGAAATGAAGCATGCTTTTTTCATTAGCAAATTTCATTGCTGATGGTGAAACAGCATTACATTGATCTAAAATCCCTCACGCTTCCTGTGAAACCTCAAAACTGTAGTCACACTTTGAAAATTCATGGGTTCTTTAAAACATTCCAAGAAAGAAAGTTTCTGTTGCTGATTTTTATCAAGCTAAAAGGTCTATTTCTGTCACAAGAATTTCAAAGCATAACTAGTACACAAATGCAGTGATTTTTTTTTTTTTTTTTGTAGCATCATTTAATTTAAATGGTGTTGACTTAAAATCCTGCTGAGAAAGATTCTGATTTATTCTGGCTCTTTAAGTCTGTAACAGAAACAATCCTGGGATTGATGAGGATGATGCGCATGTGAGAGAGGGAGTTACACACACTGTGGTTGTTTCTGGAGGGTTCATTCATTTACATGTAAAGGAAAATTCTATCAGGGTTATTGTAAATACTGTTGTAAATAATTTTAATGTTATTGGAAATAATCCTTGCTGAACAGCCCTTGGTTTATGGCTGTGCCTTCTTCTTCAGACACAAAAGAAATTAGTACAAACACAAAGTCTTAAATTTCTTTTATGAAGACAGGTGTTGTTGATTTATGTGTAATTCCCCATGAAATACTGGCTCGTGGTTCAAATTGAGTCTAACATTATTTAGGACTAAGAATACTTTAGAAATTTCTTTGAAACTGAAAAGCCTAATAGGCACAGACAAAGATACATGCAAAGCAGGGAGAATGCATTGGGAAGCAGCTGCAAATCAAATTATTTCAAGAAAACAAACAAACGCTGCTGGGAACGTTTTGTGTTGCCAGAGATGACAGGAGAACTGCACAGAGCTTTAAAATGGGCACCTTAACAGGAATGTCCTTTGGCCTGTAGGGATGTGCCAGGGCTGTCCAGAGGAAGGAGGGAACCAGTCCACAGAGAACACCTCGGCTGCAGTCACTGGTGGGGCTTGAAGGAACACCTGAAAAGCACCAAATACTTCTCACACCACAACAGAAAAAAGAGGGCTTTTGGGAAGAGTGGGGGACAGGCTAAAATCGTGTATAAGTCAAGGACAGAATAAAGAAAGGCCTGTGGGTTACACACAGGGTTATCAGCTGTTGTACTGAACTTGGACAAACGGTCAAGCTACTCTAAACATCTCCAAATGGACTGAAGATAACACTTGGGCTGGGGCAGAGTATTTGGAAGGCTAAATATATTTGAAATAAAGGATAAAATTCCTAACAATGATGTCAGTGTATAAAAGCCTGTTCCAGACAGATTCATTCCACTACAAGTGCTCGGCGACAGTCCCAGATTTGAGCTGTGCACATCCTGCACCTGTGGCTCTGCACGTTTGGCCTCACACTAATTCTCCAGCAATGCTCCAGGTGATTCTCCCCTTTCCACTCCGTGTTCACAGTTCTGTGGGGTTGGTCAGAGCAGGGTGGGTGAGAGGTGGGGTCAGTGGGTGCAGCATCCCCCATCCCTGTGTGCTGCTGGATGGCTCCAGCCTGGTGTGAGCTCGGAAGGCAGCAGGAGAGCAGCGCGTGCTGCACTGCGGGGAGGGGACAGGAGCTGCCAGTCTGTCTGTCCAGCACTGACAGCTCCTGGGGAAGGCCTCAGTGGGATCTGCTGGAGCTGCTTCCCTCCATCACACAGACACGAGTGCATCTGGCTGACAGCAACAGCACACAGACCCAAACAGTGCACCGCCCTCTCCTCAGCCTGTTTGCCACTCCAAACCAAATGTGAATACCTCAGGATGAGAATGCACTGCACTCCCACCTGTGCCTGACTCCCACGTCCTTCAGTCTGGGTCTATTCACAGCGACAACCACTTCAAACATCTGACTCTGGATAGACGTACTCTTATGTGAGCAGGTTGTGGAACCAAAAATCTGGGTTTATATTAAATTGAATTAACTAAAGAGTTTGGCTGAGAAGTATTTCTAAAGCCTAATATTTAATTTCAATGGTTTTGAATTTTACATGTTGATTTTTTTTTTTTCAGAGAATGAAGTGGAATTAATAAATAAGATTAAAACAGTAACATATTTGAGAAAAAAAGGTTTTTCTCCTGTTTTTGTGATGAAACTGAGAGGGTTTATTGTGGAGTTTTTGCTGCCCCTGGCTATTTCCCTTTTACACCTGGAACGCTGCAATGATGGATGGCTGTTGTCCTGCCTAGGAGCAGCCACACTGGCTAAGGACAGGGATTCCAGAGCGTGTATCCGTGGATGTGTTGCTCAATCTCCTTCCTTTCACTTTTTGCAGTACTTTGTGAGACAGGAAATAGAAGGTAAGGCCTAACCAGCAAACAGAATCATGCTGGTTCTTTGAAGGGAGTCAAGAAGCCACAACAGAGAAGGGCAAAAAACCAAAATAACTTTGCAGCTGCATTTGGGTGCACTGAAAGAGGAGAGATGGTATGGCCGAGTTCCATCGGAAGGGAGGTGCAGGGAACGAGCCACAGCATTAACAGAACGCGGATCATTTTGGCAACGAGGAGGAAAAATTCTTGAGAGATGATGTTAAAGAGCAAGGGTGGGAATTAACTGATGCCTGGTGGTAAGAAGGACGTGGAGAAAGCAGAGTCATGGCTGACTGAGGGGTTACAAACTCAGGTGGGGAAAAGGACAGCGGGTGCGAGCCAGGAGCGGGAGAGCAGCGGGGACAAAGCAGGGACTGAGGAGCTGCGGGAGCGGCAGTGGGATGGGGGGCCCAGCTGAATGGAGAACAAGTCATTCAACAGAGGAAGTACAAAAGATGATTAAGATATAAATCAGGATTCTTTGGGGATCTGAGCAAGAAGTAAAACAAAGAGAAGTCAATTCAAGGAAGTAAAGAAATGTGGGAGGCACGGAACAGAGTGGGGCAGCCTGAAATTTCTCCACAACCGAGCACACCACAGAAACCTCACAGAAACACATTCAAAAACATATTTCGTTAGTTTCATTTCATATTAAGCTGAGAATGGATTATCAATATTTCTCAGTTTCATTTTACGGTTATTTTCCCCCCAAATATTCTAAAAGCACAGAGAACAGAACCTGAAGAGCTCTCACTTCGTGCAAGGGTGTGCTGAATGAGACCCAGTGGAGGAAGGTGGGTTACTCAGGATGGCTCTGCGCAGCTCTCCTGTCTCTGCCCCTGCACGAGGCTGTGTTAATGTGTGAAATATTTGGATCTCGGACAGAAATGTCACTGGTAATGGAAAGCACAGAGAACAATCTTTCCAGAGCTCAGCTGTAACTCTGCCTCAAATTCCTGATGCAGACAGGAAGAAAGGTACCCAGATTCTGTACTGAGTACTTTCCATCAGAGCTTCAATGCAAGTAATAGATTAAAATGAAAGCACAAACACAATCATTAAACTTAATGCATCATACATTTGCATACATACTTTGGAAACTATGAAATGCTTTCTATTTTGGAAAGCCCATTGTGATGTCCCAGCACAGGCACTGCAGACAGCAAATTCTGGAACACATTTGTGACAAGGGGGTTAAGGAAACAGGCTGGAGCAAGTGTGAGGGTCCCTCACACCAAAACGACTATTTTAGCACAATTAAGACAAGCTCACAACAACAGAATCAATGATCCTGTGGTGCACTAATGAGGAAAAGTGTGAGAAGATCTGACTAATAAAAGTTGGAAATTGCACATTGTGTGAAAAGCAGTTATCACTTTCAGATTTTACAGCTTCTACTTTTTTATTTATTAGTAGAATGCATTAGTAGAATACCATCACTACAAAACATTGCAGTTTATGCCTCTGTAACCCTCCTGTGCATGAAAGGAAGGTTGAATTTCAGCCTAGGCCTGAGTCCACCCTTGTTTTCCATCCATTCACGTTGCTACAGACAAGGTTTACAAGCAGATTCCCACACGGGGAACAGAAGAAATGGCTGTAAAATCCGCCTTCCCCCTCATTTAACCCAGACCTGTTTGTGACTCTCTCGGAACAGGCACCGCTGTGTAATTAATGTGAGTTAGTTATTTAACAGTGTAAGTTAATCAGAGCAAACAGCTGTAAGCAATGCTATCACTTTTGCCATTTACCAGTCATTTCCTCAAGCAGGAAAGTTTTAACAACCACAGATATATGCACATAGATTTTTAGCCAACAATGTACATAAATGCAATTATCCTTGTGAGTTTTACATGACAGTATCTAGAGAGCACTGGGAAGTTGAGGCACACTAATGACCATTATTCAGATGGGTGTTGGTGGCTCTGCTGTCATAGGTGCCTGTGGGGCACTGGCGGGGCCACAGAGCTCAGGTGTACATGAACAGCAGATCAGCCCTTAGCAACACTTGCTGCTCTCTGGTGACATTTGCACTGGGCAGACGACAGCTCCAAGCTTCGCTCTGGAGCCCATCGCACCGAACCTTCAGCCTGACTCCCCCTCAGCGTGCCGCCGAGAGAGGCGGGCGGGTGCACTCTGGGGTACTGTGTTCTGATTGGCCTGTCCCTCCCGCGCTGCGCGGTGATTGGTCCGGTGTTCCCGCGCTGCACGGTGATTGGTCTGATGTTCCCGCGCTGTGCGGTGATTGGTCTGATGTTCCCGCGCTGTGCGGTGATTGGTCCGATGTTCCCGCGCTGCACAGTGATTGGTCCGACGTTCCCGCGCTGTGCGGTGATTGGTCCGGAGTTCCCGCGCTGCACGGTGATTGGTCCGGCGTTCCCGCGCTGCGCGGTGATTGGTCCGGTGTTCCCGCGCTGCACGGTGATTGGTCCGGCGTTCCCGCGCTGCGCGGTGATTGGTCCGGAGTTCCCGCGCTGCGCGGTGATTGGTCCGACGTTCCCACGCTGCGCGGTGATTGGTGCTCCCCGCCTTGGGAGAGGTTCGGCGCGAGGCGGGAGCGCGGCTCTGAGGGGAGCAAAGATGGCGCCTGCAGCCTGAGAGGAGCGTGGCGGGAGGGAGCCGCAGCGCTGCTCTCACCCTGAGCTCGACCTGCTCCCACTGCAGCCCAGTGCAGTTTGCCCTACATAAGCAGCTGCCTCTCCTGTTTTTCTCTACAAGCACCTTCGTTTTCATCCTGTGTCCTGCTTCAGAGCAAGGCATGCCAGCTCCCACAGCCCCTGAACTGCCACAAAAAGGGAATGAGTTGTGAGGGGTGATATTCCCTTGAAGGTAAATAAAAATTCTAGGTCTCCACTTGCAGTCTGATACACCAAAAAGTAACACAAGATACCTCACAGTACTTAAAAGCTGGCTAATTAAAATTACCTCAACAATCATACTGTGTTACCAATATCATATAATGCTTATTGCTTCTATTTCAGTAGAAACATCAATACTTGATGAATTTTTAAAATGTATTTATTTAAACATAACCATGGACACAGAAAATTTACACATTGTGCACTTCTAATGAGTTCCTCAGCTAACTGCATTCTCAACCCACCGCAATTTCTGTGTGTCCCCTTCTGTAGCCTGAATCACTGAGTAAAAGATCAAAAAAACCCAGTAAATATAAGAAGCATATGAAAAAAATAATTAAAACCCCTATATGGTGAATTGAGTAGTGGAGACATGAAGTGTACTCCCAATGTACTGAGGGTTTCCATAAATGAGTTTTTTTTCACAGAATCACTGCAGGGCATGAGGCGAGAGTGAGACTGAGCTGAGGCTCCAGGCTTGCTGCAGTTGGGCCGTGGGGAGCCGTGGGAGCCGTCGGTGCTCCCCGGCGGGAGCTCACAGCTGCACGGCGGGAGGCAGCAGGATTCCCTCTGCAGGTGAGCTTGCCAGTCATGAGGACAGCTGAACTGTGTGGTCAGCATTTATGCTCTGTGCTCTCCCCACGCTCTTCTGGGGCTAGGCACTGAAAACAGGAGAAACAACTGAGATGCGTAGCTGAAGAAGAGAAGAGAAAAACCTCTTCTGAGAGAAATTCCTCTTCTGATGAGTCTTTTATTTTCTGTCTGTTATACTTTTTTAAAGTTGTCCTGCCCTATCACAGTGTTGTAGTGTGTGTGCCGTAAATGCTCCAGAAAACCACTCAAATTTAGAGGAAAAACTACTTAATGATTGCTTGGAAACACAAAAACCCACAACAACACAAACCATCGTGTGTGTGTAACACCTGTGCATTTGTCAGCCATCTTCAGTGCTTCATTTTACATGTTTGCTGTAGATCTTGCACAACAAAATGTAAAAACTCTGCTGGGTTATGAGCTGTTGTATTTATAACATTATTTAGCACCATTTAGTTACTAGAAGAAAATTATCCCACTCTCAAACCCTCACTTGTTAGGTAGGAATGCAATTACTGAATGTTTATGCAGGAGTTCTAAAGTACATGACAGAGGTTTTATCCCTTAAATATGAATGCCTACATGTAATCTGAATAAGTTTCTGGGAAGGTTTTAATTGCACACTGATAACAGGGAGTCTTTGTGGCGACACTCTTTCATTGAATCATGATCAAAAAGCAAAATTATGTGGAGACCAACTTCCTCTTTGCTGTATTCCCTCTGCTGCTTTCAAGGCAATTATGACACACTTCAGAGTTCCAGAATTTAGGGGAAAGAAGATGAGGGAGGGAAACAAAATCCTGTGGTGGTTTTGACTCACAAGAAATGAGTTTTTATTCACAGAGAGGTCTGGCTGCATTACTGTTCAGAAACCAAAACAATACCCAGCTCAGCAGCTGGAACGAGCCGGGGGTAGGGGATGTGTGCAGAGGGATGTGGGGTCTTGTGTGTCTGAGCTGGCCCTGCTGATTATTATTTTCAGCTTTGTGGTTGTAGTTCAGTAGCAAAGTGCGTGCTGAAGTCAAGGGTGCATGGCTAGCCAAAGACCTGCAAACCCCACTAATGGGCTACAGAGCATTGGTGAATCTGAGCAACTTAAATTTGTCTTCTTTTTGAGGCTTCTGAATGGTGGGAGATAAGCTGATCTGTTATTTCAGATCGATGGTGAGATACTAAAAAAGCCATTGTTTAGGCTGGCAGCTTTATAAATGGCTGTAGGAACTGTTCACCTGATTCTCCTGCCTGTGCTAGTAGAAACTGGTACTGGTACTGAATGCTAGTGGATGTCTTGTGGCCTTGGGAATGCAATTGTGGAGAGGGTTTTTTTATCTATAAATTTACCATGTTCTTAAAGTTTGTTCTCAGTCCATTCCATTTGTAAGGCTGTTTTACCCATCCTTGGTCTGATCTGTTGTTATCCAGGTTCAGGATGTGGTTTAAGCAGTGTTACACACCCAACCACGAGACAGAAGGAGTGAGCAGGGGACCTTTCCTTAGGGCTGGGGATTCCTCCAGCCGTGGTCAGTGAGGAGTCACATCTCTGGAGCAGAGCCCCCAGGCTGGCAGACACTGAGCACCCTTTCATCCTTGTGCCTTCAAAGTGCTCTCAGAGCTGGGCAGAAAGAGGCTCCAAGTCAGATCTGTAATTGGAGCGGGTCTGTGAGGCTGCCCTGCCTTTTCAAAGTGTGGGGTTTGGAGCTTTGCAGCAAACAGACGTGTTCAGGTACAGCACGGCCTCGTGGAATTATTGCAGCTCTTTTCAGCTGTCTATAAATGCACCTTCTTGGAATTTCATTTGAGGGGTGAATCAAACACTACCTCATCTCCTGCTACACATAGTTCAGAAATAGTCAAGGTTCTCAAAGCATTGGAAGTGAATTGTGCAATTACAAAGCTGGCCTTAGCGTTTTTGACATGGCCTGCAGATTTCATCCTCTTTGTCCAGAGGAGCTGAGAAAATTGTGATCAAAAAGCCAAAGCTGGCTGTGCAGCTACCTGGCTGCCAAAGGATGGTCAGAGTTAAAGCATGATGTGCTTTGGTGTGGGTGAGAAGTGCTGTTGGTAGAAGTGCTGCTGTGGTAGAGTGCAGCCCTGGTTTGAGGTGAGGTGTCAGGGGTTTGGCCATGGGGACCCAGCCCAGCAGCCAGCCCGGGGTGTGCTGGGGGTCTGGGACTAAACCAGTGTCCCCCACCTCACACTTACAGCAGGCAAGGCACACAAGGGCTCATGTTCAAATCATGAGCACTGGCCAGCTGGCCGAGTATTCCAGCTGGAATACTCTGGTGGAAATGCAGTGTTTCTGTATAAGCTGGTAAAAATGTAAGGCAGCCTTGTTGTCTGAGGTGGAAGTGAGGTGTGTGAATGTCTGGCTTCTCTCTTATGGGGAGCAGCCCCTCTTGGGTTTCATCTGAGAGATTCCTGGATTACATGTAACAGAGGAAAATTGCAGTTGAAAAAAATCAGGGTTGATCTGAAGGCATCAGGAAAGGAAGTGCCTTACAATGCCACAGGACTGGGGTTCTTTAAAAACCCTGTAAAATAATATTTTTGGAATTTCAGCTGCCTGATAGGGATACCAGTTAACCCCAGCCACACATTGGCTGGAGACAGTGGCTATTGAATAGCAACCATCAGCTGCAGGCAGGCTTGAGGTCTAGCAAAGTATTCAAGAATTCCTGAAGCTGATAGTGAAGAAAAAAATAAGGAGATAAGAGAATCTGGGATGTCTTACTTACAGGAAATTGGGAAAAGCATACATCTCACTGAGAAGCCAGGAAGCACACATGCACATGTAAGTTCTTCCTGCTGAATTTTCTAAGTGTTCCCAATCCATGGGAAGTTCTAAAAAGCATTCTAAAAAGCATTTGACTTCAGATTCAGTTTCCCTCCTTTTCTGCCAGATGTGTGGCCAGAGGCACAGCAGGAGCTAAGCCAGGGAAGTTCCTGCTGGTGGTGTTTGCTCAGTGTTGCCATCACTGTCCTGGCTCAGTCTGAAGCCCTGTTGGGCAGGAGCCAACGGCAGCACCATGTCCTGGGCAGGAGGTTTTGCTCTGCGAGGGGATGTTTGCACCTTTGCACTGAACCACTTCCTTCTCAACACCTCAGTCTGTGTCTTTTAGGGATTATGAGGTTCCATCTAGCAAAACATAAAGCTTTTGTTGTTGTTTTTACTAGAGTTGGTGTTTTTCCTTTGGAGGCTTTGCAGATCTCCGTGAGACTCCAAGTTCCCTCTGAAAGTTGGAGCTGTTTCACAGGGGTTGCTAAGGTGATTTGGTGGGAAGGAAATGCACAGGTAATTTGCTGTTGTTTACAGGAGAATATGAATAAAATTTTACCTCCTGAGCAAGGCAAGTGTCTGTGTCTGAGAGTATTCCAGAAAGGCTTCACTAGAGAGGAAAATAACTGTACAAATGCCCAATTGGTCACCCCCAAGGATGATAAAATGAAATGTCTGCAGGGCAGAGGCAGAAACATCTCCTGTCACCTTTTCTTCATTTCAACCAGAATGTGAAACATTTTCATCTTGCTCCCTTCCCTTTGATTTTGAAATGTATTTCTATATGTGAATGGTTTGTCAAGTGTTTACTGGGGAATATTTAATGTTCCAAAGTGGATATTACACTGAGTCATCACAAATAGCTTTAATGCTATGAACAAATCCTGCTGCCCCCATGCAGCTTTCCTCCCAGGAAAACAAGAAAGCACAACAAGTCTTTGGTGGAGGAGAAAATCCTTCTTGACTCCAAATATCAGGGCTGCCTTATTCCTCAGGTACAGTATTTCCTCATGGGGTACCAGCATGTGCTCAGCATCCTGCCTTTTCCAGTGTTCAGTCTGGCATGTTTGAGAAGGAAATAAAGTTATGGCTCGTGGGGGAGAAGGTTTGAAGAGCAAATAGCCTTAAAGCCTAGAGCCAGTGCAAGGGAGTGTCAGGTGTGTAAATTCCAGAGGGGAGCTGTGGCAGGGAGAGGCTGTTTGCCACTGTGCCATCTCAGTTTTACCTGGATTCTTCATTTCCTTCTGTAGAACTGTTATTTCAGGGTACTGACAGCGGATGGTCAGGTGTGGTTCTTCAGCTGGGCTTTCTCACCTGGCAGAAGATGCAGGTGATTTACCTGTGCAGATCTGTTGAATTAACCTGTAATGAAACTGCTGGAGAGCTGTGGATGAACTTATTTAAGGACAAACTTGAGAGATGGCTGCAGCTGTGGGGTTTGCAGCCCTGTGCTCTGACCAACATCTTGTTAAAGCCAATGGGACTGGTCACTGCATGGACTCAGTCTGGGCTCTCACCAAGGTGTGTGATCACAGGGCTTTAGTTTGTAGCACTGTGATGGGCTTTACTAACCCAGAAGACCTGACTCCAAAAAAAACCACTCGAAATAAACACCAAAATAAACACATGAAATATTTACTGCCTTCTGCACAGCGAGTCTGAGCCTTCTGAAAACCTGTCAGAATTCAGACATTGCTGAATCTCCTGAGTCTGCCCTGCATTTATCTTATCTGCAGTCTCTGTAATTAAAATAAATTTCCAAATCTTATGATTTCTTCTATTCTGTTTCCTTTCATATCCTCTTAGTTTGTCTTGCTCTATTACTCTTAATACAACTTTGAAAGAAAAAAGCATTCCCATGTGTAAGCCTGGACTTCCAGACATCAGCTTGATTTCCCCCAATGTTCTGGGCACAATGGTGATATTTAGAGCTTTAATAAAGAGGTGAAGAAAGGGAAAAATAACTCAGTACTTTTCTGATAAGGAATGCAGATGCATTCCTTTGACTTTGCAGGTGAGATATCATTAAACCCTTTACCAAAAGCAAAAATATTCCCGTTTGTATCTTTTTGTGCATATTCTTACCAGGGAGAGGTGTGAAGAGGGCAAGGAAGAATTTACAGCTTCTTCACTTTCTTTATGATTACTAAGATTTCCTTTTTGTTCTTCCATGCAGAAGAAGCTGTTGTTTATTTTTTTTCTTTTTCCAATGTAAATATAAAAAGCTTCACATCTTGCATTCTGTGAGTTTCTGTAGCTGTTGTAGGATGCCTGGAAAGGAAAGCTGCTTTAGACAACTGCTGTGGCAGTCAGACTCTAGAGCAGAGAGAGATGGCTTTGGAAAATGGCTGCCATTTGTGTAAATAGCAAAACTCTAATTTCTTCACTGAACAAAAGTCCTCCCGAGAAAAGCTTCTTCCAAATTTTAGGCATTTGAATGAAATACAATCTAAAAATTCAAATGTTGCTTGGCAAGTTCCATTTGTATTCTGCAGAGAGCTCGTGCTAGCTCTCTGCATACATGCAGGTCTCATTCTGAAGGTAATTTTGCTTTTTTCTCTTACAGTAACTGAAAAAGCAGCAATTAACTCCATCTGTTTTCACCAGAAAAGGCAACATAAATGAGATTTCAAAGGTGCCAAAATGAGATTGAGAGGAGGTTTCCATTGGGTTTACCTGGTTCCAGGACACTGCTGCTCCAGTCTTGCCAAAGATATCACTGGAGAAGTTTATTTATAAAAAAAGTCCTGTCTTGCACGTGTTGTTCCAAGGGCATGCCTGCCGTTTTCTGGCACTGCTCTGAATTTGAATTCTAAAGAGCAGCACAAAGACAAAGCTGAGGGAAAACAAATTCCTTTAAGAGCAACAGTTCCTTATCCACCACGCATTGATTTTGGAGGTTGTTTTTCGTTTGTTTGTTGGCTTTAAACATGAACTAACCTGCTGTCCTGTTTCAAATGAAGAGTTTTGCAGTGGTGAAGCAAGCAGCAGAACAGTGGTGTGGGCAGGCAGCTGGCAGTGGGTGCTCACAGGGCAGCCCCTGGTGCTGGGCAGGAGGGGATGGGAGCTGGCTCTGGTCTGGGCTCTGGGGGATGGGAGGCAGAGCAGGGCTCAGCTCCTCCAGGGCCAGAGATCCTTCCCTTCCCTTCCCTCCTTTCACACTTACTAAAGTTGTAATGGCATTCTAATGAAATCACACTGCTCTGTTCCAGTGAAACAACGCCCCAGTCCTGTTCATTGAGTAATTTAAACATCAGCATTTTCACAAGCTGGTGTTTTGGGTATAGGTTTTCATTCTGATTTTTGTGTGATGATATGCTATTAAAAGAATCATGCAAATAATCTAAGAATAACAAGCTAAGTTAGCAGGACACTTTGACTTACCATAGAGAAATCCAAAATGCCAATGTCATTTTCTTTTTCAAGTCCACGTATTAAAAACCTTTCTTTTAAGGCACCTTTGATTAAATTAGATTTGGAAGGTTATTAAAACTGTCAAATTTCTTGAGAAGATGCTCTATACTGTATTCTTGCTAAGAATTTTAAAGCATGCTATTGATAAAATAATTTTCACTCTTTTTGATATAATCAGAAGCTTATATATCAGTCAGACATTAGTAAATGGTGCTCAACAATGTGTTCAGACTGTTCAGATTCCTGCAGGACTCATCCTCCTTACACAGGACAGTAAATACTGTTGTCAGAGAACTGAGTAATCCAGAAATCCCAGCTGCATGCTGGAGGAATTTGGGTTAAAGAGTGGATGTGGGGGAGCTTTTCTGTCTCTAATGCACTTGGGTAGCTGGAGGAGAAGCAGATTAATGGAGGCAGCACTCCATGCTCTCAGTTCTGTCCGTGTGTCAGGGCAGTGGAACAGCGGTGTGTGGATGCACGCTGGAATTTCTGAAGGATGGGGGTTACCATGGATACACTCAAGCCACCAGATTGGTGTGAATGCAGAGCTCTGATTTCCCTCTGCTTGCTGGAGGATTTGTTCTGACAAGAAACTTGTGCTGCTGCTGTTTCTCCCCCCCTCCCACTTGTTACTGCAGCAGGTAATTTCCAGGTAATTTTGCCCTTTCAGAGCCCAACTAGATCCGAATGGAAAGCTCGATTAACGTGCTGATAACAGCATTAACATGCACTTAGGATCAGTGCTTTGTAAGCTGTGCGTGAAAATAGTGAGTGTTGCTGTTTTCTGCTTTCATTAATGAGCTGTTTATCTCAGTCTCCATGCGGCAGGACTCAGGTGGAGCTGTCATTTCTTTCTGCTCATCAGAACTGCTGGATACAATGGGAATGTGTGATTAAGGACAGGCAAATACCTAAGTAGGGGCAATGTGACTGTACCTATCCTGCCTTGGGGCAGTCTGTGTGTGTAAGGCTGCTGTCAGGATTTACCAGTTTTAGGGAGTTGGATATTTGATTCCCCAGAAACCAAATACATGTTGTAAATGAGTATGAACGTTTCTTCTGAAAAATCACTGAAATAGCTGAGTGTTCCAGATGAAATTGTAATAAAGCCTGGAGCATCAGTTTATAGAGTCAGCTGCCTATGGAGACACTTCTGACAGACTTCCAGCTATGAGTGGTGTGCTAAAGCTCCAAACCCCAAAGATTTTATCCATTTTGTAATGTTTTGGATTGTCTCACTCCCACAAAATTTCCTTCTTGGAATTCCAATGAGTGTGTAAACTCAATAGTAACTAACAGCAATTTACTCCCCCTGGAGTTCTTGAACTTCTTCAAAGTATTTTCTACTACCAGCCTCCCTAGAAAATCTGCAAAATTTTTTATGGTCTTGTGGAATGTGCAACCTGTATTTGTCACATTTTTGCTGATTTTGTAAAAAAATGTGTTTGCAGTGGGACCAAGGACAAGATTTTATATGGCTTTAAATTGATTGCAAAATGCTAAATTCCTGAGCACAAAGAAAAGTGAATCAGTCTGTCAGTTCTCTCCTTAAGTGGTGATAAGTTTCTAGATTAAACTTTTGGAGAAAAATATAAAAAATTAGAAATGTGCATGACCAGCCTTGTACTGAATCCCTAATAAGAATGGATACCATTTGCTCTTTGCATAGATCCTCCTGCCTGGGGAGGTCAGTGCACAAGAATGTTACAGTGGAAAAGCTCAGCTGGGAGGATATAAACTGTGCATGGACAAGCAAATGAGATGTGTGGGTACATCAGGTGCTGCTCACAGCCTGGCAGTGACATGTGCTGGAAAGATCTTGGGTTAAAAAACCAGAGATGGGCAGGTTTTGCCATGTTTTCACACGATGGTTGTGTCTATTTACCCAGATAGATACTCAGAATCATTCCATTCCCAGGAGCAGTAGCCACAGCAGCCCAGAGGTCCTGGGTACCTTGATTTAATTGATTTCTCTCAGATTGCTGGTGCCTTACTCATCTCCTGGGCTGTGCTGTGTGGTTGTTGTTATGACAACTGTGCACTTTGCTCCTAGCACTGCTTTACCTCTTGAGTGTTCATATCTGGGACACCTTGAGAAAAGGTGACAATCCTTATCCTGAACTGTGCTAGCCCTCACACAGACACAGTCTCCAAACTCTCTTGTGCTTCAAACAAGTTCTCTTCATGTGCAGTGTGAATGTCTGAGAGGTCTATTAAAGCATATTGAGAATTCTATTTAGTAGCAGCTTGGGCTTTCTGTGCTTTTATGAACCAGTTATGAGAGCAGAAGAGATAAGAGCCTCAATTGTTTCCCTGTGTAGAGGAGCACTCTGTACTGAGGAAAGTTGCAGGGCTGGCAGGGTTCTTGGCCTTGAGTGGCTGCCAAAGCACGCAGGAGCTAAGATGTATCAACCTGTTGGAGAGAAGCTCATCCTTCACCTGCTCTATGCCATCCACTGTTTCCTGGGATTTGCTGATTGTGTTGGCCTTGTGTCACAATGGTTTCCAGCTTTCAGGCATGCTACTAGAGGGGAATGTATATCCAGCAGGATTCTGCCTTGTGCCTTGTCCTCTTCTGCTGTCATGGCTTGGAGAGTGTGAGGCCAAACCCCACAGTGAATGTGGAGGTTGGCCCCATCTGACATAATAAAATTCTTCTTCCTGCTTGATTAGAAATATTTGGACTTATGCTCAGAAAAGCTGGTGACAGCTTCAGAATCCTTTTATTCTTGTTTCCATTGTAGCTGCTGCAGTGAGCTGCTTTCTCCCAGGCCCAGCAGGCGAGTTAGAGCTGTTCTGCTGAAGCCCTGCCTGTGAACAGCCGAGGAGAGTGGGAAGGAGGGAGGGCCTGGAGACAGAGAGAATTCTTTTCTAGGAAGGGATTTTTGTGGGATCTCAAGATTGCATTTAGAAGACACCTGGTGTCGTGCTCCTCTGACAGAGGCTGAGACACGTCCCAGGGTGATCCTGGAGGAGTTTCCAGACTCAGCACAGGTCAGCAGCTCTTGGAGCCATTCAGTGCTCACACCCTGGACTCTGAGAGCCAGGAGCTGAACTCCAGGCAGGGTGGTTACACAGAACAATGCTGAACCTCCCAGCACAGGGGCTTGGTCTGGAAATACAGTAAATGCAGTTCACACTTTCCTAAAGAGAAGTGAAATGAGCAAGTGTTGTTGTTTGACAGAGCGAAATGGAAACAGGTTGTTAAATATTTGCATTAGGTGCAAACCTGGTGCTACTCCATCCCAGAAGAGTCTTACTCTCTGTCATTCACTCTGTAGGCCAGGCCATGCCTCTCACAGCAATTCTGAACCACCATCCAAGGAATTAGAAAGTGTCGTGATCTAATCGTGGTCTAACAAGCTGCTATGTATCTGCAAACAGAAGAAGAAACCACAGAAGAATTCATTTGGAATGTTTTTCAGATGAAAGATATTGCTGTTTGCTTGAACACAAATTATTACAAATACTGAAGCAATAAAGAAGAAATTAATTGGTTGTGTAATATTTTTGTTTTCCTCTGTCAATTAAAATTTGTTCTATTGTATTGCTCAGTGTCTAGTTAATTGCATTTCTTGTGGGGATAAGAAAATAATCAGTGAAGAGAATATGAAGAAAGGAACAATGCAGTTTCATTTATTCTGATTCTGAGATCCTCTCCTGAATCTCAGGGAAAATGAGAAGATCCTTTTCCCACCTTTGTGCCTGATGTAAGGGCCTGAGACAAATTCTGCAAAATTGAAATGAACTATTTTTCATCGCTTTGAGAGTCTTGGAGCCATGTTCTTGTCTTTTCCTGCAGCTTCCAAGAGGTGCCCCACCAGTGAAGGGAATGTGTTCAAAGCTGAGTCTTCTAAAACTGACCTGGGTAACAGCAATAAAGCCATCAGTCTCATCCTGATTTTGGTTTGTATTTTGTATGTTTCCCCCCTTCCCCCATGAATGTGTAAAGTAATAACCAATTTGGGGACATCAAGAGCTGAAAATTAATTTGAATTTACGATTAGCCAGTTGTGGAAAAGATTAAAATTTAATAGGAGATGAAATAATTTGTGTTCCGATGAGTACACACAGCTTGTTTCTCACTTCTCAGCCACTGTAAACTCTTTGTGGAGGTATTTTCCACTTCTCTATTTTGAATTGCAGTAAAAGGGAAAATATTTGAAAAATGTCTTAAATTTTCAGTGGCTCCTATTATAAGCAGAAAAAAGGGGAAATAAAACTACTTGCTCAGGAAAGACTCAGAAGAACAGACCAGGCCTGCCACTGATTTTCTTTCTGAGAGCAGGACTAGATTCTTATTTCCCATAAGACTTAGGGCCTTTTAATATGACCTTTATTTTGTGTTTTATGAAAGTCAATGGACTTTACTTTTATTGAAGCCCTTATTTTTTATCTCTATAGGAAAAAAAACCCCACCAAAAAACCCCACCACCCTCCAGTGGCTCTCCTCCTACCACGAAGGAGTCTAATTGTGACATTTAAGTTTATAAATGTCCTTAATAGTGGAGCAAATTGATAATTTAACTTAAACTTCTGTGGACAAGCTCTTTTATCTTATGCATAAAACTGGGGAGACTTTCTTAAGGAAACAATATGAAAATGCACCCTAAAACTCCATTCATCATTTCAGTTAACTCCAGTAGTCAGCATGATTCTGGGATTTTTATATTTGGAGGATAATAAAAAAGAGTTAAATGTATATTTTAATTGTTTGACACTATTTTAAAATTTGCTTTCTGGCATCAGTCAAATATGCTGTGTGTTTGTCATTTAAGCTCAAATACTTTTTTATTGTTTTGTTCACTTCTTATAACACAGCTGTGCCTCTTGGGTGTCCAGACAGCTTCCCAACTTGCTCTGGTGCAGGAGCATTTCCTTTCTGGCATCTCAAGGTTCATTCTCTCCTGAGTTCTCTGATTTGAAAGTGACTTTATAAACCTTTTGCCAAAGGTTTGTGGTTCTCCACAGGATTAATCTGGAAAGAGAAACTTTCCCTGGAGTATTTTTGTAGAAGAGACATTAGCACATTAGCACATTAGGGTTTATTGTTTTCTAATCTAACAGGGAGCACCTGTAGCAGGGAACACACCAATGGCCCCCTGGCTACAGCCTGGGCAGTGAGTGCTGGGCTCTGCACATTCACTCCCTTGGCCAGCTGTGTCAGGGTGACAAAAAGCCAGGGGACCTCTGCCTTCATGGAACAAACCTGTTGCAGTCCCTGGCAGTGCCCCCAGCCCCAGTGGGAGGTGTGCTTGGGACAGCTGACATTGGTGCCATCCCAGAGACCCTTCCAGGCCCCAGGCTGAGCCTGGCACGTGGCCCTGGCACAGTGGCCCTGGCACAGTGGCCCTGGCACAGGTGGTGTCACCAGCCCAGCCAGGAGGAGTTTCTCTGGCAAGCATGGCCACGGGGAATGTCTGTGGGCTGGTGCACTCAGCTGCTGGGCAATAGCACAGGGTTTGTATTGAACCCCTGGGGGGAAAATGTGAAAGAGAGCAGCGTGTGCTGCAGGAGAGATCAGTACACACTGGGTAGACTGCAGCTTGCAATCAGAAAAGGAATTGGATATAAATAAGAATAACATAAATTTCACTGAATCAAGTGCAAATCTGAATGTAATCCCAACTCATTGCAGATGTGCTGTTACTGACTGCTCAAAACTGGGAAATGTGCATTTGAAAGTGATGCTTGGATTTGGTATAAACTGTTTATGAACTGCTCTGCTTGTTTTATAGTAAAATCTATTTGCCCTCACAATTCACAGTGTTACAATACTCATTTTCAAAGAGAAAAAGCTGCTCAGCTTTCCTTTGGAATTTTCTCGGATTGTTTGAGGGCGTGTAGCTGTGGTTGCATGTGCCCTTCTCTGCAGTCTGTCTCTCTGTTCTGAAGTCATTGGGTGCTCCAAATGGTGTAGGGATTGATTCAGTACAGAACTACTTGGGGGGTTAAAATAAGGAGGAACTGAAATCACTGTGAAGCAGGAAAAGCAGAAAGGTTGTGAGCCAAGGCTGTTTTCCTAGTTGTAAGGGATTCCAGACAGGTCACTGGCAGATTTCCTGAAGGCTGCTTAGCCCCAAAGCTCACAGACCCTGAAGGGAACAGAAAATAGCAGCAAGTGCTTTACCATTACCTTTGGGAATGCAGGGACCCCCTCAGCCACAGCCCACCTGCCTGCTGAGTGTCCTCAGTCTGGCCTGGCAAGGACCTTATTGGTCTGCTTACAAATGCATTGCTTGTGTTTTGCAGCTTCACCTGCCACTCAGAACACCCCTTGTATCCAGTTCTCCTCTGGGATTGCAGGTAAGAGTGCAATTTCTGACCCTGCGTGGGAGAAATCAAACTTGTGTGGAGTTTCATTTAATGAGCATGTGGTAAGTTTCCTGCTGAGTAACTGTGTTAACAAACAGTTGCTTAACCTCATTTTTGAGCTGTGTTTCAAGCATCCTGTGATTCAGCTGAGAAAAATTTTGTTGTATGTTCTTCCTTGCTAATTGAATTTCTGAGCTTCACACATTTAACATCCTAATTATGTGAAGGAAGGGTAAAAAACCCCACCTTCCAATACTGACTGTGTACTGAATTAGAGAAACTAAAGCAATATGATAATCGCGTAGTAGAAAAATAATGCAGAGGAGCCTTGGAGAGATGAAGAGTCATGTTGCTTTTAGCAGCATATGGATGACCAGTAAGGCAAAATATGGGACATTTCCTTTGCTAGCATCATGTTTTGGAAACATGATGCAGAAATTAAGAAGAAATCCTTAAAGCTGAGGTGGATTTGGCTGGTGAAAGGGTCAGTTGCAATTTAGTCTGGGCTCTAGAAAATTGATGGATGAGATTAGAAAGTTTTCTGAGACATTTATGAATGTAAAAGTTAAAATGTGAGCGAGGGGAACATGGAGGTTGGCTGTCCCAGTTGCAGAGCTGCAGCCTGTGTGCTGGGTGTGTGAGGATCCCATTAGCAGGTGTCCTGAGCAGCTGAGATGAGCCTTGGCTCCTCCATGGGGGCATTTCCAGGGCATCCAGCACTCAGGGAAGTGGAGCACTCATACCAGCTTTCAGGAAGTAAATTTAGAAATAGAGTTCTGTATCTCACTGTGAGTAAATCCAAAGTCATTCCTCCTCAGGAAGAGCAGGGTGGTGTTACAGGTGATTGCAGTGCCAACCTCTCAGCAATGAGCTTTTTCTGGAGGGTTAGCTGCCTGTCCTTGTTTCAGTTTTAATCTGACTCTGCTGAAAATGTCCAGGTGCAGAGCCCAGCCCTGAGGGATGGTGGTTGTGTTATTCTGACTGGCAGTCTCTAGTTGTTTTCAGAATCCACAATTTCTGACAAAGGAGAATGAACAATGTCCACTAAATCAATTTGAAGTATGTAATGATGGTCTATAATTAAGTCATGATCTCTTTTTAAACTACAGACCTTATAAGAGCCTGACCTTTCAGAATTTAAGGCCTAAACTAAAAGGGATTTACAGAAGTATTTTTTTATGTAACCATTATTTAAATCTTCCACTCTGTAATTAAATTTTGTCTCTTTGCAAAGGAGAATGAACTGTTCCTGAAAAAGCTTCTCATATGCTGAGCAGTATAATTAGAGAACTAGTTCTGCAAATGTCACACAAAAATGACCTTTAATGAAGCAATATCAAATGAAAAAGCTATTAAAGCTATGCAGCTTGAAGAATAGCTAAAAGTCGAATTATTGAAGTGAGTCCTGGGCCTGCTGCTGTTCAGATCCCCCATGTGGGCTCCTTCTTGTGTGAAACAGAGAAAGGATGAGAACAAGTAGTCGTGTGGTGTACTTGGCACAGGAAATTGTGTAAGAGCTTGTGAAGGAAGAATTTCACTTTGTGCCACCACTGGCTGCAGAAAGATGCCAGGATCTGTTACCTACAGGGGCTGTGAAGAAGTAGCTTGTCTTGAAGGACAATCCCTGTTGGAATTACTTCTCTTGGTGTTTTATCTCATGGATATAAAAGCATTTCTCATAAGTCAAAGCACAAGATATACTTTTTAAAACAAATCACAGCATCAAAAATCATGTTGTGAAACACAGACAATATAACGACTCTCAAACTTTTTTGTTGCTCATTGCAGTTTGTCCTTTTTCACATTTACTATGTGCCTAAAGAATTACCTCAGACCAGGCTGATTTTTCCTTAAAGTTTGAGTCTATGTATGTGGAAATATTACTGGGAGGGGAGAAAAAAGAGACCAAGTTAACAAATATTTCTAGCGACCTTTCCAAGAGAAATCTGCCATTTCTGATTCGTGCTGCAACGTGGGATGGAAATTTTTAGGTTGCAATTTTCTTTCATTCTGTATGAGTTTACTGGGGAAAAAAGCACTGCTGGTCTGTCAGAGTCCTCAGACACTTCATGCAGGAAGCTGGCACAAAAAGTTTATTTCACAATGTTTAAGTTTGTGATGATTCATACTGCAGAAGTAGTTAATTTTTTTCCTCCAGATTTCTGCCAAATTGCACTTCTGTGCTAGGGCTGCTCTCATGTCTAAGATCACAGCAGGGATTTGGTTGTCTCCCCTACCAGAGGTAGTGCTGGTCTCCTTTTTGTCCTTGCAGAGAGGAGTGGTCTGTGGATGGAGTGCCACGACTGACAAGTCTCCAGAATTTGGGAGCTGATTTGGTGTCCTGCTCTGGCACAGATTTTCTGTGTGGCCTTCAGCAAGTCTCCTACTGTGTCTGTGCTTTAATGTCTTTATGTGTCCATCTCTCTCAGAAGTGAGAGGGCTGTCCACACAAGGGCTTTGCAAGGTTTTAGGACAGCCTGTGTTGGAATTTCCACAGAGCCCTCAGAGGTTTCACCCTCTGTCCCTGCAGTGCCTGATGCTTCTGAGAGCTCTCAGCCCCAGCTGCTGGGCTGCTGTGAGCTGTGTAAGCACTGTGGTACCCATTGGATGCTTTCCTGCAGGCTAAAATTCCCTTCTCCTGTGTAAAAATAGAGTACTCAGATCTGATCTGCCCTCAAATTGAAAGGAAGGATTTCTGCTTCTCCCCACTGCCCGAGGTAAGATGGACTTTGCCAGCAAGTAACAAATCCACCTTTGCTAATGTGTTTGGGTCAAGGAGCTATTCACAGACCCAGAGCCTAAATTCCTTCTACACCTTGACCTATTTCATCACTATCAGGAGACCATCACAAATGATGTGACAGTAAATGGCTTCAGCCAACAAGCTCTCTAGCAAAATGTAGTTCAATGCATTTTGCTGAAAGGCTTTTCTCCCCAGCTGTACACTTAGCTGGCAGTGTTTTATTTAATCTTATTTACCTCTATTTACTTGATCCAGTAGTGCAAAAGCAAAGCACTTTATGGAGGAAATAGATTTTGTTTGTTTGTTTTTTAAATGAGGAGGGTTTTTTGCCTCTTCAGTCTTGTTTACTTTGAGTTAGTGAATTAGTCTTTGCCTGTAAGTGCCTGAGCTGTCCCATTCAGATTCCTGGGCTTGAAGTCAGGCAATTGCTCCCTTCCTTTGCCAAATCCAGGCCATAAGCACTGGAGCTGTGTGTTTGGGGGGGTGGCTGCCCACAAAATTCTGAGCACTTCAGTCTGTGCTTGCACACTGAGCAGAGCCAGCAGCCAGTGCCAGAGCTGGTGCAGCCAGCTGCTGACTCTGACAGATGTGCCTGGCTTTGCTGTGTGTTTGGGGAGATCTGCACCCAACCAAACAAAATACTGTGCTGGCTTTAGACGTTAGGAGAGACACTGGAACAGATCCCTGACTCACAGAGGTAATTTTCTCCTGTTTCCTCCCCAAGCCTTTGTTTGCCGACTCCTTGAGGGTGGGCTTCTGCTTTGATGTTTTATTGTCTCTCAAATCACTGGTTTTACTTTTAGCACCAGTAATTTTTGGAGTGCTTTGGAGGGAGGGGGGAAGGGAGAAAAAAATAGATGTAGTAATTATTAACGTATTTGGTTGGATTATGAAGTCTCAGAGCTCATTAAAAATGAGAAACCATGGCAACCTCGACAATCCCTCCTACACATATTATATCTACCTAACAATGTGCAAAGTACAGTTAGTGAAGAGAAATAAAGCATAAAGAAAGGGGAAGAAAAAGCATTCACTTTGTATATTGCTATTTTTAATTCTCAGCTCCTGCATACCAGCACACTTGTGCTGGCAGCCCTTCGAACTCTTCCACGTGAAAAATAAGTAACTGATTATTGGATCTCTTCTCAGTATCATTCTTTATTCTCCTGGGATTTATTATGGTGCATTTTTAGTAAAGGACTGATTTCATGGGAGGTTGGTAGCTGAAGAAAGAAAATGTTTCTGTGGTCTTGTCCCCTCCTGAGATATTGGGAGTTTGGGGCAGTCCTGCCTCTCCTTGACTCTGTGGGTCACAGGTATAAATCTAACATCAGTACTGTCATCTATCAAAAGCAAGGTGAAAATGCAGCTCTCTTAAGATCAGTTAAAGGATTTTAGAGAATACTGGGTCTTACATCTTATTGTGCATATTTTCTGTTTTAAAATACAGAACATGTGTATCTGAAACTTAATTAAAGCTGTTACAGTGGTTTGTGTGGACCAAGCTAACAGTGGTAGATAACACAAAAGCCAAGAGGTTGTGACCTCCATCAGACTTTCCTGATAAAGATTTTTCCTTTTCTGTGTCTGCATTGATGCAGGATGTTTTGGTAAAAACTTGGAATAATGACCCTGACATCACACTTGGGCTGCACTGGCCTTCTCAGGAAGTTCTTCCTGTATTCCAGCTTTTCAAAAGGCACACTTTCCATAAGGGTCATTCATCCCAAGCTTATCCACCTTTCCTACACAAAGTGCCTGAATTCAGATTTTTCTGTTGAGTAACACATTAGAATGAAATCCTCCCAGGTAATGTCTGTAGATAGGCATACATTTTTGTGGATAAGTATGGGAGCATTCATTTATATGCACAGCAAGGGCAAAACCTTTATTTAAGCTGGTTAGCTGACTCCTGGTATTTCCTGGTAGGAAAGGAAAGAGCTCCTGGTGCCTGGAGAGCTCTGCAAGGAGAATGTATCAGACAGCACTCTGTGTGGGAGTGCTGAGTGTGCTCACAGTACATGCAGTACCCAACTGAAATAGCACGTTTAGCACCCCAGAGACTGCCTGGGGACACTGATGCTTTCTTTGCAGTGAAAAATAATATTATTTGTTTCAGCAGAAGGCTATTTTTATATTGAGGTGGTGTAGCAACCTGGGGCTAAAGGAACCTGTAGGTTAGCATAGCCACAGGGTCCGAGTGGATGTAAAAATGGGTTAGAGAGATTCTGAGGAACTGTTTTCCCAAATGCTATGCATAGGCAGTTAAGAATCCCGAGTCCAAGGTTAATTAATTTTATTTATCTAATGTGCTATATGCACGCTGTGCTCATGGCAACGGTGTATGGAATTTAGGGGTACACTGAGAGGCAGTTTAGCACCAGGGAGCTGAGCATTAATGACCTGCTCCCCCCTGTGCAGGCCATTACAGCACCTGGGTTTTACTGGCATAAAACCCACAAAGGGATAGAAACTGAAGAGATTTTTACCTCTGTGTGAATTCATAAAATCTGATCATTATTGCCTCCTTAATGGTTTCTTTTTAGCAGAAGTCACTATTGCTTTAGCAAAAGTCACGATGGCTTTTCAAGAAAGGATGAATTCTGCTGGTTTTCCTGCCAGCTTCTTAGGAATGGCATGTTCTGTTCCTTTGCTGAGGGAATAATAACAAAATTATAAGTGTTCATTGTAACTGGAACAACGAGGAAAAAGGGATGGCAATTTGGGATAATAATATTAGAGAATAATATAGAATGTTGTTCTAGTGTGTGTGTAGTCCATTATCACCAGTATTTGGAGTGGTTTGAGAGACTGTGGCTAGGAGTGGAGACAGATCCCTCACCAGATAGGATGGAGTTGCTGATGGCTGATGCAGAAGTTGTGCACTGATAGTTCCATCCTCTGCAGTGTGGTTTTTACTGACTGGCCCAACTCTTTGATTGTGTAAGCCATTATAATTCTTGTTATTATTGAACTATGTAACCCATCTTGATTTTTACATTTGAAAAATTCTTCAGCTACGTGGTCTGTACAGTGAGAAGTAGCCCAGGCTGACTGTACCTCATTTGGGGACATCTTTCCAGTCCTCAGCTTTCAGCATGTGAGCTCCAGTGCTGTTCAGGAGCTGCTTGCTTCCCTTTTCCAAGAGCTATCACTGCTTTCTTAGCTGCAGTTTTTTCTGTGGCCTTAAGTATACTCTGTATTCTGAACTGAGATTTAAGCTGAAGCAATTACTTCAGCTGGTATTTTGCATGATGAATGATTGATGTATATATTGGATTGGTAAGATTTCTTGTCTTATTTTCAATCCTCATTACTCCTGCATTTTTCCTGGTTTTATAATCATAGTTCTTACTTCCTACAGCAACACTAAGCTCCTTGGTGGAAGAGTCAATTCATGCTGAGTCCTGGATGGATTCCCTGGCTGTTGAAGCCAGGTAGGCTTCAAAGATTTAATTTACCATCACAATTTAGCCTCAGAATTTCTGAGGGGCCTTGGAGATCATTTGGCTCAAATGCATACACTTAAAATTAGACAGTTTCAATTACTTAGCCTGGCAAGTACAGGAGTGTTAACTTTTTCTTCTGTTCAGGTCTCATTGGGGGTTCAACCAGATCAGGTTGATTCTCTCTGCAGTACATACTGCTGGGTGGTTAGCAGGAGAGAAACAGATTAAATCATTATATTATTGTGTGGGGATAATTACAGGAGTTCAGGTTTTACTAGTAACCTGTGTTCAGGATTTTCCTATGTGCATAATTACAGCAAAACACTCGAGTTCTTTGCTCTCTGTTGACTGCACTGTGTGATGTCTGGCTAACGAGCTGGCAGCAGCCCCCTCTCACCTTTCAGCATACAGACAGAATATGGAAAGCTGTAGCAGGTTTTAGTCACTTAACTCCTTTAATTCAGTAAAGATGCTGCAGTACAGTGGTGCACTGTAGCTGGTGGAACAGCTAGTTAAGGTGTGGTTGTCAAAATTAGTTAACACATTCATTTTCGATGTGTAACTCTTACTGCTTTTAGGTATTCTAGTTTAAATGGTCAGGTTTTGAGGACAGGGAATATGAAGGGATTTCTGGTTTGGAGCAGCTGTGACCTACAAGCTGGGGAATAATTTAATTAATGAGTAGTTCTGAATGGCTTCCTGGTGTTCACACTTCTCCCCTATTCTTGGTGTAAATGTTTTCTGCCTTAATGTGTACAGTCACCCCCACAGTGCCCCTGGGGGGAACTTCCCAGCTGGTACAGGGAGAGCACGGGGTGACATTTCCACACCCAGGCACACTCTGACTTTTAAAGTGAGTCAGAATGCAGATCTGCAGAATGCAGGATGGGGATGGGACGATGGGGACCATCCCCACGCTGCTTTCTCCTCTCCTTCCAGGAGCATTCCCAGTCTGAAATCGCCCCTTCAGGCCCTGAGGCAAACTGTTCAAAGCATGTCTTTATATTTCCTCTAGATCATGGAACTTCTCTGACACAGAATTATTATTGTGGCACATAATTATGGTTGGATGTCTTCATCATATAATTGCATGATATATAATGAGCAGCAAAAGCTTATTTCCTCTGCTCTTTGAATACTGAACTTCTGAGATTAATTAAGCTGATACTGAAAATGCTTTTAATTATATATGCTGCATAAACAGCACTATTAAGATCAGATGAGAATATTATTGCCTGAACAGTTTCAAATTTTTTTTTTCAAATACTGACTGTGTGTTTTATATTACTGTTTAAAGAAATGTGGGGATTTTTGAGGGGATAAAAACCTCCCCAGATTGTGGGTGGGATACTGAACAAATACCTGAATATTTGCTGAAGCAATCAGCTACTTTGCTCTAATTGCAGTGTATAAAAGCAAGAGACTGCAAAATTTAGAGTATTTTATTTAAGTAAATAAATGCTACCACATATCTAATCCCTAATCTTTGTAGGTAGGAAATTAATGAAGTGTGTTTAGATCCTTCCTTCTAAAGCTACAGCCACCCCAAATCAGACTGATAGTGATGTCAGAAACGACACAATCAGTAGGACAGCATCAATGAATTCCCTGTGCCAGGTTCCTTGTGCAGCAGTGCCCCTCTCCATGGGGCTGGGCTGGCCCTGCACAGCTCCCAGGAGCAGCAATCCCTGCCTGGGGCACAGGAATGGATGGGCTTTATCCAGTGCCAGACATGTGCCACACACCTGCTGGAAACCCCAGGTCAACAGGATTAGGGCTGGGGGCTGGTGACCGAGTTTGTCAGGGAAATTTCAGCACACTGACACCTCTGCTGAAATCACTCAGGTGGAAGAAGGAATCTGAATTTCATAACCCCGAATTAAGGGATGCACTACCAGAATGGAACAGAGATCATGCCATGTTTGGCTTTCAAGAGATATATTGTTAGTATTTTTAAGACTATTCAATATGCAGCAGTAATGTAAATGAGGCCAAAAAATACAGATTTGTGTATTCCACATATTTTTTGGTGTTCATGGACTAAGCATTAGTATCTGTCTAGTCACATCTCTGATGCCCTTTGCAGGGAGGATTTTTAGCATGCCAGCAGAACACGGGCAGAATAAACTTGGACTTTTTGGAATACCATTTGCTCTCTTGTGTTTCTGAAGACTTCAAAGGTTGACTAGGAATTACAGCTCTGTAGGCTGTGCTGCTTTGTGCTGCTGTCTTTATCCATCTGTAGAGCTCCCCATCTCTTCCACAATGGGCATTTTGGTGTCTGTCATGTGCTCAGGAAAATGGACTCATTTATGTTTTCCTGTCCCTCTCACTAGTCATTTGCAACCATTTGTGTATTTGCAGCAAAGAAAACTCAAATTCACTAATTGATGCACAAATACACTCATTTACATGCAATTTGGTGGTTTTTTGGTTTTTTTTAAGAAATGCATCTATTTGCATAAATAAAACCCCTTTCCCAAATATTAGTGTGAACAAAAGCCGTTTTCATGGATGCCAAAAAATGGCTGAATAGAAAAGCCAATGCTGAATTTGCATAATAGCTACTAATTGTTTTCCTTGCTATTACCCTGTCTGTGCTTAATAGGCAATATTGGCTTCTGTTTCCTTTCTGGGTGCAGTTTGATGCAAGAATATTGAGCTACTGTAGGAGATCTTAGTTTAACTTATCTGGTTCCAGGGCCTGGTTCCACCCAGGAGCAGAGCAGTGGCACTGGCAGAACCCAGCGTGTGTCCCCTTGCCAGGAGCTTCCCTCAGTGGGAAGGAGACTAGGAGATTATTTATTCTCAGAAAACATTGTGAGGTTTGGGGGAAATTTCCGTTTTTCTTTGGGGCAAGGAAGATGTATCTTTGTTGCAGCCAACATCTTTGGCTGAATGTTTTGTTCTTTCCAAATAGTGTTGCTAAAGCCTTGAGAGATATTAGGGGAAACACAGTTTAAATTGGCAGTAAATAAATAAACAAATCTCTGCTTTGCTCAAGTATGTTTTATCAATTTCCTTCATTTAGAGATACAGAGAAAAATCTCACGTTTTTACTGTTCTTGGTATTTATTGCAGCATTCCTGTGTTAAAATGTGGAAGTCAATATGGCTCAAGACCATTAAGTCAGACTGAGCTATCAGCTACCTGCAGGAAACACAATCTGGTTTGCTGGGCAGGGATTTATTCAGTAGAGAACTATTGATTCTCCTTATAAAGAAAGGGAAGAAGAGTAAACCAGATATGTTTTATGCTAGAGCAGAAAGGATGATTGCTTTATTTCACGGATGTTTTGCTGCACCTTAATAACTTCTCTGTTAAAAACTAATTGCTTCATTCCAGTGGAGCTGGGGATTCCAGTGTGCCTGCCTGGAGCAGCAGCAGGGAGCAGGGAAGGTGGAACAAGCTGTGCTGCACCTGCAGCATGGCCCCATGGCAGAGGGGCTGCCTGCACTGGGAAACACTTGGGATTATTTAAGCATGCACAGTGAAAGGATTCAGAGAAGCTGCAGATTTAGGGCTTGGAGAAGTCCTGTAAAGCACAGGAGAGAGAAGAATCAAATGGCCTATGTGGAGGATTTATTGGGAAGTGTGACCGAGATCCCTTTTTAACTCAGATTTGTCTGTCAGCATGGGATAAAGCCTGGTTTGTGCTACAGCAGTTATTAATAGAAGAATTACATTTCCTTAGAAAAAGGAGAAGCAAGAGGGTAATTTGGCCAAGTTTGTCTTCCAAAGCAAATTGCAAAGATTTGCAATTAATCTTGAGAGGAATGTGTTGGATTTTTATTTTGAAAACCAAATTATAGAGGGGATCTGCTAAGTTTGTATCATATTTGTTCAAGAACATATACAGAGAGGAGAAAACAGTGTATCTGCATCTGTATACACTCTTGTCACTTAATATTCTGAAATTCCATATTTAAGGATGAAACACTGTATTCAACAGACCCTCATCCTTTTAGGTCCAGTCCAGCTTTGGCAAGCTGGCATTCCTTGTCACTGTTTATTTTCAGAGTGCCAGAGTGGGTTGCAGTGACCTGCCCCGAGTGTGTCTCAGTAAAGGTTTGTCCATCCCTGCTGCAGCCCAGCTTTGTCTGTGCTATCAGGACAGAGAGATCCCAGTAAGGACACCTCCAGTCTCATCTCCAGCACCATTCAGCAATCCAGCCAGTTCTGGGGGTGAGAAGGATTTCTTCCTTTATTTGCAACTTTCTTTCCTTCTCTTGCCTATACTTCCTGCTTTTCACAGCAGTAGTTGTAAAAGAATTTCAGGAAGCGAATCTATTATCAGTCCTTACAGATGTTTCTTCAACTTCTTGCCCCTTTCTGAAGCCAATCTGTTTCCTCTGAAGATGCAGTGCCCCTTTGCAGGGCCCCAGTGGGAGTTCAGCATCCCCTGAGCAGGGCTGTGAGCAGCCTCAGGAACACCCTGGTGAAGTTCTGCTTGGACATGTGCTGCTGTGTTCCTGTCTGCTCAGGAAAAGTGTGACACCGTGGTTTCCTTCGTCAGAAACGTATCTCTGTTGAAAAGGAAACATATTTCCTTTTGCAGAACGGTGTCAAGAAAAGCAGAGGCCATTCAGAGGGTGAGCTGGAAGTGCTGAGTGTGACAGGTCTGTGCCCTGTGCCCCTCTGGGTCAGTGTGCCACCACAGCCATGTCACCCAGCACACACTGCACTGCTGGGGGATGCTGGAAGTGCTGAGTGTGACAGGTCTGTGCCCTGTGCCCCTCTGGGTCAGTGTGCCACCACAGCCATGTCACCCAG
>JAOTQP010000469.1:24577324-24599265 GCA_026413545.1 Cichladusa arquata | reverse complement strand
GCTGCTGCTGCTGCTGAAGACTTCAGGTCCATGGAAGTGTCCAAGAGGACGGCAGAGCAAGGCTTTGGCGACCCCCCCACGCTGCCTCGGCTGCCCCCAGTCCCCCTGCACATCCGCATCCAGCAGGCTCTGGCCAGCCCCCTGCCCGCCCCCAGCAAGGGCGGCGACGGCGAGGACGCGCGGGGCGAGGGGCAGCCCCCACGCCGCTACCCCAAGCCCCTGGAGCCAGGTAGGACCGCGGGGATGGGGAGCAGGAGGAGGGCGATCGGGGAAAACCTCGGCGTCCCCGCTGATCCCCGCCCGCTCCCCGCAGACCTGCCCCCCGGCTATGGCTACCCCGCCGCCGCCATGGGCTACCCCGCGGCGCACTCGGCCGAGCCGGCCGACCCCGACCCCGTGCACGCCGGTTCTCCTCCCGCCGAGCCCGAGCAGTCCCGGACCTTCAGCCCCACGGCCGAGGCGCTGCGGGAGCCGGGCCCCCCGCGGGACCCCTCCCCGGCCGAGGGTCCCGGGGCGCTGCTGCACCGCCACCACCTGCTGCTGCCCCCGGGGCCGCTCTGCGGGGACAGGGGGCCAGCGCCGGCCGCGGGGGGCACCGAGGAGCCCTTCGGGGGGCACCGGGAGCTGGCTCAGGGAGCGCCGGAGCAGCCGGAGCAGCAGCACCCCGTGCCCGAAGCGGGGGGCTCCCCGCTGCCCCCCACTGCTGAGGAGGAGGAGGAAGAAGAGGAGGAGGAGGAGGAGGAAGGCGACAGTGATGGCTCAGAGCCAGAGGGCAGCTGCGATGAGGAGGAGGAGGAGGATGGTGACGTCCCCGGTGGGCACCAGGGCTGCTCGGGTGGGCTGGAGGCGCTGATTGCTGCTGGCATCGACCTGGGGGAGCTGCCGGCGCTTGAGGAACCCGAGGAGCCCCCCCCGGCGCCCCCTTCGCCTGCCCCCCACCCCTCAGGGATCCCCGGCATCGCCCTGCTCAGCGAACTCGCCGACCTGGAGCTGCGCCGGCGCCGCTGTGACCTGGCCAGGGAAGGTTGGTGACACCTGCTGCCCCCAAGTGTCCCCAGCGTGCCCTGGTGACTCCCAGCACCCCTGGTGCTTCCAGTACCCTCCAGTGCCCTTTGTCCTGTGGGGTTGTGGGGCTGCAGGCCGTGCCATGCCGTGCCATGCTGTTCCATGCTGTTCCATGCTGTGCCATGCCGTGCCATGCCGTGCCATGCTGTTCCATGCTGTGCCATGCTGTGCCATGCCATGCCATGCCATGCCATGCCGTTCCATGCTGTGCCATGCTGTGCCATGCCGTGCCATGCTGTTCCCTGCCGTTCCATGCTGTTCCATGCCGTGCCATGCCATGCCATGCCGTTCCATGCCGTTCCATGCTGTTCCATTCTGTGCCATGCTGTGCCCCTCTCACAGCCAGGGCTCGGCTCCAGTGCTGGCTCCAGGCAGGCGCTGGGATTCCCTCCCAGCTGGGCTTCCCCAGGGAATCCCGGAGGCCCCAGGAGGGATGGCCGAACAACCTGGCACATCCCCAGCCCTGCAGGCGGGAGGGGGGGAGCCCGGGGGGGAACCGTGCTGGGTTCAGGTGGGGGCACCGTGGGGTGAGATGGATGGGGTGGTGGGATGGGTACAGGGTTAGATGTGGCACATCACCATGGCCCTCCCAGCCGGGGGTCTGCTCCGGTGTCCCCCAGCCCTGCAGGAAACAGTGCAGGGCTCCAGGATGTCCATCCTTACTGACCCCTTGCTGTCCCCACAGGTGAGGATGAGGAGCTGCTGGCCTTCAACCTGCAGAACCTGGCCACGGTGGCAGCTGCCTGGTCGCTGGTGGAGGCAGCAGGGCGGGAGGGCAGCCCCCCTGCCCTCAGCCCCCTTCCCGTGTCCCCCCCGCCCCGTGCCCGCGTCCCCCGCCGCAAGTACACCTGGACCCCCAAAACCAAGGCCGTGAGTGTCTCCTGGAGTGGGTGGGAAGGGGGATGAGCTGTGCCCAGTCTCAGCCCTGGCTTTGAGGCACTGCCAGCTGTGCCCAAACCCCCCCTGGCCCCCCAGGTGTGCCCGCTGAAGGCGGCCATGGAGCAGCTGAACACGCAGGAGGTGGAGGTGCGGATGCGCCTGGCCGAGCTCCAGCGCCGCTACAAGGAGAAGCAGCGGGAGCTGGTGAGGCTGCAGCGGCGCCACGACCACGAGTACGTCCCTGTGTCCCCATCCCTGTCCCTGCCTGTGTCCCTGTCCCTGTCCTTGTCCCTGTCCCCATCCCTGTCCCTGTCCCCATCCCTGTCTTTGTCCTCATCCCTGTCCCTGTCTCCATCCCTGTCCCTATCCCTGTCCCCATCCCTGTCCCTGTCCCCATCCCTGTCTTTGTCCCCATCCCTGTCCCTGTCTGCATCCCTGTCCCTGTCCCTGTCCCCGTCCCCATCCCTGTCCCCAGGAACAGGGGCAGCACTGGCAGCCATCTGTGCTTTGAGGCTGGTCCTGGCCCTGGCCCGGTGGCCCCAGGGCTCTGCTGACGGTGGCCCCGGGGCTCTGCTGACGGTGGCCCCGGGGCTCTGCTGACGGTGGCCCCGGTGTCCCCGCCCTGCAGGCGTGACGAGAGCTCCCGCAGCCCCGCACGGCGCGGGCCGGGCCGGCCGAGGAAGAGGAAACACTCCAGTGCCCTGGGCAGGGCTGAGAGCCGCAAGGTCAAGTGAGTGACTGCTGCCTAGTGTCCCCCCTCTTGGCCCAGGGGAAAAAATTAATCTGCAGGTTTTATGTCACAAAATGTTAGTGAGAGAGGAGGGGGAGCCAGCCAGGGTCGGGTCTGGACCCTTCTGGGGGATGCAGGGTGAAGCTGAGGGGTGCAGGATCCCCCCCAAGGGGTGCAGGGTCCCCCTGGGTGCCCTGTGCCCACACTGTGCCCCCCCAGGGCAGTGAAGACCAGCCTGTCCCTGCTGTGTGCTGAGCTGCGGGGGGACCCCGAGCCCCAGAAGAAGAGGAGCAAACTGGCAGGGGGGACCTTCAGCAGCCTGCAGGGCTCCCCGGTGAGTTCCATGGGGTCTGGGGGTGTGCTACCCCCAACTCCCCCTGAGTCCCCCCAGTGTGGGATTCTCTGCCCTGTGTGGTGACTCTTGGGGTGTCACAGCTGAAGCAGAAGGTGAAGGGCAAGGGGTTGCCCCCTGGGCTCAGCCCCTTCCGCCGGAGGGACCCCAACCCCGGTGCCCGCATCCAGAAGAAGCTGAACCGGCCCAAGGGCTCCAAGGGCTCAAAGTACCAGGGGCAGGACCCCAGTCCCCGGCAGCCCCCCCACTTCAGAGGTAAGGTGGGCACAGGGATGGGGTGTGGGGTTGGGATAGGGGTGTGAGATTGGGATGGGGGTGATGGGGTAAGGTCCAGAACGGGGTACAGGGTGGGATGGGGATCTGGTTATGAGGTGATGTGGGATCTGGCATGGGGATGGAGATGTGAGGTTGAGGTGGGGGTTTTCGGGTCTGGCACGGGCATGGAGATGTGAGGTTGGGGTGGGGGTTTTGGGGTCTGGCACGGGGTTCACGGTCGAAGTTGGGGATGCAGGGGCCAGCCACAGTTCTGGGAGGGCAGCACAGATGTGGGGGTGGCTCATGCCTGGGGGTCACACATAGCCTCAACTCACCTCATTCTCAGCCCTGTGTGCAGGAGTCCCTCACCGCTGTCCTCTCCCCTTGCAGACGAGCCTGAGGGTGACACTGACAGCGAGGAGGGGGACGAGGAGCCAGGGCTGTCACTGCCCACAGGGCCAGTGGCTGTGCTGGGGCCCTCCCCATCCTCCGTGGTGAAGATGGAGGCCAACGAGAAGGCCAAGAAGAAAAAGGAAAGGCAGGGGCTGCTAGGTAATGGGACTCATCCCGGGAATGCCAATGGGCACAGGGCAGGGAGAGGGGCACGTGCTGGGACTGGGGGGGCAAGTGTGAGGTGCTGCAAGCCTGGGCCTCCATGGGGTCCCCAGAGCCCTGTCACCCCATGGGCAGCCCTGACCCCTCTCCCCACAGGTCCCTGCCGCCTGGGCAGCCCCGAGGGCGAGGTGAAGATCAAGCGGCGGCCGGTGAAGCCGGGGGGCGCCGGGAAGCTGGAGAAGGTTCCGGGCCGGCGGAAGGCGGGGGGCTGCCCCGAGGGCAGCAAGAAGAAGCTGAAAGCCAAGGCCAAGGAGAGCCTGAGGCCCCCAGCCCCCGGCGGCCCCAGCCCCCCGGGACCCCCCAGCAGCCTCTTTGGGGGCACCGACCCCCGGCTGTTGGGGCCACGGGACGAGGGGGCTCGGCTGGGAGAGAGGGGCAAGAAGGGCACCCGCAAGAGCAAAGGGCTGCAGGCAGCCCTCAGGGTGAGTGGGGGCTGGGGTGGGGACAGGGAGATGTAGCATCTGCACGGGCTGGGGCCCCTAATGGGGCCAGGGCAGGTAGGGGCTGGGGTTACTGGGGGGTTCCAGTGAGATGTGGGTGCAGGTTTTTGGGGGTGGTTGTGGGGTACTGATGGGACTATGGGGTGCAGAGGGATGGAGGCAGGTTTTGCACAGGGTGTGGGTGCTGGTAGAGCTGAGGGGGCACCAGTGCAGGGATTGGAGTGGTGGGGGGCAGTGGTGAGCCCTGGGGGGACACAGGGGGGTCATTGGCCAGCCCTGACCTCCCCGTGCAGCGCAAGAATGGGGCACTCTCACTGGCCCTCTCCCCCCGGAGCGCCAAGACCATCCTGAGCAAGGGCAAGAAACTGGCCAAGGTCAAGAGCAAAGTGGCCACTAAACAGGTGAGACCGGTGGGGGTGCCCTCCACCTTGGCACGGCCCCCTTTGCCCCCCATGATCAAGTCAGTTGGGACATTTAATTTTTGTGTAGTCACTCAGCAAAGATCAAGGTAAATGCTTTATCCTCTGCAGTTTTTAATTTCCTGCAGGTGAGTGACAGCTCCATTAATCCTTTCCTGTGTCATGCTCAGCAGGGCTCACATCCCCATGAACCTTTTTGCCCTTGTGTCCCAGCCTGCTTGGTTTGGGGGGGGTGCAGTGAGGTGCCAGGGGGAGGCATTGGAGCTATTGGTGCAAACACCTCATGGACTCAGATTCTCTAGAGAGCAGAAGGAATTGCTTTACTTGAATCTCCTCATTCAGCATGAAAAAACCATTATGGCCTAAAAAAATCAAAATTTAAAAATGCAGTCTGGAGTCAAGATTGATCATCCTGTGTTTAAGTCATGGTGATTTCAATGATGAGATATTATTATTATTATTATTATTATTATTATTATTATTACAAGTATTGAGGAATTCTATTCTCCAAAATGCATCTCTTAATTTAGCATTCAGCAATCACCAGTTCTCTCTAAATCTGTGGTATCTTGCCTACATTTTTAACCAATATAACGTAAACCTATGACATAAAGAGGCAGGAATAGCAGGATCAGTAAAGAGCTAAATTCAGATTAAAGTCTCTTGGTATCTTTCACTTTTGTCTGTATGCCATTGGTATAAATTATCATTATCATAATTAAACAAAAAAGGCACTGTGTGAGTTCTGTATTCCCTTGATGATGCCACAGAAACAATATGCATGAAATAAATGTGATAGTTGCTATAAAGTCAACTTCCACAGTAGCTTTTAAAGTTTGCTGTAAAGTTTTGGCAGTTGTGATGTTCATAGTGAATTCATCTCTTGCTTTTTAGTTCATTGTATATTTTGAAGCTATAAAATTAATATTTACAGCTATGTTATTGTATTGCTGTGTTACTTGTTACTGTATTAATGGACAGCTCATCATAAGTAGAAATAACATTGTATTCTCCTACAGCTTACTTAGTCAATGTTATTTATTTCTATTATATTATTTCAGAAATCCTCCCCTTAACAGCTCTTGGAAATTTGTAAATATTCTGCTGCTTTTGGGCAGGACTTAAAATGCTCAGTAACTTCAGAATTCCAGACCAGCTTCCCTTTGCTGTTAGAATATGTGAGCTACACATACTTTTAAATAAAACTGGTCAATGTGTAAAGCAGAGTGTCTTAACACATTGTACGAAATGTGGTATTTTACACAACATTTTACTCCAAGGAGATATAATTCATTTAAACCCTTGATGATTTTGTATTTGCCTCTTATTGTCTCTCAAAAACTGTAAGTCTGTTTTGACAAGAATTTTAAACAGAACACTAATAGCATGGTAATTCTGCTCAGAAGCTGACAGTGCACAACTGGCATTGGGATAACCCCTTTCCCTGGCTGGAATTACAATCAGCCTTCAAAACCAGTGTTGTTTAGGAGACATTGTTAATCTGCATCGTGCTTACTCACTTGAACAATAAGATCAGTTCAGGATTCCCTCAGGCAGGGTGTAGTAATGATTGGTCACTTGCAGGAAAGGACATTTCCATTTATTAGTTTTTGCTTTGTAACAGGGACTTGGGCTTCAGCAATTGTACATTTTGAACACACAGTGTTTCATCTGGTAGAATTTTTCCCAATGCATTTGTGTTCCACGAGTTTTGCAGCAGAATTGTCAAGGCTCCAGAGCTACATCAAAGACTTTTCTGGGTGGCAAAAGAAAGAGTCTGTTATCCAAGGGGGGAGGATGATGGGGAGACCATTATAGCTTGGAGACATTTTAAAAGGCTGTAGAGGAAACATGGGAGATCTCAGTGTAGAACACCTCGTGCAGCATGTCATGTGGCACAAGTGAAACAGGGACAGGCCTTTGAGAAACTCCTTTATCCTAGGAGGGAGGAAGTGGATCTGCAATTCTCCCTGACAAGGGTCAGATCCCAAATTAGTCTTTGAGTCTTTGTGCTTTCATACTTCTTTCTGCTGTCTTGATGTCACCTGAGCAAACAGCCCGGACTGATAGCAGGGCTTAGCTGGATGTTTGCAGCTCCTTCTGCCCTTCCATCTGCTCACAGGTCATATGGATTTCTGATGTCACTTTATAGCAATGGTTTCTGGGCTATGGTAACTTCATTATTAGCAGTGTCGAGCAGAATATCAAAGGAAAATTGGAGGAAAAAAAGAATTTGAAGGCAGGGCCTGACTGTGTGTTATTTTTAGCACTTTTTGGAGTGACTGTTCTTAACTGCCAGGAGCTGACAAGCAGGAGAAACACAGTGTGAATCAAGATGTTCACTTGTCATCTGTTCACATGTTTAATTTGTGAATTTGACATGCAAATGGTTCCTGTGCCACTGGTGTTGATGTGGCTGAGTGATGTACCAGCCGTGCTGGTGCCTCAGAGAAGCTCTTTGGGGGCTGGGGTCTCACAGAAATGGGGGTTCTGGCCATGGCCTGGAGGCCCTGTGGGGCTGGCATGAGGCATCCTCATTTACCAAGGCAGGACATCCTAATGTGTGTTAGTTCCCTGTTGTGAGCCTGCTTTACAATTTTTATAATAAAAATAGAGAAAGAAATCCCAAGAGGAGTTTTCAAAAGTAGGCGGTATTTTTATCTATGCTGAAAGTGGGAAAATAGTCAAAAACCTCCCAAAGAGAATGAATACTTCTCACTCTCCAGAAGGCTCCAAGATGTTCAGCAGGAGACAAAACGTTCACTTGAGTGAGATCCTTATTTCCAGGTTCCCCCACAACGGGGTGTGGTGCCCACCTAGCCTGGGCATGACAGCTCCAGTGTCCCATGGCAGAGTGACCACCACAGGAGAGAGGGGACTTGTCACACAGAGCAGAGGGAGAGGCATTAAAATCAACAACTGTACCGGGAAAGGAAACTGAATACATTTGTCAAATAGTAGAGATAGAAAAGGAGGAGGAGAGTAACTAGGAGAAAGAATGCATGGAGATAGATTATTGCAAGAGAATGAAGGAAGCCACAAGGGAAAAGTGAGTTGAAATCAGAGATAAAGGGGGTGAATTTAGTGAGGAAAACAACCATACCTCACTGAGTCTGGAAATCAGAATGTCAAGCTGTTGTGTTAAGAGGTTTAATAGTTCTATGATGTGCTTTGTGGCATGTACCAGCAATCCCATACAGTCAAAAAGACAATAGAAATGTTTTCCCTTGCCAGTTTTTCCCAAGGCTTTCTGGTTTTTAACACTTTCTTGTCTATGCTATTTTTCCATACAGTTACAAGATTTCCCAGTATAATGTGTGTGAGGGCTGAACAATGGGAACAAGTGGGGTCTAACGGGCTCTGTCCAAGAGTAATCAGTGTGTGTAAATGCTAGAGCTGGCAAGATCCAGCAGCAAAGCTGCAGAGTGGCACGGTATCCTTTATTCCTGCCCTGGTGTCCCTCATGGCTCTGGTGGATGGCGAGGAGGGGGCGAGATTCCTGAGCTGCAAAATGTTCAGGGTGACTCACAGCAAGGATTTACTCTCCCACCTACATACACACTGCTCTTGGTGCAGTTTTGTGTGATATTTTTGTCTGGTTGTGGCCCGTGGCCTGGGTTTAGTGCATGGCTTGTGCTGCAGGAGGAGGGCCCAGCCCCTGGGGCTCCCTGCTGGCTCTGCTGGGGACAGAAAGCTCCACTGCCCCTGGCCTGACACTCGGCAGATTCTTGTGCTTGGTTCTGGCTTTTTATCTGAAACAGCTCCCACATTTTTGTGGAGTAGTGGGGAAAAAGTTCCATTGCCTCAGCCCCTTCTGATAGGGATGTTATTCCAAAAGCCTCAGCAGCTGATCTGGCCAAGGCACAGGAAAACGTGCTGTATTCCATAGTACAGCTGGGCTCCAATTCTACTGGACTTTTTAAAGCACTGGTTTAACATTTTCTTCTGTGATTCAAGTTAGCTTTAGAATTCTGACAACAGCTGTTGCTTAATGGAGAAGTGGCAAACAGATTTTAAAATCCAAGACATTTTCCTTCTCAAATCACTTACATTCTTCCTACAGTACCTAAAATGATCATAAGGGTTGCTGCTGGCTCATAGAGCTAATGAATTGGATTTTAAACTCTGTATTTGCTACAGCTTATGGCCCCTAATTTAGAAGATATATGAAGTGTGGAAAATGGGTATAGAAACAATTCTCCTCTATTTGCATTCCCTTGTCTGATGATATGTAAGGGGCTGATTTTAAAAAACTCTTTTCTAAGTTCAATATATGAAGGCATGGGCATATACTGCTTTGTTATTGTTGTTATAAACAGACAGTAAAAAAAATTCCACTTCCCTTGGAAAGTATTATATTAGTAAAACTAACTGTTGCAAAGTGAGCAAAATATTTCTTTAAAAATATCAGATGGGCTTGATTTTGTGAAGGGCTAAACCTTCAGTGCTGTATTGGCCTTGCACTGCTTTATTATTTTTGTATCCCAGTAATTCCAGAGGCTTCAGATGGAATCAAGATCCCTGTGTGCTGTTCCCTTCATAAGCTTAAGAATCAAGATCATCAGAGTGGTACCTTAATAAAATCTTGTCATTTAAATTGTACTTAAGGTGATCAGTAAAATCAGGCTGTGGCAGTCAGCGTTCATCTCCCTGTAGGTGTTTTCTTAATTAGTGCACATGGGCCACTTCTCTTTGTATTTAGTTCCAGTGGAGCAGAGCAGGGGCTTTCCAGAGCAGCTGGGTGCTCAGGATCCCTCACTGGGAAACCCCAGTGTGAGTCTGTGGCTTCTTGTGGGGTGGCAGCTCTGCAGATGTGTGGCTTTGGGGCTGGGTTCTGCAGCAGACACCACGTTAGTGCTGCAGAGCAGAATCCATTCATCCTGAATGAAGTGTTGCTGTGGGGTGCTGTAGCCTGTACCCTCACTGGTGGGAATGAGGATTTCATTTCAACCCCAGACATGAATTATATATTTATCACTAGCTAAGCAGCTCAATAGCCAACAAATCTCTTCTTTCTTTTGCTTTCTTTCTTTTTTTTTTTCAATACTTTATTTCCTTCTTATCAAAGTGTATGACTACTGCAGGTCCCTCATGTGAAAACCAGAGATCTGACTGTGCTGTCTGGGGATGGGAGGATTAATGACTCATGCTAATTGTATGCTTGGAATATGCTGTTTGGAAGACTGTAAATATCTACGATCAACTGGAATGATCTGAAGTTAATTCTGAAGTTAATGCCCTGGCTGGGCATTTCAATTCTCTGCAGAACTGGAAGTACCAAGGTTTTTGTGGGACCTGTCTGAAGACACAGTTCCCTCCTCTTCTTCTCCCAGACCATAGAGCACCAAGAGATGATTAACAATCTCTGCTAAAGCAAGAATTTGGAAGTGATACAAGCTGTCAGCTCAGTGGGACAGAGTGGGAGCTGTGCTTCTCCTCAGAGACCTTGGCACTGGCGGCGACCGCCTGCCAGCCCTCAGTCCTGTCATTAGTTCTGCTTGTCTAACGAGATTTTCCCTCGGCTCCTGTGGCTGCTGGTGGCATCAGCCATGCCCCAGCTGGCTGCTGAATGTGCTCCCCTCCCCTCCTTGCTGGGGCCAGCAGAGCCACAGCCATGGGCCTGGCCTGCCTGGAGAGCCTCCCCAGCTGCCTTCCCCTCAGAGCCCCTGCCCGCCAAGGGCTCGGCACTTCCCAAACTTCCACACTGCTCTAACTTCAAACTTGGCTTTTGTGGCTCCCAAACCCTGCCCTGCCCTCTGCCCTGGCTTTGGTTTGCAGCCATGCAGCCCTGGTGTTGTCAGCATTCCATGGAGTAAGGCATAAAACGCTGACAACCTGGCATTTTTTCCTGCTACTCTGTAATTTAAAGCTAAATATGGATCTGGGTCTGCCTTGGCTTGTTTTGGAATTGCCTCTTAGTTATTTTGGCACCGCTTCCCACCAGTGTAGTAGGCTGCCATGTGTATAGACTGTTATCTGTCATGGATGTGGCTCACTGTTCACTTCAAACAGTACCTAGATTACAATCAATCCCTGAAACACAACCTGAGTTTCTGTATGGCCCTGCTGGCAGAGCCCTCCTGAAGCTGCCCCAGGACCTCACTCTCAGCAAGCACTCCCCAGTCCCTTGGAATTCACACAAGGTGGCACTCTCAGGTATTGTCACTGCCGGGTTCACGTCACTTGGCTCTTAGAATTCCTACTTAACCCAACAGACTTTGTTTCCCAAATGATTCCAGAACTCGTCTGCTTCAGTGAGATGCCTTTTAGGTATAATGAGTAAGAAAATGTAACCAAGATGTGACTGAGTCAAGCCAAACCGCAGGACCAGGAGCGTGTGGAATTCAGGCCCTGCTCAGAGTATCAATTCCTCCTTTTTCAGAGAAAGAGTCCAACACCCCCCTGCTTTTGCTGGTTTTGTTAGCACAGTGTATGTGTTAGTAACTTGTTGCTTAGATGTTTGTTGAGTCAGATGTCATCTCTAAATATGTGGATAGTGCTAGAACATAAGTAGAAGGATTCATCCTCTGCACATGCCTTGGGTGGTGGGTAAGCTGAGCATTTTGAAGATGTATCACTGGTTATACAGTATGAAAACTTTTCACCAAGTTAGTGATTTCTGGGAGTTTGGATGGATCATTTTCTCTCATTTCTCAGCTCAGATGAAGGCGGCCAGATTCCAGAAGATGATAACATTTTCAGTGAAAAGTTACTGACAGTTTAATAGAGAGAATAAATTTGTAGTTGCAACACTCACAATAGCAAAAATGGGAGTGTTTTTTATTCTGATAATAGAAGCAGCATTGTCAAAAATATCGATGTGGGAAAGCTCTTGTGAGTGCTATCAGTAGGGAATTTTCTGAGGAAAAATTATAGGCTTTGGCTGGTGCCTAGAATGGATAAATCCCCTCTTCATTGGACACCATTGCTCAATGCAGCTTCAATATTTGCAGTTCAACACCTACAAGAAACTCAGGATTTTTCTTAGGGACAAAATGGTCCCATTCCAGCATTCACAGAGCAGTGCTCACAGCTGTCATATTGAGTTTCCAAGTGCATTTAATTTTGTTCTTTGCTTGGAATGTAGAGAGGACTGGCCTTGGTGAGTCCTGTAACTGCTCATGGAGCACTTGCTCTTTGCTCCTTCCTACTCTGCTTTAGGAATTAACCTGGACAGCCCCTGCTATTCCCAGAGTTCCCTGCTGGTGGATTGAACATAAAACTGACATTGGGGCACGGTGAAGGGCCTGTTTGTGGTTGCACTTTGCTGCATCCCAGCTCACACTGCAAACAGAGTCACATCAGGTGACTTTGCAGTGGATGCAGGGCAGCAGATGCATGTCTCATTGTAATTTCAGCTTTACCAGCTTTCTGTGTTTCAGAGCATATCAGTCCTGCTCTTTGGACACGTGTAGTACTTAAATGTTTCCCAACCAGTTCTCCTGAGGCACAGCATCCCTCAGTTCCATGAGATGCTCCAGCATTTACACAGTACATTTCCTTCCTGTCGCAACATCCCCGAGCTATTTCTTCAGAGACAGATTGTTTGAGTTTCTGCAAGTCAAAGAATGTTCAGTACTGCAGAAGAATCACTGAAGCTGCCATCACAGGGTACTGCTGGCTGCACACACCACATTCTGTTCATTTCTTTCACCTCCCAAAACCTATTTGGAAAGCGCCCTTGGAATGCTTTAAAAATGTTAACACGTTGTCAGTCACTATGCTGTCAGAGCTGTTCATTTGTCCTTTCTTGCTTACTTGGAGCTTGGAAATGATTAAAGAATGGAGCTGTTCCAGAAGCTTGTAAATACTGACAGCTTTTTCTCTGCTCCCAGCTCCCAATAGGTTTGGCCAAACTCAACAGTAGTGAGCAAATACACAGGTAGTTCATGTGCCCAACTTTCTCCCTGGTTTTATATCTAATTCCCTGCTGGAATAGATGCCACACATTGTTTGGAGTGCAGCTCTGTGTGCCAGGTACAGAAGTTCTGGGGAGAAAATGGATGCTCCCTCTGAGCCCTCAGGTGCTCCCAGAGGTGCCACATCTGCCCTGGGCTGGCCACGCTGCCTGCAGAGCTCTGGCTCTTTCCTTGCTCCTTCTCCAGGTGCTGTGAAATCACCATCCATAACAGCTGATGTCCACTGGAGAAATAACCTCTTTCTTTAAACAGCCCTTTTGCTATTGGAGGTCATATGTTTTCTGGGAGAATCCAAGCAATGTTTTTATCACAGTCAAGAAGTGATGAGGAAGAAGCTCTGGAAGAGTGAATAGAATGGATCTCTGTCACATTAGCAGCGTTCTCCCCCTCTCATGATCTCAAACATGGTATTTGATGTTGTCCCAGAACAAAGGTGGCCTTCAGCAGGGCACCAGGCAAGGCAGAGCTGTAGTTTGTGGTGCATCAGCCACACTTCCCATGGCTCTGGCAGGGAGGGCAGGGCTGGCTCACGAGCTGGGCACATGATAAGGGACAGGGAGAGCTTTATTTGTTGTTTGTGTCTCTGGCAGCCACCAGGAGAAGGAGCAGCTCAGCTGCCTTGCCTTGCCCGAGGGGTGACTCCAGAGCTCCCTCCTGTGCACAGCAGTGATCTCTGAGCTGGGATTCCACAGCAAGGTGTCCGTGCAGAGACAGTCCATCCACCCCTTCCCTCTGCTGAATGCACAGCCAGGGCAGGAGAGCTCCATTCTGCACAACCCAAATGTTCTCTAACTCTTCAAAGGATTTCCTGTGCCAAAATAATTTGGACATATGTATTTGAGCATTGAAAACAATAGTTCTGTTACCTTGTTTTTCCATACAAAATTGAAGTTTGAATACACAGCTTCCTTGAATACCTACGTGTGGTTTTTATACAGAAACATCAAGGGATTGTTTTATTTTTTCTGAACTTTGAGGTACATTGTCTGACCTCAACAGACAATGTGCTCAACCAAAAGAGCAGCAAACACTGAAATGGATGTGAAAGGACAGTGCAGAGCAGCTCAGCCCTCCAAGGCCTGCCCGTGTGCAGTGCTCTGTGCCATAAACACGCCGTGTGCTCAGCCCCAGTTGTCAGAGCTCCTGTGCCTGTGCACTGGAGACTTGGGAGCAGATGGTGCTGGAGCTGTGCCACGGACAAGGTTTGCACATGTGAGTTTCTACACTGAGACAAATCAGCTCAAAAGGGAGTTCATGTTACCCTGGCTGCTTGGTGCAACTCTGCAAGAACTTCTTCAGGTGTTGGCAGGAAATGAGGCTTTTACTCCCACTCTGAGAGTTTGGAAAAATTTCCAGACTGTTTTGAAACCCCACAATAACCAGGAGTTTGGTATAACATGGAATGATGTCTCAACCCTAAACTCACTCATTGCAAGTCCATCAAATGGCCATTAAGGATTCTGCAGTGTGAAAGCTGCTAGGAACAACCTCTCTGAAAGGAAATAGCTCTTTGTTTGCTTCCACCCTCAGATCCAGTTTTCTTTGAAGGGAAAAGCAAGAGTTATAATTTTTTTACATTTCATCTCCTTGCATGACAGATCAGGTTTTTTAAGAATCTTTGGTGAAGGATCCCAAGAACAGCATTTTGAAAATGCATGTGCATTTCCCAGGGAGGTTCATCCCCCGTGGCCTCAGCCCTGACATGAAATGGTGTGAGCAGCTTGCAGTGCCCATTGCTCCCCACATCCAAAAGGCCAGGTTTAATAGGAAAAAGGCTTATGACCTTTAAACACCTACTGGTTATGAATGTGATAATAGAATATTGAATATTACGTGTTTTGACACTAGGCCTTCTCTCTGATGGCGTGAGATCTCAGCAGCTGGAGATAAAGTCAGTGGTGGTGGTCCTGGAGCTCACTGTTATGAATAGAAAAAAGATCAAATTCATAACTGATTAAAACAAAGCTAAAAGCTAAGTTTATGCAACACTGACCAGAATGAAAAATGAAATTCCAGTGTCTGTCAATTTGCAGTGTTTACACACTGTTAATCATCTCCAGCAGGCAGAAAGTAGTTTTATTTTAAAACCTTTTGTGTGTTTTTATTTAAAATATAAATATGGATGAAATATGTAATGTTCAAAACTTACCCTAAAACATCTGGAGGCCACAAAAGAAAAAAAATAGCTCAGTCCTTTCTAAAGATGAGCCCAGCTTTGCCAATTGGCCATTGGAAAGGAGTGGCTGGGCTTCCTGGGCCACCCTCAGCAGGGACCCAGCCAGGCTCTGCAGCTCCAGCAGTCTCTGCTCTGGGGACACTGAGCAGGGCATTTTAACTGCTCAGTCTCAAATCTCCTGTGCTTTCACAATATCAACCCTGAGCAACAGAATCAGCAGGTCATTCACATACAGGGTAATTTGGACAGCTTTGGGAAGGTTTGGACATTTTCATAATGTGCAGATAAAATATTCTTTCTTTGTGTCACTTTTAAAGATGAACCAAAGCAGTTTGCAGTTCAGAATTGACTGCAACCTGTATCTTTTGTTCTTGGCAAAGAGCTTAGGGCAGCCCCAGTAACCCAGATCTGGGCACAGCCACTGCCCAGAGGCTCAGTGCTGAGTAACCCAACTGTAATTAATGGCAGAAAATCCCCAGGGTGTGAATTCCCAGCAAGCATGAAGGGATTACAGCCCAGCCCTTGGTGATGGAATGATCGAGTCAGAGTGCACAACCTTTCAACCAGTGTGCTGCCTAGCAGCAGACCTGTGGATACAGGTACTAGTTGTGCATTTTTGGTTTGTCTCTGTACAAACTTTTAACAGGACCATCCCCATTCTCAGCCTCTCTTCAGTATTGAACTGTTCAGTGTTAAATAAAATTGGTGAATATGAGTATTTTATACATACAAAGTAAGAAATTCAGGATATTAAAATCAGGAAGTAGCTGGGGGTTTATAAGATGCCTGAGAATTCAGCTTAATGCTGAATATGAAGAGTAATACTCATAGAAAGTGAGTAAGTACAACCAACAGCATATCAGGAGTTTAGTCTAGGTGAAGGTGAAAATGATAATCCACAGACTTGTGTGTTCCTTTTGCCAGCACAAACTCTGCCTCGGCAGGGCTTTGTTCCCCTGCTTTCCCTGCTGCTGCTCGCTGTCTCCTGGGTGCTTTGGCTGTGAACACAAGCAATATTTACCCAAATGTCACGCCTAATTGCACGTGCTAATGCTCTGTGCATGAGATGAGCAGTACAAAGGAGCTTCCTTTCACCTAGTCCGACAGCACAGAACAGCTCAAGATGCAACCTACATTTTACAGGGTGGAACTAAGATTAAAGGGCAATTTTTCATGTAGATAAATACACTTATCCAGCTTTATTCTGCTGACAGCAGCGTTTTCAGGCTGGGACATACCTGATTGTACTGGAGTGTGGTTTAGAACAATATTCACTCCAGAAAAAAGCTTTTAGATCTCAAAATGCTGGAGAGTATTCTTCGTGGGAAGGTAGGAACCTGGAGGCTGTTTGACAATGCTGTGCACATCCTCATGCTTAGACTCAGTTGTTTAAAGCAACAGGATCAAGTGCTGGGTCTGATAAGCTCAAAAGGCATCTTTTGCCATAAAGCCCAACAATTCAAACCCAAGAATGTCACTGTGGTCTATTTTTGAAAATGTCTGATCACCAATTGCTCATAAAAGTGAGAGGAATGTCTTTACAAACAAGCTGTAGATCTGCTGGTAGAAAAGGCCAGCACTGAGAGATGAAAGAAACTATGGGATGGATTCACTGATTGATGAATGGAAAAAGATATTTGCCTTTACAAACAAACTGTAGGTTTGCTGATAAATGAAACTGGATATTGGAAGATGAAAGAAGCAATTGGGGAAAACTATGAATTCTGTAAGATTTAAAAATTAAAAAGAAGGGTATACATTAGCGGGGAATCTCAGGTATCAGGTGTTCTGGGAAGTCTGTACCTCTCAAGTACCTCAGCCAATGCGGAAAGAGAGAGGGAAATGTGACCGGGAAATTAGGATAAAAAGGAGGCTGCATCCTCCAAAATATTGAGAGATCCCAGGGAAAGACCCCATGGCCTCTCCCTTTATTCAAATAAAGCAAAAAGGACTCCTCTGTCTCCTTTTTGGACATAAACATCAGGTGTTTGTGGATTAATTTTCCTGACCATAGGGGCCACTGGCTCACCCATACTGGCTCAGAAGTTTTCGAAGTCAGTTTGAGAGTGCTACACATTCCAGCAATCCCAAGGCAAAATTTGACTTCATAAAAACTCTCCAGTGAGCTAATACATCCCTCCCACACAAAACCAGGTGGACAGACATTACAAAAGGTTAAATTGTAGCAATGCGTCTTTTGGATTCTGTTATCTGTACCAAATGTTGGCTTTATAAGCTTTAACTACATACCCCCACGCTTGAGAGCATCTGAGGCACAGTTGTTAATGACCAATCATTGGGCCACTGGCTTTTAGAGACAAATTCCTTCTGCACAATGTCAATGAGGCCTGTTAAGACTATGCCCTTGCCTTTCAGAAATACTTTGCATTGGCATGTGGGATGCTGAGATGTAATATGCGGTGTCCAAAGAATTTGTGGAATGCCTGTTGAACCAAACTCACCTTCCCACTTTTCAGCTATCAAGGGAGCAGAAAGGGGTGCTGCTGGGAAAGGTACAGGTTGGGCTATTTTGGTCCCAGCCAGGACCATACAGGGCAGCTGGGGGGGTCCAAGCCATGATCTTTATCTCCCCAACCGAGTCAGAATCTATGACTCCAGGCAACACAAACAATCCTGTTATCGAGGCAGATGATCTCCCTATGAGCAATGTGTGGTAACTGGGTTTGAAGGGTCCATCAATGCCTGTAGGGAGACAAAAAAATGTGCTGTTAGACAATGTTACTGTGTCATTTGTTGGTATGTCCAGTCCTGCGCTGCCTGGAGTGGCTGCACATAGGTTGGTGATGGTCCGGTGGGTGGGGGCTAGGCAGGTTTAAAGCTGAAGGTTTCTCCTGGTTGCTGTGTAGGCTGTGGGATTTCTGTCTCTGTGCGTCACAGCCCCGCACTCTGAATGAAGTTTTCATGCTGCAAAGGCTGGCCATTATGGTGAAACTTAGAGGGCACTGGTTAGCAAAATGAGGGCCTTTTTGACAGTGAGGGCACATCTACCGGGTCTTGGGTTTCCGTATCCGTGCTTTTTTGCAGTCTCTTCTAATGTTCTCGGAAATAAAACAAACTAATGCTTTCTGGGGACAAATTTGAGGGCTGCAAAAGCATCAGCTATGCCCTGCCCCACAGCCTGGTAGGTGACTGCTGTGGTATGCTGCAGTGTTCCTAGGCGATTACAGCCTTCTATCATGTGAAGCAATGTGGGCTCAGGCTCAAGAGGCAGGGATTTCAAGAGGGCTTAATTTGAATTTTCTACAGCCAGCTTAAGGAATATAGCCTCCCTTGCATTATCAATTTGTCTCTCCAGTGCTTGTTTTAATCTGTCCACAAATTGCAAATAGGGCTCCTGAGGACCCTGTTTAATATTTATGAAAGACTACTTTGGGGTTTTGGCATCAGGAATTCTAAGAAAAGCCAAGTGAGCTGCCTCCGTGATACCCTCAAGGGCTTCTCTTGGTAAAGCTTGGCCATTAGGATCAGTATGCAGCCCCTCCCTGGTTAGGTGGTCAATAGTTAAGGCGGCCAGGGCTTAATTAACGTGCCTTGCTTATGTTACAAGTAAATCTTCTAGTCTTTTTTTCTATTGCCCCATGAATATTGCATATTGCGTTGGCATAAGCAAAAGATTTGCTAAAGACTTAACATCATGAGAAATTATGAGGTGAGTAGTACAAGTTGCTCTTAATAAATTACTGAAGTAAGGAGACTCCAGGCCATATTCTGCCGTGGTACGGCACAGTTCCTTAATTTCTAAGTGTCCCAAAGGCTGCCACTGTTGGTTTCCCCCCCTTGGGCCGAGTCGCATGGGGGCAACAAAGATTTCAGCATCAGTATCAAAGTCTCTGTCCCTAAGGGCTTTCTTTTTTATCCGTAACCAATTATGCATACCTGTAAAGAGTAAGTCTGGATCTTTCGTGGGGCTGGGGTCGAAGGGATTGAATTCCCCGTCACTGCTAGAGTCAGTGCCCACAGTGTAAGCGGTAGGCATTCAGCGGCTCTGGGGTCACGGGTGATCTAGCAGTGGGACTGTGGGTGGTGACCGGGCTCTAACCCTGGCACTCATCAGGGAGGGCGTGCGGACGGGGAACGGAGAGCGCGACATGGGCAGGTCTCGGTTCGGTATGGTTTTTACGGCCACCTCAGAGGAAGCTTCACAGTCAGCCTCACTCCCCTCCCACTTCTTAATCGCGTCCATAACCACTTTCCATGCAGGAAGCATTTGCAGCTCTGGCTGGTGGCCAGGCAGAGTGGCCAGGTCGTAGAGCTTAATGCCGAACTTTTCCCATTAGAAGAGGGTGAAGATAGAAGAGGGGGTGGTGTCAGACAACATGTGTGACACCCATCATAGAAGTGACTTAAGGTCTTGCATGGGGATGGGGGAACCATGCCTGCTTAAAACAGTGAGAATGGTTTTATAGACGTCTCTCTTGGTGGATATATCTTGTCCCATACTTAAGTTCCGCAGCTCACCTCTCACGTCCTGTGGAACAGATGATTGTGGGCCCACATGTGGTTCTTTCACTGACACTTCTCAGTTCCAGGGACTCGCCAATTCCCACCACTTAGGCCGGTTCTTTTCCTCACACGGGAGCATCAATTATCAATGAAGAGAGAGAGATGGGGACATTGAATGGTGATCAGAATCCAATTTTTACTGAGCACTATATGTGCTTATATACCATTTACAGGAAGGCTGGCAATATTTTACTACAATCATCTAGTTAAGCATCATACAGATAAAATTTACATTTCGACTTAGTAAAATATTATTTCCCATAAGCAAGACTTGATTCAATCTTCTTGCAGTCAGAGCTCTGTTTGCTCTTGCCATGGCATCCTCGTTATCAAGCCGCATATGCTGATTAAATCTGCAGTACAATCAGTCTCATTTGCATTAGCCATATCCACACAATAAGTCATGGGCATGGACACCTTCCACTAGACCTGGTTACTCATATCTCCACCGAGCCAGGCCTTGAACATTTCAGGGATAGGACATCCACAGATCCTATGGGCAGCTGGTTCCAGTGCCTCACCACCTCACAGTCATGTATTCCTTCCTAATATTTAATCAAAACCGGTCCTCTGTCAGTTTAAAGCCATTCCCTCTTGTACTATCACTACATTCTTGTGCAAGAAGTCCCTCTCAGCAAGGCTATTTCCACTGCTGGAGTATTGACACTTGTAGGGATTTGACTTAATTCCACAGGATACTGTCAATTACACAAGCAGATGTGAAGAAGTGTCACAGGTAGCTGTGAGAAAGCAGTTGTCAGCAGAGACTTGTGGTGGTATCAGGGAACTGGAGAAGTGCAGTGCTGCAAATGGCCTCCCTTCCCTCACCTGGTGTCCTCGTCCTCTCCAGCTTCACAGTGCAGATGTGTATCTCATGCAGAACTAACTCCTTCCCTGATGCCACGTGTGTAAATGTCCCTTAATGCCTCCTGTGGTGGGAACATGACCACCATGCTCTTCCCAGCCTCTTTGGGCCCAAGATGCTTCACTCCTCTTCCAGTGCTTTTTTATTCCCCAATTCTAAGCCTCACCTTTCCTTACAATTCCTACTTAACCTATTTCTTTACACCATTTCTCTCTCTTTGCCTCAGCCTCCTCCCGTTCTCTGCTGCCTCTGCCAAAGCCCAGTGCTCTGGCTGTGAGCACAACAGCACAATTTCCTTCTGTCCCCCTAAGTCACACATCTAGACCCAGAGTGAATGTGCCTCCCCTGGAGACCCACTGCTGGACCCACTGCTCCCTGGACAGGTCTTCTGTTTTAGGGAGTTTTATGGGGGTCAAGCTTGTCCCTGCAAAGCAGCATTTTAACCACTCCCCTCAGAGTTTATTTTCATGGTGACTTCCTTCTCCACTGTGCATTCGCATGCATCTGCCTTCCAAGGATTTAATCTTCTCTTGTTTTGAGATCATTTCTCTAGTTCCCAGATCACTGTCCTCCCAGCTTGTTCCCTGCCCTCTTGGCTTGTCCCTTCTCAAGTTTTCATGGCAGTCTCTCCTCTGTCCTGGTTTGAAGGACAGGTGTCTGCCAATAAAGGCAGAAGTTCGTCTTTGAAATAGAGAATGTAAGTCCTCCCCCTCCCGAGTATTATAATTTTTTAATCAGGAACTCTCAGGCAGAGATTTGGGGGTAGGAATAAGAGCTCTTTACTAATATATCTAACCATACAAACAGAAACAACAGCAGCTATTAAAATTAACAACAAAACACAACAAATAACACAGTTCCAGTCCTTCTCTCAGCCGCAGGCACACTCTGCGCTCAGTCCTGGTGGTGGAAGGCGGGGCCGGGTCTGCGCTGCTGCGGAGATGGCAGAGGAGGTGGAGGGGGGAAGGTGGCAGCGGCAGCTGTGTCCCATGTAGGAGAAAAGGGTGGAGAAAGGGCTCTCCACTCACCGTTTCGGTTTTTTGGTCGTCAGCTGTGGTCTTAGCCGTAGTAGGCTGGAGCGGAGCAGATGCAGAGCAGTGTCCCACAGCAGAGAGACTGGCTCCCTGAGGTTCCAACTGCATGGGCTGGAGACGGGAGGTCCTCTCACCTCAGACCCCGCTGGCGAGAGTGAAAAAAAACACCCAGAAGCCAGCCCCCACCTACCCCTTTGCCTTGAGTCCTGAAAAGAGCCTGGGTGTGACCCGGCAGGTTTCCTTAGCATAATAATGGGAAAAAATCTTTAAACTGGGACAGTAAGGGAATAAACCCCAACCCTCAACATTATCCCCCCCGAAGTTTTCCCATGCCAACATGCTACATCAAATTAAAACCTTTAAATCATATACATACATGCAGTTACAGATACAGGCACAGTATCATAGATAGTTCACCCTAGAAAAAGGTCTCCTTGGGGTATGCATCGGGTCTCTCCATCCTTTTGCATCACCCACCAGGTGCAACCTGCTCCATCAGCAAAAACCACCCCACGGACAGGATTGTCTTTGCTGGAGGCAGAGTTCACCCAAACAGTTTTTCCTAACACACCTCTCAGGTGTACCACTGGAACCTTATCTCCATCTGGTGTTCCCAAGGGCTCAGATTGGGCAGGGCCTGCTCGGTTAGTGGAACCTCGGGTATTCAC
>JAOTQP010000469.1:24561719-24574457 GCA_026413545.1 Cichladusa arquata | reverse complement strand
AAGGAAGGAAGGAAGGAAGGAAGGAAGGAAGGAAGGAAGGAAGGAAGGAAGGAAGGAAGGAAGGAAGGAAGGATCTGCCTCTGATAGCCCCCAGACTCAGTTCAGCTCTTTGATCAGACCCCAGCTGAGGTCCCACCTCATATTCTTTTTCCGTTTTCTACTTCTTCCTTCTATTTTGAATCATCAGGCTGACCAAGCTTCCTTCTCTGGGAGGCACAGGAACCTGGGCTTCCTCTGTGCATTTGCTGCCTTGGTTTTTAATTCCAGAAAAACTAAGGTTGCTGGGGGAATCCAGGGTTAGATTTCTCATTCACTGACACTTGGTAGATTTGTCTGTACATTTAAACTCTGTCAGGAGCTGCCCAACCACTGTTTTAATTGCTCTGTGGCACATTCTGTCCTTCAGGTCTGTCCCTCCTCTGAACTGAGATCACCTTAACCCCATCCCAAGTTTGATGCTCACCACAGACTTCAGTGCTGCCACAGGCCAGTAATTACAGTATTGGTTCTGCTCTTGTTTCAAGTGAAGCACTGTCATTTTGTCTTTCATGGCAAAACCAAGCCTGTTTCACCTCACAATAGTTTTCTGAAAGCAGCTCTTCCTGTTAAGTGAATTGTGTATTTTCTTCAAATGCAACACTGAATTACCAAGGGATTCCAGCCATGGAACAGCAGAACCCAGGGCATGGGAGGAGGGAAAGAGGATTTACAGGCACTGCCTGGTTGCCTTTGGAGAGAATATCTTGCAAACCTGTCAAATGTGGCCATTCCTTCAACATCTGCAGATGCAAGTAAATGTCTGAAGACAAGTTTAGGTTCTGAATGGAACAGCTGCACTGTTATTAGAAGATTCATAAAACCTACAAAAGACCTCATGAATTTCTAAAGCCTCTGAAATGAAGAGTGTGCAGAATAACATCTGCTCATCTTTCCTGAGGTCTATTGTTGCATCTGCCCTGACAAAGAATCCCAAAGAATGCACATTGTTTATGTGTTTTCTAAACACTTCAGGAGACATCATTTCCAACAGCTCATTTGAATCTCCAGGAATATCCTTTGACACGAATTCCCTCTGCAATCAAATAGGAATTAAGAGGAAAATCTGTTCTTGTTTAACTATTTGAAAATGAAATCTGCTAAAAATCAAACAAGTACAGTTGCCGGAGGCACTGATGGGAATGGTCAGGCACCAAACAATTGCTCCCTCTCTGTGATTTTGCTTTGGTCACAAAGCTTTTGCTCCCACTAGTGACTGGGGGGAGGGAGATACATGGAATTTTCAATGCCTGTGAAAACCTTACAGGGCTTCAACAGCACTGAAATAATTGAATGATGGTAACAGCAGTGTTAGTGAAGAGGTTACAGGGAAATGCACCACCTCTTTTTTCCCCCTCTTCAAAATATTTCAAACAATAACAGATAAAAGAGTGGTAAACCAGAAAGTAAAATTAATCCTCAGTTATTGATTTAGCTTCTGAACAAGCTTTAGTTCTTCATCCTTCTGAGTGTTTCCAGGTCGGAGGGTTATTTTGTCAGAATGAAGATTTTCTCTGGAGAAGCTTGGAAAAGGCAGTGCTGCAGGATATGATCTGTAGAATCACTGAGCTATTTGGGGATTGTGCAGGGAAAATGGAAGCACCACTGCTGCTAGAAAAGCCACTGTCTTTCTTCACTCCATCACCAAGGTCAGTGAACAAACAAGGATTCATTTAGTGTTGGACCAATGTGATCCTGAGATTTAACATGTTTAAAAGAGGCAATGTGAAGAAAACTTGGAACATTTGAATTTTTCTAACTGGATAATTCTGGTTTGCTTCTCTATGACCCTGTGAGTGTCTTGGGTAATTTCAACAAGGTACAGAGAGTTCCTTCTTGATTGGATTTTCTAATTGTTTTGTGACCTTTTCTCCCCTCTCTCTCTCTCTTCTTCACACTCAAGTCAGTGCTTATTAAAAGAAATTCAAAAATTTTATGTAATTAATATTGATTACTGTAGTTAGTGGTGCTGAAAATGCAGTTTATTGGCTGTGCTGCCTCACAGATCCTCCTGCAGAAGTTGAAGTTGTAGATCAGAGTTGTGAGATGCCTTTAGAATCTTCACCTCCAGTCTGCTCCAGATAGGTCCAGATGACAGGTCCAGTCTCTTGGATTGGACTGGAATAGGATAACATTTCAAATATGACAAATAGAGTGATAATTTTAATCCAGATTGATAATATTATTTTAATATTATTTTTAATGTACATAAATATTATTTCAATATCATCTCGAAATTAGGCAACAGGCCTCTTTGTTACTTTGAATAATTGGTAATTGAAAAATCTTTCCCATCTGTTTATAATAAAAAGCATCTGCTCAACATCTGCCAGAGAAGAAAATCTGTGGGGGGAGAGAATCTGTGGCTTGGAAAAAATGGTCTCTGTTCTGTCTCTGTGGTCTCTGTTCCAAGGGCAGAAATCCTTGGGTGCACCTGTATTATCTGCCTGTTCTGATTTTAAATTCATTCACTCCAGAGATGTTTCCTGGGAGGAGGAAGGGCTGCCAGCTCTGCCTCAGCCTCATCTCCACATCCCCCTCTCCAGCCATTGTCAAGCTCTGCCTGGATTTAATTTATTATTATTGCATCATTAATGAGAATCACACATTCATCTGAGAATCACACCACATTTTATTTTTTTATCCAGGAAAGTAAATTTGCATTTTATTTAGGCTGTTCATACTATGGAATCTTCAATTCCATCTTCCATTGGCTCACATACATGAAGAACTTGAGAGATTAAATAAATCCTTATATATTCTATAGGACATTATTCCTGTGAAGGAGCAGAATTGAGAAGTTTGTGTGTTAATCACCTGCAATCCATGATGACCATAAGGCCCTCAAGGACCCAGACAGATCTGCACTTGGAAGTGTGCAACTCATCGTGCTCACATGGAATTTCACTTTCATCTAGAAAGATCTCTCCAAAATTAATGCAAGCAAAAATTTCATTTTGCCAGGTCAGAAATACCCAAACCCTTGTGATCGGGGCAGTTTTTCAGTCCCCATAGAACTGCTCTGAGTCTGGGTGCAGAGTCCACAGGATCCAGAGCAGGTGCACAGAGCCAGCACAAAGGGAGTCCTCAGCCTCCTCCAGGCATCCCTGCTGCCTTTGTTCTGCCTCAGCTGCAGCCAGGCTGACCTGACATCTGCCATCAGGCATGAATTGCCCTTGGGGACATCAACCTGATCAATTATTCTGTAGTTGTCTTTAATAAATTCTCCTTTGGCATTGATACTGAGCGACAGCCAAAGGAGAATCACTGCTGTGTGCAGCTCAGTCCGTGGGGTTTGTCATGGCCAGTGTCTCTCATCTCCTCTTTGATATGGAGGGTTTGATGTGTGTGGGACAAGGGCTGTGGCACAAAGCTCTCTGCAGCCATCCCCCCCTGGTACAGTGAGAACCATGTGCTGGTTTGTGCCCCCAAAACTTGTTAAATCCTGCCTGCATTTAGGTTTCTCTCCATCCCTCTCCTCTAGTCACAACTGCTTTTACAAGTCAAAGCAGCGAGGAGACACCTCTGTCTGCACCTTGAGAGGACTCACGTGTCTGAGCCTCTGCCACTCACTCACATCCTCCTTTGAGCCACTTGGTGGAAAATGCCTTCAGCTCTAAGGATCAGGAGTCCCTCAGCTGCTGAGGAAGTTGTGCCTTTGGTCAATGTCAGAGCCAAACACCCAAGGGCCGTGTGCAGTAAAAGCTTTGGGAGCTCACAGCACATCAGCAGGCTGCCCTGGGGCATCTGAGACAGTGTCTGGCAGGTGACTCTTTCCATGGCAGCAAACCCAGGCCAAGTTCACGGTGGGGACACTCAGAGCCAGCCATCTACAGCTCCAGGTTATCATTGGCAAGCAGTGGGAACAGTGATGTATGGAATGGAAGAATGTCCTGTGAATTGTGTTTATTGATGCAACTTCAGATCTTCATTTCATTGGATATATCGAACAGCTCAAATAACACTGGCAAGGAATTATCAAACAATTACAGGATTAATTTGCCCTTTCAAAATTTGATTACATGTTTTGTGTCATCTTATCCTGTCACTCAGGGAAATCATAATTATGTTCCCCTGCAGCATAAATGTTAGTGAAATGTGCTGTCCAAGTCAATCAGTGTTACGAAGAAATTAATCAAACCCAGTTCCTGTTGCTAATGAACTTTTCCATTAGCTGCAAGCTCTTGTCTGTGGTCTGTGCTGGTCAGGCAGAGCAGCTTCAGCAGCAGTTTTGCTGCCTCTCTCTCATGTGGCTCTGTCAATGTGTGAAGAGGGCATGGGGTGCAGTTTTTGTGGAGAGCTGTGTGCCCTGGCCGTGGAACAGGACATGGGCTTTTGGGGTGATGGATCTGCAGGTGTGTTTGGGCTGAGTTAGCATGTGAACACCCCAGGATGAGACAGGCTGAGCCTGGCACAGTGACAGCAGTGCAGGGTTTGCCTCTCACAGTCCTACCTGCATTTGACAGTGCATTGACAAAGGTTTACCTACACAGCAATTAGACAGCACAGGTTCACAGTACCAAATAGTTTTGGTAAATTTGTTTTCTGCACTGGTTCCTTTTAAAATCTCCATGATTTGCTGCCCCAGTCTCTATGTGACTGGAGAGTGGTGGAGATGGAGCTGGCTCCAGGTGCCAGACAGGGCTGGCAGCTACTGGGAGCAGCACTTCAGTGGCAGCAAATCATCCCCAAGCAGTCCTGGATGAGAGGGAGACGATAACTGCAGGCTGGTGGGGCAGGACTGCCAGAGCCAGCTCTATCTCCAGCCACTCATAGTAAGGAAGGCAGCAGGGGAGTGTGTGAGCCAAGCCTGGAAGATAATCCTCGCTGTGGCAAGACAGCATGTCTGCATGCAGGGAGGGGAGCTGGCCTCTGTGAGAGCTGGAGGGGATAAATCCCCCAGGGATGTACTGTGGGCTCCAAACTGCCACCAGCCTGGCACTGCTGGCCAGCACACAGCTCGGTCAGAGCCTTGAAACTGGACAGGAATGAGGACAAAGGTGTCATTATAGAAATAAAATGTATGTCATTATATACAGCTTTATCTGACACTAACGTTAATGGAGATCTTTTCAAGAGTTTCAGTGGGCCCAAACCATTCAGTCTCCAGAGAAAGAAAGTGCTTGAGATTTTGAAAGACTCTCTCTGTTCTTGGTTTTCTCCCGGAGCTGTGTTTTCCTTCAACCAGCATCTCTGATACTTTCTATCTCTGCTAAAGCAAAGAGATCCTTTTGCCTCTTGTTCGTTCCTATGCAGAAATTGGTAGAAGGACTAAGCAGAAGCTGTGCAAGAGCTTTCTGCCCTGGAAATGAGGCAGGAAAACTCTCGTTGAAATGGCTCGTGCAAGTGCAAGGAAGCTCTTCCTCGGGGAGGGATGGCAATTGCTGCAGTGCCACTTTGTGGTGGGACTGAGAAACATCCACGGAAGATTTACCTTCCCCAGGAGCTGCGGAACCGAGGAGTGCGACACTGAGCCGCGGTTTAACTCGGCTCAGCTCGGGTCGGCTCTGCAGAGAGAAGGGTCACGGCTTGACCCAGGCTGAGTGACCTCCAGAGCTCTGGCCAAAGCGAGCCGGTGAGAGCACTGACCTGGCCAGGTGCCACCCTCCAACCTCTCCAACCTCCCCAGCCTCCAAGGCAGAACATGAACACGGCTACTCAACTTCTGGGCTGTGTATCCGTGTCTGAATCTTCCTTGCACTGTTTCCTACACACCTGCTGAGGCTTCTCTTCTTTCTGCCTTACACATCTTCAAAACCTGACTAGTCCTTTGCCAATGCCCAGAGATCGTCAGAGGAACTGACAAAGGGATCACAGTTTTCTTTTTTCTAATCTCCACGTGGACATGACCAACCCCTTAATTCTTTCAAAATTCAGCAAGAAGTGAAAAGGCCACAGGTGCAAGAAATGCCACTGAGTTCAGAAGCTTTACGGGGGTAATTAGTACTGGAAATTGCAGCTACCAAATGACGCTGGTTTAATGTGCTCGTGGCTGGGCTGTTCCCCTGCACTTTGCCCAGGGCAGGAGGTGAGCTCAGCCCTGCTGTCCCGTGGGCAGAGAGCAGGAACTGTCTTAGCTGAGTGAGTGACAAAAAGAGCCACAGGCATGTTCTTGAGTAATAAAGACATTCATAAGGGGCTGAGGTGTGATGTGTGGGCAGCTCCAGCCCTGCTGAGCCCTTTGCCCATGCCTGAAGGGTCCCTGCCCGGCACAGGGCTGGCACTGAGTGCCACAGCCGGAGCAGCAGGGACACCGAGTGTCACCTCCGGGAGCGCTCCCAGCCCTGCCCCGGAGCACCAGGGACACCGAGTGTCACCCCTGGGAGCGCTCCCAGCCCTGCCCAGGAGCACCAGGGACACCGAGTGTCACCCCTGGGAGCGCTCCCAGCCCTGCCCCGGAGCACCAGGGACACCGAGTGTCACCCCTGGCAGCGCTCCCAGCCCTGCCCAGGAGCAGCAGGGACACCGAGTGTCACCTCCGGGAGCGCTCCCAGCCCTGCCCAGGAGCACCAGGGACACCGAGTGTCACCTCCGGGAGCGCTCCCAGCCCTGCTCCGGAGCACCAGGGACACCGAGTGTCACCCCTGGGAGCGCTCCCAGCCCTGTCCCGTGCGGCTGGGATGGCCGGGAGCCGCTGTGCCTGCACGGCTCCCCAGCTCCAATCGCCAGGGGAAATCAAGGCTGCAGCTACTGCTGCAGAAATTCCAGAAATTCCTGCTTCGGGTTGCCTGTGATGCAAATCAGGGTGTGAACCCGGGAGAGCCAGTGCTAATGCTGATCTCTCTCTGCTTCCTACCAAAAGGACGGCTTGCTTTGCTTTAAAAAAAGTGTGGTTTACCCTAAATTTATCAGAAACGAACAGATAATTAGATTCTATCGACCGGCACAGCTCCAAGCATTGAAGTTCTGGGCGATTTCTGCATTACCTGGTGGGAGGGACTGGGCAATCCTGCACCAGGCACAGTCAGGCATTACCTAGTGATTAACTGCAATACTGGCTTTGAACAACCTGCATTGTTCCAATCTCTGAGTCCAGTCCCCTGGCACGCCCTTAAGGACTGTCTGAATGCATGTTCCCTACCGGGAATGAAAACCTCTCTGCTTTCCAAAGGTACAGTTGTTTGAGCCTTTCCCAAATTCTGGTAAAATGTCTCTGACAGTTACTCCACAGCCAGGGACTTGTCACAGCACTTGTAGATCTCCAGGTGTACTCTCCATTTTCAAGATCAACACATATGCTGCAGCTTAACCAAGAAAAACAGATTATTTTTTTTCATCTGTCATCTCTTTATCACTCACTCTTGGTGAGTGACCAGAGAATTCATAAGAGGCAGCTGCAGCTCCCAGCTCCAGTGAGGAGATTATTTATAGTGTGTGCCAAAGCTGCACCCTGGCTGCACACGCCAGGCAGTTGTTTCAGGCGTGTGCCACTTTTCTGAAGGAGTCTGTAATCCAAACTCCTCTTGGATTTCTAGCACAGCACTGCACTCATAAATATTTCTGGGTTAGAAATCAGATGAACAGCTCTGTCTAGTGGCACTTGCAATAACTACATGGGGAGATCGTTATTTCTAACAGAATTCAGTCCATGTGTTGAATCAAGTGAGTCTAAAAATAGCTGATTTTCTTGCTTTTCCACATGGCAAATGCTCTGAGTACTTCTGGAGACGTGGGATAAACATGTGAGGCCACACTCTGCCATGAGCTTTCTGTTCTTTTAAGAGCTTTACTGCCTTTATTCAGTTTTCATTGAAAGCAATAAAAATCCCAGAGGCTTTGCCTTTCCTACAGCTGTGACTGTGATTTGGAGGGCCCTGCCCTTCCCTGCTGAGGTGCTGGGTGCTGATGTCCCAAATCCATCTCAGCTCACCAGCCTGTTGTATGGCATGGTCACTTAGGTCTGGGGTTTGGGCAGGTTCCATGATACTGCTCTGTGGAGCTCTTAACAAAACTATCAATTAGGGAAATGATTCTGGACCCTGCCAGAACCAGGGTTGGGGGAACCCTCACCTGACCAGTTTTAAGCCTGGACAAGTCCTGGTTCAGATTTGAACATGAAGGTAAAAAAAACCCAGTTACAAACAGGACATCAATGTACCTCTCTGTATTTTAGCTCCCAGGATGTGTTCAGATGGTGAGTTACCTTTGAGCTGGTTGTTTTGTACAGTAAATATAAGATGTATGATATTGGTTATTCCTTACAACAACCTCGTGGACAGCTTGCTACAATCTGAAGTGTTCTAAAACACTGTGAAAATTCTAAATCCTGTCAAATTTTCTAAAAAAAACTGAAAAGAAGTAGAAGAAATACAAAAGGATGGGAGTTTTTTCCCCTGAGAATTCAAAATTTATTATAAAAATGTTCTTTAAAAATTTCCTTTATTCTTATGATTTTGGTACAGCCAATTCGTTATGTGGTGTATGAGATGGGAACAGCAGCACACAGAGCAGCTGTTCTGGTGGCTATTCTGTAACAGCTCTGGGGTTCCTGTCTCCATGGATGCTGGGTGTGCACCTCTGGGTGTGCTCAGGTGGGCACAGAGCTGGTGTTCCACCTGGACCAAGGGGACAGCAAGTGCTTGCTGTGTTTGCAGATGCCCTGATATCCCCAGGTTTTGGATGCCAGCACTGCCAGCCTGAGTGTGCTGAGGTTCAGGTAAATGTGCCATGGAAACCCACGGTGCTGCCCTGTGTGCTCCTCATCCTCACAGCTCCTGGGTGTTGGGGCCTTATCTCTGCAGGTCTGAGCAGCCTGACACCCACCCACTGCTCTGGCTTTTCTTCCCTGCCACAGGCAGCTGTGGGCTCAGCAGCTTTGGGAGCCCAGAGCTGCCCACCTGCCTCCTGCATTTCCACACAGCCACCCACCCACTCTTACCCAGCCCAGCTGTGCTCAGAGAGTGATTCCAGTGCACTTGTGCATGAGATGGTGATGGTGGAACCACCTTTGCATCAAAAGGAAATGGGGTGAAAGGAGAAGGCAGTGAAGCTCTGGGATTAGAACTGCCTGCTTTGTGCTGGATGTGTGTGTGTGCAGTGCTGCTGGGTCTGACTGCAGCCACCTGTGTGACTGTGTCATCAGAATTAGTGAGCACCAACAATAAAGAGATTGCACTCATTATTTCAGGGAAAGGATTCAGCATGTATCCTTGTCTGGTGACTTCAGGTTAGGGGGCACCAGAGATCAGAGCACAAAGAGGGAAGGTGAGGGCACTGGAACTTGCTCAGGATTTTGGGTGAGCCACAGCACAGAGCACCCATGTGCTGCCTGTGTGCCCAGGTTGCAGCTGAAGAGCAGATGCTGCAGAGATTGCAAAGCAAGTGGCACATTCGTGTATATTTAAATCTCTCTTGAAACAAGGACTCCATAATTTCTTAGCAGGCAAAGATCCTCAACCGTGGCAAGCAGATAGAGACAGAAATAAAGTGAATGGCTGAGATTCATGTCCAGAACAACTTTCATATGGAGACTAAACTTGCAGGTTTTTCTGAAATCTCCAATGAAGCCAACAGAATTTCCACAGGAATGCATTCCTGCTCAATCTGCTCCTCCCTCCCTCCCTCAGCAGCGTCTCTGCAGCCCTGCCTGACTTTGCACAGCAAAGCCTGGGATAGGAGAGCAGCGGTGGCAGAGAGCTGCTCCTCCCCTGCCAGGAGGGATCTGCTTGGGCTCCACTGCCTTCCCTGGACTCTTGCTTTACCCCAGTTCCTGCAGCTGCTCTTCTCCCTGTGCCCCATCACCCCGGGCTGCTGCCTTTCCCTGCCACAACCCAGACTGCATCTGGACAGGGTTTTTCAGTTATTTCTGTCCAACATTTTGAAGCTGCAAGTCCTGGATCGTGTCTCCTTTCCCTCCTTCTCCCTTGTGCTGAGTTTCTTTCTCACATCTCCTTCTCTAGGTTCTGACTCATTTCACTCTGTGAGCTCTAATTTGGCATCTCCCATGCTGTCTGCCTGCCAATTCCTTGCAATCCCCACTGTCTCTCCACTATGTTACTTGGATGGCTGCCAATTCTCAGCCTTTAAACTTCAGTATTTCTAGGATCTGCTCTCCTGAGATTTTTTTTCCTTTTTTTTTTTTAATTTTATTTCCTCTCCCTTTTTAATATTTCTAACCATTTCTCCTTTGGCCCTGTGCTGAACTCTCTCAAGGCACAAGGAAAATAAGAAGGTTCTTTTGTGACTTGACTTGGAACAGATTGAGTTCCGAAGGGTGGTGTAGAGATTTGTTTCAGTATGCTCCTGGAGGCTTTATTCAAAGTGCAGGGACCTTCAGCTGCCTCTTTAAAGGGATAGTCTGTAGATAAACCAAAATTCACAGTTTTAATATGCTCCAGTGATCTATATATGCTAAACACTTTCATTTTTGACAGCTTTGAGAAAGGCAAGAGTTGACAGACAGCATTATTCTGATAATTTTATTCAGTGTTCTTCCTATTTGCTGTGAAGGGCATTTCCTACAAACAATCAAGTACAACTGAATGAGGGAAACGTGCTAATTTACAGGGGAGAAGAAATTCTGGGATGTTTTTCCACGCCAACCCTTTGATCAGTGCTGCAAATTTAGAACAAGTATGTCAGTTCCAATGTGTACATCCATGTCTTTCTATGGAAGGCAGCTCCTCTGTTCTCACAGCTCTGAGCCTCCCTTCACTCTCACACCTGCTCTGAAATTGTGCTGCTGCTCTTGTGGGTCCAGGTCCTACCAAAGGGCTGGCTTGGTGCTTTTTGATGTACCAAAGGATGTGTGCTGTGTTGTCTGTGGGAGGTGTCCTGCACAGGCTGGAGCCTGACAGGAGCTCAGGTCTGTGCTGGCCCCAGCACCAGCCCACAGCTGCCCCAGCAGCTCTCCCAAGACACAGGGATCCTGCAGGCAGATCCACAGCCCAGCTCTCAGCCAGAGTTTATTTATCTTTGCCTGAGGGCTCATATAAACTCCAAGTCCAGTAATAAACCCTGCAGCTTTCTCTGTCACAGCCTCTTGAATACTCTCCTTATGATTTAGTGTTTCTACAAATAACTGTTTTCTATTTACTCTCCTGAGCTGCATTGACAGCAGTGGGACTCTTGTTGCAGTCTGTTGTGTTTCTTATTAATGCCACATGTGTTCATCACAGCTGAAACACTGCAGTGAATACCAGAGGAATTATGCCTTAAGTGGAGTCTGAAATGTAAATCTCAGGGTACTGCTCTCCAGTGGTTCATGCAAACTGCCTCTCACTGGTTTGCCCCTTGAGTTGTTTCACAGCCAGCCTGCTCTGTAAGAGCTGTCACTGACTGTCACTGAGCAGCACTTGTGCTGAAAGCCCTCGGAGAATGAGGGGGCAGGAGGGTCCCAGAGCAGAGCAGGGCTTTGCTGGAGGCAGGATCTGGGCCAGGGGTGGTTCCTGCAGGGGGTTTGCCTGTGGATGGATTTCCAGGAGGGAACACACACCACAGCTGCCATGGATGGTGGCTCATTGCTGGGGGCAAAGGGGACACCAGGAAAACCCTGTCCCTCCCTGGCTGTGCAGCAGGCTTCAGCCTGGGGAGTGGGGAGCAGGAATGAGGGATGGGGGGCAGGAATGCAGGATGGAAGGCTGGAGAGATAAGGACAGAGTGTGTGCACCAGGCAGCTCAGGAGTCAAAGCCATGGGAGGAAAACCAGGCTCTGGAGCTCAGGGTCAGTCTTTGCACATCACACACGTGTTCCTGGGGGATCTGTTGGAACTGGCTTATCTCTTATGAATTGGGGTTTTGCAAGTGATTTAATTGCTGGTTGGGTGAATGCTTGTCCCTGCAAAACACTGCAAAATGAAAACAGCTGATAATTAATGTCTAATAGCAATTATCACACTGGGTGTCTTTGCTGCAGCTCTACCTCACGTGGGCAGAACTGAAATGGGACTGGCTCAGCAGTAATTTAACCTGCTTAGGAATGTGGGTTCTGCACTCTTTGATGGACTTTTATTTATCATCTGTCTCCAGGTGAGATCAGTCAGATGCAGAAAAACCTCAGTGAATTCAGCTCGGGTAGCTTTTGAAAGCAGATGAAAAATGCTGTTAGGAATGAGTCTTAAGTTTCCAGAGAGGCTGGGGAGAAAGGCTTATCCATTTATTATCCAGTGCTTTAACCAGGGTCACTTCGGCTTTGCTGAATTTTATCTCCTCAAGGACAGGGGATTCTAACTTCCTCCACTTGCTTTTCATATTTCTCCTGCTGCAAGGCTCTTTTTGGAAATATATTGTAAAATAAGGTGAAAAAAAGATTGAATGTAATTCTTCTGTTGCTACCAGGGGAAGCAATGACCAAGGTCAAACACTTTCACACTTTTTCCACCTTCGAAGTTTTAGTCACGCTACAGTTTCATCTGGAGACTTGTGAAGGTTGGTTGGAAACAAGATTGTCAGTCTAGGAATGTAAGTCATGAACAACTTCAGCTCTTTATCTTCCTCAGAATTTGACTGCAGAGGAAACAAAGGATTAATAGGCCTTGGATTCTGGTGTCCCAGAGGCCACAGTGCTCATGGGGGGATTGACTGAGCTCAGGGGGAATGGACAGTGCTCAGGGGAGATGGACAGTGCTGGGAGAGGATGGACAGTGCTCAGGGGGGAAGGACAGTGCTCAGAGAGGATGGACAGTGCTCAGAGAGGATGGACAGTGCTGGGAGAGGATGGACAGTGCTCAGAGGGGATGGACAGTGCTCAGAGGGGATGGACCG
>JAOTQP010000469.1:24515963-24533627 GCA_026413545.1 Cichladusa arquata | reverse complement strand
TGGGACTGTCACTGTCACCCTGTGTGACAGCAGGGCCTGGCTGTGCCATGGGACTGTCACTGTCACCCTGTGTGACAGCAGGGCCTGGCTGTGCCATGGGACTGTCACTGTCACCCTGTGTGACAGCAGGGCCTGGCTGTGCCATGGGACTGTCACTGTCACCCTGTGTGACACGTGTCTGTGCCATGGGGCTGTCACTGTCACCCTGTGTGACACATGTCTCTGCCATGGGGATCAGCTGCTCTGCTGCTGCTCTGGGGCACATTCCTTCAGTCTGGAGCCTGGAACAAGGGAAGCAGACACTGCAGTAGTGCCTGAAGAGGAGGAAATGGCAGGTCTCACATGATACAAATGCAGAAAAGTCTTGTTCATGACTGGTAATTACTGCCAGTGTTATTTAATCCGGGACATGAATATGGATGTGCTCTCAGAGTGCTTCACACTCTCTTTCAAAGCCTTGCTGAATGCTGCTTTGCTTCCTTGCAGTTAGTCCTGTGTTCACAGCAGCAGGTGGATTCTGTGCTCCACTTAACTGGAGCATCAGGGTGTTGCTTTTCTTATCCCTGATTTCCTGTCTGAAGTGAGCACAGGGCTGAAGGATCGTGGCCTAGTGAAGGCACAGAGGGGTCTCAGCTGCAGCTCTGTGCAGCTTTACAGGGATCTCTTTACCTGTGGAACAGAAATATTGGCCTCCTTTCAGAAGGGGGCTGCAGGTTGAACAAGGGTGCTGAATGTTTTTTTCTTTTGTTCCCCCTTCTTTTATCCCCTTTGTAGAAATTGCAAAGTTGTGAATTCTTTGGCAATAAACCCTCATTTACCTTGGTGAAATGTTCCAGTTCCATGTTCCAGTCACAGTAAAGTAATTTCTTGACATTTTTCTCTGAGACACCACCAAGTCTGTGGAATTTGACATCTGTTGTGCAGCAGTTTGACTTTTGTCTTCTGAAGTTCGTGCAGCAGCAGGATCTTGTTTTTTGGAGGCTGATGTGCTGTGTCCAGTGCAAACCCAGTTTAGGAGCTGTAGAGCAGGAGAACATCTGGGTTTGGTTTGGACCTTTCCTTTCTCCCCCCATTCCCCTCTCCTGTCCCTTCAGTTGGGGTCTTTTGCCAGAGGCTGGGGCTGTGTGGCCCCAGAGCCAGCCCAGTGTGACACCACTGGTGGCAGCTTAGCAAAGGCTTTGTTTGCAGGGAAAAGTTCCTTTTACAGGTGATCCTTACACGAATGTGAGGTGCAAAAGTAAAGGACAGTGGGGGTGGGGAGAGCAGTTCTCTTAGGGGAACTCTTACATCCCTTTTGATTAATAGTCTTCAAAGGAAGTGGGAGGGAAAGGGGAAAAAAAAGAATGGAAAAATACCACATTAGCCTAGAATTGCAATCTTATTCTTTCTTGTCTGTGTTTAAGAACTTGGTTTTTTATGACTTGGAGTAAAATCAGAAGTCATAACTCCTTTATAAACTTAAACAAAAACATAATTTATTTTTCAAGTTTTGCAATGCTGTTAAACTAAAACAAAACTTTGTGCTGGCTTTGAGCAGCATCATTTGTGTAAATAATGGAAGTGATTTTAAACCAGATACCAGCTTGGTAACTCCAGACTTGCTTTTCATTTTTAAGGTGTTTCAGAGTAGCAAAATCCACCCTTTTGTTATAGAATGGAGCATCTGTCCCATTCTGCTGTATTTTAAGCACCCTTTGTTTAGTACAAAACCTGAGTATGGGTGTAGGTACCAGTGGTTTTCATTGCTTGGTGACCTGATAAAAATATTTTATAAGAACCTTTAGTCAAAACTGCTTAAAGCCTCTGTCTAGGAACTTTGACTTGGAACATGTTGAATGGAAACTCTGCAGCAGCAGCAGCAGGACAGGGCTGTGGTGCCTGACAGGGCCATTCCTGGGGAACAAAGCTGCCTTTGTTGGCAGCAGGATGCAGGGAGCAGAGACTGTCTCTGCTTTTGGGAGCCCCTGGAATGTCTCTGACCAGGCAGTGGGGATGAGTGCTGTGTGCAGCACATGCTGGGTGTGTTCCTGGAGGCTTCAGAGAGCTGCAGGTCCCTGGCCCTTAGTGGTGAGCAGTGCAGAAGGGCTGGGACCCAAACTCTGACAGCTGCAGCCCCGTCAGGAGCTGCTGGGGGATGGATGCCAGGGGGCAGCTCAGCCAGGAGTGAGCCAGAATGAACCTGAGGAATCAGGGTCAGACAGGCAGGTGAGGGCACAGCTCTCTGGGAAGAGGAGTCCAGGGAAATGAGGGAAGGGTCTGCAGGAGCAGTGTCTGCAGGGTCACATCTCCAAGTGGCAGGAGACAGGGAAGCTTCAGCATTTGTGCCTTCTCTGCCATTAGGCCAGCAAAGGGAAAGTGCTTCTGTGGTACCAGAGCAGCAGGAGCAGAAAATGATCCTAACAGACCTATTTGCACAGATTCTGTCTGGTTTTCCCCTCTGGACCACAGGCCACGAGCAGTGCAGCTGTGCTGGTTCATGCCTGACCAGACTCGTTCCCATTTGGCTGTCCCAGGCTCTCTGGGTGCATTTTTGGCTGGATGCAGACTTGTTGTCCTGCAGGTCCCGCCTCTGGCCAGGTGCTGTGGGGCCTCCCTGCTGCCTGGGCAATCTCTGGAACAGGATATCTTGGCAGGGCTGCCCTGGCCTTCCCAAGGCCTGGTTTGTGCCAGAGCTCTGTGAACAGCTGGGGAGGCAGTGGCTGGGCCATGGCCTGGGGCATGGGCTGGCCCAGAGCTGGGTCCAGAGGGAGCAGAGAGCTGCAGGCTCAGCTGCTCCCTGCTGGGCTCTGGAGCTGCTCCCTGGGTATTGCCCAGTAAAAGGTGTTTTATGGGCTGGGAGTCTGCAGGGTTAGGTGTTACTGGTGTGTCTAGCTGTGTGTTGGTTTCCATTATTGAGGCTGTGGGAACTCACCAAACAAACTGATTGCAGTTCTGCACTTTAATCACCTTCTCTCTCTTTTTTTTTTTTTTTTTTTTGTAAAAACTGATTTTGATTCAGCATAAAAATTCCACGAAAATAAGACTATTTTTCCCATTTTTTTTCCCCCTTTTTACTATTTTGAATCCCCCTCCCCTTTCCTAAATAGCAATACTGTTGCAGATGTTCAGATTCTGTTCCTGATGAGAAGGTTCAGATTTGGAGAGGTTAATCAGAAATCTCTGTTACTCCTGGCTGAAGTTATCTCAGGGTGGCAGTTGTCACTCCAGTGCTCCTGTCTCCAGGGGAAGAAGCTGAATTCTGCTTGCTGCCACTCCAGTGGTTCCTGTCCCTGGCTGGTGTCACAGCACCCTGGAGCTAAACCTGAATTTCTGAACTCAGGAGTGTTGCAGAGTGGGTGGTTCTTTCAAACAATATAAGTGCAAGATGAGGGAAATCAAATTGTATCCTGTGATGCTGTTTGACTTTCTCTCAATTAGATCTAACTTTAACCAGAAAAGTCCTGGATTTAACAAAGAGATGTTTGAAGTAAATCCTTCTGGCATTCAGAAAAAAACACATCACAGCAACACAACCTTGTTGGTTGAATTGAATGGAATTATTCAGTCCTGAGCTTTGTGACAGAATCTGTCCTAAAATTGTAGGTGAAAGGGTTTATGATATGCTTGGTTCACTGCTTGTACCTAATAATTAGCAGATTAGATTGGAAAACTACAACTTTTGGTTCAAACTTTGATGCAGGATTTCCTTGTGGGACATACTGGGAGATGGGACTTTGATACACTGCTCCTCTTTGTCCCTCCTTTCCCGTTTTTCTTTTCTTTTTTTTTTGTCTTGTGCTCTCTCAGATCTCTACTGTTCTCCCAGTAGCTGATGTCACTGATGAAGCACAGATAAATTCTAAAGGTGGAAGTTGTGGCCCAGCAGGGTCCAACACCTTGTCAGTGTGCCATAACCCAGCAGGAAATGTTGGATTTCCTCATTTCCCCAGCAAAGGGAATTGGCAGCAGTGGGAGGTTCTCCCAGCCATAAACATGTCTGGGCAGAGAGCAACAAATCCCAGGGTGGGATGGGGCTCTGCTGTGGCTCCTGAGGCCCTGCAGGCTCCATACTTACAGGCTCTTTTTATGTACTTGTATTATTTCTGTGCCTCTCGGGGCTGGTCCTGACACTAAAGCCCACAGCCACAGCACAGGACAAGTCTGTGACAGCTCCCAGTGTGTTGTGCCTTGGAAGAGGCTGTGGGGGACAGGGGGTGCTGGAGGACTCTGCCCTCAGCAGTGACAGGGCAGATAACAGCAAATGACAAATTGTGCTCAGCACTTGCAGGCACAGCCCTGTTCAGCAGCCAGTCCCTCTGCAGTTACTGTGGCAGAACTTGACAAAAACAGCCCAAAAACTGAGCAAAGCCCACGTGATTGTCGTGGCTCTGGCTGGCCCAGTGAGAGCCTGGCAGCTGCTCCTGAGCACACCTGGGCAGTGCCTTGGTTTGGTTAATCCCTGCTGAGCACACCTGGGCAGTGCCTTGGTTTGGTTAATCCTTGCTGTGCACACCTGGATGATCAGCTGCTCTTCAGCCTGGTCTGCTCCTCACATGTTTCAGGTGTGTTCCTAAAGCAAACTGTGGAGAACATCACTTGGAAAAAGGTGGCAGATTTCAAGAGCCACTGTTAATGATGAAAAAATTGAATAAAGGGCTGGAGTTAAATAAAGCAGATTTCAAAATATTGGAGCTTAATGTGAGCTCATGCGTCCTTTTCTTTTTCTTTCATTTCTTTAATGTTTTCTGTGCCATATGAGAACTTTTTAATGAACCTATGGACTCCAGGGAGTTGAGGATTCTTGCAGTGACTGATGTGCAAAGGCTGCAGCCAGGTCAGAGGGGTGACTGCAGAGCTGATCTGTGAGCTGTTCCAGCCAGAGGGGGATGTCCAGTGAGCATCATGGCAATCAAGGCTTGTGCTTTGGGAACTTGGGAGTGCAAAAAGCAGTGGGAGGCTTCCAGTGGCCAGAGACTCATGTGGGACAGAGCACAGACATCAGGGAAGTTCAGCTCAGGATTTGGGGTTCTGTGCCCGTGTTCAGTGTTCCCAGGCTGTGTTTGGTTCCAGTGGAGGATGGCAGGGTGTGGAGCAGTGCCCTGCCCCAGCAGCACATGGTTTTTGTCCTTGGCTCAGCAGCCACACAGACCTGTGTCCCATCCAGCACTTCTGTTGTGCTGCCTTTAATTGCAAGAGGAAATGTGTTAATGTGTGTTTGAAGTAGTTTCATTTCTTTTCCAAGCCCATTTCTGGAAGTTCTGGTCTGACCAGCTCAGTGATGCTGTTTGGTTGTGGCAGTGTTAGTGGGAAGTGGCTGTGCCAGAGCTGCTGCTGGGCTGCCAGGGCACGGCAGTGTCATGGGCCAGTGTCCTGCCAAGGAGGGGTGGCCTCACCTGGCCCACACCAGTCCTGCTGCCAGCAGGCCGTAACTGTGGCTTGTGGATGTTGGGAGAGGAGGATGCCATTTGCACGTGGAGGTGAGCAGTCCATCTGAACCCCCCAGGTTCTTTGAGGAGCTGGAGGCGAGGCACCAGCACAACATTTTCATCGATGACATCAGCGACATCGTGGCGAGGCACGCGGGCTCCACCTTCGACCCCTACGTCAAGTACTGCAGCAACGAGGTGTACCAGCAACGCACCCTGCAGAGGCTGCTGTGAGTGTGACAGAGTGTGACAGAGTGTGACAGAGCCTGCTGTGAATGTCAGAGTGTGACAGAGCCAGCTGGGAGTGTGACAGAGCCAGCTGTGAGTGTGGGAATGGGAGAGCAAGTACTGCAGCAACGAGGTGTACCAGCAACGCACCCTGCAGAGGCTGCTGTGAGTGTGACAGAGTGTGACAGGGTGTGACAGAGCCTGCTGTGAGTGTCAGAGTGTGACAGAGCCAGCTGGGAGTGTGACAGAGCCTGCTGTGAGTGTGGGAATGGGAGAGCAAGTACTGCAGCAACGAGGTGTACCAGCAACGTACCCTGCAGAGGCTGCTGTGAGTGTGACAGAGTGTGACAGAGTGTGACAGAGTGTGACAGAGCCTGCTGGGAGTGTGGGAATGGGAGAGCCTGCTGTGAGTGTGAGTGTGGGAATGGCAGGGACTGCTGGGGCTGGGCTGAGCCTGCTGTGAGTGTGAGTGTGAGCAGAGCCTGCTGTGAGTGGGGGAATGGCAGGGACTGCTGTGAGTGTGACAGAGTGTGACAGAGCCAGCTGGGAGTGTGGGAATGGGAGAGCCTGCTGTGAGTGTGAGTGTGAGCAGAGCCTGCTGTGTGGGAATGGCAGAGACTGCTGGGGCTGGGCTGAGCCTGCTGTGAGTGTGAGTGTGAGCAGAGCCTGCTGTGAGTGTGGGAATGGCAGAGTGTGCTGTGAGTGTGGGCACAGCCGCTCCTGAGGTTTAATGTCAGTGCTGGGGCTGGTGAATCTGAGGGAATAAACCTGAAGGCTGGGGTGGTCTGACTCCTGCAAATCACACTTCCTCTTTTATAAAATAATGGTTCATTTAAAATTGAGCAACTTGCCCAAGTGTTTGGTCAAACATAGCACTGAACTCTTTCACCTTTCTACCCAGAGCCACAAATGCAGCGTTTAAGGAGGTGCTGTCCCGGATCGAGTCCCACGAGGACTGCAGGAATCTGCCCATGATCTCCTTCCTCATCCTCCCCATGCAGAGAGTCACTCGTCTCCCCCTGCTGATGGATGTGAGAGCACCTTCCTCTTCCCTTGCTGCTTGTTCTTGCAGTGTTAACATCCTCCACACTCAGTTCTGGTTCTCTCCAGTCTCTCCATGCCTTCTCCCTCACACCAGCCCTGGGCTGTGGGTTAGGGATTCCTGCTGCATTTGTTTGCTGACTGGAACTGGGCCCTCCTGCTCCCCCATTCACCAGTTAAATGCTTGGATGTTCTAATAGGGAAATTGTACAGTAAAGGGTCAGAATGGTTCTGAAACTCAGGAGGAACCAGCACAGGAATTATATGTAGTGCAGGGATTGAAATGAGCCCTGCAGCTGGAAAACAAGACCTGCTGCCTGTAGGTTGGGTGAGGGCCCTTTGGCAGGGAATACTCTTGGAAGCTGAAGGCTGGACTCCATTCCCAGGGCAGCTTTGTGAGTGGCACTGAGCTGTCCCTCCCTGTGCAGTGGTGGAAGTGCCAGGGGGTGTTTGCCAGGCACAATGCACACCAGGAGCTGGGATAGCTCAGTTCAGGTGCCAGGGCTGAGTGAGGAGCTGGGCCACCAGCAGGAGTGCACATTGTGACCAGGCTCAGGTTCCAGCACTGGTAGGAGCCAGAAACAGAACTGATCATTTTGTTATGTGTATTTTTAAATTGAACACTGGTGAATTTGATCACCTGGACAGTTCATTCACAGGCATCGAATTCTCTCTTCTCTGCTCAACATTTCTAGGTAAAAAAATGGAATAATAATCCATTGCAGGAATAGTATTCCTGCAGTCTGTCACTGGGAGTGCCTTCCCCTTCTTGGATTTTTCTTTCCTATAGCTCCTTCCCCTCTTTGGCTGAAATAATCTAAACAGTCAAATCAAACATTTTATTTCCCTCTCTTTCAGTTTTGCTTTTTGTTTGGAGATGGTTGTATAAACCTTGTCTTGAGAGGTGCAAAGCATCACTTTGTTCCCAAACTGTCCAGGCAGGCATTCCTCACTGTGCCCAAGTGTCCAGTGTTTCCTCTGTATCTCAGTCCACAGCCCTGATGCAGCTCCTGGATTTCAGTTAAGATGTGAAATCTCTGGGGGTTGCAATCTCTGCTGCTTGGTCCTCTGAAGTAACTGATGTTTTCTTTCAGACTATTTGCCAGAAAACCCCCAAGGATTCAGCAAAATACGAGAACTGCAAGCAGGCTCTGAAAGAAGTCAGCAAGGTACATTCTCAGGTTGTTCTGTGTGCTTCCAGGGAAAAATGGATCTTTTCCATGCATAAATAAAAAAAACGCAGGCAGGAAAAGCACTGAAGCATAAAAGCTCTACATTGTATTTAAGGAGGGGCACTGGGGGCTGGGTTTGTGCAGAATTACTGATTCCTACTTGGGAAAAGATCCCAAAGTGGGATGGTGCCGTGGTGGTTCTGGGTTTGTGTGTGGGAGCAGTGTGGGAAGTTAATCCAGCTGGGAGGGGAGGGTGTGTTTGGAGCTGATCATCATCCTGGGTGGGAGCAGTGGCCCTGCTCAGGCACAGCTTGGGCTGGAGCTTTGTCCCCTGGGGAATCACAAATCCCAGTGGGAGCACTGGGTGAGGGGCTCACTGCAGCCCTGCTGACACCACCCTGGGGTGTTGTGCCCCTGCTGGGGTTTGTGCCCCAGCAGTGGCTCCCAGGGGCGCAGTTGGTGCTGGAGGCTCAGCCCTGCCCAGCCCCTCTCTGTCTGCAGCTCGTGCGTCTGTGCAACGAGGGCGCCCGCAGGATGGAGAGGACAGAGATGATGTACACCATCAACTCCCAGCTGGAGTTCAAAATCAAGGTAGGATCAGGGTGGTGTTCCTGACCAACAGGGACAGTCAACTGTGACAGTGATCCTTGCAAAGGAGTGATCTGTTGTGGCATGTCAGCAATTAAAACTTTTGGTCAGGTATTTTAATTTTAATAGAAGGTGATGCTGCAGCACAAGGGAGTTTGAATAAACACTGAGTGAAGAGTATTTGCTGTAAAGATAAAGCTGCTGTGAAGGTTTTTGGCCTTAGGAGAGAGGCCAAAGGTTGCTGCTCAGTGCTGAGATTCTCTTATGGGAAAGGTGTGCCTGGGAAAACACTTCCAGGCCAGGGAAGGATCCAGGGGGTGTTTGTCCTTCCCCTTCAGGATGGGATATCACAGGTTTCTATCAAACACTTCCTGTACCATCAGTCTTCTGTAGGAAACAACAGCAGACCCTTTCATAGGTAGGGGAGGTTTATTGGACTTTCTTCAAGTACATTTATTGTTCCTATTCAGTGGTTGCTACAATCCCATTTCTATATTTATGTCTGATACCATTACACAGTGAGGATTCTTTTGGGAGACGATTGTTTCATTATCAGGCATGTAGTGAGGGGAGGTTGGTTCATGGTTTAACAAGCACAGCTCTTGAAAGGCTCTGGGTCAGGCCTGGGGCAAATGCTGCCTCCAAAAAGACATTTTCAACTTGCCTAAAGTGGTTTTATTCTCAAACTTTGTCTGAAAAATTGACAGTAATAACATTTGCTTATAGCAACAGCAGCAACAAATACAACACTTCTGGGCAAGTGACACCAGAGCATTTCCTGAGGGTGGGAACAGACTCAAGTCTTCAGTGAGTCCAACCCAGTGTCAGGGCTGAGCTGCTCTGTGGTGCCACTCAGACCCCAGGAGTCCCTCGGGGTCTGGAGTCCCTCACCTTCCCCTGGGACAGTGCTGGCTGTCCCTCCCTCCCTGTCCATCCCTGTCCTTGTATGTCCCTGTCTGTCCCTCTCTGTCCCCATCCCTGTCCATCCCTCCCTGTCCCCATCCCTGTCCATCTCTCCCTGTCCCTGTCCATCCCTCCCTGTCCCCATCTCTGTCCATCCCTCCCTGTCCCCGTCTCTGTCCATCCCTCCCTGTCCCCATCTCTGTCCATCCCTCCCTGTCCCCATCTCTGTCCATCCCTCCCTGTCCCTGTCCATCCCTCTCTGTCCCTGTCCCTGTCCATCTCTCCCTGTCCCTGTCCATCCCTCCCTGTCCCTGTCCATCCCTCCCTGTCCTCATCTCTGTCCATCCCTCCCTGTCCTCATCTCTGTCCATCCCTCTCTGTCCCCATCTCTGTCCATCCCTCTCTGTCCCCGTCCCTGTCCATCCCTCTCTGTCCCTGTCCCTGTCCATCCCTCCCTGTCCCCATCTCTGTCCATCTCTCCCTGTCCCTGTCCATCCCTCCCTGTCCCTGTCCATCCCTCCCTGTCCCCATCTCTGTCCATCCCTCCCTGTCCCTGTCCATCCCTCCCTGTCCCCGTCTCTGTCCATCCCTCCCTGTCCCCATCTCTGTCCATCCCTCTCTGTCCCCATCCATCCCTCCCTGTCCCCATCCCTGTCCATCCCTCCCTGTCCCTGTCCATCCCTCTCTGTCCCTGTCCCTGACCCTGTCCATCCCTCTTTGTCCCCATCTCTGTCCATCCCTCCCTGTCCCTCCTGGCTCTGTCCCTCCTGGCTGTCCCCACCCTGGTCCCTGGCAGCAGCAGCAGCTTTTGGGGCTTTGTCTTTTGGTGCTTTTGTGTGAGGTTTCCCTCTGTGTGTCCAAGCCCCAGCCCTGCAGCCCCTCAGGCCCCAGGGTGGGGAAGCCTTGCTCTGGTTAAATGCATTTTTCACTTCTGAGAGCCTCTTTTCTGCAGCAGGGACATGCTGCATGTGATGTACTCCTTTGGCAATTATGGAAAAATTAAAACCAATCTGCCTCTGGAAGAGAGTCAATTAGGAAAATGGGATAAACTCATTTGGAGTACAGATTAGAGGAACTTTTTGTTCATCCTCAAATAGAACTTTTAGAAGTATTTTTTGCTTGTAAACCAGTCATCATGGGACTGTAATTCTGTTTTATAGCCATTATAAATTAGTTAAAATATTTCTGTTCTTGCCCAGCCTCACAGAGTTTTGGAGATTTGTTTATTATTTTGTTAGATGTAACTGTGGAGAACTTCATGGGAGCCCAAGGGAAGTGACTCAAATCTCATGTTGCTTGTGTACATGGCTCAACTAGAATTAATTTTTTAATTAAGTTTCATCAGTTTTTGTTCTTAAATTTTGCATCTTTTGCACGAGAGGAGTCGTGGGGGTTTGTTTTGGGCAGTCAGTGTTTGTTCTTGCAGCAGTGAGGTCTCAGTCCCGGGCTGGGTTTGGGTTTGGCTCAGCAGGTACAGGCAGGCTGCAGTTGGCTCAGCCAGGGGATTAAGGGGTACAAAAAGCCAACTCAGGCAGAGTGGGGAAGGCAGCTGACAAACTGCACCAAGGGAGGTTGTTTAAAAGCACGTGGAAGTGCTTAAATGAGGGGAGAACAGGCACTTGTGCTCATTAGTGTGGGCCTTGCTGTGCCTGGAGTGTCTGTCTGGGGCAGCCTCAGGGGGATCTGTGTGACAGGACAGTCCCACCTGTCCCTCCATCCTCCTGCCCAGAGAAGCAGAAGCTCCTGTGGGCTCTGTGTCTCCTGCAGCTGGGATAATGGCAGCAATAAAGGCAGCTCCTGACATCAGGCACCTCAGGGCTTTGGTGCAGCTGCTGCAGGTGTTGGCCCTCCCCGAGGGAGACGGGAGCTCCTGCTCCATCCCCAGGAGCTGGGTGAAGAGAGGAGCTGTGGGATCCCAAATCAGCCATTTGCAAAAAGCCTGGCAGGTTCTGACACTGCAGGAGCCCCAGTGAGAGCAGCCAGGCCACGGGAGCCTTCCCTCTGCTGGGAGGGAGAGCACGGCAGAGGTGTGGAAGGAAGCTGGCTAGTTAGCTAGTTAGTTAGTTAGTTAGCTAGTTAGTTAGTTAGTTAGCTAGTTAGTTAGATAATTGTACTCACACTGCCCAGGGCAGGAAGGTTTGTCCAGCCCTGCCCACCTTTCCCGTGGCACCAGCACAGGGAGTGTCACCTCTGCCCCCAGGTGAGGACACTCCCCTGTCCCAGGTGCTTTGGGAGCTGCTCTCACCCTGCAGACGCTCCTGGAGCCAGGCCTGGCTCTGTGCCCTCAGCAGGTCTCAGGGTGCTCCATCCCCAGTGTGATCAGTCAGGTCTGTTGGTTTGTTTTCCATGAGCAGAGGTGACAGTGCCCCAGTGATTCCCAGGTATTGGCAGCTGCTGCCTGTGTTGCAGCAGTGATGGAGTCCCTTGAGCTTTGTAACCTCTTTGTGTGTGTAATCTCTGAGCTTTGTGTTTATTCAAGCGTTTTTCCCGGATGGATCACGCTTTGTTACCATTTTTAGAAGCTCTCTCATTTGGAAGGGTTACAGAGTGATTTTCTTGCCTTGCAGCCGTTCCCATTGGTTTCCTCCTCACGGTGGTTGGTGAAGAGGGGTGAATTAACAGCATATGTAGAAGACACTGGACTTTTTTCCAAAAGAACCTCTAAGCAGCAGGTGTACTTCTTCCTCTTCAACGATGTCCTCATCATCACCAAGAAGAAGAGGTAAGAGCTTCACCAGAATAAAACTGCTTTTGTGTTCAGTCCCTGAATCACAGTGACTTTTAACATGATCCTGGCTGTGGAATGAGTTCAGGAGTTACTTGAGCCTCTACCATGGGTTACTAATAACAAGCAGCTGCTTGTTAAACAGGATTTACTTTTGGCAAACACAGTTAGTATTCCAAATTGTCAGACAAATTGAGAAGATGATTCTTAATGCCCTAGCAAAGACAGAAGCTGGGAAGGATGGAGTGTTGGGAATGTCCTTTCCCCTCTACGCTTCCCACGATGCCAGGGGCACAGAGCTCCCTGTGCCAAGTGCCAGAGCTCGTTGCCAGTGTGGGGCTGGGTGAGCCCTGCTGCCACCCGCAGTGTTGCCATGGCACCACAGCCCTGCACACAAATGTTTGGTGATGCTTGGGCTTGAATGTTTGTGCTTTTCCTCGAGCAGCCGAATCTCAGAAGATTCTTGACGTGGCACTGAGACATCTCTGCTCACTTTGTGCTAAAATGGCCATTTGTGAGGCTGCACTTGGGGCTTTACCCAGAGTTCAGCTCCAGCCTGGCTCAGCAGCCCCTGCCCAGCTCTGTCCTGGCTCCATGTGCTGGAGCTGCTCAGAACTGTGGCTCTGAGCTGTGGGGACACTGCAGAGGAGGGAGCCAGAGGGGCTCCAGTCACAGGGACTGGGCAGGAGGGGACATGGGGACTTGGGATGTCCTCAAGGCTTTGAAAGGGATAAAAATCTGCTTTTCCCCACTGGCCAGCTCTTCGTTTATTGGGGCTGTTTCTTCTGCCAGTTGTCTTTGTAGCCCCTGCTGGGTGGACACAATCTGATTTTTTTTTTAATTGTTAAAAGTGGCATAGTACTTGCCAAGCAGTAATGCAGAGTCTTGAGAGGAGCAGTCAGTGCCAGAAGTTTTGGGGTGCTGGATCCTGGGGAGAGGCCAGCCCAGATGTGGCTGGTGCTGGGGCAGGGTCAGCCCTGTGCTGCTCACACAGACCTGGCTGTGGGCTGGGTCAGGGCCTGGGGGGAAATCAGAGCAGCTTTAACTCCTGACTGCTTTGACTGTGTTTGGATTCCCTTCCCTGATCCAACAGGTTTGTGGGATGGAAGTGAGGAGTAGGAAGGATTTGTAGAGGTTTATCTGTTGATTAATTAGAAGAGATGTTGTTATGATTAGCTGTGCACATGTACAGACTAGTTTGATTAATTCGTAAGAAATGCATTTGTTATTCATTGCACAAATGCAGAGACACATTTCTTTTTCAGGCAGAAGATTCCCAGGTAGTGATGGCAGCACTCCCAGCTGGGATTGCCAGTTCTTCCCTTGGCTAAGGAGTTATTCAGACTAAAATACTCAACTGACTTCTTTAAAAAAAAAAACAAAAACAAAAAACAAAACAAAACAACAAACCCTGCAAAATCCCCAAGCTTACCCAAAAAAACCAAACCCCACCTCTCCCAAAAAACCAAGCCCCAGCCAGCCCTTTCCCCAGTTCAGAGCACCTGGGCAGGATTGGTTCCACTGGAAGCTGTTCTGTGTCCATGGTTTGGGAGTGCACAGAGCTCTTCTCCCCGCAGGGAGCACCCAGAGCCGTGTCAGTGTTTGTCTCAGAGAGCTGAGCTGGGTTTGTGTCACACAAAGCAGAGTTGGTCACCCCCGTGGAGCTGGGAGGTGCTGGGAGGACACTGTGTATGGGAGTGAGAAGGGGACCCCGAGGCTCACCGGGTGTTTCCTGCTGTGCCCTGCAGCGAGGAGAGTTACACCGTGACCGGCTACTCGCTGCGGGAGCAGCTGCAGGTGCTGCCCGGCGCCGGGGAGGAGCCCCGGGGCGCCCCGGGAGTGGCTCACCTGGGCCAGCAGGTGCTGCAGGGAGGGGCGGGGCCCGCAGAGCAGAGCCACGCCCACCCCCGGCAGCAGCGGCAGCAGCAGCAGCCGGTGCGGCACCTGCGGGAATTTGGGGAAATTTGGGGATTTTGGGGAAATTTGGGGAATTTTGGGAAATTTTGGGTCAGTTTGGGGCAATTTAGGGGAATTTTGGGGTGATTTTGGGTCAATTTAGGGCAATTTTGGGGTGATTTTGGGGTCGGTTTTGGGTGATTCTTGGTTAATTTTGGGGTCAGTTTGGGGAATTTGGGGGGAATTTTGGGATTTTGGGGAATTTTGGATGATTTCGGATAATTTTGGATAATTCTGGAGTCACTTTGGGGCAATTTAGGGCAATTTTGGGGTGATTTTGGGTAATTCTTGGGTAATTTTGGGTCAGTTTGGGGGAATTTTGGGGAATTTGGGTCGTTGTGAAAAATTCTGGGTAATTTTTGGGGAATTTTGGGGTCAGTTTTGGGTCATTTTAGGGCAATTTTGGGGTCAGATTGGGTAATTTTGGGTCATTTTTGAGGAATTTAGGGGAATTTTGGGGTAATTTTGAGTCAATTTTGGGTTATTTTGGGGTCAGTTTGGGTAATTTTGGGTCAGTTTGGGGCAATTTAGGGCAATTTTGGGGTGATTTTGGGTAATTTTGGGTCAGTTTGGGGGAATTTTGGGGAATTTGGGTCGTTGTGAAAAATTCTGGGTCATTTTTGGGGAATTTTGGGGTCAGTTTTGGGTCATTTTGGGTAATTTTGGGGGAATTTAGGACAATTTTGGGTTATTTTGGGGTTAGCTTTGGCTAATTTTGAGGCAATTTTGGGGCATTTGGGGTCAGTTTGGGTAATTTTGGGTCATTTTTGGGGAATTTTGGATAATTTCGGGTAATTTTGGAGTCAGTTTGGGGCAATTTAGGGGAATTTTGGGGTGATTTTGTGCTAATTTTGGGTCAATTTAGGGCAATTTTGGGGTCGGTTTTGGGCAATTCTTGGTTAATTTTTTGGGGAATTCTGGGTCATTTTAGGGGATTTTTGGAGTCATTTTTGGGGAATTTGGGATCGTTTTGGGGGCAATTTTGGGTCATTTTGGAGAAATTTTAGGGTCAGTTTGGGGTAATTTTGGGGGAAAATTTAGGTAAATTTTGGGGTCAGGTTTGGGTAATTTTGGGGGTAACCTGAACACCGGCAGGTCAATTAATTTAGGGGAATTTTGGGTCAGTTTTGGGGAATTTTTGGGATAATTTTGGGGTAGTTTTAGCTAAATTTGGGGGCAGTTTAGGGTTAATTTTGGGTCAGTTTTGGGGAATTTTTGGGATAATTTTGGGGTAATTTTAGGTAAATTTGGGGGGCAGTTTAGGGTTAATTTTTGGGGACAGTTTGTGTCAGTTTAGGATAATTTTGGGGATAATTTTGGGTCAGTTTAGGGTTAATTTTGGGGTCGTTTCTGGGGGAGTTTTGGGTCATTTGGGGTCAGGTTTGGGTAATTTTTGGGGTAATTTTTGGGTCAGCTTGGGACAATTTTGGGAAATTTTTGGAGTCAATTTGGGGCAATTTTTGGGTCAGTTTTGGGTAATTTTGGGGATAATTTTGGGGTCAGTTGGGGTCAATTGAGGGTAATTTTGGGGTAATTTAGGGTCAGTTTAGGTCAATTTTGGGGTCAATTTAAGGAGATTTTGGGGTCAGTTTAGGGTAATTTTGGGTAATTTTTGGGGTAATTTTGGGTCAGTTTAGGGTTAATTTTGGGGTCGTTTCTGGGGTAATTTTGGGCCATTTGGGGTCAGGTTTGGGTAATTTTGGGGTAATTTTGGGTCAGTTAAGGGTTCATTTCGGGGTCAGTTAAGGGTTAATTTTGGGGTCAGTTAAGGGTTAATTTTGGGTCAGTTTAGGGTAATTTTGGGTCAGTTAAGGGTTAATTTTGGGTCAGTTTAGGGTAATTTTGGGTCAGTTAAGGGTTAATTTTGGGTCACTTTAGGGTTAATTTTGGGGTCGTTTCTGGGGTAATTTTGGGTCATTTGGGGTCAGGTTTGGGTAATTTTGGGGTAATTTTGGGTCAGTTAAGGGTTAATTCAGGGGAATTTTTGGGGTAATTTTGAGTCAGTTTAGGGCAATTTAGGGAAATTTTTGGGGTCAGTTTGGGACAATTTTGGGGTCAGGTTTGGGTAATTTTTGGGGTCAGTTTGTGTCAGTTTAGGGTAATTTTGGGTAATTTTTGGGGTAATTTTGGGTCAGTTTAGGGTTAATTTTTGGGGTCAGTTTGTGTCAGTTTAGGGTAATTCACGGGAATTTTTGGGGTAATTTTGGCTCAGTTTAGGGTTAATTTTGGGGGTCAGTTTAGGGTAATTTTGGGTAATTTTTGGGGTAATTTTGGGTCAGTTTAGGGTTAGTTTTGGGGTCAGTTAAGGGTTAATTTTGGGTAATTTTTGGGGTAATTCTGGGTCAGTTAAGGATTCATTTCAGGGTCATTTTAGGGTTAATTTTGGGTCAGTTAAGGGTAATTTTGGGGTAATTTTGGGTAATTTTTGGGGTAATTCTGAGTCAGTTTAGGGTTAATTCTGGGTCAGTTTAGGATTCATTTTGGGACAGTTAAGGGTTAATTTTGGGTCAGTTTAGGGTTAATTTTGGGTCAGTTTAGGGTTAATTCAGAGGAGTTTTTGGGGTAATTTTGGGTAATTTTTGGGTCAATTTTGGGTCACTTTAGGGTTAATTCTGGGGTCAGTGAAGGGTTAATTTTGGGGCCATCACGTGACCTCACCCTGGGGCTCCCATTGGGCAGGAACACCGGCAGGTCACGTGCTCCCGCGGGCCCGAGGGCGCCCCCTGGCGGCGGCCGCAGCAGCGCGCGCAGCTGGGCGGAGTCCGCGGCCGACAGCGCCCCCCAGCGGGCGGTGCCCAGCACGGCCCCGCCCCCCCCGAGATACAATCCCGCCAAATCCGTGTGGGCGGAGCCCGCGAAACGCTGCAGCCGCTCCTGGGTGGCGGGAAAAGAGAATTTGGGGAGGGGTCACCCCGGAAATGTCAGAATGGGGGGAGGGGGCTCGGGGGGGGATGGGGAGTTTGGGGGCGCGGTGAAATTTTGGGGAACAACCCCCGGGATGGACCCAAATTCCGGGGACAGCAATGGGACCCCTCCCCCCAAAAACCTCCCAAAACTGGGGGACCCCTCCCCAAAATTCTGCAGAACCCCCTGAGACCCCTCCCCGAATTATGGGGAACCAAACCCGGGAAGGACCCAAGTTTTGGGGAGCACCCCCTAAATTTTGGGGATCCCACCCCCTAAATCGTGCAGACCCCTCCCCAAATTACGGGAACCACGCCCCCCAAAACCTCCCAAATTATGGGGAACCCCCCCCCAAAAATGCTGCAGAACCGCCTGAGACCCCTCCCCGAATTATGGGGGACACCCCCCAGCAAGGACCCCAATTCTGGGGACCACCCCCTAAATTTTGGGGATCCCACCCCAAATTCTGGGGGACACCCCCAGGAAGGACCCAAATTTCAGGGACAGCGCTGGGACCCCTCCCCAAATCACGGGGACCCCCCAAAATTTCGCGGAACCCTTTCAGACCCCTCCCCAAATTACGGGAATCATCCCAAAGGGGTTCGGGGGGGATTTGGGGGTCCCTGAGGGGAATTTTTGGGGTCTCGGGGCTGAATTTGGGATTTTTGGGGTCCCTGAGGGGAATTTTTGGGGTCCCTGAGGGGAATTTTTGGGTTCACTGGGATGAATTTGGGGTTTTTTT
>JAOTQP010000469.1:24496749-24515863 GCA_026413545.1 Cichladusa arquata | reverse complement strand
CTGTGAGTACAGTTACTGCTCTGTGAGTACAGTTACTGCAGTGAGTACAGTTACTGCTCTGTGAGTACAGTTACTGCTCTGTGAGTACAGTTACTGCTCTGTGAGTACAGTTACTGCAGTGAGTACAGTTACTGCTCTGTGAGTACAGTTACTGCAGTGAGTACAGTTACTGCTCTGTGAGTACAGTTACTACAGTGAGTACAGTTACTTAGTATGTTATTCAGTGAGTGCAGTTACTCAGTACAGTTACTCAGTGAGTACGCTTACTGCCCACTGAGTGCAGTTATTACTCAGTGAGTACAGTTACTTAGTGAGAACAGTTACTTAAGGGATTTCTTCACCTGATTGTCTCTTGGGGCTGCTCCTCCCGCCCTGCCCAAAGCAATAAATGTTTAATTATTTACTAATTTTTATTACTTATTCTGGTTCATTAATTTCCCTGCTGGGTAAGGCCTGCTTGCCCTGCCTGCAGAGACGAGTGCAGCCGTGCCAGGGCAGGTTCTGGGGGGGCAGCCCTGTGCTGGGGAGGGGCAGTGCTGCCAGCTGGGTGTCCCCGTGGGGGCTGTGGCTCCCGAGTGGCCCCAGGCACAGCCAGGGTGCTCTGGCCCTGAGCAGCGCTGGGATGGTGCCCGTGGCTCTGCAGGGATGCTGCAGCAGTGGCACAGAGCAGGCTCCATGCAGGGGCAGCCCTGCTCTCCTGGCGCCCTGAGCAGTGTCCTGTCCTGCCCGAGGAGCCAGCAGAGCCAGGGGCTGCTCTGGGATGAGCATGTGCCATCAGCTTCCACACGAGCTCCCAGCACTGAAAGAGCTCATTTGTTCTGGGGGAGGCTGGAGGCGGGACAGAGACATGAGAGGCAGTGCTCCAGACATGTCCCTGCTGGAAAAATCCATAGTTTTAGCTTGGCTTTCAAAGTTTAGAATAACTGTGAAAGGAACTGAAGATCATCAGTGCTGTCTATTAAAGATGTCCTTATGAAGGCAGGAGATGATTCAGACTTGTTTGGAAATGCAATTTTATTGGGGAAAAAATGCAGGACATTTTTAGTTGTCTGGGCTTTGTATGAAAAGACATTTTGTTCTGCAGACTTATTATTGATTTGTTCTGTGCTGTTCGCAGTATAAATAGCAGCCCAGCTGATTGTCACTCAAAGCAAGAGTCTGAAAAGAATTGCTGTATTTTAAGTTACCTATTTTTATAATCTTGTCCTTTGAGAGGGTGGGAAGGGAATTTCCTGGCCAAACAGTTCAGCGAGTTGAGCATGCCTTCGGAATAGTTTTGTGCAGGTAAAACTGAGACGTTTTCTCTGCCACAAAGATTTCCAGCACAGTTTGATCCTGTTTTGCCACCTCCTGTGGTGTGTGGGTGCCAAGGACAGAAGTACCAGTGTTAGGTGAGAGCTTTGTGTCGCCCTGTGAGAAGGGGAATACACAGAGGTGATGATACTCGGGGGTTACTCGCAGGTGCAAGGACAGAGATGCTGGCACTGGAAGAAGGAAGGGCAGCTCAGGCTGCCATGGTGCAGGGCTGAGTGAGGACCCTGGGTTGTGCCTTGCAGGAGTGACAGAGCCCGCTGGATCACGGCGCTGGGCCAGGACAGCGACGGGCAGCACACGGACAGGACCAGTGAGTGACAGCTGTGGGGACACTGCTGCCTCGTGGGGCGGGGCTGGGCAGGGGGAAACTGCTGGGGACATTTTAAATTCGGTGGTGATGTGCTGTGCTAAAAGCTGCCCTGTGCCTGGTTCAACTGAGCTCTCTCCTTGCCCAGCCCTGGCTCAGGTGGAGACCGTCAGAACGTACACAGCCAAGCAGGCCGACGAGCTCTCCCTCCAAGTCGCTGATGTCGTTTTGGTTTATCAAAAAGTGAATGATGGTGAGTTTTGCTGTCAGTAACTATTTGTCACCTCTGCAGGGGGATCCAGCTACAAGAACTTGTTTCCTATTAGCACAGGGCTGCAGTGAGTAAAGGTTCAGCTTCCAAGGAAAACATGAATGTTTGGGTTCAGTTTTCTAAAGGAAGCAGCAGATACAACCAGCTGTAGAATGTGGCTGTGGGCCAGTTTTGGCATGGGAGGTGTCCACAAGTAGGAAATTTAATTTGTCTAAAACCATGGAGCTCAGCTGTTCTAGTGAGTGCCAGGGTTGTCCAAGAGAAACATCCCCAGTCTGTCATGCTGTGGTCTGGCCTTTCCTGCTACAGCTCTGGCACAGGGTGGGTGCTGAGGTTTTCCACAGGATCAGGTGTCCCAAGATCAGTGATTCTTGCCCAGACCTGCCCTCAACTTCACTGATAGCACCAAGTGCTGGCTCAGGGATCCAGGACACTGTCAGTACGTGAGGGACTGAATTCTAACTTGCTGTTGCTCAATTACCTGTGAAATCAGAGGTCCTGTCATTTGTGCTGCATTGCTCTCTTCATTAGCATTACTTCAAACTATACTCGGATGACAAAAAAGGTAGTGAAACTGTGCAACACTTCGCACATCCTATTTTTCCCTAGTTTGGCAGTATTTAAAACATCTGCCAAAGCTGTCCTTAGCAGGTACTGGATTCCCAGTCAGGCGAGTGCAGGCTGTGTGTGCTGAGCAGCAGGCGGGGCAGGGTGCAGGGCTGGGCTGCAGAGGTGTCACTGCTGTCCCTCCCCAGGCTGGTGCGAGGGGGAGCGGCTGCGGGACGGCCGGAGGGGCTGGTTCCCCTCGGAGTGCGCCCGGGAAATCACCTGCAGAGCCACCCTGGACAGGAACATGGAGCGCAGGGGCCGCCTGCTGGGGCTGGAAACCAACGTCTAGGCTGGCTGCCTCAGCCTGGGCTGCTGGGCTGGGACAGGGGACAGCAGAGCCACGGGACAGCCCAGGGGACAGCAGAGCCACAGCACGGGGACAGCAGAGCCACAACCAGCAGCAACCCAGGGGACAGCAGAGCCACAACCAGCAGCAGCACACTGGAGACTGGTGATCCCTTCTCCTCTGGCTCCACAGCTCCCAGCTGAGCCCTGGCCCAGCAGCAGCACCTTGCAGCAGTGTCTCGGGCACCCTTTTGCAGCTCCTGCCTCCTTTACTCTCCTGCTCCATCTGGGTTTGGGTATCTGGACTTGTTTTCAGCAGAACTCTGTGGGGCTGGATGGTGATGAACAGCAGTGCTGGGGTGTGGTGTGTGCCCTGAGGAGCTGCAGTGCTGTGGGACACTGGGCTCCTGTCAGCACCTGACCTGCAGAGAGCAGCTCTGCACTCTCCAAAGGCTGACCTACCTCTCAGTGCAGCTCCAGGGACATCCTGAGCAGGCTGCAGGCACAGCCAGGCCGGCTCCAAGTTCTGCTGGGGGCAGAAGATTTCTGCAGGCCAGGCAAAGGTCCCACCCTGCAGCACAGTGCTGCTGATCCAGCTTAGCACAGGTATTTCACTGCACAGTACCTGCTGCAGGTGGGGCAGGTGTTTCTGGTTTCCTCAGGTGTCTGCTGAGCTCTTGCACTTCACTTGTGCTTCAGAGGAGTGTGATGAGAACATGAAATGCACTCGAGGGTGAGCAGAGTTCAGGGCAGCTGGCTGGGATAAAAACCCTCCTTTTAAGGCTCAGCTGCTGCCTCAGGAGGTGGAAGTCACTCATTAGAAACAAGAAAACAACTTGTAATACCAAGGCTTGGTTCCTCTGCCTTGCCCAGCCTCTGCCAAGGGCACCAGTGCTGGTTTTTATCCTGCAAGGTGCTGATGTGAGTGGTGAGTGAATAGGGTGTTTGGAAAGAGGTGTAGCTCTAATAATTTAAACTTCATTAGGAAGGCAGTAATTTTGTACAAAAATACTTACCTGGACAGTGTGACAGTGGTTTTACAGCCTTGCAAATTAATTTATAAGTGGACTGATAAAATAGTAATGAGTGAAACTGTAAATTGAACAGACTTATTTAACATAGTAAAAATACTGCTGTATTAACAAGTTTTGTTGTACACGTGGATGTTTAACATGTAACTGAATGTATAAATCCAGGCATTAATTTTATTCAGATTTTTTTAATACACTGTATATATTTTTCATACCTAGTTTTTCCAAAAATGCTGTAATGTTTTGTAAAGACATTTTTCACTTTTCCTATTGTTGGACACAGTTCTTCAGGAATTGAAAGACTTCTATGATTTTATAGGATAACAATCAATAAAATGCTTTTAAATCCTTACTAAAAAAAGTTTTGATTTTTTTTTAATGCCATAACGCTTCCAGTTGATGTCATTTTTGTCAGAGAAATTACAACTCTTCAGTAAACACTGGCATTTTAGGTTTTCCTGTTAAGATAAACAGCACCATCCTGTGTCCTACCTCATGTGTCACAGCTCCCATTTACCTGTTGGACCTGGAGCAATGCCTGGGACAGCAGCTCATTGCTGAGGCATTATTGAGAGTGGGAGATGGGAGAAGCCTTCAGTTCCCTCTGCTCCCTGAGTGAGGCACAGTTCAGCTGGAAGGGACTGCAGCCCTGAGCAGTGTCCCCTCAGGGCTGACCCGCGGGAAATGCTGCTCTGAGTGGTGTTAAACACCTCGGCAGGTCTGTGCCTTCCCCCAGTGCAGCTGTGCTGCCCTGGGCCCATCCCAGCCTCAGCTTTAACTGGCACTGCCCAGCCTGCTGGCCCAGGGAGGGGAGCTCAGCCACTCCACACCGTTTTCATTAGCAAAAAAAAAAAAAAAAAGTAATTTTTAACACTGACTTCTCTATTAACACTGCTACTGCAAAGGAAATCATCTAAAAACTCAAGCCCTTCATCAGCCCCTGTGCACTGTGAACACACACAGACAGAGTCTCCTTTTTACCTTGGGCTGGGCTTTCCACCAGCCCCTCCTGTTTAACTCCTGCCCAGCAGGGCAGAGGCAGCTGCACAATCAGCTCTCATTGCTGCGGGGCAGGGCCGGCTCCTCCCTTCCCCAGACTCCCTCCCACCCCCAGGCCAGGGCAGGGCGATTCTCCTTTCACACCCGAGGGTGCAGCAGGGCCCTGCTGGGGACAGGGGTTAAACCACGTGCAGCCTGCACCCTCCATCCCTTGTCAGCCCCATGGAAACTGGCTGGCCAGTAACTGCAACTTAGAAGTTCCACCTGGGCTGCTCTGCACATAAATCCTCCTGAACTTGATTATTAAGGTCATTTTTGCAAAGAAAAAAAACCGAACAAAATAGCGAAGAAGGGAGAAAAGTTGTATTTCCAGACTTTTTTCTCAAGGATAAACCCCAAAATCTGTAATAAACTTCTTTATTCAAATAATCTTCCATAGCTGGAGATCATTCAAAACAGAACAACATTCAAAACATTGAGAACAGGTGAAATAAGACTTGCAAAAAAAGACTCCTAATGGAATACTATAACCCATACATGAACTTCTTTAAAAAAAAACAAAAAACCTCGAATGCAATGAAACCTTAACATACAACCCAACGTGACTTTTATCTAACCATGCTTTCTGTAATCTGCACTTTCAGTGATGAGGGATGGGGACAGAAAACAAAGGAAGATTAATTGAATGGGATGAAATGCACAAATGGAGAAGAATTTCTGAAGATTGTTTCCTCCCCCCGTACAAATTCAACGAGTGTTTTCAAGTTTAATTTAATTAAGCTGTAATTATCTTCTGTGGAAGTGTTGGTGAGCAGACTGCTGCACAGCTGGAATAACACAGCAAGTGTAATTACTCACCACACCTCATTAAAAAAACAAAAAACAGTTTAGGTATTACTAAGCAGTATTTTAGCAGGTTTTTAAAATGTGTTACCTGATGGGTAAAAAACCCAAAGAAAACAGCTACAGCAGGCCAAGAACCTTCCAGCATCCAACAGGTGCCTTTCTGTCCCTCCCACAGCACAGAACAGATGCAAACACACCCTGCCAGCAGCTGCAGTGCCTGAGCAGCCCCAGCTCACCCCACAGGTTGTTCTCTGGGTGCAGAGCTGTGGCAGCTCTGGCTCTGCTCCCAGCTGCAGTGCCTGAGCAGCCCCAGCTCACCCTGCACACATTGCTCCCCAGGCACAGAGCTGTAAGAGGCTCTGCTCTCTCTCAGCTGCAGTGCCTGAGCAGCCCCAGCTCACCCCACAGTTGCTCCCCAGGCACAGAGCTGAGCTCTGGCTCTGCTCTCAGCTGCAGCAGCTGTGGCAGGGCTCTCAGGGCTCTCAGTGTTGGCTCTCAGCTGCAGCAGGTCTGGCAGGGCTCTCAGCTCTCAGCTGCAGCAGCTCAGGCTCTCAGCTCTCTCAGCTCTCAGCTGCAGCAGCTCAGGCTCTCGGGACTCTCAGGCTCAGGCTCTCAGCTGCAGCAGCTCAGGCAGAGCTCTCAGCTCTGAGCTCTCAGCTGCAGCAGCTCAGGCTCTCAGGGCTCTAAGCTCTCAGCTGCAGCAGCTCAGGCTCTCAGCTCTCTGAGCTCTGAGCTCTCAGCTGCAGCAGCTCAGGCTCTCAGGGCTCTCAGGGCTCTCAGCTCTCAGCTGCAGCAGCTGTGGCAGGGCTCTCAGCTCTCTCAGCTCTCAGCTGCAGCAGCTCAGGCTCAGGCTCTCAGGGCTCTAAGGGCTCTGAGCTCTCAGCTGCAGCAGCTCAGGCTCTCAGGGCTCTAAGGGCTCTCAGCTCTCAGCTGCAGCAGCTCAGGCTCTCAGCTCTGAGCTCTCAGCTGCAGCGCCCCCCCTGGAAGCGCGGCGCGAAGCTGCGCGCGGCCGCGTTCTCCTGCGTGGTGATCAGGTCGATGATGGCGCTCAGCAGCGCCGTGTCCCTGCTCCTCACCGCCCGCCAGTCCACGGGCTGCGGCTTCTCGATCTTCTCTTGGAGGAGATCGTCCAGTTCCTGTCTCAGTTTCTGGGAAGTGTGGGAGTGAATAAAGGGAAAGGACAGAGAGGGGCAGTTAGAGCTGCACCCAGCACCAACAGAGGCTCCAGGGCCCTGTGTTCTCCTGCCCCTCACTCCTGCCCTTCTCCCATCAGTTCATTTCCACACTGCTGTTTTCAGGATCTAACCCTCTCTCTAAACCCAGTCTCTCTGATGAGACTCACAGCTCTGGCTGTGATGCCTCTAACAGCCCACCCAGCACTTAGCTGACAACTTCAGGATTAAAAAGACTGGTTTAAAATAAAAATAAGACTTAAAAAGTGTCAGGTATGATTTCTGGGATCTAATATTAAACAGTTCTATAAAACCCACTAACTAAGAAGCCCCACTCATGTTTCTATACCCATGTGGATATTTCCAAGTCATCCTACAGCTTCTGTGCAAAATTACAACTCTTCTGTTTACTGGGAGTGCATTTCAAACATTATCTCCCTGAGTGATGAATCAATAGGCACACAGGGATATCAAATCCACAAACCCCTAAGCAGACCCAGTGTTACACTGAGCCTTCCAGGTACATTATTTTGAAATAGTCACCTTGACCAAGTTTGCTATTTTTTCTGGAGACTGGAAAACAATCCACTCATCCACAGCGATGGTGTCCTGGTCCTTATCCTTCTGAATGGATATATCCCCTCCAAAGAACAAGAGGCAGTATGGAGACACCTCTGTACAATCATACAGGTAAATCTGCACAACAACAGAATTGTCTGATCACCCTCCAAATATCTCAAGTGCCATCAGTAATCCTTAATACTCCTACAGAATTCCAGAAGAGCTTTACTCAGTTACTCACAAATTCTGAAGATGCATGAAGCAACTCAGTTCAAAAAAAGTTACATGAAATCAGATTGAATAAGGGCAAAAATGGTCCCAAGTCTTTCAGTCTTTCATACAGTGGTCAAATCAAACCAGATGCTCCATAACAATGAGAGGAAAAAATGTCAGCATATTGAGGAGTGGTAAGACTGAATTGAAATGAAAAAAACAAAATAAACTAAATAAAAGAATTTACACCCATTACTGTGAGACCTTAAAAAACCCCAAAAACCCCAAGAACTAAACCCCAGAAGTTCATTATTTGTGGTGCCACACCCCCAGTGTCACAAAGGACATCATCTGATGGTGTGTCCAAGGAAGGCACAGGACAGAAGGCCCCAGAACAAAGGCTGTTCACATCCCCTCTGAGCCCTGGTCCAGCCCCATTCAAAAAGGGATAATAAAACAAATAAACCCCACAGGCTCAGCCTCCACTCACACTGCTGGTCCTCATCTTCAAATGGTACACGAGCCAGTTATAATGGAACTCTGTTTCCTCCACATTCACTGATTTGGGATGGATATTAACTGATCCATCTGTCTTGGTGCAAACCTTCACCCTTCAAAGAAAAAACATCAACAAAGAGAGTCTGATGATACAGGAAGTGATAAACCAACAGACCAGGACCCCTGAGGTCTCTCTTCCCAAATAACCAGAAGTGACAGAACCAGAACTGCTGCTGTAGGACCCTCCAGAGCAGTGCTACTGAGATGTAACATTATCCATGGCATGGTAAGGTCACACAAATAAATCTGCAATCCCACCCTTCTCAGAGGAAATACCACACAACCATGACTCAGACCTCAAAGTGAGATTCATTCATGCACTCAAGCCACTGCTTCACCTTGCCAAATTATGCCATGCAGAAAACAACTTGAATACAAACCAACATTAAACCAGACCCTCACATTTTCCTCTTTTTGCTGAAGCTGGGCCGGATCTTTGCCACTTTGGGATAGAGGCCAGCACAGATGACTGCTTTGAGCAGCTTCTCATTACCTGCAGGAGACAGCAAAAGAAGTGAGGCAGTTCTGCAAGCTGAGATTTCAGCTGGGATAAATTCTCCCTCTCCCTCCACAGTTACCTGAGTTGGTGTTAGATTTGGGATCCTTGGGGTTTCTGCTGTTCACAAATCCAGCTGCAAGGAGATGCTCAGCAAACTGCCCTTTCATGTTATGCAGCATCTAGGAAACAATGAAAATTGCCCCAGAATGATGCTCTGCCAAGGGCTCCTCCTCCTCCCCACACACAGGATCCTGTCTGAACCTGGCAGGATGCTCTCACCTGCATGGTATTTGAGGACAGGAAATATTCCCAGCAATAGTCCTTCTCATTCCTGAAACCACAACTCCGAGCCTCTTCCCAGCCCTAGGAATGAAAACCACAAGGTGTTTGTAAGTAACACACTTCAAACTCAAGGTCAACAAACAGCCACGTGTTCCCTACCAGGGAGAAAGCAAATCCTTTGATCTCTCTGTGTCTGTGCACACACCACAGTGCAAACACAGCTTCACATTGTTGAGTCACAACCTTCCTTTTTCCCTGGTGGGCAGTGATGCCTGGCTGTGTCTGCCAGAGCACCCTTTGGTGTAATTAACAGTTCTGGGCACTAATTGCATTTTCCAGGCCATTTATTTCCTCCTCTCCTCACCCCAACACAATACAGCACACATGTCCAACACTTCTGAACTTGGCTTCAGCCTCTGTTAGAGGCCAGAAGGACAAGAACTAACAACTTCAGCAAGGTAACTATAGTACTACATGTCCTTTGTCTTTTTCAGAAATCAGATTACTGAGTCTGGAGACAAGATTATGCATCACTAGAAGGGTGAAAATCAGTTTGGTCTTATGTTTCTGTAGAAGCCAAACAAGAAAGCCCACAGGGCATAAACTAAACAGCTTTTTCATCTATATCATATCTATCATCATGTATATTATTCAAATTAAAGTTCTAGAAGAAAGAAACCACATGAAAACATGCTTACAGTGAAAGCATTCACCACAGTCAGATGGTCACTTTTTGAGTTCTTTGACAGCTCCTTTCTTCTTGCATCTGCAATTTTCTCTTTGCCCTAAAATTAGAACCCATGTAATATCCAGACTGATATGACAGTTCTCTTTTCCAAATGCAGGTACATCTGTACAGCAGTACTTTGTAAATTACAGTTATTTCCAATATTCCACAGGAAAAATGATAATTCATAGCATGCAAAGGCAATCTCACTAGTAAAAATGTAATTACCAGGACATTTATAAACTAAAACACCTCACTAAGTCCCAGCATCCTCCTGAGATTCTCAAACTCCCACATGGAATTGCTGCCTGTGAGACTTTACCAGAGGGATGACAAAAGGGTCCTTGAAGCTGAGGCTGGCTGCAATGGTCAGCACAGGGTCCAGGCAGCAGAACAAGGCTCCAAACAGGATCATCTTCCCGATGTGTGGCTCCACAGGCAGCCGTGCCAGGTGCACACCCAGGGGAGTCAGCTCCTCCTGCCTGTCCAGAGCATTCTGCAGGGCAGGGCAGAGGAGAGAACAAACACACAATGTGAAATGGGTCAGCTTCCCTGAAAAAGCCACTGCTACACAGGTATCACCCACAACATCCAAACCAGATGTTTTATTCATGGCTACAACTCCTTGGTACAAAGATCACCAGAGCAGGAGTCAGCAGAACAAATGGGCCCTGAATCTCCTTCCCAGCACCCAAGGGAAGAGTGACAAACAAGGTGCCTCATTTATCTCAAACTCCTCATGACCCACCTGGACCAAGAAGGCTGGGAGGCAGCAGGGGGCACAGAGGAGGGAGTTAAACCAACACCTGCAGGGAACTTAAGTGCAGGGTCATGTGTCTGTCTGGAGCCATTTGAAAAGTCCCTCAGAAGCGTCTGCAGAGCCCAAAAGCACCTGGATTGTGTGAAGTGCCCCCTCTGCAGGGAGGCTCCTGCACAGAGGGGAAGGGCTGCAATGCCCCAGCTGTGCACTCAGACCTGCCTGGAAACACACACAGCACCACAGCTCTGCACACAAAGCAACACTTTACCAGCTCCATGAGGTGATTTATGGCCAATGTCACAGCATCACGAGATGGGGGGTCCATCAGCTTGCTCAGAAAATAGGCAATTCCACCAAGCTTCAGGATCTGAAAGAAAAATCACAGCAAAAGCCTCCAGCAACTGGAGAAAGACAGTTGCCTAAAACTGGTTAGCAGTAACAACACTCATTGCAACAGTGTGAGTAATTCACTGCTCAAGTTAGAATTGCTTTAGTTAAGAACTAAGGACAAAAAATGCATTAGTGATGAAATTTGTAGCAGAAGGATCTATTCTTCATTCTGTTCCCATGCACTTGGCATTCCTTCTGCTTGTATAAGGAATTCAATTCCAACTGCCAAAAAGGGAAATTCACACCAGTTCTAAAACTACTTTGTAGTAAAATACTTTTATGCAATCATGTAAATTGACTCACTGGCATTCTCACTGAAGCTTCTCTGATTGAATGATATGTGATATTTGGGGGACAGCACAGCCCAAATTTTTGTTAATGGACTTCACCTTTTATTGATACCAGACAATTCTGTTTCCCCTGGTTTGATGCAGCCAGATACAAGTGTGCATTTACAAAAGTTGCTGCAATTATTGGCTAAATACACTGCATTTCTGGTGTATCAGAATTTTGGTTTAACCACCCTAGGCTCACAGTTGCATTAAGTTATTCTCTCAACCTCTTATCCCAATGGAGAAGTAGATAATATTTGAAGATTCCTCCATTCACCTTGATTTGTAAGCAGAGCTCTTCCAAGGGTGTCCTCAGGATCTCTGGTAACTGATAATCATCCAGGAGGCTGGCACGCAGGCCATTGTACAGGTGGTAACAGTGGCCTGGCTGAACTCTGCAATGATTTAAAAAAACAATTCTTTTGGCTTTGGTCCTTTCTTGTGGGGTCTTCTTCCCTATGAATTGTGACATTATGGTTCTGTTGGTTTACAAAGAGGTTCCCAAAACTCCTCAAGGAATTAGAACTGAAGTGTATTCAATTGTAAAAGCCACTTCTGAAACACAGACCCAGCAGCAGGAAAAAAAGGCATAGAAAACACAGAAATTAATTTCTACATCATTTCCACTTTACTGTATCAACCTCATAAATCAGGTGTGAGGGTAGTGACAAAAATGAAAATAAAATGCAGGACATTCTTCTGTAGGAGGGAAACTCTGGAGTTAAACACAGCACAAGTCAATTCAGCTTCTGAGGAAGACAAGGAAATCATTCCTTGCCCAGGAACAGGAGCCAGCAGTGCCAGCACATGCAAACAACAAAGAACCTTCAGCACTGTTGGAAACTCAACATGCCCAGACTTCCCTGAGCACCCCATTGTTCCCACCTTCCTGCTCGACCCTTCCTCTGCTTGGCATTGGCTCTGCTGACCCACTCTGCTGCCATGGTGCTGATGTTGTTCTGGGTGTCAAAGTGAGTCTCCTTTATCTTCCCCCCGTCTATCACAAACACCACGTCATCGATTGTGATGCTGTTCAAAAAAAGAGGAAAAAAAGCAACTTTTCATCTTTGCAAGTGTGACCTATAATTTGGTTTGGCCTCTCTTTAGTCCCTCCCAAACACTGTCAGCAATTACAAAAATCTGGAATTTCATTAAGAACTATGTCACTGAACAGTTTAAGGAAGAGCTGATTTATTCTCCATGGTCTGGCAGAAGTCCCCACTTGGGTTCTGCAGAGAGGACAGGCAGCTCAGATTATCCTGTACAAATTATCCTACCAATTGTTCAGTATTCCTGTAGTTTAACTGTAGTTTAATTTAATTCAAAACAATGTAGTTGGTTAAATTGTTTAAAACAATTATAGGAAAACTCTGTTTAGTCTATAAATATTTCCAAAGACAAAGTGTTATAAAAGAATGGCACAAACACAGAAATGTATTTTCAGGAACATCAAGCAGGTTTATACTTCAAATGATGACTTCCATTCCTTCTGTTAAACACACAGCTTTCCTGGCTCTGGGCAGGCAGGCACTCACCTGGTCTCTGCAATGTTGGTTGCAATCACAATTTTCCTCACTCCTGGTGGGGTCTTCTTGAACACCTGTAATTATTCAGGGCCCATTTATGTCTTTGCCAAAATCAAACACGTGCTTCATTCTTTTTTGGTTTTTTGGTAGTTGTGAAATATTGCAATAAAAGAGAAGCATACCTGAGTCTGGTTAACAGTAGGCATCAGTGAATGCAAAGGTATGATAATAAACCTATCTGAAAGTTAAAAATCAGTAAAAGATATAGTGTAAGCACAGAAACTTCCAATTTTACAGGAAAATCTATAAAATCAATGCATCTATGCAGAACAGAGAAAATAGGCTGCAAGTCAGGCTACTGCCTCTTGCTCTGAGATCACAGCCATTTGTACCATAACAGCAAATTCTAAAGTAAAAAGGTACAAAGGCCTTTTTTATGATGCTATAAAATGACAGGTGCAAGAAAATATATGAAGTTATGTACAGTAATTTAGACTTCCTTTTTAAATTCTGAAGTTTAATAATTGGTCAAATTTAATATACAAACTGACACTCAATCTTTCAATAAACTGTAATTCTGCGTCTATGGAATGTACACAACCACACTGAAGGCACCACCTGAACAGTCAAGAGCTCAGCTAAGACAGGTGAGATGGAAATATGAGAAATGCAAAGGGACAGGCTGAAGTGTGCCAGACAGACACAGAGTACTTGAGAGTCTGTAAGAAAGCTTCTCAAATCAACAGGATTTAAGGAACTATCAGCAAAGCAGGGGAAGCTGCTCAAGGATGAACGCAGAGGAAGTGCACACAGAATGGAGTTCAGTTTTGGATGGGAGCTCTCCCAGCTACAGGAAAGGACAAGAGGAAGAAGATGGAGGTCAGGTTTTTCAGATTTCCACTCCCACACTGAGAAAAATGAGTTGATGTTAGCAGAGGAAAGATACCACAGACACACAAAAACTGGAGAGGAGATGAAGGAGAAAACGAATCCAACAATCACAGCAACCCCATGCAAAAGGAGTCTGCCCCCAGTGCCACTGCCAGAACTCCCACAGAGAGTTTGGGTTTTACCTGACTTAAACATGACTTGAGACATCAAGATCTCATGCAAAGTGCTGATGTTATCCCAGCCTGGCAGAAACACCAGAATTGCACCATCCTACAGGGAAAAGAGGCAGCAAAGGGAAGGGAGGTCAGAAGACACCACACACTGTACAGAGCCAGCTCCCTGCACTGACACATGGGGAGCATGTGAGACCTGAGACCCCAGTGACCCAGTCTGCAACAGGCTATCAAGGGGCTTTTTCTATAGAAGAGCTACCTGCATGTATTTATCTGAATGTAAGAGTAATTCAAAGTTGTTCAATTACTAAGAAGAGCAAACAGAAGTTTCTCTTCTTCCTGTGTACCAGCCAAAGCCAGTGCCAGCTCTGGCACTGTCCCAGCTCAGTGCCACTGTACCTCCTCTTCCAGCACAATGTGTCTGATCAGTGCTGCCACAAGGTCCAGGTCCACCTTGTCATCATCCATCATTTCCAGGGCATCAATGGTACTTGCTGAGTACCTGCAGCAGGGAAAGCACAGACACTGCTGCCTTGAACATGCACAGCCAGGGCTCCTGCTGCCTGGTTCTGAGTGAGTCACCCAGCCAGGAACCCACCTCCCATCAGCTCAGCTCTTTGTGCAGTTCCTGCACCTCCAAAGCACTCTCCACATTTAATTCAGTGGGATTATTGCCAGTTCAGAACAGCTGAAGAGTGACCATGTCATGACTGAACTATCTTTAAAGTACTTCCACGACCTCTCTCCTTCTCACCCATGAGCCAGGGACTGACAATTTGTATTTAGGTAATGAATTGAAATTTAACTTGAACAGCTCAGGGGAAAGGGAGCTAATCCTGCTGTATCTAAAGCACCTCACTGGTTGCCTGTCAACTGTACAGGCACTTCCATCACCATTTCCCACTACCACACTTTACTAAAGCCCAGCAACACAATACAGCACTGATTTATGGATCCCACTCCAGAGCTGCCTGAAAACTGAAAGCAGAAGAGAAGCCTGGGCCCAACCTGCCCTGCAGCTGCCTTAGGTAGGCTGGCCACTGCTCTCTGTAGATCTCCTCCTTCTCCTCCTTCTCTGGCCTGCTGACGTGGCCCTGCATGAAGCCCTTCCTCCAGTGCAGCCGCCGGTCTGTCTTCTCCGGGGTGTACCTGCACACAGGAGGAGCAAACTCAACCCCATGGAAACTGAGGCAATTTACAGCAGCTGCCCTTTTCCAAACCATGGACAATATGCTGTGCTTTAGTCAGACCACGTGTAAGAATCTTCAGTTTCTCTCCTGACAGAAACCTTACAAAAGCAGGGACCAACCCCAGTAAGCATGAGAACATGTAGGGAAAAAAAAGTGAACAGCAAGAAAGACTAGTTTGATTTAGAGACCTGAAAATTCAAAACAGCAACAGAGAAACTGTTCTCCCCCTCAAGCCAATATTCCCAGATAGCTGTGTGCCATCTGTAATTACTGTATAAGGTGAGCCTTAGAAGGTTTTCTGTTGAAAAATACAGGCAATTCTTCTTTATGCCAAGTTAGTATTTGAGCATACATATACACTAAGCTAAATATCCCCCCCAAACACTCTCTGAAATGATGTTCAGAAAAAACACTTGCCTCAACTTCTCAATGACATCTTCGAGCAGATATTCCACCACTGGGAAGGTGAACCCAGGGATGTGAATCATTGGGCAATGGTCTGTGGAGGGAGGCAGAACTCGGTTTTAAAACTACTGATGAAATACTGCACTGAAAGAACAGTGGCAATAAGCATTCCTCACTATTTCTGCAATATAGCTGCCATGTCTACAGGACATTTCCAACTGTTAGGGAAGATGTCACATTCACCCCCAAATAAGGCTGCTGAATAAAAAAAGCACAGGCAGTAATTCTACACACCAGGATGTTCCACTGGCTCCACCTACTGGAAAAAGCTGGGAGACTGAACAACTCAAAGTTCAATCTCTTGCCTACCCACAGCAAGAATGCTAAAACACAGTAAATATTTACTAGGGAAACACTGTGGATTCTGTTTCCATAACATGTCTGAAAAGCAAGACCAGAAGCAATATTGGGTCATAATGAGACAAAACTGAGACAAAGTGCATTTTCAGCAGCTGGCAGGTATTTGTAACACTGAAGGAATTTCTTCTTTTGATACAAATCAATTCTGTAATTTGAGAATTGCACTATACTATAGAAGCCTAAATTACTTAAGAGGAACATTTCTAAGAAGCATTTCACCTACCAAAGTACTCAGAAAACTTCTCTGCATTTAAAGTAGCACTCATCAGTATGACTTTCAGATCCAGTCGAACATTCAGAAGGTCTTTAATAATGCTCATTAAAACATCTGACTGAAGATTTCTTTCATGGATTTCATCAAGAACTACATGACTGATGCTGGACAAGTCCCTAAAATAGACAGGGAAGAAGTTAAACTTTGGTTTGTAGAAAAAATAAAAAGCAGAGCCATGACTGTTGGGAACAGCTCAGAACTCATTTCATAATTGCATTCAGTGTCTGGTTAAACAGGAGCTCTTACTTATCTGACTGGAGCCACTGCAGGACAATTCCCGTGGTACAGTACAGAATTGAACCTTGTTTCCTTGGCAACCGACTGAAAGAGACACAGCAACAACTCCTCAGCTCTCTTCTGTATTTAACAAAATACTTTAAAGCCTCAAAACCCTGCTGCAGGTGCCATTGATGCACATGTGCCTCACCCTGCCTCCCTCACTCACAGCACCAGGGCAGGAACACGAAATCAGGCCACTGCTGCATCACTTCTGTGATGGGGAATGGAGCAGGAGAGGCCCTGACTTCCAGGCACCTCTGGCACCTCCTGCACTCCCCAGGTTCACACTGAGGGCACTCACATGCACAGCACTGGGAGCAAAGAGAAACAGCAGAGAGATTCTAGGAACTCCAAATAAAATGCTGGGAGGGCTGAGCTCTCCTCTCTCACCAGCAGCTCTGCTTCAACAACAGGGTTCCATTATGTGCTGGTACCACTCCAGGTTTTTAAATTATAGCTCAGTACAAATGTAAAAGCTTTGGCATTGCAAGCTCCTGTCACTGCACCTAGTATATGGGCCCAGGGAATTAGTCCATAAATATGTGTAGCAAATACATAGCTTTCCACAGAAATATGGTTTGGAGCATTCTCCCCTTCAGCATTTTCACTTTTACTTGAAATTCATTGATTAGGGACATAGTTTTATTTCTGATCACTGCAGAACCTTTACAAGAGCTGAAAACAGGACTTATGAGACAAAGGCTAACTTAGGCTAGCCACTGTCACATGGGGCATAAAACACAGTAACTGCACTCAAACCTTCTCCTAAAATTCAACAACCTGATTCCTTCCTCACAGGAATTCCTTCAGGGGAAAATATCAGCAGGATATTTCATTTTAGAACTACTATTCAAATGGTGTCCCTTGGATAGCAGCAGGCCCTTGCCAGGGAGTGCTCACCTCTGCAGGCGGATCTGGTAGCCCGTGCTCCTGCCATTGCCACAGCACTCTGCCCTCTCAGCAGCCACTCTCTCAGCCACCTGAGGGGAGGGAGAAAATCGGGCAGCTCATCAGCAGGAACACTGGGAACTGAGATGGTTTGTAAACAACAAAGCAATGCCCTGGGAAGCACCTTTCTCCTCCCGAGAGCAGCAAGCCAGGGCCAAGACTTTAGAGGAACACACCCACTCGGGCATTAGCAGCACATCCCCTTTCAGCAGGGTGGGCTCTGAAAGCCAGATTCTTTCCTGCTCATTAACACACCTATAGAGGGTGGACACAACACCAGTTTTTATATTAACTGGCATCTGCACTGCCCAAATGCACTAAAATCACAGCTATCACCCCTGACTAAAGTCAGGGAAGAAGGAGGCTGCAGTGCCAGTACTGCACGGCCAGATCTCCAAATCTTGTGAGTATCCAATACCGTGCCCATGAGCAGTGTCACCGAGGGCCAGCAGTGCCCATGAGCAGAGTGTCACCGAGGTGTCACCGAGGGATGGGCAGTGCCCATGAGCAGTGTCACCGAGGGGTCACTGAGGGATGGGCAGTGCCCATGAGCAGAGTGTCACTGAGGGGTCACTGAGGGGCAGCAGTGCCCATGAACAGTGTCACCGAGGGGTCACCGAGGGATGGGCAGTGCCCATGAGCAGTGTCACTGAGGGGTCACTGAGGGGCAGCAGTGCCCATGAGCAGAGTGTCACTGAGGGGTCACTGAGGGGCAGCAGTGCCCATGAGCAGTGTCACTGAGGGGTCACCGAGGGGCAGCAGTGCCCATGAGCAGTGTCACTGAGGGGTCACTGAGGGGCAGCAGTACCCATGAGCAGAGTGTCACTGAGGTGTCACCGAGGGGCAGCAGTGCCCATGAGCAGTGTCACCGAGGGGCAGCAGTGCCCATGAGCAGTGTCACTGAGGTGTCACCAAGGGACAGGCAGTGCCCATGAGCAGTGTCACCGAGGGGCAGCAGTGCCCATGAGCAGTGTCACTGAGGGACGGGCAGTGCCCATGAGCAGTGTCACCGAGGTGTCACCGAGGGCCCACCGAGGCCCGGCAGTGCCGCGGGAGGGCGCTGTGCTCACCGAGATGGCGCTGATCCGGCGGGGCTGCGTGCACACGATCCTGCAGGTGGAGCCCAGCCCGCGCTCGATGTGATCGTCCAGGATGAACTGGGTCACCTGCGTGGTCTTGCCGCAGCCCGTCTCGCCGCTGATCACCGTCACTCGGTGCGTGTTGATCAGCCTCACCAGCTCCTGGCAGCCACACACAACAATTACTGTGCTTGTAGCAAGCAGGTTGTAGAGAATTCTGAGAAATCTCTGCCCCTGTGAGATGAATGCTGTGCAAAGTATCAGCAGCTGAAGAAAAATGCTCAGCTGCCTCTTGTAATGCTACCAAAAACGTTTAGTTTAAACCTCGCAGAATTAATTTCTGGACATTTGCACTTCCCATGTGTAGGGTTTAAAGCATACCCGACCTCAACACTAGCTTTAAATACTTTAGATCCTGTATGAAAACAACAGAAAAGAACTAAAATGAAAGCCTGAAATACATTTTTAACCCTTCTGCTTCCTGCTTGGCTCCTGTAGATCTTTGGAGACTGAACAAGAGTTTGCCCTGTTGGACTCCAAGCCTGCACAAACTAAAGGTTTTCAGCACAATATTTTAACATTTCTTGTACCAACACGAACAGTTTCCCAGCCTCCTCCTCTCCACCCCAAGGACTGTTAAGTGGAGTATTTTAAGAAACAAATGCTAACAGAAAGGACATTATGGCAAATAGAGGAACTGTAGGAAGGAGCTCTCTAATCACCCACTGAGCCTGCAAAAGCAAACATACCAGAATACTCCATTTCTACTGCAT
>JAOTQP010000469.1:24465645-24487234 GCA_026413545.1 Cichladusa arquata | reverse complement strand
TGATCTGTGATTGATACTGATCTGTGATTTAAATTGATTTGGGATTGAAATTATTTGTGATTTAAATTGATTTGTGATTGAAATTATTTGTGATTGATACTGACCTGTGATTGATACTGATCTGTGATTGATACTGATCTGTGATTTAAATTGATTTGGGATTGAAATTATTTGTGATTTAAATTGATTTGTGACTGAAATTATTTGTGATTGATACTGACCTGTGATTGATACTGATCTGTGATTGATACTGATTTGTGATTTAAATTGATTTGGGATTGAATTTATTTGTGATTTAAATTGATTTGTGACTGAAATGATTTGTGATTGATACTGACCTGTGATTGATATTGATCTGTGATTGATACTGATTTGTGATTGATACTGATTTGGGATTGAAATTATTTGTGATTTAAATTGATTTGTGATTGAAACTGATCTGTGATTGAAAATTATTTGTGATTGATACTGATTTGGGATTTAAATTGATTTGTGATTGAAATGATTTGTGATTGACACTCATCTCTGATTGAAACTGATCTGTGATTGAAACTGATTTGTGATTGAAACTGATCTCTGATTAACACCCTCACCACGATGCCTTAGGATTTTGCTTTTACATTTTTTTTACATACTGCTTTAGTACAGGATGTGAAAAATAATAATAAATAAAATAAAGAAAGAAACAAAATAAATAAGTAATAAGAAATAAAAATAACTCTAAAACCCCATAGCCTGTCAGCTGCTGCTCTCCTGTTTTATCAGACACAACAATTCCTCTCTGGGCTGGGAATCAAGGACACCTCACTGCCTCAGAGATGGAAACAGAAGTGTCTGGGGGGGAAAACTTGGGTTAAATGACTTCATTACCTGAATCTGTAATTGGACAATTAACCCCTGATATGTGAATGGACCAAACTTATAAAAGTGTGACCAACTCATGACCATTGTCCATTTTGGGTGTAGCTCTGGGAGGTTTCTGACTGCCCAGGGTGCACCTATTGAAGAACTGCAATAAATTTCAATAAATCCCCGTTTCTATTCTGTAACTCTGCCCAGCCTCTGTTCAATGAGCTCCCAGAGAGCCCAGCCCAGATCCTGGCAGGTTTAAACCCTGCCCAGCCCAGATCCTGGCAGGTTTAAACCCTGCCCAGCACCACTGGGACCTCCTGAGCTCAGGGCAGCCTTTGGGAGGTGCCACCTCCCAGGGCAAGGAGCACGACCTCAGCTCTGTCCCCTGGTGTCACCTGCCATGAAATGGGTCAGTCCTGGGTCAGGAATAAAGGCAAAGCTCCTGGTATAAATATCCACAGCAGCAGCTCCTGCTCCACAGCAATCTGGGCATCACGTGGGGACTCAGATTTGTCACCCCAAGACAGAAATAATGATCCCAATAATGACCTCACTGAACTGATTTTTTTTTTTTTTTTTGGTGTTGTTTTTATAGTCTGAGCCTCCCAAACCTTGCATTTCAAGGCCTTGTTTACAGGAGTATTTCAGGCACAACATCTGTTACTCACTCTAAGCATGGCCCTGCACATGGATTGCCATTTTAGGGCAGCACAAAGATCTATCTGAAATTAAAACCCATATTTAGCTCGAACTGAATCAAGCAGCCAGCTAATATTTTGTGTATTTATGGAAGAAAACTGGGAAATTGGGGTAAAGATCATTTCAGAAGCAAACAAACAAGTAAACAACAATCCTAAAGCCAAACTAGAACATTTTTTTCCTGCATCATGACATTATGTTTATGTCATTTTGGTTTAATGAGGCTGATATTTTATTAAATTTATTTAATGGCTGCTTATTATGGGCTGTATTGCATGAGGTCCTTTCCCCAAAGTCTCCTCCCTGCACTGCACATCCACAGGAAGAAAACCTGGAGTGAGATATCAGTCAGGATTTGGCAACTTCACAAAAGAAGGAATTTCAGCAGCTCCTCCATGGAGCCTTTTTTTGGTATCTGGTGGCAGCTGGAAACTTTTCCAGCCCCCAAATAAAAGGGGTTTGTAAGAAAGAATCAATTCTGTGCTCATTTCCTTTCCACAAGGTGCACATGGAGCAACTCCCAGCATGTTCTGCACCCACAGCAACAACCCCCCAAAGCCCTGGAGAGGCTTTTCCATCCCCCAAATCCCCTAAATCAGGGCCTTTCCAATCAGAAATTGGGTCACTTAAATCCTTAAACTGGACTAGGACTCACCTCTGCACAGGGCTGTGGAAGAATTAGAAATTAACCCCATGCAGGTGATAATTAATGAGATAATGAATGTTTAGTGCTGTGCAAATGAGGCAAAGTGGACTCAGGTGTTGCTGGTGGTCCCAAAAAAATCCTTTCACCCCAAATTATTCCTCATGCTTTGAAGTGCAGGTGTTCAACACTCCTGAGCTGGGAGATAAAAACCTTCAGCTGCTGGGGTAAAAAGGAGCCAAATGCTCTCAGGCTCTTGTGCCACAGGTTCCTGGTGTTTTCATCCCTAAGAAAAAAAAAAAATCTCTTCTACCCCTGCTTTGCAAACAGCTCTGAGCCTTTCCTTGCTCTGCAGAGCCAGAACTGTGCCAGAAAGCCTGGGGAGGCTGGGATCCATTTCCTGCTATTGATTTTGGAATAAAAGAATTGTTCATTTTGTATTTTGGGTTGATTGCTGCGCTCCAATGTTGATTTGCAGCCCAGAAGAAATGGGATGCCCGTGACTCAGCCCTATTCTTCAGCAAGAATCCCCATTAGATAATTCATCCTGCTAAGAATTACAGCTGCTGAGGCTTAATTAGGATTAATTTATGCCCTCCCTTCGAGTGGATTAAATTTAATATTTGCGAGTGTTTTAATCCTTTCGAGATAAAACAACTGGGAAGTGTCTGGAGTGTGGATCTGTGGTGAATTAGGGGGGAATAAGTCTGTTTTTACTGACAGCCAAAGATTACTGTCAAGTACCAGATTAACATTTCATATCCTATGGAGGGAGATGGAAAAATTCATGGAACAAGGTCAATAGCAGCACTTCAAAAAGGGAAAATCAGGATCATTACAGAGAGTCTGCAGAAAACTTGGGTATTTTTATTTTATGTGGTTTTATATATTTAGATAATCTTAGATCTGTTTTTATTGTATTAAAGATCCCCTTTAGGGAGGTCAATTAGTGCTGTTTTAATTAAGCATGGAACCAGGCTTGGTGTCCCACCAGTGCCTGGTGTTTAATTAAAGCCCCTGGGGGGACAAAAAGGATCAGCAGAATCTCAGGTAAAATCCAGCTTTAATTCCAAATCTCCACTTCAGCCTTGCTGCCTTTGGGGCAGAATTCAGGGCCAGGAACTGGAGGAATTCTCAGGGATTGCTGCAGAGGTGGGATGAGAGTAAAAAAAAAAAAAAAACAAGCAGGGTTTGTACTTTGGAAAATTACTTTGTGCATTTTCCAGCTGAGTTTTATGTGGCAAACACTTCTCTGTGGGAATATCTGAAAGAAGAATATCAGAACATCAACAGTTCTCCTGCCTCTGCTGTTTAAAATGCTGCTAAAATTTTGGAGAAGAGAGCTGCTAAAAAAGGCAATTCAAGCAGGTGTTTTAAAAAGTCATTCCAGTATAAAAATGCTGGAGACAGAGCCTGTGTTTATCACATTTATTGAAGAATGAGGCACAATATTGCTGATAATTCCATAGAGTTCATAAATCCCCTGAATGGACTGAGGGGGGTCAATAATAACCCAAATCCATCCCCCTCCCCTCCTGGGCTGGGGGAGCTCAGCTGAAATCATTCCCAGTATTGAAATCATTCCCAATATCCCAATAATTCCCAATAGCCCAATAATTCCCAATGCTGAAATCATTCCCAATATTGAAATCATTCCCAATATCCCAATAATTCCCAATATCCCAATAATTCCCAATGCTGAAATCATTCCCAATATTGAAATCATTCCCAATATCCCAATAATTCCCAATACTGAAATCATTCCCAATACTGAAATCATTCCCAATATTGAAATAATTCCCAATATCCCAATAATTCCCAATACTGAAATCATTCCAAATATTGAAATAATTCCCAATATCCCAATAATTCCCAATACTGAAATAATTCCCAATACTGAAATAATTCCCAGTATTGAAATCATTCCCAATATTGAAATCATTCCCAATATCCCAGTAATTCCCAATGCTGAAATCATTCCCAATATTGAAATCATTCCCAATAATTCCCAATATTGAAATCATTCCCAATATTGAAATTATTCTAAATATCCCAATAATTCCCAATACTGAAATCATTCCCAATATTGAAATCATTCCCAATATCCCAATAATTCCCAAAATCCCAATAATTCCCAAAATCACAGGAGGTTTTGCACCACGGGGGTCACTCAGGGATCCTGCAGGGAGTTCCCAGAATAATCCCAAACACTTTCTGGAGATCAGGTGAATTTTTTGTGGGCACTGACCCAGAGATTTGGGAGCTCTGGGAGGGAGGAATGTCCCCCTGGTGATGTCACAGGGGAATGTCACCTTGAGCCTGTCCTTGCCCACATCCCTCAGTGTCTCTGCTGCTCCAAATAAAATCATTTTTTGAGATTAGCCAGGAGATTTTGGCTCAAATAAATGAAACTTGGAGTTTTTCGGTGGCTGATGTCATTCCTGACCTGCTGAGCCTGGTTCCCAAGGAAAATGTCTCTTCTCTTTTTCCACAAAAATTGTGATTTGCTAAGGAATGATTTCTCCTTTTCTCTTTTACACTAAGGGTGGGCAATTCACTTGACATCCTAATTTTACTCTGCTTGTTTTCCTTCCTTCCATCCATCCATCCATCCATCCATCCATCATCCATCCATCCATCCATCATCCATCCATCCATCATCCATCCATCCATCCATCATCCATCCATCCATCATCCATCCATCCATCCATCCATCATCCATCCATCCATCTATCCATCCATCCATCCATCCATCCATCATCCAGCATCAACCTCTCAGGTGTGCTCAGTCTGTTAACTCTGCTTACTGCCTGCTCCTTGCAGAATTTTAGACACCTGGTATTTATGATTTGAAAGAGTTGCAAGAAGTTTTTTGTGTTATTACACACCTTAGTGTATGAAGTCCCAAGTGACTGTGACTCACTATGAAATCTACAGAATATGAAAAACAGAGTTTAAATAAAAGCTGATTCCATCAGTGCAAGGTTTTGTCCTGTTTAATCAAACCCTTTGTCTGGAGGGAGAATGAGCAATCTCTACTTGCTGGAATGAATGCTACAGGTCTGGAAAATGAGACATTTCCCAATTACTTAGTGCCTCTTTCTAAAAGTCTTTTCAATTTTCTCTTGAGAAATCAGTATTTACTGTTAAAGTGAAAAAGATCCATCAAGTCTCCTATGTCACTGCCCAGCCACTAACCAGGGAGACACTGAATGCTGCCATTTCCCACTAGAGCAGTTCCAGTGGAAATGTTCAATTCCAGACACCTTTTCCAGTTACAGAATCCATTTGTCCCTGCAAACCACAATGCTGTGCTCTGGGGAGCACTGTGGATACAACTGCTGGGACTAAACCCATGGTTATGGGGCCCAAGGGAGGGGTAAATGCATTTACCCTGGGTTTAGGTACAGCCAGGTAACACTGATTATTACTGGAATTACTCACAGTATAAATTATTATTAATGAGAATGGAAAGTGACCTTTGTCTTGTCCTTGATACCATTATTAAATGCCCATTTTTGCTTCTCATGACACACCCATGGCAATAAATAGGAATCCACCAGCAAACCAGACTCTGCTGGTACATCCTGTGAAGTATTTTGCCTCCCACTCCCACAGTTCCCTGCAGTTCAACTCTTTGCTTTCAGCTCCTGGTCCTTCCCTCACCAAGTTCCACTGTTTGTGGAGAGGATTTCCCACCTCAGGGCATCCCCCATGCAGCCCCTGCCCACAATGGCTGGAGAATGTTCTGGCTCTTGGAATCTGGGACAGGGATTCCACCAGAGAGCTCCATGTACCAGCACAGGCATTTTTTAAAGGCAAAGACAAAAAAAATCCCAGAGAAATAAATCCCAAATGTCCTTGCTCCTTATGGAATGCTGATGCACTGTGAGCAGAGAAATCTCTGCAGAATCAGTCAAGCAAATCCCCTCATTATTTAATTACACATCACCTTCCAGAGTTCACAGAAGACAGGAAGGAGCTGTGGTTGCCATGAGGCAAAACCTTCCCCCCATCCCTGTGGGTCAGGAGCAGGTTCCCTGTGCTGCTCCTGCTGCTGAGCAGGGGCTGGGCTGGATTCACGGGGAGGATGCTGTCCACAGGAAAGGCTTGGATGTATCTGAGCCCACAGCAGCTGGAGCAGGCTCTGGCAGACAGATTTCCATCTGGAAAGGGTCAGAGCAGCAGCTGGGGGCTGAGTGGGACACTGGGACATCCCTGCAGTGTCTGGTGACAGGCTCAGGGCACTGTTGCTGTGTTAATGCCCTGGGGCAGGCACAGGTGTGCCAGCAGTGCAGCACAGGCAGGCTGGGCTCTGCTGCTGCTCCCAGCACAGCCCTGCACAGGGGCAGCACCAAGGGCTCACACACCTCGTGCCATGCCTTCCCAAACAGAAAACCAGCAAGCCAAAACACCTCTGGGGAGTTTGCACTCTTAAGAGACTCTTCTACTTCTTTAAAAATGCAGATTAGCTGCAGTGAAATTAATTACTGCAATGATTTGCCTTTTCTGAAGCTGACTGCAGTAAATGCAGAGCCAAGGGGGTATGACAGAGGAGACCAGCTCACCTCAGATGGCCTGAGCCCAGCACTTGCCTTTGGCCTGCCCAGTGCAGACAGAGCTGGATTTGTGTCAGTCAGTGCCAGGAGGTGCAGCACAGCATCCAAGGTGAGGACACCTTGGAGGGAAGGGCTATGGGAGCTCTGCCCAGCCTTGCCCTCCTGGGCAAAAGTTTCCACTGTCACTGTTCCTCTGCAGTTCCAGAGAGAGCCAAGGGCAGTGGGACTGCAGCAGGGAGCCAGCAAACACCACACAGAGTGCACATGGCTCTGGGAGCCGAGTGAGGACGTGAAGGGAAATGTTACATTGATTTTCCAGCCACAGGAACCTCTTTGGAAGTCAGGAACAAGCCCAACCACCTGCGCAGGAAGAGCTGGGAGCAGCTCTGTGTGTCAGCAGGGCTGCAGGTGGCACAGATTCCCTCCAGCAATGAGAACCTTCAAGGCCATTCCTAACTCAGCTTCTGTGCTGTGCCTGGTGTTTAAGGGAATGTTCACAACCTTCCTGCAGCGAGTGAGGTGCTGTGTGTTTATCATGATAAAATACTCCTGCCTGTGCTGGCTCCTCCTCAGTGAAGTCCCTGGCACAGCCTCCCCCTCTCTTGGCTTGCAGGGCACATAAATAGGTCCTGTGCAGAGTCTCTTCAAAGAGTTTTCTTGAGGCAACCCACTGATGAGGTAGAGAAAAATAATCAGCAAGCCTGGAACAAACTGCCAGCCTGGGAGATTTCTGTTGCCTGAGGGCACTGAAGCATAGACAAAATAAGGCATGACATATTTACACTCAATCTCTTTAGGAAGGGAGATACACTGGTATTTTATGAGATGTTAAAAGTATTTTTCAAAAATGCAGCTGAGCAGGAGTTAGAAATGACAAGTGCAATTTTCTCTCTGCCTCTCCATTACAGCCATCCTATCATGTATTCAATAAACCCTGCTGCCTCATCCTCTCATGCCACTTTTATTCCAGAGAAAACACTTTGATGGAGCAGCTCTTTACTCACAGAACAGACAATGAAGAGACAACCAGCTCCACAGTCACTGCTGTCACCCCAAGGAAGTGCCACTCTCCAAGCTCACACTTCCAGAGGAAACCAAAGGGATCCCCTGCTCAAACAGCCCAACCAAACCCACTGATCCCACAGCCATGGGGATGGCTGCTCCCCCTCCTGCTGCCAGCTCTGACAGCTTCTCCTCTCAAAGACAACATCTGCAGCACTGCAATAAGAACCCTCATTTATGGACTCTCAGAAGAACCCCTGAATTTATGGACTCTCAGAAGAACCCCTGTATTTCTTGCAGCAGGATGTGCCAAATCAATGCCAGGGGGAGTCTCCTTCTTTAACGCAGTGGGAAATGCAGAGTGATGAGAGCAGAGTGACTTTTCTTAGACTTTGGGACTTCCAGACAGGGTGAATAAAGGAGATGGCTTTCAACTTTTTAATGTGTGGCCCAAATTGATCTTTCATCCAACATAAACCTGAGCAGTGCATTAAAGTTATTTTTACAAAGCTTGCAGGGGTTTCACACTCTGCCCTTTCCCAGCTGCAAAGCAAATGTCAGCTGTGAAGCTCTGGCAGCTCCTGCTGAATGTCAGAACCAGGCAGAGCTGACTCCAAAGCCTGGAATTTTTACCCCATAGGAGCTTTAGTGCCTGGCACTGGGTTATACTTGGGAAGGTGTCAGAAGTGGATGAGTTGTGATTCTGTGTAATGCAAGGTGGGAAGAGCAGGTCCAAAAGTGCCATAAGGGCCCCAGGGCACATAAAACACCCCCAGGCAGTCACTGCCAGCTGCTCACAGAGCTGCTCATCCCTGCTGCAGTCTGGGGCTGCAGCTGACCTGGCACCAGGGGACATGGGGAAAGGATTTTCTTCCTTTTTTAAACATCACCTGGAAACTCCTGCAAGGAGAGACACAGTTATGAACCTGATGGAGTGATTTTATTAACCAAGCTGTACGTGGCACGTGAGGCCTTGGCAAGAGCTGGTAGATTAAAACCAGGCTGAGTCATCACTTCCTTTAGCCCCCAAATTCAGGAATTCATCTCTGCACACTACAACAGAGTAAGCATTGATTTTTTATGAGAGGGATGATCAGTCACATTTGAAATATCAGCCAAATTCCTACTGTGACTCAGATGATGAACTTGTGTTTATCAGATGGGGAGAGATTCCCATAACTGAATACAAAATCTGATCCATCCCATGCGTGTGCACAGGCTGAGCATGAGCTGATCTGGCTCTGAAGTCACCCTGCTTGGAGCAGGAGGTGGGATTAGGTGACTTCCAGAGATCCCTTCCAGCCTGAAGCCTTCTGGAGCTCCTGTCCCACAGACTTCACGTGGGCTCTTACCCCACTCCCACCTACTGTAGTGCCCAACAGCCACTGAATTCCCCAGTGAATTCTCTGGAAATGTCATCTTTGGAGAGAAACTTCCTATTCATTAAGATAAAGTAACACAATTCATACTTACTTCTTACCATATACAAATCATCAGGTGCACACAAAATAAGAAAAACCCATGATTAAGAAGACAAGTGAGAAATTATTGCAGGATCATCACCTGCAAATAGGTCTGTGGTTACTAAACATTATCCAATGCTGTATATGAATTTTACTGAAAAATAGGACTAATAGAAGTATCAGTGTCAGTAAAAATCATTCCTATTTGATAAGGAAACTCTTATTATGAGAAAAGAACAAGTTGCTACTTTACCTGCCGAGGGTTCCTCTCGGATTTGCTGCGGCACCACTCCCAGTCTGAGAGCTCTGGTGTGTGGCTCTCCTCGTGGGACAGCCTCCACTCTGGCCCTTCAGGGAACACTTCTGGGTCACAGTCTGTGCCCCCCTGGCCCTGGCAGGGGCGTGGGGGGCCTGTCCCCGTGCCCCCCCAGCCGTGTCCCGGTGCCAGGGCTGTGCCAGGGCGCTCCTCGCAGGCTGAGCTCAGCAGGCTGTGGTAGGATGGGGATTTTCCATCCCTGCTGGGCTGGGGAGCCTTCTCCTGGCATATCCTGTAGATTCCATAGCCTTGCTGGAAGGACAGCTTGAACTCAAAACCGCTGCGCTTGGCTAAGCAAGAGGGAAAGAAACTGTGTCAGGAGTTGAGACCAAAAAGGAAAATGAGATTACAAACACAATGCAAATGACATGCTAAAACATGGAATAAATTATCCAGCTCCTGCTAGATAATTGGAGGCAATTTTCCCTCCATAGAAAAAATGAATTGTTGAGAAGAAAGACTTCTGAGAAGGAACTGCCTTCCAGATGAACTGCAGTCGTTCTCTCTGGGAAAGTGGCTAAAAGGGCAGCAGGGGCAGCACAAGCAATTCTGCACCTGGATAATGTGTTTAAAGCAAGTGAAAGCCATGCACTGAGATGGCTTTTCTCTGGCATTCTGGAGTTCTTTTTCCCTGAACAAGCAAGGACTGTCAGGAATTCGTCCACTGATGGTAGAGGATTTTCACTCCAGAGAATGGGAAACAGCTCCCACATCCTCATAAATATTTAGCTCTTAACATTTGCAGCTGAGACCAGATGATCCCTGTGACCCACTCTGTTCCTCCAGCTATTTTACATAGAGCCCAAGGAAAACCAGGGCTCTAGAAGATGCCAAGAAGGTTACCAGGGAAGGTCTGGCAACCTGTGTTACACCAAGGCAGCCCTTCCACACTTACTTTTAGCATCTTGTGAAGACACTGCATAGGAGCTCCTCCTGCAGTTGATGATGCAGCCGCAGGGCAGGTGGAGCCAGTGCTGGGACAGGACAAACACCGGGGTGACTGTGGCAGCCAGAACGGTCAGCAGGAAGCTCAGTGTCTCAAAGGAGAGGCTCTGCAGCCCAGTGGTGTACTGGACAGCCATCTGTATCTGAAAGGCAGAGCATTTTGAAATTTAAATCTCTTTGGGCACATGAGAGGGTTCCAGGAACAAAGAGAACATCTCGCTATGAATATGCCACAGCTGTAAGACACAGATTGTCATTAGTGTTTGCTGAGGACAATTCTGGCTCTAACAGACAGCAGAGGAAACCCGCTGACTGCTCTCCTCTCACGCTGCATTTCTCAGAAAAACCCTCACTGAAGCTAAATATGGGCACTGAGCAGCACTGAGCAGCTCCCAGTGCAGCCAGTCCCATGTGGCACCGAGGAGCCCCAGCCTCACACACCCAGGGCAGGGGTAACTGTTCCAGAGCCGTGCTCCTGTTCCCTGTTCCCCACAGATCCTTTCCCAGGTTCCTGTCCCCAAACACACACACATGCACTCCCTCCTGCCCCAGCACTACAGAGTGTACAAACGTGCAACCAAACTGCATTTTTCTACCAAACTCCTAGTTTTTAACCCAAAGGATGTGTGTCAGAGGGCAGGACAGAGGGGCTCTTAGCTCAGTTCCCAGCCCCAGAATGCTGAGCAAATGCTGTCCCACAGCTGGGACAGTACCAAAGGGGGACCCTACTCCCCCTGGTATTCACATGGCATGAATGAGGTGATGAGAGAGTGTCAGAGCCATGAACCCAGCTCTGCAAACCCACTGGGCACCACTTCAACTCATGCAGTGACACAGAGCTGCTGGGGAGGACTTCTGGCACAACTGCACTCCGAGGTACAACTGCAATGGGCACTGTTCATCTGTTTCCATCCATGGCCCACAGGTGACACCCCACTGAAATGTAAGTGAGCATTGGAAAGTGAAGCCATCTGAGAATTTACCATCATGGGGAGCCAGAGAAGGACTTTGGTCAGTGCCAGGATCAGCGAGAATCGTTTCTGGGCAATGCCCGCCGTGAAGCTCCTGCTCTGTGTGCTGCTCTCAGCCACGCCCTTCCCAAAATCTGCCTGCGAGTTTTGGAACGGCTGCGGGGTTTTGTCCCCGGGCTCCAGCAGTGCGAGGGGAGGGGCAGCAGCCCCGCAGCCCCACGGCGTCCCGGGGCAGGGGAGGGCTCCGGAGCCCTGCAGGTGCTCGGGGTGCAGGTGCTGGGGCTCACCTGAGCACAGCAGCCGCAGGGTGAGGGGAGCAGCCAGCGCCGCCAGCAGGGAGAAGCACAGCGAGTACACGAGCAGCACAAGCAGGATGTAGGAGCTGGAGCAGTCGGCGAAGCAGCCCCAGGACGTGGGGATGTACCTGCCCCAGCCACAGAGAGGCAAAATGCACAGCAGCAAACTGACGGTCCAGATGGTGAGGATGGCCCACAGCACGCTCACACGGCGCTTGGAGGAGCTGCAGCTCGTGCTGAAGGTGTAGAAGTTGTAAGAAACGATTAGAGACCCTTTCAGGTTGCTAGAGATGCCCTGGAATAAATAGATAAACGCTGAGGTGGTGCACAGAGTCCGGGGGAGGACTTCACTTGACCACTGCGAGAGCATGAAAATAATCACTGGCACGACGCTGATCAGATCATCTGCTGCCAAAGAGGTCACAATCATCGAAACTGTGGTTTTGTTCTGCAGTTTCAGCAGCGAAACCAGTGAATAAATGCTGCCCAGAAGCGCTGGGAGTGCAATGGCAAAAGTCAAGCAGAACAGGAAGACATTCCAAGTTCTCTGCTCGCTGGGTTTGTCCGTAACGCTGTGGTTCTCCGTGAAGAAGCTCGTCCCATTGAGTGACAAATTACCAGGAGCTACCGACATTGTCCTGGGCATTTCTTTCTTTGCCTTCTCACTGATTCTGCAAGTTTTGACCAGCTGAAACCAGAACTGTCAGCTCCACATCACAAGTTTCTTTGTTTTCCTAGACTCTCTTTTGTGGTATCTGATGAAAAAATATTCAGGTGGCAGCAGCCCTAATGACCAGAACTCACGCTCTCAAAAAGCCAGGCAACAATGAAGTAGCGAAGGTGCTGAAAAAAAATGGAATTCTTCCAAATCGCTGCCGTGCTGGCAGGCGGTGAAGGAGGGCAGCTCAGGTGCCCACATGGCATCGCCGCTGGCACTGGGCTGGAGGCAGCAGGGCTCGGGCAGGGCTCGGGCTGTGCAGCTGGAGCACACACATCGCAGGCGAGGCTGCTGGAGCCCCGTGGGGCAGGTGGCACGGGGAGCCGGGATGCTGCCGGGATGCTGCCGGGATGATGCCGGGATTTCTCCGGGATACTGCTGGGATACTGCCGGGATACTGCCGGGATACTGCCGGGATACTGCCGGGATACTGCCGGGATGCTGCCGGGGATGCTGCCAGGATTCTGCCGGGATGCTGCCGGGATTTCTCCGGGATGCTGCCGAGATGCTGCCGGGATGATGCCGGGATAATGCCGGATTTCTCCGGGATGCTGCCGGGATTTCTCCGGGGTGCTGCCGGGGTGCTGCCAGCCCCGGCTCGCCCCGCTGCAGCGGCAGCCCCGAGCAGTGTCCCCGCTAAGCCACACCTCCGGGCCGGCACCGAATCCAATGCAGACACTGCGAGCTGATGTCAGCCCTGGATGTCATTCCCGTAAGTGCCGAGCCGCTCCCGGGCTCCGCAGGGCTGGGACGGATGCTCGTGTTCCTGGGTGAGGGATGCAGGAGGGCTGTGCCCTGCCCTGCAGCGCTCCCATCCCGCACGGATGCTCCTGTTCTGGGTGAGGGATGCAGGAAGGCTCTGCTCTGCCCTGCAGCGCTCCCATCCCGCACTGACACAAGGATGCTCCTGTTCTGGGTGAGGGATGCAGGAGGGCTCTGCCCTGCCCCGCAGCGCTCCCATCCCGCACGGATGCTCCTGTTCTGGATGAGGGATGCAGGAGGGCTCTGCCCTGCCCTCGTGTGCTCCCATCCCGCACGGACACACGGATGCTCCTTTTCTAGATGAGGGGATGCAGGAGGGCTCTGCCCTGCCCCGCAGCGCTCCCATCCCACACGGATGCTCCTGTTCCTGGGTGAGGGGATGCAGGAGTGCTCTGCCCTCGTGTGCTCCCATCCTGCACGGATGCTCCTGTTCCTGGGTGAGGGGATGCAGGAGGCTCTGCCCTGCCCCGCAGCGCTCCCATCCCACATGGATGCTCCTGTTCTGGGTGAGGAGATGCAGGAGGGCTGTGCCCTGCCCCGCAGCGCTCCCATCCCGCACAGATGCTCCTGTTCTGGGTGAGGGGATGCAGGAGGCTCTGTCCTGCCCTGCAGCGCTCCTATCCCACACGGATGCCCCTGTTCTGGGTGAAGGGATGCAGGAGGGCTCTGCCCTGCCCCGCAGCGCTCCCATCCCGCACGGATGCTCCCGGACAGGCTCAGGGCACCCCTCGGGAGCAGCAGGGAGCTCTGCGAGCCCGCTGCCATCTGCCGGTGCTCGCTCAGCTCAGCCTGGGCTCTGAAAACTTTCATTGCTCGCACGACCCCAAGCCGAGGCTCGCCGGGCTGAAAAGCTGCTCTGCTGTACCCTGAGCCATCACAGGCACCCTGCCCTGGCGGCAGAGCAGCACCAACTTCGGCAAGTTCCCCCGGGATCCTCCTCCTCACACATTGCCCTGCCCTCTGCAGCTTTCTGACCGCGGGCAGAGCATCCATCCTGTGCCTCCTGTTTGTGTTTGGAAGGAAATGTTCATCAGTGCTCTTGGGAAGAAAGGCACTTCCTATTGCCTTGCCCATTCAAGGTAGATGACTTTTACTTCAGTTTGTCTTCTCACACGGTGTATCTGTGATCTGAACTGAGCCTTGCCACTCTCTGTGGCAGCTTTTATCATGACTTACAATATGGTGAGATCTCCTTCACTTATCACCGCCTCCCGTGTCCCAAATTTTCTAAAGAAACAGGGCTAGAATGGAACAACACAGCTCTGCCAGAAAGGCACAGGTGGTGGTGCAGAAGGCTGGAGCCAGGAGGAGCACCTCTGTGTTGTCCTGGCAGGACTGTGCCAGGCAGACAGCTGGAGATCCCTCTGTGCCTGTTCTTTCCTCCTCTACCATCAGATGATGGGAGGTCCCAACACCAGAACTGTCCTCCACTGTACATGGATTTATTCCTTATCCTGCTGTGAATTCTCCTCGCTCAGGAATGGTCCCAAAGAGAAGATCCACCGAGGTGGGACCTCCCCTCTGACCTCCCCTCGCACAGAGCCCAGCAGGCAGCGAGTGGAACTCATGGAGCAGCATGAGGGGAGTGATTTGGGGTTTGCTGTGTCTCTGGAGCAGCAGCAGAACACCTGTAACCCCATGTGCCAGTGAGGTCACACCCATCACTGAGCACACCCAGCCATGCCACGCTGCTCAGGAACCACTCCTGCTCTGGAGGCTCCAAAATGTCTGTGGCACGTTGGAGAGAAAGCCAATTACTGTTGTGCAGTCTGTAACACCACACCACTGTGGGAAACTGCACGGGGGGGTTAAATGTAGAATCCAAACTGCTGAAGAAAGAGTTACCCCTTTCTGAAGGGAGGGAATAAAAAAAGATGGCATATGCTTGGAGTGACCAAGCTGTGACCCCATCTGGAAGCAGCAGAAAATCAGCTGTATGTGGAACTTTCTCCAATAATGATAAAATTAATGGCTGCAAGAGCCATGTGTAAAAGTGCACATTTCCCTGCTGTGTATTCCCAAGAGCTCTGCTGTGGGTTGGCTCAGCCCTTCATTGCTCCATCTTCACTTCCCCATCACCATCCCTCCCACTCAGCTCCAAGGAAGGCAGAGGGAGCAGATCAGGAAATTCAGCCCCAGGATCCGTGATCAAATCGAGTTTTAATGACAGATTGAAAGCTCTGGAACCAAATTCTGCCTCTAGAGGAGCAGGAACTTGTGTAAGAACAGCACTGGCTAGCACTGCTCTTACCTCCACCCTGCGTTTGATGGGGAACCTTCAGCCCGGGGCTGCAGGGCTGCCAGCAGCTGTAATTCCTGGAATCTGTGCCTTGGGATCCCTGCAGGGTCAGTGTCTCCCCTGCAGAGCCCGGAGTCCCAGCGGGGTCTGAGGAAGGGATGCTCAGGGAATAACACCTGACAGGACAAAGCTCTGCCTGGGCATGTTCCTGGAGCTTCAGGCTGGGAACAGGTGCAATACTGAAAGATCCATCCAGAAAGGAAGTGCAGAGCTGTGCCATGACACCAAGCATTCATTAATGATTCCAGTCAGGAGAAAGAGCTCATGAATATTGTAACGAGATGGTGAGGGGAAACCTCCCAAAGACAATAAAATCACACTTAGCAAAGAGCCTTTCAGCTGCAGTGGCAGCTGCAGCCCCTCTGATCTGCACTTTCTGCCACTCAGATTGTGACAGACACTGCAGCAGCCAGGCTTGGTGCCAGCACGAGCTGGACAGTGCCAGCAGGACACCAGGGGCTGTGGAAAGCCTTGCCATAAACATCTTTCTTCATCAGCCTAGATGGAAACCATGGCTCACTGCCTCTGAGATGAAGGTTTCAGAGAAAGATAAAAGAAATAATGCTTGAGAAGGAGCCAGAGTATTGCCAAACTCTGAATCTTTTCAATTTGTGTGTTTATCTTATTCCCTGGGGCTGATGACAAACGGGACTCTGTGTTCAGAGGGAACTGGAGTCTCCATCTGTGTCACTGTTGGTAAAACAGCCATCACTGGGGACCCCCATCCCCTCACCCTGGGGACCCCCACCCCCTCCAAGGGAGTCCCAGCCCCTCATGTGAGCATTATCTGGGGACAAAGAGGGACCCAAGTGCTTCTGCCCTGCAGATTCCAGAGGTGGGGAGCAGCAGCTGTTCTGTTCTGTTTATTTTACTTTATTTTACTTTATTTTATTTTATTTTATTTTATTTTATTTTATTTTATTTTATTTTATTTTATCAAATACTTCCCACGTACATTAACAAGTATGACTGCCATTGCCTGGGTTTCTGCAGAGACTCCTGGATTGTGCTGGGAGAGCTGAGGAGATGAGAACTGAGCCCCTTCCACAGGGTTTGCTTTGCAGAACATGAACTTATGAAATATGCATGTGCTGAGAGGTGATTAGGATGCAATTCCTCATTTTGATTAAAATGCTTCTTCCTTTATGTGTACTGAACTCCACAGAACAGCCTGTTTGTATGCTTACATAGTAATTTTTGTGGGGGTTTTTTACAAACTAAATTTAACTTCGTTGCTATGTGTACAACAATGAATGCAAATATGCAACTTTCTTTAGCTTACAGTTATTCACCTGAGAGATAAACTGCTAAGTCCAAGCCCAAAATGATGATTTTATTTTTGCAGTGGGGTGCTGGCATTGTTTTTAATCACCTGGACCCCTTTTTTCCCAGGATTACATGCCCAGATGCTGCCAGATGGATTGGGCCTGGAAAAGTTAGACTGTTAGCCTAACTGTTAGACCCTGAGCCTAAGTTAGATAATCCCATTTTCAGTATCACATCAAAAGCCTTTACTACAGGAATTCCTGAAGTTGTTAAGATCTGCAAAAAATTTCATAATCTAGAGAAAATTGAAACTCATTTGGAGTAAGCTGCATTAGATGGCAAAATGGGCCTTTCTCTCTCACAAATGGCAGAAAACAAGCCTTAGGGGTCAGAAAAGAGATTTATTTCATAGGAAAAGGTGCAGTAATTTTGTTTTCCTGGCCATTTTAGCAGTGCTTTTATTACAGATTTTGTATTATTCACTCCTATGCCAGCACTCCACCAGGGCCTGACAACATCCAGTAGCAAGGTGTTCTGAAATTGAGCTGCTCCTGAGTCAGATTCTGTTATTACTTTAATGTCTCATCTCTCACTGCCTCTGAAAGACCTGCCAGAAGCCTTTTCACACTGAAGACATCCCTGGTCTTTGAGCCCCTAACAGTGTCCTATCTGCCATCCTGTTTTGAGACACTAAAGTTCCTATTTCTTTGACAATGCCCAGCCTCCCTTCAGTCCCCAGTTTCAATTAAAAAGAGAACAAAGGTCTTAAGGCAATGTTCTGGTATCACTCACTGGCTATCTCTAACCTTCAGCAACAGGCACTGGCAAAACTGGGAGCTGGTTGAGTTTGGCACAGCTCCTGTTCAATGAGAACACGTCTCTCAAACCCCCCAAATCTGTCCCAACAGAAGGTGCTACTGAATTCTTCCCACAAGAAAACCTCTGCCAGTGCCAGGATCCTCCACTCCAGTTTGCCTGATGAGAAGAGAATTCATGGGAGTAACTGTGGGATTTCATTCACCACTCTTCAGTGAGATATTAATGAGCTTTTTTATTCTCCTCTGCTTCTCAGAACTGCTCCACCCTTTATTTCCTGGCGGATTTGAATGAGGACGACAGCAAAGGTCACCATGACAATGGTAACTGTGAACTGCTTAAGCACAGGATGGATTTAGCACTGAGCATTGCCAAGGCCACTTACAGATGTAGTAGGAATCCTAAATCCCTGCTTATCTCCCATTGAAAGAATTTCAATCAAACAGAAAATCATGATCAGAGCAGCAGTTCCCTGTGGGGTACCTTGGGCACTTAATGCAAGTGCAGCACTGCAGCCACGAGCAGACAACAAATCCTGGTCTCTATAAATGTTAGGAAGACATTTAAGAGACAAGACATTGAAGCAGAAAAAGGAAACAAAATGACTAAGCCAAATTCTGGTGGAAATGGTACCACAATCCAAAAAAACTGGAGTCAGTGGCTTCCCAAAGGCACAGAAAATGCAGATGTTGTCCCAAGGAAACGAGTTGCAGGTGGAAGGAGAGAAGGAACATCTGCAGTGCAATGAGCAAAGGCTGGAGCTCAGGCTCAGGGCTCAGGGAGGGCTGTGCCTGCTGGAAGAGCTGATCCTCCCGTGGTTGATGGCCAGCAGTGTCACACTGACAGCACAGGGAAATTCACTGCTCCCCAGAGCTGCACTGCAGGGTGTGCAAAGGGGAGGGAGGGAGCTCCACACTGCCTGCTCCCCCACCTCCCTCCCTGCCAGCAAAACCTACAGCAGGAAAATCCCATTTCCACAACGTGCTGAGAAAAACTGCCAGAGAGATCCTTCACTCACTCACTGTGCTCCCAGGAGAAAACCAGAAAACCCACCCTGCCTTTATGAACTGCACTCTCCAAGCTCAAGAATAAAATGACTGTCCTTACATCATGGGTAGGAAACCATGAAGCCATTTCCATGGGTATTTCCTCCTGTCCTTACATCATGGGTAGGAAGCAATGAAGCCATTTCCATGGATATTTCCTCCTGTCCTTACATCATGGGTAGGAAGCAATGAAGCCATTTCCATGGGTATTTCCTCCTGTCCTTACATCATGGGTAGGAAGCAATGAAGCCATTTCCATGGGTATTTCCTCCTGTCCTCGCTGCTCACGTGCTGGGGGGGAGCAGGCAAGGGAGTCTCTCCCTACATCACCACAATGCCCCAAGGAGGGCTTGGATTAGGGCAGGTACAATTTAGGGGGAGGTTTTTACTTCTTCTTAACTTCCTCCACACTCATTTTCCCATCATGGATTGTTTTTGCTGATCTGTTTCCTGGTAAGAGCCACTCAGGGTGAGGACAGCCAGTGGCAGAGCTGCCACGAGGGGACAGACACTGACAACACCACAGGGGCTGCCTGGAGCCAATGGAATCCCCTGGAACAGGGAACTGCCATCAGAAACCAGCATTCCCTCCTCTGGGTGAGAAGTTGGAAAGCCCTTCTGTCACCTCTGGCTGTCACACCCTCCTGCTGGGTGCAGAGACACCTGAGCACCTTCCCAAGCAGGAAACCTTTCCCTGCCAATCACAAACAGCAGAAGAAAGAAGTACCCGTGGTTTTCTGTACCATCACCCATTCAGAAAGCCCCAGAGCCCACTACAGCTCCAACCAGTGCTCAGAACAAGCTGACTGCTCTAAATGGGACATTGTAGAACATAATGAACTTTCATTATTCATTCTCACCCTGAAATCTGCCTGAACATCTGTGCTTGTTGGGATTTCAAGTGGGATTGTTCAGACAAAATTACAAAAGAATTTGCAGTGTGTGAGAGGAGGTTCTGGTATGATCAAAGGAAGAAAATCAAAGCTTTACAGGGTCTCATATGACAGCACTGAAGAATCTGAACTTTCATTCTGCTCACATGCACCTCATTTGTTGCTTTTATGACTATTGAGGAGAGCCCAGTTCGTGGCTCCTCGTTTTCACCTGTGTAAAACCTCCCTGAGTTCAGAAAGTGAGGCTGACACCACATGTCCAGGACACCCTGGCACTCCTCAGTAAAGGTTAAACCAGAACAATTAAAGGAGCATTAATCTCCATCACACACAGTCACCTCTGCCAAAAGCTGGCATCAGTGAGGGCTGGGGAGCCAGGACTGTGCTGCACTTCTGCCTTGTTCAGCCCTGATGGATTGAGTTTAGTCCTTCCTGACAATCCTGAGCAGCTTTTGCTCTATTTTTACCTCCTCAAACATAGGATAAGGTCCCTAAAAGCAGAATGAGAACATCAAAACAACTTCTGGAGCCAAAGTTCAGCCCCTGGAACCAAGGAACCCAATGTCTGACAAAGCTCCCAGAACATGCAGCAACGCCAGAAAAGGCTCCCAGACCTGTATCTTGCTCTGCTAAAGCCTGGAGCAATCACTCCCAAACCTGCATCCTGTCAGGAGATATCACACTGCTGAAAGATTCCAGGGAAGTGGAGCCAACATTCCTGCAGCCAAGGAAAGGTTTCCTCTCAGGAAAACAGTTGGAGATAGTCTTGAACTAATTATAAAAATTTGGAAGAGGCCATGAGATTTTCCAAAATAGGGAAATCCTTACTACTTAACTAAATTTATTTAGGAAATAATAAATAAACCCCCCAAAATTAAGGGCAAAGCAAGTTGTAATTGGGAATATGGAAGGATTTTCCCTTTTGAAATTACAGCCTTGCACTCCTGTGGAGCTGCCCCTGCTGCATGACCTGTTCCCAGGCCCTGGCACTGTGCAGCTCTCTCAAAGGGAGGGAGAAGGGACAGTGAATGGACATTCAGGAAAGTGCATCAGATGTGACAAGAACCACCACAAACCATTTTCCCATTTGTCTGGATTCCTGTCCCAGCGTGGTGGCTGATGAGCATCAGGTTATTGCAACATCTGTCCTTGTCTTTATGCACTGCCAGGACTCCTGGCACAGAATCAGGACCCATTTGCCAACCTGCATTTCTGGTTTGTTTTTTTTTTCATCTCCCTTAATTACCTGTAAATTTATATTGGTGATACAACTTATCCACTCTAAATGTCTCTGTTCTTGCTCAGCTGCTTTGAGCAGAAAGCCTGGCACCAGAATGTGCAAGATAACTGCATGTACAAAGAAAAATAAATATGTATGAGTCACAAAAAACACAGCTCTTGCTCACATGCCTGCACTAAAAGCCAAGTTCTGCCTTCAGTCACCCCTTCAAAGGGGTGACGAAATGGCAGCTGAGGTTGGGACACACCACCACGGGTTCCAATGGAGTTCACATCCATTGTCATGATGAAGAGGTAAAATATGGATGTTCCAGGGAGAAGCTGCAGTCCAAAGGCCTGGAGGGCAGGAATGACAGAAAAATGGCAAGTAGGAATCGAGCTGAAAAAGCTGCTGTGATCAGCTGGCTGGCCAGGCACACACACACCCAGGGACACGGGTGCCTGTGATTGTCACCTGGAACTGTGCAAGTGCTGCTGGGGCAGCACAGCAGCTCATCTCAGCAGTGGGCAGCACAGCAGCTCATCTCAGCAGTGGGGCAGTACAGGGGATGGTGAGATGGAGAAGGAGGCAGTGGGGGCAGTACAGGGGATGGTGAGATGGAGAAGGAGGCAGTGGGGGCAGCCCAGGGGATGGTGAGATGGAGAAGGAGGCAGTGGGGCAGTACAGGGGATGGTGAGATGGAGAAGGAGGCAGTGGGGGCAGCAGAGGGGATGGTGAGATGGAGAAGGAGGCAGTGGGGGCAGCCCAGGGGCTGGTGAGATGGTGACGGAGGCCGTGGGGCAGTACAGGGGATGGTGAGATGG
>JAOTQP010000469.1:24433535-24460040 GCA_026413545.1 Cichladusa arquata | reverse complement strand
ACCCAGGTGTACATCCAGCCCAGGTGCACACCCAGCCCAGGTGTACATCCAGCTCAGGTGTACATCCAACCCAGGTGCACATCCAACCCAGGTGCACATCCAACCCAGGTGTACATCCAACCCAGGTGTACATCCAGCCCAGGTGCACACCCAGCCCAGGTGTACATCCAGCTCAGGTGTACATCCAACCCAGGTGTACATCCAGCCCAGGTGCACATCCATCTCAGGTGTACATCCAGCCCAGGTGTACATCCAACCAGGTGTACATCCAGCCCAGGTGTGCCAGAGAGGCCTCTGAGCCCTCTTGTCCCTTCCCAAGCACAGCTGCCAGAAGCTCTTCCCTCCTCTTGGGAACCCAGAACAGAGGGTGTTTTGTGGCAAAATCAAGTATGAACAAGAACTGAAATAGACCTGGATAGCAAAAGAGACTTTAAAATCCACATTTCCTGTGGACTTTTTGTTTGTTCCACAGCACATCACAGTTTTATATTGCATGGAAAGGACTCAGCAGAAGCAGTCACACAGACAAAAGCCCTCAGAAGTACAAAAAACCCCTCTCTTTAAAATACCTCTGCCCTCTGGAGAGCTGGAGTGCCTGCTACTGGAATTCAACCAGCATTTGCCTTGTCTAATCTCCATGTGATGAGCTCACAGAGCCCTTAATGACTCAGTGTGTTTATTATTTTTAACAGGGAATATTAGAGTCTCACCTACTTTTAGGCCACTGTGTTACCTTTTTTACATTTCATTATGGAAATAAGTAATCATTTCTAATAAAATACTGGAAATTTCTGTATGTGCTTCAACCTAGTCCTAAAAGAATGCTGAAGCACTGATAAGGGCTTGAAGAGATTTTAAAGGATGATAAAAGATTCAAAGACTCTGCATCTTTGATCTAAAAAGATATTCTGTGTTATTAAATTAATCATTATCAAATATATGAAATGTTCTAATTGGATCAAGGTTAATATATAGATTGAAAGCATCTCCTAGAACTTCTCTTTTAAACTGTGCATTCTGTGCTAAGTAATTAAAGTTCACCGACTCTGAGGCATAGATAATCCCTCCTCATTTGCAGTAATCACCACCCAGGGAAGTTCTCTGAATTCTTTGTAGAGCATCAGTGGTTCAGGGGCACTTCCAGGGGCTCTGTGGAGCTGTTCTTGTGAGCATGTCCCAGTTTTCAGCAGTGTTTGCTGTAAAAAGGCAATCCCTGAGAGCTTTCAGGAATTTTTGGGAACACTTGAGACCTCCCTGCTTGTCTGCTCCAAGTCCTTCTCTCTTGTGTGCTTCTCACGTGGGGATTTATTTACACTAAAATGTGCTGTTTCAGGAGGAGCAGCCCAGCACAGAACTGCATCCCCTGTGCAGATGGGAGCAGCTGGAGCTGAAAGCAGCACAGGAGACTCAGTAATGCTGCTGAGCATAAATCCTGCAGGCAGAAATAAAGAGCAGAGGCAGGACGTGGGGGAGAGGAGCTGCACACCCCTCGTTCCAGGCAGGAGCCAGCTTAGTTAACTCCTTCTTGCTGAGGGCATGGGCCAGTGCAGCTCAGTATTACACTGCCCCCAGAAAGGGGAAATGATAAAAAGCAGGAAAGTGACACTTCAGGAGAAAATGATGTCTCAAAGCCCTTTCCCACTGTTTTCCCACTGTCACAGCAGGAGGGGCTGCAGGACGGAGGCTGCAGAGGGTTAGGTCAGCATGATCAGACACTGGAGTGAGTTTTCCCAGAGGGCAGTCTTGGAAAAAAGGAACTCAGGCAAATTTCCATGTGGAAATCAATTCAGACATAAATGCTGCAGCTGGACAGTGTCACCCAGCTCTCTGCATTCACTCCCACAGCCCTCATGGGTACCTGCAGGAGGCCCTAAAGGCAGGTGACATCACTGTAATCCCTCTCTTGCACAGACATTTGCTGCACCAGCCAGAAGGTAAGAGGTAGGTCTCTTTTTGACCCCTGCAAAGCCAGATCCTACCTGTCTTTCTTCTGAGTTTCAAGCCCTGGTGTGTGAAGAATAAAAGTAATGGAAGCCACATGGTCAGTATTCCCTGAAATCCCTTCCCACTGCTCCAGAGTTACAGGGACTGTGCAGCTTGGCTCAGACAGAACAGATCTCTGTCTGTGGTGCATGCACACCACAGGAATTTTTGTGACAGATTATCACTCATTTTTTCTCACAGGATTCTGTGGGAGTCTGAATCAGACATGAACAAGGGCTGAATCAAAACCTCAGGACCTGGTTTGCTGGACACTTAAGATGCAGAAGTAGCATCCCAGAGTTAATTTCCAGAGTCAATAATGTCAGTTTTCAGTGGAAGCTCACAGGACTGGCTCACTGGAGTAGGTTTTTCACCTTCCTGATGTTTCTAGAACTCTGTCTTTCAAGCCTGTCTGTAACACAGCTCATATGGAAAACTGTCCCAGGCTCTGGTTATCTCTCATAGAACAGAATTTACTCTGTTTGCCCCTGTAACTGCATGAACACACCAGTAGGATTATTACAAGTTCAAATAGTTGTGCACAGCAACATTAATGAACATCTGTGGTTCTGTATCTTTATCATCCCTGGCTAGCAGAACTTACAGGCATTAATTCATTCCTGGTTGTAAGGAAGAGCAAGCTCTGCAATCCTTTTATTATAATTTAATAATCCATCATTTCTTTAGCACTGCCCCACTGGTGCTGCCAGCTAACCCTTCTAAGTGGGAATATTGCCATTTGGAACAGCTGGATGTGCATTTCTGTACAGGTGACAGGGAAGACAAGAATTGTCAGGGATCTCTTTTCTTCCCCCCACGACCATCTTGGCTACCTGAGTTTATTCTCCTCTGGGAATGAGAGCAGTGCCACTCAGCCTTCCTCATTTTGAGCTGTCCATTGGCAAAGACTGGAAAATTGCTGATGACAATCGTGTGTTATTTTCTGTTCTCTCAGATTCTGACCAGCTTCAGATGGGGCAGACACGAGGCTGGCTGGCCTCAGCTGACACTGCAGACAGATCCTGTGTCTGACCTGCTTTCTGCTGGGAACCCAGCTCAGTACACCAAGTGCACCCCCACCCCAAACCTGCACTGCACGGTGCCCTTCTGGCTCCCTCCCCAGACAATCCTTCAAAGGAAACCCTCTTGCTCCCCTGGGCAGGGTTGGAGCTGCCCCACACTGTCAGCAGGAGTGCTGCAGGGGTGCCCTCAGCACCCACCCACCCCAGGAGCACTCTGCACAGGGTCAGCCCCAGGAGAAGCTCCAGCTGCAGCCTGACCCTCTCGTGTGTGTGGATTAAATGTGCAGGCTGCTGCAAAGTCATCCTCCTTCAGACAGGGACTCCTTCAGGGGCGTGCACACCCGTGGGAGCTGGAGCAGGACAGTGTGCCTGGTTTGAAAACAGGATGGCCTGACCTTGCTTTGAGCTCTGGCTGGTGACAGCGTGCCAGGAGTGGCTGTCCCTGGGCAGAGCTGCCACCCTGCACTGCCAGCCTGGTCCCTGGCACGGGCACAGCACCCCTGGGTGCTCACAAACCCCACGTGGCACAGCACAGGCTGCTCTGGGTTTCACTCACACTTTAAACAAGGCAATTTCAGCTCTTCTGGATCCTAACCTGTTTGAGGAAGTGTTGAGTACAAGCTAATAAGGATTTAAGGGCTCTAAGCAGAGATTCCACCTGGACTCAGTTCCAGCTGAGGCATGTGGGCTGAGCTGGGAGGGAAACACTCACCAAAGCTGCTCAGGTGTAAGCACAGTTCAAGTCCCCAGGGCTGGGAAATCAACCTTTCTTTAGCATCAGCTTCTCTCCAGTAAAAGGAGGAGGAAGGAAAAAAAAAAAGTAGAAGTTTAGGAATCAATAATTTGCAGTGAGCTCTGCTTAGGAAAGTGCCTCTCCACCAACTCTTCTTTTAAATACTTCTGATAATGGGATGCAGATACTTACACCTGTGAATTACAGAGGTAATTTGCACCCATTTAGAACTCCATTTGGGGAGGTATAAAAATACCCCAATAACAGGAATCTAGTCCATTCCTTATAACCATTATTAGAAATGTAACTAGAAATTATTTTAGCTTCACTAATAACAAGAAAATCAGGCAGAAATGTGCCTTTGAACATTCTGTGACAATCTCATCTGCCACTAAATGTATGAACATTGTTCCTGCAAAAGTTTCCTTGCCCTTTCACCCTCCTGCCCCCTTCAGCCACCCCCTTCACAAGAACTGAGTGATACTGGAAGGAAGCCAAGTGTCCCAAGATTGTTCCAAGACATCTCAAAGCTCGGGTTCACTGAACTGTTTCAAGTATGTGCTTGGTGGCAGATCCCTGCAGTCCTGATCCCCAGGGATGTCAGACAGAGCCCCCAGTGAGCCTGGCTGCACACTGGCCCATAGACATGGAATGTTGGGGGTCCAGGGATAAAGCACTCAAAGGAAAGGGAATAAACAACAGACTCCAGCACAAAAAGGCATCTGTGTGCATCCCACCTGGGGATGTTCTGTGTGTAAATCCTTTCTGACACAAATCCTGCATAAACATTATTTAAACTCTGGAAGTGAGTGAGCTCGAACTTTTCATAAAGAAAAGTTGCCTAGAGAACAATAGATTTTTTTTTTTTTTTTTCTGGGGATTCTTCCACATATGCTGGAAGAACACTGAGATATTTTGGGAATGCTGCTCCCCCTGTAAAATTGACTCTAGATTCTCCATGACAGGTAATTGTGGCAGGTAAAAGAGGAGATGACCTGAGGTTGTCCAAACAGATTCAGGTGAGCAGGAAAATGAAGGAGTTTGAAGGCAAGCCATTTGGATCATCCCTCTCTGCAATTACAGCTGTCATACTCCACATGACAGCTACAACTTCAATTTCTTTCAGCTTGATTTGATCCTTGTGTGACAGTCCATCAAATTCAGGAGTCAATCCCACAACTGTATCATAACTTTCCCTGAAATTCACAGAAATCACACTGCTCCTAATTCTTTTAAAAGAAATTAAAACCCTCCCCAAGCTTTGATAATTATTTTCAGTGAGAGGGCAGCACCTCCCTAAGCCAATGTGCAGTGAGAGCCACGGCAGGGCAGAGCAAAGTCTGCACAGAACCCAGCATGGCTGAGGGAACCCTTGCAATGTCAGAGTGCAGCAAAGTCTGCACAGAACCCAGCATGGCTCAGGGAACCCTTGCAATGCCAGAGTGCAGCAAAGTCTGCACAGAACCCAGCATGGCTCAGGGAGCCCTTGCAATGCCAGAGTGCAGCAAAGTCTGCACAGAACCCAGCATGGCTGAGGGAACCCGTGCAATGCCAGAGTGCAGCAAAGTCTGCACAGAACCCAGCATGGCTCAGGGAACCCGTGCAATGCCAGAGTGCAGCAAAGTCTGTGCTGCAGGAGGGTGCACAGGAGCTGCACTCACAAGGAACACACTTCACCTTCAGTTTTGGGAACACATCTCTGATTTTGAAGTGCTGTGTACAGGGCTGGTTTAGTGGTTCCATCCCAATCTCCCTCCAGACAATGGGCAAGGAGTGCAGAGAGGCCACACAGTTCCAGCCCAATGCTGCTGTCCCAGCACCTCTGCCAGCTCAGGGACACCCACCAGCCCTGAAGTCCAGCAGGTACCTGGATCAAACACAGATTCACAGGACAAGGGAGACTGAGAAAACTCCTCCCTGAGCACTGCTCAAGAGGCTCCATCCCCAGATGCATGGGCTTAGTGTGGGGCAGCTCACACATCCTGGGAGAGGAGCTGAGCTGTCTCCTGGAAGAGCTCCAGGCTCAGCTGGCTCCCCATGGCCCTGAGCCTGCCCACACGAGCTGTCCAGGCACCCTGGGGAATTCCCTCTGCTTTCCATGCCCAGGTCCTTCCTTCTGCCAGGAGAAGGCTGCTGGGGTGTCAGAGGGCCCTGGCACAGCCCCAGTGCTGGTGCACTGAGCCCCCCAAGGGCAGCCTGGCACCCGGGGGAGCTCCTGGCACCAGGAGCAGCTTCTCCTCCTCGGGGCACAGGTTGTGCCCAAACCCTTCCCGTGCCTGGTGCAGGCTGGGCTGTCACTCAGGGCACAATAGCAGTGCCTCCCTTAATCACAGCCTTTCCATCAGCTGCTGCTCTGGGGGCTCCCACAATCCCACCCCTTCTCCTGGTGCTCCAGCCTCACCCCTCCCAGGATCTCTGCCTTCACTTGTTTACATCAGACCTTCCAAAATTAATCACGAACCAAGCAAATCCATTCATGTTACTGGACCCTGCCAAGTGTAAAATAAAGGCACTAAAGGAACCAAACTTAACTTTAACCCAATGTGAACAAGTCTAAATTAAGAATTAAGAATTTTGATTATTGAAAAGCAGATGGGACAGTTACATGACAGAGGCATGGCATGACCACTACTACAATGCCTGATTTATAAAAAGGAAAATACCATTTCATGAAAATCCATTCTTCATAGTAATGAATACATGAGATAACTAAGGCCTATTAAACCAAGTTATTCTCTTAAAATATCCCATTGCAGTGATAGAAACTAGTGTAAATACAGTCTCTTACTGCAGAATAAAAAATATACTTAATTTAAAATTTTCTTTGTTCAGGGGTACATCAAATGCTTCACCTTCATCAGCCACAATTCTGTATGGTGGAAGTTGGAAGCATTATGCCAATCAGGATTAATTCTCTTGGCATTAGCAGAGGAACCCCATTTCACTGCCAGGGTGCCACTGCCTGATCAGAGGTGTGCTGGGACAGCCCCAGGCACACAGGGCATTATGCAACAGGGAAATTAAACATTGAGAGCTTCCTTTCCCAGCTCCTCATTCACTCAGCAGCAATGATCTCCCAGGATTCTCCTAGAGAAGGAAATGGGTTAAACTGATGAGGTATTTTTAATGTGTGTTGACAAAGGTCCAGAGTGAATGTACAGTTACATTAGTTAAATTGGGACTGCTCTGCTCAGCCCCAGTAGGAATGTCTTCCTCTTTCATTATTTAAAGCTTCTGGCTTTTTAAACATTTCATTATGTAGAAAGAAGAAATACATCAGATGCAAATCCACTGGGAAGATATTCCTGCATTTTCTGTAACATCACATTGGAGAAGCCATGGAAATTTGTTTAATTTTCACACTACCTTTACACTTACTTTGTACACAGTCCTTTTCCTTTTCTTTCCCTAATTCCCCTGCAGGGTGCAAAGAAAGAGGAAAGGAAAAGCCCATTTTTGTACCCAGCAGAACAGAGTATCCCTGCACAGATAAGGACCAGTGACACCGTTTCAATCCCTCTGTTCCAGACCCCACGGTGACAGCAGAGAACAGCCCAGGAGAAAAACTCAGACTGAGATCCTCCTCAGAGATGAACTGTCTGTTGTCACCTAAGAGGACAACATCTCATGGGCTCTGTAGCTGGCACAGGAAGGTAATGAAGCAGTGCCCTGCCAGGGCTCTGAGCCAGTAACCTGAGATGCTCTGGATGCCACCAGGAGTTCCCCAGGCAAGGGAAGGCTGCACAAACCCAAACCCTCCCCTGCAGCAAACCCGCCTGCACTGTCATCCCTGGAACCCTTCCACAGGGAATTTCCTTCCTGTCCTTTTCCTCTGAGGGCAGAATTCAGAGCTGAGTGGTTTGATCAGACTGGGATTGCTTTTGTACATGTGAGCAATCTGTGTTCCCTCCCACTCAGACCTGCTTGGCATGCTGGCTGAGCTGCACGTGGTGCCCCATTTTCCCCTCAACTCTAAAATAATCAGGTGGCATTTCTGGTGAACAGCAGCACTGTGGGGACTTTTTGAGGAGACCCCAATCCATACAGCAACTGGGGTTAAAATTATGTATAGGTGCAAGATCCCTAGTGAAAGAATGCATCAGTCTTGTATTACAAACAGCTCAAACATAAACAGATTTTACTGTTATTGCTTTAGATAAAATCTTTCACCCCTTCCAAGGTTTTATATCATTTCACACTTACAGAAAAAAGTCCCAAAAGCTTTTCAAATGGGATTCAGCCACAGCTGCTCTATCATAAATCTGGAGAATTAAAACGTGCAGTGAGACAGTTTGGCTAAACAACATCTTAATTTCCTTCACGTGAAGCAGTTTGTATAAACAGGAACAGCAGCAGGGATGGGAGCTTGCTCAGGACATGGAAATGGAGAGAAAGGGAGAGCAGAGCACGAGGACAAGCAGCACTGGAGGAGGCTGAAGGAGAGCATGGGGGAGCCAAGGAGAGTTAACAAAGCCTGGAGTCAGAGAGCACGGGAGGGGAGGAGAGAGGGAGGGAAGGGGAACATTCACCTCAGCCATACGTGCTGAGATCACCAGTTCCCAATTATGAAAATCCCCTGGAGCCACTGGAGATCCCACTGGCTGTGGGAAGGCAGGGCAGCATAACCTGGCATCACCTGGGGGACTCTGGGAAGAATTTGGATTTTGCAATCTGAGAACAAATTTAGAAATTACCTTGCAGCCTTCCCAAATCAATCCCTCCACAATTTAAACCATTCTCTCCCTGAACCCTGGTGGAATTCCTCCATTTCTGCCTCCACCCATGCAGGCATGCTGCCAGCCCAAGGTGGGCACTGGGTGTAAGTGACTGCTCAGTGTATTGCACATTTTAGCAGCCACACCAGTGAACTCTCCATGAACAGCAAGTTCAGGACTGATACCAACCCCAAATGTAACATGCAAACTGTTCCTCACTCTGTACAACCAGCTAAGCTGGCAGCTGGCCATTCTTATACAAATACTGAATACCAGAAGAAAGGAAAAGAATCAAGAATCCTACAGGTCTTACTTCTCACTCAATTAATCAGAACCATATAACAAAGATACTGTGGCTCATTACAGGGAAAAAAAAATGTTACTCCTGATGGGAAACAAGTTTTGTCCTGATACCAGCAACCAGATGGCAGCTAAAGGATGAACTGTTGAATAAAACTGGGAAGGGTTTTCCTTCCTGCAGCTAACACGGACATCAGGTTTGCACTGCCCAGGTGCTTGATCCTACCACTGTCACACAGAGCAGCCCCAGGGCTGTAGGGAGCAGCTCTGCTCTCAGCTGGACCCTGCCCCTGACAGCACCAGGTGTGACCAGCAGTGAGACTGGAGCTGCTGCACAGCCAGCCTGGAGCCCGGGGATGCAGGGCTCTCCAGCTGCACTGGCTCTTCCAAGGGACAGTTTCTTGGAGCTTGGAAAGAGTCAGTTGTATTTTAACATCTGCATGAAGTTCCTCCCTGTCAGATCAAGCACAGTGATCCTATCAGCCTGTGCAGGTACAATGCCAGGACTGTTGCTGCTCTCAGTTTTAGATCTGGCATTTATATCCCAGCACTGCCATAACTGGTGCACGTGGCTGGAAGCTCAGAAGTCAATTGTGTGTTTTCCTTCTCCACAATGTCTCAAAGGCTTGGGAGCAGAATGTCTCCCTCCTGCTGAAACACCCTCCACATATCAGCACCACTTCATGGGCCTCTACCTTCCCCTGTCAGTTCATAAAAGTGCCTGCCAAGTTCTGCTTTTGGGATGGGGCTGGAACTGGGGGTGGCCCTGCTCTCCCTGAGGCAGAGCTCAGCCACACTCACCCACTGCAGGGCACAGCCCTGAGTGCTGGCAGTAAACTGGGAATCCACAGCCCACACAGGAGCCAGCCTTGCCTGCCAGCACCCACAAACACTGGGAACAGCTGTGGGGATGAAAGGCTGCCAGAGCCCATGGTGGGCATGGCCACAGCACCACCTCTGTGTGCACCAGGAATAATGGGATATGCAGGTTTGGGATATGCAGGCTTGCACTAACCCTTCCTTCCCCAAACTCCTGCTATTCCACAGCCAAGTCCCACCAGCCATTTCCAAGCTGGTCAAGGGCAGCAGGAAAGGCCCAAGTGTGGAGACCTTGAGTGTGAGCTTTGAGTCAGCTGCAGGGTGAGCAGAAAGAGGGGTGAGCCTGCTGACTGCTGCAGCTGTGCTGTGGCACCATGCACTGGGGACAGGAACTGCAATAGCAACACCAATAACAGAGCTGGGAGCACAGAGAAATGGGCCAGCTTTGACCCCAGAACTCCTGTGCAGCACACCCAGGGGTAACGTGACCCCCAGCCAGGATGATCTGTGCCTCTGCCTTTGCTCCCAGGTAAGGCACTCACCTGCAGGTCAGGCTCCCTCTTTCTCACAGAGCTCTTTAGGACCCTGTCAGCTGGCTGAGGTGTCAGCACTCACACTGCAATTCCAGAGCCCCAGGGAGCTCTGTCAGTGCTGAGCTCAGCCCAGAGCAGGGCTCCAGAGCTGCACTCCCATTGCCAGGTGTGCACAGAAGGGGCTCAGCCTGGCACAGGGATGGCAGCAGCTCAGCTGTGGGATGGGCTCTGCTGGCATCTGAAGATAAGCCAAGAAACCACAAACACTCTGCTGGTTCTGAGCCCCACTGCCCTCCCTGGGAGCCCTCAGTGCCCGGGCAATGCCTGGTTCCATCCCCAGGGAGCCTGGCCTCAGGAACCCATCCCTGCTCCCACCTCTGCCCTCGCTGCCCTTCCCTCCCGACTGCTCTCAGGAGGGCTGCAAGCTGACCTGGGGACATTTTTGGCAGCCCGAGCTCAGCCTGGCTATTAAGGCACTGTGGGTTTGTGGAACCAAGTCTCTACTGCACCTCTGGGCTTTGCTACAGTCCCAGACCATAAATACAGTCCCATTCCTGACTTTTCCCACTGTCTCCACTACTGCCCCACAGCAAACATGAGCTGCAGAGCCAATGCTTAAGAAAGGCAGCTTTAAGATAAAACAAAATAAAAGACTCTCTCCTTTTAAAACAGAAGCACAAGGCCCCAAGCAAAAACATGCACACAATTAAATTGATTTGTGCATGGAAATGTGGTAAGCACATGAAAATGCAGCATATTTCTGTGCTGCCTTAGGCTTCTGACTTCATGGAAATTCACTCCAATATATTAAGTCCCATTTGTCCTTTGAAAAACAAACCCCCATTATTAACTAAAATGCCCAAACAGAATAAATATGATTGTCCCATGCTAGCTGGATTGTTTATTTAAACAAAAAAAAACAAAAAACCCCATACCAAACTAACAGTTCATACCCATTTTATTAATACAACTGTCTTTTCAGCAGAAAAAAATGAAAAAGACAATGGCAGAGTCTCTTATGTTGACATACACATTAATCAGCAAATCACCAAGCAAAGTTCATAATCCAGACAGACTTCTGCTTTCCAGACCAAACTGAGCACGAAACAGTGACCCATATTGAGTGAGAAAATCTCACTCCTGGGCTGGATTCAACCCAAAATGCCTATTAGTAGGTTGGTTCTTAAGATGAACAAAGTACACTTTTGGATGGAACAAGATATTTCAAAGTGAGAATCTGGGAAAGTCTCTTTCCTCAGGGGTCAGTCCCTGTGGCTTCACACAGTTGTGCCTCAGAGCTGTATTTTGTGGGCATACTGGTTCTACCAGACCAACAGTTGCTGTTTCAAAAAACAGTAATAAAACTTTCAAAACTGAGGGAGTAGGGGGACTAAGACAGACAAAATCCTGCAACCCACAGGGTTTTTGAAGCTTTGGATCATGGTTCATTCTCCCACCCCTCTGACTCCAGAGGAGTTTTGTCACTGACCTTGTCAGGTTGTGCCAACACTGAACACTCAGGACTATAAACCCTGGAGGGTTTACTCACAGAACCTCTCAGTTCACTGCTTGCTTTGCTTATGAAGGATTTATCAAAACACACATTTCTGTGGAAATGTTGCACATGGATAACTGGTGCTGATCTATTTTATACCTCTTCCACCTGAGCAGTTTCTTTTCCATTTCCATATGTAATCAGGTGTAAGGAAACCCCTGTTTTACCAGTGCAGGCAGTGGCAACACAGAATGTGACCCACATCACAGATTTGCTGAGAGGCTTGCAGCACTGATGTGTGTCCTTGTGTAAGGAGACTGCAGGGATCAAACCATTTCCTGCTATGATGGTGTTCACTGACACCAAACCACAAAGAGCAGATGGATCCCAAGATCATCAGAATTAACTCCTGACAAACTATAATGAGATTCAAATCAAACACTGTTACATAAATTAGAGCAGGGTGAAATGGTAATATTGAATTAGCAGCAAGATTCTTGGGGTTATTTAAACACTTGGTGAAAGTTGTAAGTTGTGATATATTTAATTGCAATATATTTCTGTCAGCTGGACACAGTAAAAAGTTGTCAGTGTTTTGTTTGAAAGGGATTCACTGTGTGTTTGGTGGTAGTTAAGGAAATGAATACTTGCATGTCAGAGGTGTGAACACCTCCATCCAAGATGAAACTTTGCCACCAGCACCTATCCAGGCCACCAGGACAGGTGTTCAGAGTTCTGCCCACTGGGGCTCGCTGGCCACTGCAGCCCAGAACAAAACATCCAGACAGAGATTTCATTCCAGCTGGAAAGGTTTCCCAGTGTGTCCCAGCTCAGCCCAGGACAGAACAGCTGTGTGGCCCACAGTGACAGCCCCGTGTGCTCACAGGCAGGTGATAAAACCAATCCAGCCCTGTGGGAGCTCCCATGGAGCTCAGCCCCCTGGCAGGGACAGAGACTGGCAAAGACTCTGGTTTCAAATAGCAAAAGCACAAAACCAGCACAGTGAGCTGGTATTTCAGTGCCAGTTTGATGGCAGTGCTGGCAGTGGGAAGGGCTCCAGGAGACCTTCCAGGGCCAGGGCATGGCCTGGGCACCCCAGCAAGGGCAGAGGTTGGGTCCCTGAGGTGTCTCTGCTGTGTCCCTCATGTCCCTGGTCAGCAGCACTCGGCACCAGCTGCAGCTGCACTGGGAGGGAATAAGATTTCCTTATTGCTCAACAAAAGCTGCTCTGTTGGGATGCTGTGGTTGGGATTTGTGGTGCTCCTGCTGCCAAACACCTGCATTTATTCAGACACAAGTGCAGAAGAATCATAGTTTGTGATTTGTGTTTTGTTGTCAGACACCAACCCCAACAAGTGAAACTCTGCTCCAAGGCTGTGTTTTGGTGTCTTCACACCCTGTGCACCAGGAGTGAGTAACAACAGCAGCCCCTTGAGCTCAGTGTTGAGCAATTCTGCATCAGGAAATCTACTGCACAATATTTGGGGGATAATCAGACCCTTTATTCAGTTCTGCTTTTTCTTTTGTATTTTTTAATGTCAGTTCTGACTTGCTTCCTTTTGTCTGTATAGTGAGATTTTCCCCTTGGTTCTATTTGAAGTGGTGTATTTATTTATTTATGTTATTATTATTACAGATAACATAACCAATATGTGTATTTTAAGAAGGACAACTTCACCTGACTTGCTCTGTTTGTTTAGGCTGAAGTTATCTTGTTGGCTGAGAAAGGAGCAGGAGATCTCCAGAGTGCAGAGCTGTGCCCTGTGCCCGCAGAGCAGCCAGGGGGAACAACCAGCTTACTTATACCAGGAGATCTGCACACAAGAACTCAGCAGTGCCTTCTCAAGGTTTACACACCAAAACATGATCTCAGTTATGGCAATGGAGTCTGGACCTTGAGCTCTCTTTGCTGCAAAGCTGCTGGGGTGGCAGCTGTGCTGCAGGGAGCCCTGTCCTTCAGCTCTGGAAATCCCAGACGGGCTGTGCCACGGCACTGACACCAAACACGGAGCACACAGGGCCAGGGGACAAAGAAGATGCAAGAACAGCTCTTTCAGCAGCCCTGGTGCCCCTGGGCAGTGCCCCTGGCCGTGGCACGGTGGCACAGGGATGTGGGGGGGACTCACAGCAAGGAGCCAGAGCACATAAACACACACAACTGAGAGCTGGCAAGAGCTACTCCACTCTACCAGTCTGCTCCTGCAGCATGTGGAATCAGAAAGTAACTCCAACACGGAGTGCAGCTGTGCTAGATTAGCCCTGAAAGGATTCCCTCACAAAGGCAGTGGCAGAGCCATTTCCTCACTGCCATAAACCAAACCTGTATGAGCAAGCCCAGGGCTCTTAGTCTGGATTTATGGCTCTGCTACCAACTCCAGAAACCATCTCCAACCACTTGAGTGGCTGGATTGAAGTCAGCTGTGTGGGAAGGGATGTGAGTCTGTCACAGGAGAGCATGTCCACCTTGCACTGATCCTGACTGTGGCTGCAGAGACCTGGCTGGAGCTGGCTTGGGGCACACACACATTGTACAGCTGGTACAGTTCCAGCTGGGGTTTGGAAAACTGCATGACTCAGCTACTTCTCTTCTTTTTTCATCTCTTCAGAGTTTTCTTGGTTCTCCTCAGGAGCTGAGTTTACACATGCTTCCCAGAGAACCTGCAGGCTGATCCCACCTTCACTTTACACCAGCATTTTATTTAGCTGGCCACAGTTATCTACCCAGGATCTCCCAGAGCAGCTTGACAGCTTTTATCCTCTCTGTGTCACCAGGGCAATCCCAGCCCTGCTCCTTTCCAGAGGGCTCTGGGCTCCATGGGTGGTGCCTGTGCTGGCCATCACTATTGGAATTGTTCTCTGTGCACATTGTACTGCACTAGGATTTTGCTTAACCTCTGTAGAACATAGTCAGTACTGCTTTCCTTCCCCCACCGTGTCCTAAAATAACACTTTCTATGCCCAATCCCTGTCATTCTGGGGAAAAGTGTGTATGGAAAATTATTATGTTGGGAACATGTATTTAAACAGCTGCCAAAAGTACACAATTTTAAAATAGTAAGAGCAAAGCAGAGCACTGTGGGGTCTGGCCAGAAGAAATCTTCACTCCAAAAAGCTTATTTCATATACACAATAATTTGCCCAAATAAATAATGGCATAATGCTAATAATGTTTATGGGATGAGACGGATCTCTTCTGAATGCCAGCACAAAATTTAAATTAACTGACAAGAGGCATAATTTACCTTGAGTTCTCTTCATTAAGCACCACTGGCAGCTTCTCCTGAACTAGGAGGAATAACAATTAACTTCAGATGGAAATATGAAATCTAAATTACAGTTGCTAAGCCTAAGAAGAGTAAGGAGAAGATTCTATTATAATAGGATATATTCAAATTACGTACACAGCACCTTTAATTTGGGAGAGTGGGCTCGTTAGGAATGACAGAAATGTGGATGGAGTATGAAGTTTAGTATTTCTTCAACACAAGACTGCACCTTGTTTTCTGTCAGTGTTTATAAACAGAAAATCCTAAACAGCTTCTCCACTGTCAGATACAGTACAAATTATCACACATTCTGCTGGGCCATTTCCACCCTCAGTCTTCCAGAGATTACAGCACAGGGCACCTGGAGCTGTGCTTGAAACTCCAGAAGAGGAGCAGCTTCTTCAGTGTCTCACCCTTCCCTGTGACGAGGCTTCAAACACAAAGGAGTGAACTCCTCACTTTGCATTACTTGGCTCCTTGTGCTTCTTTCAGCTGGGGAGCTCCATGAAACACCTCCTGTCCCAGAGCACCCCTCCTGCTTTAACACTCAGAGCATTTCACTCAGAGATCAAGTTCTCAGAGCTGGGACAGCTTTGAAGGGGCCTGGGGCACCTCATGTCCCTCCTTCTGGGAGGTGGCTTGGAATGTCACCCCCAAGGGTGTCCTGCACTGCCAGCTCTGCTCCTGTGGCTGTGCTCCATGTTCCAGAGCATCCCTTTAATCCCAGGCATTGCTCTCAGACAATTCAAGCATCTTCCATTCACACCCAGACAATGACAGGTCACTGTTCCCTCACATATGGTCAGCTCACATGGAGTTAGGAGATTTCATTTCTGCAGCTCACATGGAAAGTGGAATAAACTAAATAAAAATTCCTGGTGAGAATGGCAGCTGACTGATACAGAACCAGGCCCTCATAAAACCCTTAATTCTGGTACAGTTAGGGGGAGGAAAGAATTTATAAGACAGACTAGATTTTTTCCAAAGCATGTAAATAATTTAGGAATTCAAGTTTAATGGAAAGCAGGTGGGACCTGTACTATAAATGGCTGCAGCTCTAGAAAACTCAGAAATGCTCACTGAACACACCTTGGTAGGTGAGCACAGAGCCCTCTTCTTCAGAAAAGACAAAATCCAGAATTGTTAATCTTTGTTTTGGCAGAGGATAATTCTAGCATGTAAAATTGCATCATCTCAAATACCACCTGGCAACAAATGGTGGAAGTATGTGCTGTGCTAGAAACTGCTGTAACATGTCAAACATTCTTGTCCTGCTCCTTTCCACTGTGAACCAGCAAAGAGCCCAAGTGAGAACATCTGGGAGCAGCCACAGCACGGCAGGGACACAGGCAGAGGCTCACACGAGTTTCAGACTGTCACATTCTGTGCAGTGACACCCATGGCAATGTTTCCACACTTCAAATCTGTTTTCAGTATTTCTGGGCACTCAGGCTCCAGGCAGGGTCTGTGCCCACCTCTCCCTCCTCAGTGTCAGGCTCAGCCTGTCCCTGTTTGCTGTCAGGGCCCCTCCAGCCCCACAGGGGTCACAGTGGGGAAAGGCTTTTCTGCCAGAGGCAAAGATCAGCCTTTCAAAGCAGAGGATAACTGTGACTGTTTCCAACAGCTCCCTCTGATCCCATCCTTTATCTTCCTTGGGCTGTCACCCAGCAAGGCTGTTAATGTTTAAAAGGGGCTGTGCCAGGAGCTCCTTTTAACACCGGATTTTTAAGTTATTCCCAAAGTTTGTCTGATTCTCCCGGGGCAGCAGTGATTTCTCAGCAGGGCATTCATCCGTTTGCCATGGAAGCAGAGACACAGGCCCAGGTCAGAGCTTAACCCAGGCCAGAGGCAGCTGCAGCTGTAACCAAAGCAGATGTTGTGACATTTTCTGGGGGGGTTGAGCTGCAATAAACACACCCTTGAACTTTCTTCTAGCAAAAGCAGGCATGCAAAGGCAGTGGTGTCACCTCCTCAGCTGCTTCTTTATTCAAGCCCCTGGCACCCAAACCCTTTAAATTTAGCAAGTGGTCCAGTCAGGTAAACCTTAGAACTTAAGAAAAAACTTCTTCAGAACTTTTGAAATTTCAGAGCTTCTAAATCTTCTGAGTTTGAGCTCAGAGAAAAGGAGAACCACAACTGACTGACCCCTGCTCCTGAGCCCAACACCAGCACAGAATTGTCACATTAGCCTGCATCTGTATTCCCTCTTCACTGTGTTCTAAGATTTCTCTGTATCTCAGCTCAAATAAAAGAACTTCAGGTGCATCTTATTTTATTAAAGCTGATACAGAAAAAAACTTAATTATGATTACATTGGAAAATCTTACTGTGCTTCTCCACCACAAGATGAGAATTAAAAATAAAGTATCACTTGTCAGGATCTCTCTAATAACTAAAGCTGGGAGCTCTGAATGCATCTTAACAAAGCTGTGAACATCTTCATTGATTCAAATTTCTAATCCCCTAAAATGCTGCAAGCAGAACGGTTAATTTTTAAATCCTCCAAAAATTTGGATTATTCCCTCTAATCTTCACTAAATCATATAAAAGATAATGAAAAACTGTTTTGTTTTAATCACTCTTAGTAAAATCATCTGATAAATCTCATCCTTTAATCCCCTCATAAGTGCCATCAAGACGACAGCATCAGCAAAGATTTTATTACTGGCCAGGGGGAAGCTGCAGCCAAGTCACCGTGGTTATGGGATGTGTCAGTGCATTCAGCTCACCAGAAAACCCCCCCAAATATCACTTTTCAGTCTTGCCTCACACACACTTCCAATTTTAATCTCATTCTGCCCAGTCATTTTATGAAAGATACAGTACATTTTCATTTATCAGCCCAGCAGTGTTAAAGGCTTCTTAAGAAACCAATTTCTGTGAGAAAAAATGTGTAATACCTTTATGGCTACCATTTCAACTGTGGGTATCTGACATTATCCAAGGTGCAGCAGGGTGTTCCAGGAGTGGTTCAGAGCATAGGGTACACAAGACCTGGGAAGACATAGGAATAAATATTTATAAACACTCTTGTGAATTTTGTTTTGGCTCAGCCATCAGAGCAGAACATTATTTACATAGTAAAAGCAAGCTCCTATCTGTAAACAAAACCTAATAGTCAGGGTGATAATATATGCTGAGGGCAGAGGATTTTTGTCTCAGGTAAAACCAATAAAACTCATAAACATGAGAACACCCATTCAGTGAAAAAGGAGGAATAGTGTCACACATCACACAGTGTGAACTGTGCCCAAAGCTAAAGAACAGTTTTAAATGATGCATAAGCAGAGACAGTATTTACCTAAAACTGTCAAGAAAAGCTTGAATAAAATATAAGGAAAAAAAACCCCTCTCTATGAAGAAATTGTAAACTGTAAATGGGAAGAGCTGCAATCTCACAGTGTAAGCAGTCACTTGATGCTACATCTGGAATGTAAAGGGGAGCAGGATGGGGCTCAGGGCAGGTACCCAGGGAAACAGGGCTCTGGGAGCTCAGGTGAGCAGGGCAGCTGGAGGCACAGATGTGGAAATCCCTCCTCTCACACCTGGAGCCCAGGTGAGCAGGGCAGCTGGAGGCACAGATGTGGAAAATCCTGCTCAGCACAGGGAGCTCAGGTGAGCAGGGCAGCTGGAGGCACAGATGTGGAAATTCTGCTCAGCACAGATGTGGAAATTCCTCCTCTCACACCTAGAGCTCAGGTGAGTGGGAGGAGCTAAGGCACGGATGTGGAAATTCCTGCTCAGCACAGGGAGCTCAGGTGAGCTGGAGGCACAGATGTGGAAATTCCTGCTCAGCACAGGGAGCTCAGGTGAGCAGGAGGCACAGATGTGGAAATTCCTGCTCAGCACAAGGAGCTCAGGTGAGCTGGAGGCACAGATGTGGAAATTCCTCCTCTCACACCTGGAGCTCAGGTGAGCAGAGCAGCTGGAGGCACAGATGTGGAAATTCCTGCTCAGCACAGGGAGCTCAGGTGAACAGGTGAGCTGGAGGCACAGATGTGGAAATTCCTGCTCAGCACAGATGTGGAAATCCCTCCTCTCTCACCGCGGGGCTCAGCCCGGCCGCGGGGCTCGGAGGCACCGCCCTGCCCTGCGGGAAAAGTGGATTTTACCGTGCTGGGGACCAGAGCCCCACGGAGCCCAGGCAGGCAGCGCCCCGGCCGGAGCACGGAGCTGTGTCCGGCAGGGAGTGCCGGCAGCAGGGCTCCCGAAGGAGCTGCCCCGGACTGGGGGCACAGGGCACCCCCCAGGGCAACGGGGGTCTCCACAGGGAGAGACTTGAGAGCATTCACAGTGCTGTAAAATCGCATCACAGATAAAGAGAACAGAAGTGAGACAAGCTCAGTGCACTGTGGGGGGGTGTGTAGTATTTTATAGCCATTGTTTTGCACCATTCCCTCACCTAGATCAAGAGCAGTGGTGACAGGAATAATTCTTTAAAGTAGTAGGAAAATAAGGAAGATAGTTCTACTAGTCCTGAGCATTTCTGAATATTTTCAAAGGAAGTATTGCTGAACTGAAGGGCAAACTATAACTATTACAGCAGTCTAAGACAAGAAAAACTTAAAAGTCTATGAAAACATGTGGAAATGACATCAATGCATGACTGTATTTCATAAGAATCCTCACAGAATAAATACTACTATTTCCAGTCCTCAGAAATGAAGAGTGCATGTCACTACTTTCACACAAAGAAATTTAACCAAGTGTATTTTCTATAGCTAAGTGCTGTTACCCCCTACAAAAATCCACATCAGGATTTGCCCTTGGCAAATGCGGGCCCAGCCCCGGCAGGGTCTGCCCATCAGTGCGGGAGCGCAGAGCTGCACAGCTCAGCTGTTTCCTCTGGCCCTGGGGCTGACTGCAGCCCTGGGGCTGTGTCCCTGCAGCAGAGCACGCTGCCCTCCCGGGGCTGCCCCAGCCCCAGCTGTTGCACAGCTGCAGCTGGATCCCCCTGCCTGCACGGTCGGTGCCACCTGCTCTGAGTTCTTCAGCCCCCGTTACCTCTGCAGCAGCTCCTGGCCTTTGCCAAAGCTCATTCACTGAACAAGGAGGAAGGGACACTTTGTGCTTGGTGTTTAAACTGAAAATTTGTTTTCCAGAAGCTCTTCAGATGGATAGTTTTGATTATATTTTAAGAGCTCACAGTGTGACACATTGAACTGTGGGTTCCTGCTGCTGCTGTCACTCACAGAAACCCAGACTGTGCTTGAGTCACAGAGCAGGGCTATAAATCCAGCGTCATGCCAAGGACATTCATGGAATTTCTCTGCCCACAGGTGACAGAGCTACTCTGAGGCTGTGTAAGAACAGCAATAAAAGTTCACTGGAGCTCTTGACATACATAAAACCCAACCTACTAAGCCCAAGGAAGGCTCCAGTACTTGCCTTTTATCCCACTCCTCCCAAGGTCAGCATTTTTAGAGGCACATGTTTTTGTGCTCAGGATACCATCAGTGAAGTTGTGCTGTAATAGGTTCAGAAATTTACAGCTGAATTTATAGTCATGCATTTAAACAAGACTTAAACTCACTGTAACTTCAAAACTTTTCAATTTGACATGAGCAAGTGCCCTTGGATTGCTGCAGTCAGGAGATATGGGTATGGACCCAAACCACTCTGAGAGATCCTGATATATGCGACACTTACAAAAAAATCTGAATTGGAGTTTAGAGCCCCATTTCACAAGCCAAACCCATTGCTGATCCAAAACCAGACTTGGATAGGTCAAATTTCAAGAAAGTTCCACACTGCCTTTGCTGCACAGGTAAGCAGAGCAGTTTTTATCACCATGGTCTTTTTTCAGAGTAATTATTGAACAGAGAGAATAATGTTAATTATGGTTTGGGTTTCTTTAACCCAGAAGAAAAACCAGCAATTTTGTGTTACTAGGAGAAAACTGCCCAGTTGTTTTGTGCCTTTTCTTATCCTCCACCCTGCCCAAGCTCAAAGCACCAAGACATGGGTAGGGGGAGGAGGTATTTTTAGGTTAGATGTAATTTTCCCTTCCTCTCTGGAAAGTAAACAACAACAGAAGTTTGTGCTTGTCTCAGTTACGAGTAAAAAATAAACCAGGACTTCCTAATAAAATCACCTGGCATTTAACAGACACTGATCTCCCCAAAACACAGAAAATGTGATGTCACAGAACCTTATAAATGGCAAACAGGTAGGATGGAGGAAAGCAAAGACTTCATAATTTTTTTAAACACAATTACAAATTCCAAGATCAGCAAGCAGCAGTAGTCACATATACCTACAGTGCAATGCATACACAGAGCCTGGCTAATGAGTGTTTTAATATTAATGTCTTATCAAATATGTAAATATAAATTCTCAGAGAAAACACACATCATATGCTCGAAGTCAGGCACGTGTTACCAAGATAATGTTGAACATCTATTTCTGCATTTCAAATTGTAAAATCTTTGAAACTTCTCCTTGCTCTTCACAAAATAACTAGTTTTCTACTTCTCATCCCTCGGTTCTGTGTGTATTTCGAGACATCCTAGTTCCCTGCCAAAACCAGTGGTGTCTTTAAAACTTCTCAAGGAATGTAATAGGTCTGGAAACTCTTAGTAGGCTACTAAATCCCCCTGTAAATCCTGGCAAGTTCCCAGACTGCCCATTCTCACAGGGATACATGGCCTAATTACAAACCCATTAAACACCATGAGTTCAAGGGTCTGCTTTAGCCCTGCAAGTATTTGATGCTCCTCACAGTAAAAGCTCCAGTGACACAGAGACAGGAAAATGAGACAGAGCCAACAGGAGAGGCAGAGCAGGATCAGAGCAGGCAAACTGAAATGATGAGGCAAGTGAACAGCAGTGGGAAAAGATTAAACTGGGAGGGAAATAACCCTCTGAAAGGGGAGGAGATCACTGCTGGCATGGTGTGAGGGCTGCCCATGCAGGGCCAGGGGCACGGAGGGGCTGAGCTGGCAGTGCCAGGGCACCCCTGTGGCACTGAAGGAATGGGAGCAGCTCTCCAAGGGAGCAGGATCCCTGTGCAGCTGCACCCAAGGCAAGGCAGGGCAGGTTCTCACTGAGACAAACAAGAGAGATTGGTTTTCCTGTTTTCACATTTGCACATACAGCACATTTGCCCTTTCGTATTTTAAGATAGAAAATCTAATGTAAATCATTGGGAAAACCTCTGGGTTTTCTCTCCCAGATCTGCTATCTCAGTGTGGCCCAAGAAGGATGGCTTGGATCAGGACAACCCTCCCAGTGCTCTGACAGTCCAGAGTCAGCACTCTTTCCTCCCCATTTTCCATACTGTACTTGTGCCATTTAAGCCTTGTACTTTGTCACTTGAGATTAAAAAAGACCAGAAAGAGACATTTAAGTCATGGACTTGATTCAAATGATCTCATGGACATGGAGCCAGCTAATCTGTGACATTGAAACACAACCTATTTTTCTTGCTGACTATTTGCTTATGTCATTTGGGTGGTGAAAAGAAACTCTCATCCAGGGTGCCAGCAGGAAGAAAGAACAGAAAAATGGGACTTATTTGCCACTAGGCCAGGCAAGGTGTCACTACCCACTGCTTTGTCAAGTTGTGGCTGATTGTTTTCCAGTGACCTAGACTTTACTAATGAATATTTTCAATCTGTCGTCCTAAATTTAAACATTTCTTTCCTCTCTTTTGAATACCTCCCAGCCTTAACAATCTTGCCTGTAACTGTAGTGCAGCCCCAGCAGACACAGCCTGTGTGCTGAGTGTGTTTATCAGCCTTGCAGTCCATCAGGGGCTCCCTGCAGTAACAGACTGTGACACAGAAAAGAACCCCAGCCCCTGGCAGGGGTAACCTGATCAGTGGCTGCACCAGGCTGGACATTCTGGCAGCCTGCTGAGCAAACACACACCTCAGGACCTGTCCTTCAAAGAGTTCCTGTCTCCTGCTGTGCTGGGATGAGCTGCAGGCCTGTGCCAGGGCACCCAACATGTGCAGCATCCCCAAAGGGTCCAGCCCCCACCCCAGTGCAGCCCAGTGCTTTGGAATCCCAGCTGTGTTGGCTCCCAGTGCTTTGGGGGCTCTGCTGTGGCTCTCAGGTGCTGCAGAGCCCCAGTGCAGAGAGCTGCAAACACAGCAGGGTGATCACTCCCTGCATTTCGTGTGCCCTAGCAGCTCCTGCCCCAGTTTTTGCTGGAGTAAAGGCCTCTCTGTGCTTGTGCTCTTTTTTTTTTTCCGAAGCTGTGGTTTTAAAGTGAACCAGAAAAGTGTGACTAAGCCTTCACAACTGTATTAGCACTGTACAGGAAACCTGTGGTTAATGGATTTCAATTCACTCCTCTTTTCCTTCTGTGTTTACACCATTATCAGTTTTCACACCATCTGCATATGGCACATGCACGTTTACATCCCCTGTTTTCACCCACTTCTTCCACAAAATCACCCACTATTGTCCCAGTAACATTTAACATGTGGTTCCTGGTACAGCTGCAGAGATTCAGGACCCCAAAGAGCCTGTTAGGCAGAGCTAACTGCAGCAATGTGTGTGGCTTTTAGGCAAGCTCAAAACCAGCCAAAACAAAACAAAAACACACACACAAAAAACAAAGAAGAAAAAAAAAAGGAAAAAAAGAAAAGAAAGACAGAAAAAAAGGGCAGCTTTTCAGCCTTTTCAGCCAAGTGTTTTATCAGGCTTGCAAACACCTGCAAATCAGTTGCACTGCAAAGCCTGTCGCCTAACAAAGACAAAGCTTTGTAACACAATACAATTAGACCTGAATAATTTAGGCACTGAAACAAATATTTTGAGACCTAGACTGTTTGCTTTCCTGAAAGAGAAATTACCCAGGCTTGGATTCATTACAAACCTAGTGAGAAACAAAACCAGAACCAAATGAGGAAATACTCGGTGTGGTAAGACCTCAGCACCTACATTCTCACAGTCCCTGCACTGAGCAGGCACGGGGCTGGGGAGGGAAGGCAGGAGGTTCCCCATTTTCCTCCTCTAGCAGAGGACATGGCAGGGTTGAGGGGGTGCTCAAACTCACACAGGCAGCATCCACATTGTTTGTTCCTTGAACCCTGGCTTTGATGATCTGAAAAGTGATCTTTTCCAAAAGGAAATAAATACAAGTATCAATAATGTTGTTTCACAGTAGTGTAAATGAGTTGTAAATGAGTCCCAATGTCACCCAGAGGTCATATTAGGAATGAGGTCTTGCTGAGGACAAACAGAAGAACATAATATTGAACGGGTCGCTAGCTTTTCTTGACTCCATGAGGAATTCCAGTTGAGCTATTGGGATGCAGTTTGTTTTTCTGAAGGCTGGACAGTGAATCCATGTTTGTATGTTGTTCTGAACTACTTGTGGGCCCAGATTTTGGAGCAGCTTCCTTCCCTAGCCAGGTTTTTAAGGGATACTACTGCTAATCTCTTCTCAAATTAGCAGTGAGCAGAAATCTTTGTTTTTCAAGAGCACGGATTTAACAACAGTGTGCTCTTCCATATGAACTCCTTTTTTTTTTCATTTTCTGACTCTGAGTGGTATATTGAACGTTATTTGGTTCTATAAACTTACAGTGTATTTGTTTCACCTGCTGGCTGTCCATCAGAAGTCCAGAGAAGTCTGTGAGCAGCAGTGCTGGATCGCTCCAAACTCGTGCCTAAAGGATGGAGCTGCAGACTCCTCCTGCTGCTCCTCCTCACTGCAAGCAGCAAGACAAGCAGCACACCTCGGCAAGGTGCTAAGGAAAAACTATTTACTCTTATCTCTGAATTCTTTCAACTGTGGAGTGAATTTCTGTCGTTGGTTTGCCTTTTTGTTTCTTATCTTAGTGAAATCACAGTCCTAGCAGGGAAGGTGAGTAAGAGGGAAGCAAACACAATAGTGTTTAACCGGAATTAACACAGGGTCAGCTGCTCCTCGGGTCATCGTGGCATTGGGGGTTTGCCCTCAGGAATCTGCAGGGCATGTCCATCAGCAGAATGAAGCTAGAGGTCTGGCATCTCTAAAATGAGAGGTTTGGAAAATCCCCTAAGACCATCCATGCCCCAGCACTGCCAAGGCCACCAACGACCATGTCCCCAACTCTTAAATCCCTCCGGGGACTGGGACTCCACCACTGCCCTGGGCAGCTGCACCAGGGCTGGAAAACCCTTTCTGGGAAGAAATTCTCTCTAATATCCAAACGAAACCTCTCCTGGCCATTTCCTATTGTCCTATCACTTGTTATCTGGGAGAAGAAGAGACCCCACCTCACTATTGTCTCCCACTGCAAACCTCTCTTCTCTGGTTGCCCACAGCAGCATTGATAACATTATTCTTTAGAAGCAGATCACACTGTTGACTTGCTGGCAGTTTTCCCCAGGAAAGGCCCAAACAGGAGTCTCAGTGCTTGACTCACAGATCACACCTCTCACAGCCTGTGTCACCAACGTCTGCTCCCTCTTTCCCTTTCCAAGCACGAGGTTCTACAAGAGTGGAAACTCTCTCACTGCCTGTCAGGTACGTTAGTTCTCTTTGGGCTATTTACACACTGCCAGACGAGTTTCTTCCTTTTCTCTTTGTGGTAAATTAGGCATTTCTACTCTGTTTTGTTCACCTAAAATTTGTAAAACCAGTCCTTTTTTGCCATTTTAGTTCAGTCTGTTCGCACATCACCCTGTGCTTCCCAAGCTTTGTTGCAGTGAAGGCTGTGCAATAGGTTACAAAATCACATGTATTTTTAATCATCTGTTCTTACACTGCTTGGTGAAATTTGCTATTGTTTAAGGCATCAGGTAACGACAGGAGTGACCTGCAGGAGCACATGGCTTGTCCCAGGAATTGGACTGGAACTCTGTAAGAATTACTGCAGGAAAGGGTGAAAGTGAGAATATTTATAATAATTTGAACACTGATCCTGGAAAGGATATAACTAGCATTTCCCCCACTCCTCTCTGTAAGAAAATGCAGTATTTTTGTTCTCTAGACATTTTGAATTATTTTTTCTTGCCTATTTTTGACACTTCTGTGGTGTTTTGGAGAATAAAACCTCCTTCTTCAGAGGTTCATTTTGCAAAAGTGCTTCATTTATACAGCTAACGCTCATATTCCCCTCTTCATTGCAACTCACTGGGCAGTTCCATGAAGTGGGGATTCAGTTTCCACCTTTCTTGGTAGGAGGAAGTTACCCCTCTCAAGCCGCAGACATTTTAGTGTGTGGAGGTGGTAATAAAAGATTTCAGAAATTCCTGCCATGTCTGCCTCCGAGGTAATAAAGCTCTAAAGGAACGCAGCAGAAAGCAGTGTGGTTTGAGTGAGGAATGACTGCAACTCCTATTGCTGCTATTGATGTTTGTCAGCCTCTTAGTAAAAATGAAACTTAATTAAAATGAAACTTTGTAAGAATGAAACGAGTATCTTTTGATACTCGGTTGGCTGCGAAATTTTTTGACAGAGCTCAGAGCTACCGCTCCATGCAAGAAGTCACAGCTATCTCCCTCCCGAGGAGAAATCACTGGGTGACTGAGGATGTAAGATCTTGCGGAGAGTCTGTGACTGCATTAATTTGACAAAGGCGATGAGTGTGCATGAAGCACGGAGCCGCAGACATGCAGCCGCTAACCTTCCTTCCCCGCGCATCCTCTCCCTGCCGCTCCCGAAGCGCCCTGAGCGATGCGCAGCGGGCTCGGGGGGC
>JAOTQP010000469.1:24401534-24415633 GCA_026413545.1 Cichladusa arquata | reverse complement strand
AAAATCACCAGCACTTTTTACAGTAATAGGCAGAACAGGGACTTTAAAAATTAACAAAAAATTGTGTTAGTTTGAAATCAAAGCAATTTCTCTACTCTTTCTGCCAAATACCCCCTATGCTAATAACATTTTTGGAGCTATAAATGATCTCAGGCCAGTTACTGTTACAATGACCCCATTTATAAGCAGTGCAAATATTAGGGAAACTACAGGCAGAGCATTTGTGTCATGCAAACATATTTAAAGTATTTATGATAGAACCATGTCATAATGCATATTGATTTTCCAGGTGTTCAACTGGTCAGAATTCATAAATGCTATCATGTCAACTGTCCAAATCAACATTGACAACACAGAACATGTCATTGTTTATGACCCTGACTACCTTCTCAAGCTCAAGTCTATTCTCGTGAAATACTCTCCCAGGTCGGTGTGTTAAGTATTCTTGGTATTTGCATTTTCTTTCCAGAAAACTTAAAAAGCCTCAAAACATCACCACTGATTATTGTTTTGTTAAACAGAGACCTGCAGAATTACATGATCTGGCGATTTGTGATGGATCTTGTCAACAGCCTCAGCAGGGACTACAAGGACACGAGGAACGCTTTCCGTAAGGTGCAGAAATTCACCTCTCCCTACCTTTTAATGATGGCTTTGGTGAGCCACAAAAGAGGTTTTTTGATGTAGGTGTAGTATATAAATATTTAATGTATTTTGGATTTTGCACACAAAAGCCAGATGTGTTTGCTGTGGAACGTATCTATAATTTATGGGATTTATGCCTGATGGCTGAGTGGATTTGAGAGCACTGCTCTGGTACTTGGTCTCTTGTTTTTATGAATCTAAATTAATCCCATTTATTTGCAAGGATTACAGTCCTGACTGCCTTGTTAGAAACTCTTCATCATCCAAAGGAATATATTCCAAGGCAAACATTATGGCCTCAATCTTGGTTTTCAGTCATTCCATCCTGCTGATAGCTTAGTGCTCTTATGGAAACGCTGAGCAATTTCAGCAGCTGGACATGGAAGTTCTTTGTGTTCCCGCGGCAGAGCTTGTTCCTCTGTAGGAATTTTCCGGCGCTGCTGCCGCTGCAGTGGGTGCCCAGCAGGAGCGGGTGGCACTGGCTGGCAGCCCCTGACCCCTCTGTGTCCCCAGGCGCTGTACGGCACCACGTCCGAGGCGGCCGCCTGGCGCCGCTGCGCCAACTACGTCAACGGCAACATGGAGAGCGCCGTGGGCCGGCTCTACGTGCAGGAGGCCTTTGCTGGGGACAGCAAACTCGTGGTAAAGCCTCAGCCCCCGCTGAGTGCCACCAGAGTGGCACCTCGTCACCCCCTTGTGCTTCGTCACCCCCCTGTGCTTCCTGACGCTGCTCTGACTGCGCTTTTTGTCGTGGTGTCATCAAAGTGGGGCTGGGTTTGAGGTTTTTATTGAAGCGGTGATAAGGGCTATTACAAAGGTTTAAAAATGTGAGTTTTTGTTAGAGTGTGAAGTGTGAGGATTGCAGGTGCACAGCTGGAGGGAGAGAGGCACCTGCCCCTCTCTGGGCAGGCTGTGCACGAGCCAAGCCTCTCACCCCAGCAGCAGCACTTTGAGGCTGACAGCAATTCACATCCTGCCACCGCTGGGTATAGGGGCAATTGGCTACTTCTGTTTGCCTTCAGCCACACAGAAAGTTCCTGGAAATGCACCTGAAGTGAAGCCTTAGCTGACTGCAATCACCACTGGAATCCTGGTGTGAAACAACCCATTTTCGGGGTTGGCATAAACACAACGATTCCATCAGATGCACAGCATCCAGCAGGGCAATGTCGATCAGGTTTTGGTAACCTGAGTGACTGAACTGCATTGCCCACCATCTTACTCTGTGGGTTCATAACATTCTGATGTTTTTTCCAGGTTGAAGAAATGATTGCAGATATACGTGATGTTTTTATAAAAACTTTAGATGAACTTTCCTGGATGGATGCAGAGACCAAAAAGAGAGCAGAACAAAAAGTAAGTTCTGCCTGAAATATTGGTAATGTGTAGTTCTATAAAAATCAGTATTTTGATTGTTTGTCCTGACAAAAAATAAGCTGTAACTTCTATCACTATATTACAATACAAACACATTTACACTTGTGCTTATATAGGCACAGCAGCTTAGGATTCCACGGGAAGGGGCCTCTGGAGATAGGCACACAAAATAGAAAGAATCTGTATACAAGATTAAAACCTTTCAGGCAAATCAGTGATTAAGGGGCTAGAGAATGAATATCTACAGGAAAACTAAACTGAAAATGAGAAGGAATGATTTCTGGTGATTTGACCAGCTATGAGGAAGAACAGGATAAAACCCATAAACTTGTGCTTTCAATGAATAAAAAATGTAAACAAAACCTATATATAACAACACCCTGTGGTTTCTGCAGTGGCTTCCATATTGCCTTTCTTATATAATTTATTATTTAAAAACATGGCTGGATTTGCTATGGATATCAAATTTCCTTGTCCCTAGGCAAGAGCAATTAGAGAGAGGATTGGTTATCCCGATGAGATCGTGACAGATGACAACAAGCTCAACAGTGAGTACCAGGAGGTAAGTTTGCACAGCAGGCAGGAGAGTTAGAAAAGGCTCTTCAGAGAAGAAGAAAAGCATTTGCTTTCCCTGGCCCAGCGAGCCTCGGTCAGTGCACAGCCCGCTCTGCAAACCAAGCTCTAATTGGAGATCAAAAAACACTCTCAGAAACGTGTTGCTTAGCTCACCATGCTTAAGACTAGATTTTCCTGATCCATGTCTTTTATCCCAAATCAGTAACACCACCACTAACTCCTCTTCCCCCTTTCTTTTTAGTTGAACTACAAAGAAGAAGAATACTTTGAAAACATTATTCAAAATTTAGTATTTACCCAGAAGAAAAGGTTGAAAAAGCTTAGAGAAAAGGTGGACAAAGAGGAGTAAGTATTTAATAATACTATGTCTAGTCTTTTATCCAGTTTGCACAGGAGAAGGTACCTTGCAACTTCAAATATTCTGTGATTCTGCTACACAGTTTCTAGGCTCATTCTAGCAATCATTAACTTTGGCATTAACAATTGAAATACTAACGTTTGTTCTTCTGGTGTTACCAGGTGGATAAGTGGAGCTGCTGTTGTCAATGCTTTTTACTCAGCAAGCAGGAATCAGATAGGTAAGGTTTACCAATTAATTGATGCCCAAATTATCTATTTTTCTATATGTGTGTATGTGCTTCTAAAATCAGGAAGTGAAACGATCTTGATATTACAAGTTTGAGTATAAAGATTCCTAATGTCAGCCCACCCAAAACCATCCATGGAAACAAAAAACCCCCGTCCATTCTGGCTAAAGATTAGAACCACATGGAGGCCCCAAGGTTTCTCATCTTGTGAACCATCCCAGCTCCCTTCACAGTCACGAAACATTTCACAACATGAATTGTGCTTCTCGATATTTCTGTCGTGTCCATTCTGCAAACACTGTTCAAATTTTAGTCACAGACTGCAGTGTCCTTTCTAGGCCATCAGTCAGGTACTGTGATCCACCTGTAACTCCTGAAAACAAGTCTAAAAAAATGGAAAAACCTTGTCCTGAAGGGCTGTGCACAGAACTGAAACAAGATTATTTCTTGATGTGAGCATTTAGCTCTTTACTGAACAGTTACCACAAAAACTTCCAGAAGGCTTTGTTTAGAATAGCTTTGTTCAGAATAGCTTTGTTCAGTAATTTGTAGGGAAGGAATCATGATGTGGAAGACTGAAACTGGTGACTGGCAGTTGATGTGAGTCATAAATTCTTACCTCATCCTTTAACTATGGCATGCACAGGATAATTAAAGCAGTCTGATCTTTAGAGTGATGTCTGAATTAGCTTAGAACTAGACTTTAAAAACCCCTCTAAAGAGCAGTTCTGTGCATGATGAGCAGGGAACCTGGAGCTCTGTTACTCCATCTGGGTATGGTGTGACCTGCATGGCAGAACTGGCTTACTTCTAACCTGTCCATTATTTTCTGGTTTTCCCGTGGTTCTTTCTTGTCCTTAAAGAAAGCCCTAGAACTGAACATTTATACTGAAATGCAAGAAGTATCAGTCTTCTTTCTTTTGCTGTTTGAGAACTGTCACCCAGTTCCTTCTGTCTGTTTAAGTAGTGTAGAGTTACATCCACCTCCTGCCCAGGGAGAATTAATACTTTATATTGCCACAGCAGCAGGGAGACAGGAAAAGCCTTCACGAGACACTAGGTGGAACTGAATATTTTATAGTATTTTATTACTCTTAATTTATAAAAATATCTGAATTGCAACATGGTTTCTTTTTAAATGAATTGTTTTGTAGAAGCCTAGAAAAATGAGCAGAGAAGTGGGTAAAAGGAGCTGCTTTGTTCCAGTTCTTTTATTGACAGCTTGGCCTATTTTTTATTGATTCTAGTGGGAGTTACTTGTATTTTCAAGGGAAGAATAAATTCCTGTCTCTAAGATTGATTTGTGATGGAATGATCGAATAATTTATTCTTCTTGGGGGACACCCTCCCACTTCTCACAATGTTGTGAGGTTTGTTTAAGGATGAGACAGAAGTCTGTGAATGCTAAGTGATGCAAATTGGAACAAACTGCTTTTTCCTGCAGAGCAAAATAGTAACAAAGCAAAAGCTGCTCATGATTTTGGAAGTGTCTGAGGAGGGGAGGGGTCCTGCTGCTCTGTTCCTCCTGTCCCACAGCATTCCCACGTGTCAGTCCCTCGCTGCTGCTGGGAGGGCTGAGGGAACAGGGTGGTTTTGGTTGAAGCCCATAAAAGTCTGGCCCCACTGTACCTGCAGGATAAAGAGGCAGGGCCTTAACTGTGCTGTGGCTTTTTTTCCAGTCTTCCCTGCAGGCATTTTGCAGCCCCCTTTCTTCAGTGCCTCCCAGCCCAGGTCTCTGAATTACGGCGGCATCGGGATGGTCATCGGGCACGAGATCACGCACGGCTTCGACGACAACGGTGAGGCTGAGTGTGTGACAGACACCAGGGCACGGGGTGCTGTGCCTGCTGCAGTGCTGAGCCCTCCCAGGCAGCACCCCAGAGGGAGAGGAATTCCCATATGTAAGATCAAGCTGGATTTCTGAGCCACTACAGCATTGTTCTCCCAACAGCACAGTCCAAAGTCTGACTCGTTCCCCTCCTCACTGCACCAAACCCTCTTTTCTTACATAAATAATTCTGTTTAACATACTGTTACAGGCAGGAATTTTAATGAGAATGGAGACCTGGTGGACTGGTGGACTGAAGAATCAGCAAGGAATTTCAAGGATCTGTCCCAGTGCATGGTGTACCAGTATGGGAACTTCTCGTGGGACCTGGCAGGTGGACAGAACGTAGGTCCAGTTTGTGGAGCTCCCCGTGCTGCTTTGATGAGACAGAACTGCTTGCAGGAAGGCACAAGAAATTGTTTCTCTCAGTTCCACTGGCTGGCTTTTTACAGCTTGACAATATATTCCATCACACAGGATAGGGAAGAGATAAAACTGTGGTTTTCCAAAACATGTGTTGAAGTGTGGGAACTCAGAGAGAGGCCAGTAAAAATAGAGAAGAAAATTTCAACGTATTTTTCTGCCCTTTTGTTCACACATTAAATTCAATCAAAGGATGATTCTAGATTTTGCAGCTTTGGCTGTCATAAATCAATATATTGGACTAAAGGTTAAAATATGTTGGTTTTTTTTAAATAGAGTTAGAGATTTCCCATTATCAAAGCTTCATCATCTTTGGTGATATTTGACTGACAGGAATACCTGCTAAATAAAGATCTTCTGTGTGTCTGGCTACCAAGAAGCTACTGAACTTGCCTAGTATACAGAAAAATACCTTCTAGCAGGTTTGCTGATGTCTGCTAAGAGACAATTTCAGCAATTTGGAGTTTGAATCTTAACTTTTCTACAGACTACAGATTCTGTCCACTTCCTCTAACTGGAACTGTGGTAAGAAACTGTGGATTAAAGACAAGGAGAAAAGAGGAAGAATAAATGAGTAATGACTAAATAGCAGAAAATCTGGGTAAGAGATATAGAGCCTAGAAAGATGCCTGGAGGGGAAGGAAGAGGATTATTTACACAATAGTATCTCAAAACATGGATTTTGAGACAAGGGACATAAGGACTTTTCAGAGATTTTAACATAATCCTCTGCTGAACCTTCAGATTTTAAGGTAGTTCTTGCCTTTAGAAACTGAAAAATGCACAAAGTTTGGTGTTACAGGTCCTGGATGAGCCTTTTTTTTTTTCAGAAACCAATACTTTTCCTTGCTATTTTACAGCTGAGTGGAATCAACACACTGGGAGAAAACATTGCTGATAATGGGGGTGTGAGACAAGCATACAAGGTAAGAAGTATCCATTTTTCTATTTAAACTGAAACTGTCAGAGATTAAGAAAATCAGTTTGAGAGCCTTGGAAGAAGAAACAGTTTCTGTGTTAGGGACAGGACCAGCCCTACTGTGCCATCAAGGTCTGGATTAAAGCTGCTGGCCAGCTGTGGTATTTCTCTCATCCTGTTAATCATGTCAGGCTACAGATTACCTGTTCCTAGGGAACCCTTTCTCTTTTTTTTTTGCTTTGTGAATAAGGAATGTGTGGAATGGAAACATTCACTGGCTCACACTTGGACCATGACCTAAAGAAAGTGCTGATAGCAGCAGCTGTCTGTCTCTGGCTGTTGTTTCCCCAGCTTTTTCAGCCCAGGAAGGAGGGGCAGAATGCATTTCCTCTGACCCATGAACATACTTTGCTTTTCATCTCGTGCAGGTGACTTGGGCCCTCTGTACTGGTATCCCAAGACTCAGAGACACTGGACTCCCTGCACTAAGCCTTCCATGGGAGCTGGATGCTTTTGGCTTTGCTTTCCTTCTCCTCCTCACATAGCTGCTGGACTCCCCAGCTTGGCCACCATTGAGAGTGACAGTCAGAGAGAGACAGGTTCTTTTTGTGGGCATGGTCTGGAAGAGAATAGCTCAGCCTCTCTATCAGCTTTTCTTGTTATTCACAAATCTGATGCTGCAAGCCTCAACAACGTGATCCTCCTTCTTCCCTGAACACCTTCTTCTGTGGCAAAATACTCAACACTTGACAACTGAGTGCTGTCACTGCCCAAAAAGCCTCTGGGATGCATGGGCCAACTCACGCTGCTCCAAGTTCTCACTGGAAATGGACATGTTTGAGAGCAAAGACAATTACTAATGAGAATTTAAGGAATGATTTGGAAGCCTAAAAGAGGCATGAGGCTTATTAGATTAGTCTGATCTTCAGTTACTGGAATATTTGGGCAAAGTACAAAGCCATGAAAGGGGATATGCCTTCTGAAAGGAATGGGAGTAGCCAGAAAAATTAGATCAGAAGTATTAAAAATTATTATGGCATCATATAAACAGTAAGAAAGGTCCAAAAGAAACCTTGAGAGGTCAGTTTCCACCTCCCTCTGCATGCAGGTAGAATCAAGCCCTTCTGCATCCTTCAGCTGCCACGGGAGCATTCCTGCTGCCTCCTCGTGCACTCCCAGTGCCATGGCTCTGCCTCCAGCACTGCAAACACAACAATCTGCTCCTTTCTCTCCTGTGACCTTTCACATATTTGAAGACTTGCTTCAAGGCCCAGACTCCTCTCCTTTAGACTAAACAAACCCAATTCTTCCGATCTTTCCTCATAGGTCATGTTTGTTAGACCTCTGCTCATTCTTGCTGCTTTCTCCTGGACTCTGTCCAGTTGTCCACATCTTTCTTGAAGGGCAGTGCCCAAAACTGGACAGAGTGCTCCAGCTGAGCCCTGGCCAGCACCAAGGGAAGTACAAGGATTACTTCATGTATTTCATAGAAGGCACTCCTGTTTACACATCCCAGTGTGACACTTGCCTTTTTTGCAGTGCTGTGGCACTGCTGGCTCTCGCTGAGCTGTTACCCACGGAAACTTCAGAGCCTTTTCCATGGGCCTGCTGTCTGCTCACCCCTCAGCTGTGCTTGGGCAGGTGATTGGCTTTGCTCATGCCATGCTTTGGCACTGACTTCAGGCACAACATTGCTCCAGCATCTTTCTTCAGTGATGATGCACTAACAGCACATTGTTTGACACGTCTCCATAAGAAACATGAAAGCAGCTGGTTTTACTATGGCAAGGTTTTCAAGTCTTCTGCAATTCACTTTAAAAAAACCAAACCCCAAAAAACCCACAGTGGAAAAAATCTCTTTTTCATAATGCAGCATTAGATAATTGATAGCACAGTACTAAGAAATGGCCCTGTTGGCTTCTGCTTCAAGGTGGAACGTGTGGGATGGATGGCCAAGGGAGGCAACAATTAATTATGTCAAGGAATCCATGTTCCTCCTTGTCATCATTTCGTTTTGTCTGGAAAAAGGCTGGAAGTGGTAACATTTCTACTCACTTCATTCTACAGGCTTATGAAAACTTTGTGAAAAAACATGGAAAAGAAAAGCTTCTTCCTGGTCTCGACATGAACCACAAACAGCTGTTTTTCCTGAACTTTGCACAGGTATCCTTTACTTCTTGCCTGAGGGCTTTGGAAACCACTTGACATTACAGTTTAACAGCAAGTCAGAGCAGGCTGACTCCCGTGGGCTAACTAAGAGCCAGCAGAGCTGCAGAGCTGAGCAGTGTTCACTGCAAAGCAGTGAAAATAAAGTCTTGTTAGGTGATTTTTATCTTCCCTAAAGAAATTAATTCAGCCACTCATAAGCCTGGTAGGAAGTACATTCGTCTGAGGACAATGATGTCCTTTTTTTAACAAAATACACCCTTTTTTCTCTATGTTCTAATGTGGAATTTATCCTCATGAACATTGGGTGTTTCACAGTTAAATGACAGCAGGTCTCTTCCTGTAAAATCTTGGGCTAATGAGGCTTTTCTTTGTTACCTGTGCAGGTGTGGTGTGGAACGTACAGACCAGAATATGCAGTGAACTCCATCAAGACAGACGTGCACAGCCCAGGCAAATTCAGGTCAGCAGAGCCAGCAATCCCGAGGTGTAACACCTCTGCAACAGCACTTGTGTGTGGAACTGGAGTGAGCCTGCCCGAGGGCTGGCTGCCCTTCCCAGGGGGTTTAACACACACACAGCCACAGGCAGAGCACACTGGGGCTGCTCAGAGGGGACAGATGGGCTGGGCTGTCCCTGTCCCTTCCAGCTGGCAAAGCCCTTCCCAGGCAGCTCCATGGGCAAAGGAAGGATGTGGGATCGTTGTCTCACCCTTGAGAAGATCCAACCTAATTCTGTCCAAGTGTGGAGCAGCTTTGAACAATCTCCAGCACAGGACACCCACACCATCACCTGGCTGTCACTGTGTGCCTGCTACTGCAGAGCCCAGTGACTGTGTCTGGAATCCAGGGCTCCTGCAATAGCTCCTGACACGGTTCCTATACACCAACAGCACAGATTAACTCCTGTCCTCCACTGAAGGCACAGGTAGAATCAGTGGGAGATCACTGCCCCTTGCCCTTAACAAACCCACGTGCTGTGGTACAATAGCAGACGTGCATTTTGTGTCTGGTGTGCTCAGCCAGCCTTCCCAAGGTCAGCTGGGCTCAGTGCAGTGGAGCCACGCTCAGGGTGCAAGCCTTTGAGCCAGACCAGGATCTTTTCTTTTTATCTGAAGTCAGAGCAGCCTATTCATCAGCAGGGTAACAATGTGCTCCAATAAACCTGTTTGGTCCAACGCCACGAGATCAGTGGTAGTGCAGCCATCACAGCATCTGCAGGCTCCATGTCTACAACAGCCAAGTTCTCTGCTGATACAATCCACTACATTAATTCCAGTATCTTCCTTTCAATGGCTTTTCACCAAACCTTGTTTATCCCACACACTCAAATCTGTAGTGAAAGCAGTGACTGTTCTCCCCTGTTCTTGCCTGGTCTCATTGGGGGTGGGTTGTGCTATCTGGGATCTGTCCCAGAGGCAGTTGGTGCACCAGCTCCTGCAGGCATTCCTGTCTGGTCTCAGTGCTAATGAGGCTCCAGAGGCCCTTCAGAACCTCAGCACATCTGATTTGGATGAGGCACAAGGCCTTTGAAGTTGACTAGTTCAGCATCTCAGTGTAACAAGCTGTGTTTGTGTGTACCCTGGACACATCACATCCTGCTGTGCTGTCTGTACCTCGGCAGGACAGGCTATGAACTTTATATGCAATGATTCAAACACTCATAAGAAACCAGACAACATTCTTAGAATGGGCAGTCATTGTCAGGACGAGGCCCCCTAAGAGCTCCAAAATAGAAAACATTTCATGAGACATATCAACAAAATTAACACCTAATAACACACTACCTAAGTGTCACAAAGGCTCCCAAGGTGCCTTTTTCGATTATTATTTTACACTGAGTGTGGGCTGTTTCTCTCTGCAAGTAGGACAGGCAGCTCCTCATAAAAATTGTTAATTGCAGAGCATCCCATTTTAGCAGTTCTAGTTCATTGGAGCAGTGAAGCACAGCTAGATCACCAAAATGAGTGAGTTTTTGGATAACCTTTCTCTGTGCCATCTCCTGTTCCGCTGCTCCCAAGAGCAGGGAGTCACTTTTGGCCTCGTACAGGAGTGGAAGCGTTGCAGGTGTCACTGCTGAACTTCACCTCAGTTTCTGTGGGCACACCCTGCTTCTAATGATGAACGTAACTCTCAGAATAATCATGAATTACTCAAGGAAGCAGTTCTTTAAAGAACTTCTGGCCCACAATCAATGTCCATCAGTACCTGTATTTGAGCTCTTTCCCTGCATAGGTATGTGCTGCTGTATTCCCCATGCTGAAGGAACAAGTGACTTTTGGCAGAATTGTTCACACATGTTCACAATTACACACATAAAATCAGCCTTAGCTGGAATGGCCTCATACTCACTTCCCGTGTTGAGTTGAAAGCCATTGTTTGTATGAGCCTTTTTGCCAGGAAACTCATTCACTGGAAAATCTGTGCAGAACGCCCAGAGGAGCAGCACGATCTCAGTTAAAACTTGGTTGGTGTAAAAATGTAAATGAACATTGATGAGTTACCACCACAGGGTCTTATTTTCCCTTCACCAAGAAACTTGTCAGCAAAACGTAGCTGAGAAAATCCTTGGTGAAATCTCCTGACAAGCAAGAAATCTGCTTTAGGTGAAAGAAGTGGCCTGTGAGAGCCAGCCATGAGGAAGGGACAGGTTCTGTGCTTTTGGGGTTGCAATGGGGGCAAGATGAACTGAAGAAGAAAACACAGGCAGCCCTTGAGGTGAAATGAAGCAACAGTCAGCGCTCAGCACAGGGCGTTCCCCACACCAGCGAGGTGACACAGCAAAACAAGTTACAAAACACGGGTCATGCTGTTTGTTTCAAACCAAGGCCAGCAGCAATGACAGCGTGTGGCTTTGTTTTGAAGGGTCCTGGGATCACTGCAGAACTCCCCAGAGTTTTCAGAAGCCTTTTCATGCACCACGAGAGACAGCATGGATCCTGCCAAGAAGTGCCGCGTCTGGTGACGGACTGCAAACCTCACTTCTCAAGGAGCTTCCCAGCAAAAGAGACCTTTCCAGTTGATTTTGAGAAGGGCAGGGGGGCAGAAAACAGAGGGGACGATGCTAGGGACACGGCTGTAATCCTTGGTAAACATGCAAAGCCCCAGTCATCACCCATCACAGCACTGGGAAGGACGGAGGCAGCGCTGGCAGCCCCAGGACCCGACTCACCTGGCAGTGCACAGCCACACCTCCCCCGGGGTAACCTGCCCCACAGCCAGCGGCTTTTTGATTCATTTGTAAATGCAAAGTGTAACACAGGGTCCCCCCGCTGGGTGAGCGCAGGTGTCTGATCGGGGGGAGGAAGGAAGTCAGTAACACACATTTTAACCATCCTAACACAACAGAGACAGTTTATATCCCAGTGTCAGACTTTGTACCCTCTGCTGTTGGCAAATCTGTTCTACCAAATGTTTCCATTTTTACTTGAAACCATTTCTACAAGAGGAGTCCAAAGACCTGCTGTACTTCAGTAACTTCTCACTAATTACTCCAGCGTGTATTACCTAAGTCCCTATTCACAACAGTTAATTTACAGCGTTCCAGCCCCACTGAAATCATGGGTAATTTATTCATTTCTGTACCTGTAATCTGTAAGATTGTGATCAAAGATCTGTAAGATTGTGACCCTTTCACCATTTTCTAAGCTTTTTCTTGCTTTCTCTAAAGTTGCTCTTTTTTAAAGTTTCTAGTAATGTATAAATCATAGTTTTTATATTTAAATCTTGAGCTACACTTTTGACTTGAAGTATTGTAACATATTTTATCAGTGGCTGCATAGAACTGGGAAATTGGACTAAAGCATGGTATCAGGCAATAAGATAAAGCCTACAAAACCGAGTTCTCCAGTGGAGGGCACAAACATTGGAGTTTTCAGGCTGACTCTGATCAGGCTCTGATCCTGCAGGTAACTTGTACGTGTTCTGATCAATGTCAGTCCTCACACCAGGAAAGCTGCACAGCTGATTGCAAGGTCTCAAGGAGCTTTAAGCAGGAGGGTAAAAGGCTTTAAATCTGCAATGATATGTATTAAACATTCTCATGCAGATTGCAAAGGAACTTACTGCTTTGTTTATCAAAGCAAAGACATTTCCAAACCAAGTACCAGATACCTCAGATGACTGCTACTATAGGTCTATTTAAAAACCTATGTTCTTTTAGCTTTCTGAGTTTGTCATCTGATCAAAACATTTTGATAATAAACTGAAATCATGAGCCAAAGGCAGTGCGTGTTCTTCATAGGAATCAATGAAAATACAAACAAAAATTCTCTGCAAATAAATGTCTGTGCTTGCCCCTGAGCCTCACAGCTCAGAAAACACAGAAAACAACAAACAAATCCCCTCACAGCTCCAGGACTGGCTTTGCACAAGAGCGAGCCTCTCAGGGAGAGGGGAAACCCAGAGCTCCTCTATTGTCACAGAAACCAACATTTCACACAGAAACCAATTCTGCATAGCTGTGCACAGAACAATGACACCAAAAAAAAAACAAACAAAACAAAACAAAAAGAAGCCTCGGGGCTGGAGACTGAGGGCCGAGCCAGACGGGCCCTGCACAGGTGAGGGAGCGCCGAGGCATCGCCTCACCTGCGCTGTGCCCCGCGGCTCAGGTGTGTACCCGGGGGGCTCAGGTGTCCCCGGGGGGCACACAGGTGTCCCTGGGGGGCTCAGGTGTCCCTGGGCACCTCAGGTGTCCCCGGGGGGCACACAGGTGTCCCTGGGCACCTCAGGTGTCCCCACCCGCCACTAACCCCGCCCGGGGTCCTACCTGAGCTGGGCGATGCGGGGCTCCAGGTGCCCCCAGATCCGGGCTTCACATCGAGGGGCTCCGGGGCTCCATGTCCCCCTAAATCCGGGGTCGGGGCTCGCACCGGGCGCTCCAGGGCTCCGTGTCCCCCCAAATTCGGGGTCGGGGCTCGCTCCGGGCTCTGAGGGCGGGGGCAGGTGAGACAGCGCCCCCCAGCGGAGCGCGCCTGGCGCCCCCCGCCCCGCCGGCACCGGCACCGGGACCGGGACCGGGACCGGGACCAGCACCGAGACCCGCACCAGCACCGGGACCGGGACCGGGACCGGGACCAGCACCGGGACCCGCCCGCGCTGCTCCTGCTCCCTCGGCACTTCCACCCCGCCGGGGAGCTGTGGGGGCACAGCGGGGTCACGGCACAGGTGAGCCCAGGTGTGTGAGCGCTGCGGGGCTGGCGGTAAGGCAACCCTGGGCTGGGGTCAGCCCCTGGGCAGGAGAGACAGCAGGGGGGCAAAGCCCTGGAGCCACTGTGGGACTGGGAATGTCCACCCCAAACTCTGGCTCACAGACAGGTGTTATCCCTGTCCCACCCAAACTCTGGCTCACAGACAGGTGTTATCCCTGCCTAACCCAACCTCTGGCTCACAGACAGGTGTTATCCCTGTCTAACCCAAACTCTGGCTCACAGACAGGTGTTATCCCTGTTTAACCCAAACTCTGGCTCACAGACAGGTGTTATCCCTGCCTAACCCAAACTCTGGCTCACAGACAGGTGTTATCCCTGCCTAACTCAAACTCTGGCTCACAGACAGGTGTTATCCCTGTCCCACCC
>JAOTQP010000469.1:24332969-24356614 GCA_026413545.1 Cichladusa arquata | reverse complement strand
AAATTTTACGCTAATTTCATTAATTATTTTTAGATATTTTACTATGATTATAATATAAACTTTTCACTATTATTTTATTTTCAATTTATTTTAAATTTATACATGCCTTATTTTTTGTCCTTTTAATTGATCCTATCTCACAACTTTTATTAATTGTTTATATTTTTTATTAAATGATGTTTTGGTTTTAGTTTGAAACTGAGCAGAAACACTAATTAGTGTAAAAGTTTAGATTTGTTAATTTTAATATTTTTTTTTTTGTAGTGAGATAGGATTAGGAGTAAAAGCAAGGCAGGTTTAAAATTTAAAAATGAATGGCAGTGCCCTGAGCACGGATGGGGCACACAAGGCAGCAGCCACCCAAAGCAGAACCATGGAGCAGCAGCCAAGTCACTGACCCAGCCATCTTCACTTCACAGTTTTCTTTTTTCTGTAAATTTATTCAAGAAGATGGTCCTTGATTTATAACCCTCTAAATGAGAGCAGCACTGAACAGAGAAAGATTTTAAACTATCTTCTTTAAGAATGAAACATGTTAAATATTTGCAAAGGACAGTGCAGCCATGGAAGCAGCTCAGAGACAAACGCAGCTGCAGCAGCAGGTTAAGAGGAGCAGAATGCTTGCAGAAATATTGTTGAAGTGTCACAGCTTGTTTGTTTTTCTTTCCTTATTTTGGTTTGAGTGCAGCGCCCTGGGTCACAGCAGAAGCTTGTTGAAGGGAGGCCATACCCTTCAGGAGGATTTAAATACCACATGGAGGAAGATTCCTACTTCCCTCCTCCCCAAATCAACATTATGCTGCTCCAAGGAAGCTTCCTTCTGGGCAAAGGAACACACCATGGCATTTAATCTATTTCATCCCAGCTCTGAGGCTGATTTGATACCAGGCTGGATTCTGAATAAACATACAATTCACAACTGCTTTCACAAACAATGGGAATCAGGTATTAAAACCCAATGAAAATGCAACTATCCACACTTCATTTCACAGAGGCATAAATGAATGGATTGTGCAGGATCCCAGATCTCCAGGGCCAAGGCAGAACGAACACTTGGCTTTCCTTACCCCACTGGGAGCAGGCTCCAGATAAAGTGCATGGTACAGGACAGTTTGTGCTTGTCTTACAATGAATGCCCACAGCCTCAGGCATGCAGGGGATGGCTGGGAGGGATGGCTCACCACACCTACTCACATCTCCCTCCTGGCTCACAAACACACCCACGCTCCCCACTGCTGATCCAGGGCACTTGGTGTCACAGGCAAACAGCAAAAGCCTCACCAAAACACCATCACAGCACTCCACTGCAGCACAGCAAGATAAAACTCACTCTGAAATCAAAACTTTTACCTTCAATCCCAAGAACATTTTGCTTCTTGTTTTCTTCTGACACTTCAAACTTCTGTATGATGTCCAGACAATATTCTGGTGTCACATTATTCATCTGCACAAAAACAACAGTGGAGGTACATTTAGTTTAAATGTCACCAGCATGTGAAAATCTACCTAACTTGGAGGAGACAAATAGGAGAGAGAGGTAGCCATCAATTAAAACCTATGTCATTTTAGTCTCAAAATTAAAATTAGCTGTTTAGCAGCTTTAATAGTTGTACTGGGCAATACTGCTGAAATGAGAACTATGACATTATATTCTTTAATATAATCTTCTTAGACATGCAAAAAGATTTGGCAGGCTTGGATTTCATTTTCATGCGTTTTCCACTCCTATGATTTCATTACTTCCAAGGGAGTTCACTATAATACACAGGCTAGGAGAGAAATAATTAAATTCTGAAATGAAAAACAGCAGCTTTTCTGAAACAAATAGGAATTTTGTCAACAGCTTCAGCTAGCCCACAGCTGAGGTTCTAACTGATTTGTGGGGCACTTACAAGCAGACACTTATATTTCCTTCAGAACTAAAGGAAAGAAGTAGCTCCCATCACTCATCTCATCTTTCCTCACTGCCTTGAGTTGTAGAGAAGCAGAAGGATAACAAGGACTGGGTGGGTTTCATTTCTCCACTACCAGCATCACAGGAAGACAGTACTGGCACTCAAACCCTTGGCACTTCACTGGTGCCATCATCCTGCTCACTGTTTGTACTGTCCCAGCTAAACCACCATCCTAGATGCTGCAGGAATTACACAGGGTAACAGAAAAAAGAACAATTCAGTAGAAAAAAAATAACTGATTATCCTTGCTCAGATTGGTGTTTGATTGCAAACACTGCTCAGAGCATGCCCTGTTCTGGTGCAAACTGGCTCAGATTAACTTTTCCATTATCCCCATGGCTCCTTGTTGGCCCAGTGTGGGGTTCTCATGTGCTCTAAGAATGGAAATGTCTGATCTAGTCCAAAGCTGCATCTGCTGGGGAAAAGTCCATTCATTTCTGGTTTTTTAATTGTAGCTTGAGAGGTGATGACTTTGGCCACTAATTTTTTTGTTGCACTTTAAAGTACTCCACTAAAAATAATATGGGGTGTTCTCCTAAACAGCGAGTTCTCCCAAAAAACAAGCCAGTTTAACAAGCTAACAAAAACCCCAACCCTCTTTTGTTCTGTCCTCAGGCTGCAGAATATTTCACATCTTGCCAAATGAGTAGCAGATGGAGCAGAACAGACTGTCCACAGATTTCCAAGCATCCAGACAACAGCAAAAGCAAAATGCTGTTTGGGTGAGGGCACTGGGAATCTGCCTCCTGGCTGGGAGCAGGATCAGCTTTTGGGGCAATGCTGCCCTGCCCAAGGGTGTTGCTGGCACTGGGAACACTCAGGGGAATCTCCCTGACCTCCCAACACTGGGAAGGGGCACAGGAGGGCAAGGTGCCTCCAAGCTGCCCAGGCTCACCTCCAGGAGCTCCTGTTCCACTCTTTTCCTGGTTTGCTGCTGGAGCAATGCTGAGCAGAGCAGCTCTCCAGACAGCTCTGCCCACGCAGTGCTCTCAGGAGGGCACACAGAGCACAAGGAGGATGCAGAATGCCAGAGCTGACAGTCAGCTCCAGGTTTCTGCTGATCAGCAGGTCCATAATGCCCCTGTGCACCCCCAAAGGCAGCTCCCCCACCTCTGCCACGTGTTCCTCTTCCTGCTCCAGGTCCCTGAGCACCCTCTCACACCACTATCCCTCAAAAATCACTTCAAAAATCATCCAAAGCAGCTCAAACTCTTTCTAGAAGCATTTCAAGAAACAATATCTGTCACATCTGTCTTTGCCCTCCGTCCCAAGTTGATATTTTCTGTAAAATCCTTTCCTACACTTGAATGCAAGTACATGGCCCTGGCCATGGATGCAGATATGGCCATACCTTCTGTTCCACCCTCAGAAACTGAGCCAGCTCCTCAACTGTGAGATGATCTTTCTTGTCACTGTAGCTCAGGAGCAGCAGGTAGAGATCTCGACGCAGGGACATCATCTTGTAAAACACTGAGAATTCTTCAAAGTTCAGGGTTCCTTGGTTCTCATCTGTGTCTGCCTCCTAAGGGGTAACAACACTCAGCTAAACAGGCTCAGCACAGGAGAAATCAGGGAATAAAACAGAGCAAGACTCATGTACACCAACAGAAACAGTAAATTCTAGTCTGCAACACTGTTCAGACACAAATTCTAACAGTTAAAACAACTGCAAAATTATATCATCATTTCTGGGGTTTTTGGTGAAAACAGTTACTAAACTAAAGCCAGAGATTCTCTATGAAACTCGAATTTCCTTCTTTAATTTCAAATTTATCTCCCCCAGAAAGAGGCTCACTCTGGTTTTATTCTGATCTCTTGCCCTCCTGTATGCCCTGCAGTTATCCTGGATCAAAACACAGCAAGAGGCATAACAGTATCACTCAAGGCTTCCCCAACAACAGTCTGATATCTTAAAACATCCAGGACAATATCAAAGTCTTAAATGGACATTTTTTAATCTGCAGCACTCTGCAGAGGGGACAACTCTGCAGCAGCACTGAGACTCCTCACCAAAACATCCACCCAGCATCTCCAGTCTTGATTTGCTGTTTCTCCTCAGAGGTAGGAAGAGAAGAAAGCAGTACTTAGCACACACTAATACAAGCTTTTTCCTGTGAACATCTGCCTAAGAGGATTGCTTTGGATTTTCAAAACAAAGAATATATTCTGGAGAACGCTGGCAGGCACTGTGTGGGTCTCCATGCAAAAAACAACTGTAAGCTACTATCACAGCAAGGCAGCTGAGAGGAAAAGAATTCTCAGCTAAATAATGTTGCATGGGATTTTAAATCATGTTGTATCTATTACATACCTTAAATGATATTTCTAACCTGTGGGAACAAGTACAACCCGAATTAATCTCTGCAACACCACCCCACCAGTTTCCAGGTCTTTGGGAGTAACTCCAGACTCCAAAGATGATCTCTAATGGGGATTTTATGCCAGACAAACAAAGCACTTTTGACCATAGAAGATTCTTCAACTTTCCCATGTTTTACAGCAAACCAGCTTTGAGCTGGTACTGGTTTAGAAAAGTGAAGATTACTTTTTTTGCTCTCCATGATGTCCTTGGCTTATCTTTCCTTTCCTACAGTAAACACAAGGACTGGTAGAAAATTGGAACTGTTTTCAGACAACAGAAGTAAAAAATTGATTCTAAATCAATCAAATCTGAATGGCTAAATATTGAGGGAGTTGTTAAAGAAAACCTAATTACTTGCATAAAGCCAGTTTCTATTCAATAATTTTCCATGAAGGAAATGAAAAAATATTTCAGTAGCAACAGAGTGACTTCATTGTCCATCAATGAACAATTCAGTTCACAATTCAATTCACTGAACAGTTCAGTTCAGAGTGAAACCAGCAGTGCAGCACAAAGAGTAACACTGGTAACATTTTACATTTAAATAATGATCTGACGCCTCTTTGGCTACAGAAGGTACGAATATGCAAAAGCCTGTGAGGTGCTGGGTTTTCAGTCCCAAGCTCAGACCTGCTCTGGACTGCCCAGCAATGGACCTGGAGTGCCCCTGGTCCCAGGCACACACCTGGAACATCTGGCGGACCTTCCTGCGGGGCAGGCTGACGTTCAGCTTGTGCAGCAGCTGCTGGATCTCCTCGATGTTCAGCAGCCCGTCCCCGTTCTTGTCAGCCTCCTCGAAGGTCTGCTTCACCCAGCTGCCAGCGTGTCAAGGACAGGCACAGGGATCTCCTCATGGCCAAGGGAGCCAGGGCAGCTCAGCAAGGGATCCTGTTCGCCCCTGCCCTTACTGCAGCTCAGTCAAATGCTTAAAAGCAGAACTGGTTTATGGCAATTATTCACAGCTCAGTGCACAACCCCCATTTCTGATGCTGGTTCCCCCTCTGAGAATGTGCTCTAAAGTTTTCAAATACTGCTGGGCTTACTCTGGGATCTTCTTCCACCTGTCCCTTCATTCCACCTGAACTTCCCTTCCCAACCAGCACCTTTCCCCCCTCCTTGCACAAATATCCCTCAGCACCTCCTGCTAAGTTCCGGCAGTAGCTGGGAGTGGGACAGGGCCATTCTATGTGCAGTCTCCCATCTGCCACACTGGATAAAACAAACAGGACTTGCAGTGATGTTTCACTAGGAGAGAAGGTACAGCAGACAGGAGCAGTCCAGAAAAGTCATGGTTAAATATAGCAAGCTGAGGACAGGTGCAACAGAGCATGCAATACAACCCCAATGGACCTGTGCCTGCTGTGGATCAGAATCAAACACGGGAGATATAAATTAAAAATACCTGAAATATGTATATGCTCCAGGAGTACCACTGGAGATTTCCATGAGGCAGAAGAACAGACAGCTTACAACTTTAATTAAGATGGCCTTGGGGTTTGGTTTTTGGGGGAGGAGTGCTCTTTGTGTATAAAATTTTAGTCATCACTGCTGTGAGAAGAAGGCACATGAAGAAAATATTCAGGGGACATGAGGTTCACTTTGGCTATGGGCTACAACAAACACTTAAGGAGCTTTAAGAATTTGTGCTCCTGACAAACAATGGAGGCTGGTAAGGACACAGACAGCTGACTTACACAAGAGCAACAGAGATGGCCAGGAGTTACTGAGCTATTGAGATAACTAGAAATAACAAAAAGGAATTCATTAACAAAATGCAAGTCTGGGTGCCATGCAGTTTGATCCAGTCCCGTGGTTTATGCACACATAAGTGTCCATGTCAAACCCATTCCTCGGGTTTCCACTGCAATCAGTGGAAGAGTTTTGGTCCCTTCATAGGAGGAGAAAGGACACCCTGTGCTGAAGTGACTGAACCCCCAGGCAGGGATGTGAAGCAGGAGGAAGGCCTGGCCCCCCAAAGGATACTGCTCGTGCGTCCTCTGGCGCTTGGCCAGCGAGTCCTCGTCGCTGATCCCGGCCAGCAGGTACTTGAGCCCCGTGACCCAGGTGCGAGCCTCCTCGGGGTTGGAGGTGATCAGGTCCAGGCTCTCCAGGTGGCTGCCATGGTAAATGGTGAAGCAGCAGCTGGGGTCAAAGCTGCCCTCGGCGTGGCGGTGGAAGATCTCCGACTGCCGGCCCTCGCTGACTTTGTAAATGGAGTCGATGACAACTGGGGGCAAAGGGAAAGCAAAGGGCACGCTGGGACAGCCAGCCAGCCTCTTCCAGCTTCTCACACTTCTGAGTTATTCAGGCTCAGAGGTGTTAAACTTTATTGATGTTACACCTTCACATCCCAAAGCCCTGTTGCACTGAAGGTTTCCTTGCCGTGGCTGTGCCATGTGCCAGCTGCCCCGGAGGCTCCAAGCTCTCCCCAGAACATCACAGGGCTGAGGCTACACAAAGGGAGGAGACAGACACCAACTGTCTCCCATCAGCCCATGAGCCCTTGGAGCTCTGCAATTCACATTCCAATAGTGAACTGCCCCAGAAATTAGCAGAAATATGAGGAGTTTACTTTTTGCCTTCTCGCTCTTCCGGGAGGGCCTCCAGCGGATGCAGGTCCTGTGCTCGTCCAGGTAGAAGAGACGGACCAGCCCCTTGCTGCCACTCTTCAGCTTCACCATCTGCGTCCCAGACTGCATCACACTCATGCATCTTTCAACTGCGAGGCAGAGCACAATAAATTCAGCTGAAGGCCACCTCCTCCACTAATGACATGACTAATGGCTCCCCAGCATCTGCCAGGCACACACCAGCTCTGAACCTCGAATGACAGCAAGTGGGCAGTGCTGGGAGACTATTCCTCCTTCACTGCCACCTTCACACAGGAAAATGGAACAGCTCATCTGGCTGAACACCCTCACCACAAAGGCAAAGAAAACTTTAATCTGTGTTGAAGGAAAACATTTTATAGCTGTTTCATGCTCATCTCATTTACATTTTTTTCTATTACTACACACAGGGCTGTAATTTTAAACCCCAGCACTTCATGTATTTGGACTGGTGAGATCCTCATTGAAACCCTGCAGTCCTCTGGGCTCTGTAGCCCTCGTGTTTGTCCCTCTTGCTGTGGCACTGGCAGAGCTGCTCAGAGAATGACACAGACACATTCACACCCTCTCCATGCTGCCACCAACCTTTGAACACACACTGGGATGATTTCCTTTTATCCACCCATCCCATCCGGATGATAAGGCTTTTTTCCTCCTCTGTGTTTTGACTAAAATAAACCCATTTCTTCCATTTCATCTCACATCCTCCCCCCTGCAGCCTTCCAAAGACAAGGATCAAGATAACATTTCCTCTTGATCTCAGTACATATCATGTTCTTAAATTACCTTCTGGTTTTATCCAGGCTCTCCTCACTTGGTATCACTCCAAATTCGTCTCCCTGGGTGATTTGTTTACACTCTGGCTGCCTCCCAAATAAACTCTCTGGGTCTGTCTTTATTTCTTATCACCTTTCCTCTCTCCAGCACTTCTCTCTCCAGTGCTCCTCAGTGTCACAGCAAAGACTAACCCACGCTCACACTGCTCTCTCCCAGAGCTGGGATTTATTTATTTTCCCTGCTCCCAACAGCCCTGACACACTCACGGGCAGTCAGAGCAGCATCTAAACATTGGGCAAACCAGGGATGAGCAGCCCTTGGCACTGGAATAACCTCCTCTGGTTCCCTCACTCACCAGGAGCTGGCAAGGCAACCCCCACATGGAATAAACCCCATCAGAAGGAGGCTTTTTCCTGAGTTCTCTTTCTTGGAGGAAGGAGGGGACTGAGGTTGAGCTGAACAGAACCAAACTCTTCTGAAAGCATCACATGAGTGCAGTAAATGTGTCCTTCACTATGTCCATAAATAATGGCAGCCCCTGGATCAGCACACACACTGAAGGAAGGTGAGTTTGGAAGGGCTTTAAGATAAACCACAAATGTGACAAAAATCAATCCAGAAGATGTTAGACCATATCCACATGCTGGCTGGGGCAGCATTACCATGGATTTATCTGAAGATGCACAAAGTACCAGGAGGACAAACATTTACAGCGAAGGGATGGAAAACTCAGAGCTGAAAGAAAGATGGATTGAAACAAAAGTAGTCTCTAAAATTCCCTATGTACATCCACACAGGAATGCCTTTTCTTGGCAGACCCAGCCTTTCCCTGTGGAACTGAGTTTTAGGATTCCTACTAAGATAAACATGACGTGTTCCAGCACAGAAATGAGGTTCTCCCTGTGAGTGTGGACACACAAACGTGCCCTGCTCCATCAGCCTGGCGCACACACCACAAGCACCTTTTGATTTCACTAACAGAGATCACTTCCAGCAGGGCTTTAGCTCAGTAAGAGGTTTAGCAACAAGCTACTCAACACAGAAAATCTGCTTCTTTGCACCTAAGGCTGGCAGTGACTGGTGAAAGTCTTACAAAAAGAACTAATGCTCAAGTAAGTCCCTCTATTAGCACCAGCTCAGTTGGCATTGAAAAAATCCCAGCCCAGTTTCACTAAGATGCTGTTGAGGACAGCCAGCAAAAGGCAGAAGGGAGAAGACTAGATTTATTCAATATGAAAAGAGCAGAGAATGGGCCACAGTCAGGTAACTGCAGCCAACAAAACTGTGGGGGAAATAAAAACCATGAAAGGCAATCCAGTTCCTTCTTCACCATTTCAATTGCCTAAACATTTCTACATCACATTTGGAATAGTTATAGGTGCAGTCACATTCATGCTTCATGCAGACTTCAGTTACAGGGAATAGATTTTAAAACACTTTCTTTCACAGAGTGGAAGAAACCCAGTTCCTGCCCAGTATCTCAACAGCCTCCACCTCCCAAACCCCACCTGCAGTGGTGTTCCAGAGAGCACCACCTTTGCTGCTTGCACTTTCCCAATTCCAAGGAAATACCATGAGAATTCAAGCATTTAAAGAACAGTAAAGGTGTAAGAGAGTTCATGGCATCATTCCTGCTGTGTAGGTGTTAATAACAAAGGCTCCACGTCCAAGAAGGGACTGGGGTAATGGAAATGCCACAGCAATCACGGGCACACTGGATTTCAGCTCTGCAAACCATTTACAGAACACCCCATCCTCCCCTTCAGGCTATTTATAAAATATAAGCATGCAAATAAAAAAGGTCTTTTTCAAACCTATTCTCAGTATGCTAATGCCGGTCCCTTGCCAGACACCACACATTAGCATCTGAATCAGGGAAGGTATTGAGCAGGCAGGGCAGAACAAAGCTCCAGAAGAGCAGTTCAGGAAGGATTTCACTAAGGAATTGGGAAGCTGGTTCCAGAAAAACATCTAATCCTATAGATAAACCAGGAAAACAGAGTAAATGAAGCAGCTCCTCAATGCAGACCTAGATTAAAATTTGAGGAAGCAAGATTCCCATTAAAAGATATTCTTCTAACACAAGGACTAGCTGTGCATTTTTTGCTCAAAGCTGAAAATGAATGAAGTTAAACTAGAGCACGATGTAGTTTATGTTACAAGACCAAAGTAAATTAATCTGGAAGTTTAAATAAAAAATTATGCTTATGCAATGTATAAGGAAGGTGTCTCTGCCCATGGCAGGGGGTTGGAACTGGGTGGTGTTTAAGGTCCCTTCCAACCCAAACCCTTCCATGATTCTATGACATTTGAAGCTTTAATTTAAAATTAAAAACCCCTGAAAACTAAACTCTCTTCTGTTTCCAGATGCAAACTTGACAGTCTAAAATCATCCCAACAGACATCCTGGAGTTTAATGGGATTTAATAATGAAAGACCAGTCTACTTTTTTCCTCCCAAAACAACCCTTTAAAGCAATACAGACCTGAACTGAAACAGCACTTTTTGATTTAGTTCAGCCATGAGAACCAGTCCTAACACAAACCTCTGCTTAGGGGGGTAAAGCAGATACAAACCCATCTGTGCCAGCTCGACCTTCTCTGGGGTGGCCACGCTGCCCAGCACGTGGGAAACCTCTGAGGCCAGGAGGAGAGCCATGGAGCCCTGGGGTGCCCTGGGGTGTCCTGCAGCCCTCAGGTGCCACGAGTCCCAGGCTGTCTGAGCCAGGTGTCCCGAGCAGAGCTGTGGGTCCCAGCTGCCCTGTGAGTCCCTAGCAGCCCCAGCAGGGCTAATCCATCCCCATCCCCGTGCTCCCCTCCATCCCCTCTCTAATCCATCCCCATTCCCTCAGCCTTTAATAACCAGGGAATGGCTCAGCACCAGCCCCCCGAGCTGGAATTCCTCTGGTTTCATTTAATCTAATTCCCAGCATTAAGTGACAGTGGTGAGTGCACATCTGCCTGCTCTCGTGCCTCACCACAAGGACTTCAGGACCCTGCAGCCCATACCAGAGGGAAATTAGTTAGGGGATTAAGACATGACACTGAGCAGCATTTTCAGGCACATCTCTGCAGTGAAACAAACGCCTCCTCCCATAAAACACGTTGTCTAAGGTTAAATAAATATCCTAGCCAATTTTTGCTACTTTATTTTGAGGTTTAGTTATTCAAGAAAACACTGTTACCTTTGCATTAGCTGCATTAGCAGCAAAACTTTACTGCCAAGAATCTACAGCAAAAGGTTACACCACTGTTCTGAGACAGATGATTTTACTTTTAAATCAAAGATCAAAAATTTCTCATTGCTGTCCACAAGCAGATTTTTTTATTTTCCTATATGTTAAGAAATTAATATTTCAAAATGCAACCAAATGACAAAAGGTCTGGTCTCATCTTGCTTTTATGGACTTACTGTTACAGCCATCTGACAAAACAAAAAGATTAAATAAGGTATAAAGAGCATTACCAAACACTGAGAAGTATAATTATGAAAGAGGATATAAACTGGGTTTCTAAATTATAGGCATCAACTGCATTAAGCCAACATTAAGCTTGAAGAGATAAAAGGAACCCATAAAATTCAGGAGTTACTTTTATACCTGCAGCAGCAGCAGCTCTTCTCCCCTGCACTCAGTGTTTTGGGGTTTACTCTGTACTTTGTGAAGGGCTGTGGAGCCCCAAGACGGGGGTCACTGTCCCTGGAAGCATTTCAAAAATGAGTGGATGTGACTCTTGAGGAGCCAGTTCAGTGGTGGACACTGTGGTGGTGCTGGGCTGGTGCCTGGACTTCATGATCTGAAAGGTCCTTTCCAAAAAAGCCCCCACTGCACTCGAGCCCAGCACACAACTGAACTGTCCCTGTCCCAGCAGTGAAAACACCCCAAAGCAAACCCAGAACCCCCCAAGTTCTCAGCTGCCTGCACTCTCCTCATGGCCTGTCCTGCATCACTCACTCATCCTGAGCACTGCTCTGCCCTCCCAGCAATGCCATTAAACCCCATTTCCTGCCCCCAGAGAGCACCTTTGATCCAAATCCCACAGAACAGCACTAAAGCCATCAGGGTGCTGATGTTGGGGGTTACATAACAGCCAAAGAGCCCGGGGGCAGAGAGGGCAGGTGCAGGTCTGGGGCCCTCCAGAGCCCCAGGCAGGATTGGGTTTTGGTTTAAATGCCACAGCTCAGATTTGATGCCAGAGTTTAATTTGCCTCGCAGCAGCTCTTCCAGCCTCACGGAATTTCACACTAAGCCTCTTACAGTGGATTTAACAGTAATTTCTGGGAACTCCATGGACATGAGATGGACAATCAATCTCTCACACTTCTGCACTTCTCAAGAAACCCTCGAGGAAGCCACACAGCACCAAAAGAGACACCAGAGGCTGAAAAGGGCATCATGGGCAATTCATCTCAGCCCTGGAGATGCAGAGCATCAAAACAAGTAACCAAACACAACTTGAGACTACTCAAACAACTGTGAATGGTGTCTAATCAAAGGAAATCCCTAACTCTGGGAAGCAGTTCATGCTTGTAAAGACACTAAATAATATGCAAACAAAAAAGGGGTGAAGCTTAAGAACAAAACCATTCACTACCCAGAATGGAGAAACCCCAAGCACAACCAAAATCCATCAGCATGTTTCAGCTCTTTATAAGTCTGGGAGCTCTCTGGCAGTGTCTTTTTTTCTTTCAATAAAAAAAACCAAAACAAATGGAAAAACTTGGGAGCAGCAGCTCCCAGAATTCACATCTGAGTAACACATATTTCACAGTACCTGCTCTTTCAGCCTCCCCTATTGACACCATGGGCTCAATGCTGCCAGGATGACCAATAACTCATCTGATTTTCACATTACAAGTCAAAGGTTTCTGCTCTCCACCTTCTCAAGCTGATCCTTGACAACCCTTAGTTATTCTTGAAATGGCAGGACCCAGAGCTCCTTCCCAGACTGAAGCCCCTCCTCTTTTGCTCTCAGAGATCAGAAAGGAACCAGAAGCATCCAAATAAAATCTTGGCACTACAGTATAATCCAAAAAGAGCCTGAATGATCCTTAGTGACAAGCTTTGTTCCCTCACTGAGGCTTCACAGAGCACTGTGCAGTGCAGACACGGCCGGCCAGGCCAGTGGCCCAGCTGGACACCATGAATAATTCACGTTCTCCACCCCTGTCCCAGGACCCCTCCTTCTGCCAGCTCAGCAAAGTTCCACTTATTATCTCCAAGCAATTAGCCCAGGTTTCATCCTTTCTTCAGAAACAGCTCCACCAGAGCTGTCCATTGTGAGAGCCCGGGTGCCACTGCAGCACAGTTGCTGAGGACTGTAAGTTTTCCATCAGGACTATGGAATTAGTCCTTTGTCAACACTGAAAAGCACAATCGGTTAAGCACAGCCATGGCCAAGTGCCAAAGCACTTTGTCACATCAATGGGGTGAACAAGGAGCACAGATTTATTAAGCAAACACAGTTAAGTTTGCACATCCTAATCCTCTTTCTTCCTCGAGGATCCCTCAGCAGGGAGGGCACAGCAGTTGATTATGACACTACAGAGTGTGTGGAAAAAGCAGGAGGTGGGAAGAAAAGGAGCAGGAGGCTGCCCCTGCCGAGGGGAGGATCAGCACACAGGGGTGTGGTGTCACTGTGCCAGACCGGGGTGGCTTTCAGGACAAGCAGCACCCTCCCCTGTGTGACCAGGCACCGTGGGCAGGGGCTGTGCCCACATCCCCAGAGGAAAGCCCAGGGCAGCTCTGCTCAGGAGGGCAATCCCCCCTCACTGCAGCTGAGCCACCTCTGCCGTGCCAAGGCAGGAGCTCCTCCTGCCTGAGCATCCCAGGAGCCCTGCCCCTGCATGCAGAGGTGAACAGTAAACCATGAGCTCTCTCTGCCAGAATCCCACATCTGCCCTCTAAAAAAATCAATAAGGACATAAATAAGCATCATACACAGGTGAGCCAGACCTTGTTCTCAGCCTGCCTGTGTTGCATGATACAAAATTCCCACCACAGCACACTGAGCTAGGGCAGAGCCTCTCATTCACCACACTGCCCTTTGTATGTCATACTTCCCACTTAACTTCACCAATTCAACAAAAAAAAACAGCAGAAAAATCTCCACCACCAAAAGGCCCTTCCTGAAGCTTGCTGCTGTGCCCACACAGAGACGTGGGGAGGATGAGCTGCCCCAGCCCCAGTGCAGACAGCTCACAGAGCAGCAAACAGCCTCGTGTGACAGCACGTGTGCCCTGCCCAGCACCCCGGCCTGGGGAGGGGAGCAGGGAGGGCACAGAGCAGCTGGAATGGGGATCCAGTGCCCAGGGCCTGGAGCAGGCTGCAGGGAGCACTGCTCCCCTCCAGGCTGCCTGACAAAGCCAACCTGGGGCTCTGCTGGAGACTTGGAAGAGAGGAAAGAAGCAGAACAGAATGGAAGGTGAAGTTAATTAACCTTTAAAAGTAATGAATGGAGACTGCAGTGCAACAGATGATATGAACTAATTTATTCACCCTCCTCAGAAATAGTCATTTTGCTAAAGAAACATGTTTATCTATTCTATTTTAAATTACCTCGGTGCAAGTCACCGACAGTGAGTCACCTGTGGGCAAACAGTGAATTGACAGTCTCAAACACTGAAGTGATTTTATGACTGAAAATGATGCTGTTTCGTGCCTCTGAGTTTCAGGCTGATCAATGTTTCTATTGGTAACGTGGGAACACCTCTGAGCCCGTTCTCTGCTGTGCTGGTATTGATAACCTGCCACAGCACAGGCTGGAGCTCCCTGCCCTACAGCCAGCTTTGCTGGCACTCCCAGGGAAAAAAAGCCAGCCTGGGGCTCCTCACAGCTCCCACTTCAGTCCTGCAAGGAGACAAGGAGCAGCACACGATCCTGAGGCATCAGCTGCTGAAGGAAGAGGAAAAGCCAGTGCAGACAGCCCTTGCAGCAAGCTCAGTGCTGGACAGAGCTGGGAAGGTTTCTGTCTCCACCTCCTGCTCACCAGCCCCTGGTGCCCCCAAGTGCCAGCACTGCCCCAGGGTGGCACTGGGACAGCTCAGTCTCCAGCAAAGCACTGAAGGAATTACCTCAACAATTCTACGCCCCAGAGTTTTGGAAAGACAACAGTTCTTCAGCAAACAGCAACAACATTTTCCCTAACACCATGACAGTGTTCTGTAGATTTATTGAAAAAAGAGAGAAGATTTCATTCATAAGCACCAAACCCAGGAACACAGAGTAGTCAGCAAGCACATAACCTAGTTAGCACCTGGCCAGCCACATCCTCTGCAGGACTGATCAGATACTGCCCCTGGAGCCATCAGCACCCAGATCCAGCACCCCCAGAGCCCCCAGCAGGGCCATGGCAGGGACACTTTGTGGTGCCCCACTGTGACACTCGGGTCAGGCAGCACTGGGCAACCTCCTCAGGATGTGCCAAAGCACCTCGAGGCTTTCCACTGCCACAGCTGCCATGTGCATGTGCTAACTTCTTGTGAGTGCATTTAACACTGAGATGGATTTAAGCTGCTGGAATGAAACCTGTGGATGACCAAATTCCTCACAGGAGATTGATGCCTTCCATACCCACTCAGACCAGTTTGCTGTTCCAGCCTAATTCCTTTACATATCAGTATTCCAGAGCCTACTCTGTGCCTGGACAGGTGCTTGGACAGCTGCAGGCACAGGAGTCCCACAGCAGCTCAATAAGGACATTAAACAGGGCACTGCCATAGTCCCTGGTGCACCTCTGAGCTGTCAAACCTCAGTGCCAGGGACACCCAGGGACAGCAGGGACATCCCAGGACACCCAGGGACACCCCAGGACACCCACTCACGGCTCTCCAGCGCTCGCTGGCCTCCCCACACAGAGATGGCACCACCACACCAAGGAGGAGCAGCTGGAATTTGGCCTTGCTGTCACAGCTGGTAAGGAAGGGACTGAAGAATGACCTGGAGCAGAACTCCACCCCGGCCAAGCTCTCTGGTGTGGAATGTTTCTCCACACACACACTGCCACGAGATTCAGAACCTGAACCTGCTGCTTTCCTTGCAGGCCTGCTGCCAGCCCCTCCAGGAGAGCTGTGAATTATTCAGTGGGGCCATATCCATTACCTGCTGCAGCTGGCAAGGCAGATGGAGTAACACCTGCCCTCCTTCAGCCACCAAAGCTCTGTGGGGAGCTCTGGGTACCCAGCCCCTGGGAGGGGAACAGCAGCATTTGGCACCACAGCTCAGCAGCCCCAGCACAGGCAGCCCTCCCTGCAGGGCATCCACAAATAACTCACTTTTGCCTAAAATAGGCTCTGGTTTTTATACAATAGCTGTGTCTATTCCCAGTGACTTCCACTAGATAAAAAAATATCCACTAAAATCAACCATGACAGATACAAAGAAAAAAATGCCTATCCATCCCCAACACTGCCCTGAAATTTTCTAACATCTTATAAAGGGCAAGATGATATTTCAAAGTATGATCCATGGCTTTTGGTGGCTTTATTTTAGATTAGTTTGATTTTAAATTACAGATAATATTGACACAAATTTATTCTGAGCTACACAATTCTGGCAAGAAAGCTCTTCTGCTAAATGTATTTTCTAAGTGTTTTCTTTAAAAGAACATAATCCAACATCCTTAAGGATGAGCAAAATACAAAAATTAACTTTAATCCACCATGATTTCTCCTTCTATCTATAGCATTTACTATCTATCCACTTAGAGGCTTAAGCTAATTGCCACTTTCCATTGAGCACTGACTCAAATTGAACAAAATTAGATGTTATAAACTAGAAGATACTGAAGAAACTTATTCAAGATGTCTTCCTTTTTTGTACCATCTCCTGCAATTCTTGGAAAGACATCTTTTATCCAGTGTTTTCATTCAAATTTTACATACCACTTGCAAATGTGTTATACTGTTTATAAGTGCTACTAGAAAAAAACCATCAAACTCTTCTGCACAGCAAAATTCTCAACAGATGAAAAGGTCAAGAATGTTTTTATTCAAGGCAAACACATTTGTAATAACACAGAAGTGCAGATTGTCTTCATTAAAAGAGGAGTATCTCAAATACAAACTACATGTTTTCATAGAGATAATGACTTGACTTTCAAGTCCATACAAATCCAGCAAGTTTTCTTGCTAAACATTCAGGAATAGATGCACAGTTGTTAAACCACCAATATCCACACAAACACTGCAACTTACCCATCCCAGGGGTTAAGTTACCTGATTTTTCTATAAGCGTTTCCAGACACATTACGAGGTCATCCTATGGCAATTCCAAACTCAAACATCCTTACCTTTTTCTGGACTTAAATTTTTATATACTTCAAGGTCTGCCATTAAATTTGTAACTCAGGCATTATTGGCAAGCAGAATGGAAATCCTCCGTCTGATCTCCGTGCCTTCAGATCCAACACATTGGGGAAGCAATCCTCAGAAGTACCGCGGGGCACGGCGGCTCAGCAGGAGCCAGGAGAGCTCGGCGAGCCATAGCACAAAGGCAGAGGGGAGAGCAGGGAACTTCTGTCCCTGCCGAGGGGCTGGGGGGAGCGGCAGCGGCTCCGAGCTGTGCTGCGGCTGCGGCGCCGCTCCCGTGCCCGCACTCAGCTCCGAGCCCGCACTCAGCCCCGAGCCCGCACTCACAGCTGTGCCTGCGCTCACAGCTGAGCCCGCACTCAGCCCCGGCACAGGGAAATCCCGCGGGCAGCAGCGGCCGGACGGGCAGGGATTACCACACTCGATTACCACGCTGGGGCTCGGGAGCGGCGAGTGACGCAGGCTGGATGCGGGAGGGGAAATCCAGCCCCGCTCCGGAGTAACCCCGACATCTGCAGCCGGCACGGGAGAAGCCCCGAGCGCCTTTGCCCGGCTCCGTGCCCTCCTCCTGCCGCTGTCCCGCTGTCCCTAACCCCGGGGACAGCCAGCGGCAGGCTCAGCCCAGCTGCAGCACAAGGGCGCTCGGTTCGGGCTGTGCGTCCCTGAGCAGTGCCACGAGTCCGCCGGGAGGTGCAGCAGCAGAAACCCTGGGCTGGTTTAATGTGTCCCAGCGCTCCGAAATCGGGGTTTACAGGCACTGTGGAACACTGGGCAGAAGCATTCAGACTTGTACAAACTGCACTTCCTTACAACGGAGCCCAAGGGCTGCAAAGCACAGCGAGAATGAAGCCAGCTTCTCGTACAATGCTTCACATCTTTCACTTACTGCATTTTCTAATTCTTTCCCTCTTCAGCTGGCTCTTCCACTGTGACAGTTATATTAGCACACCAAAGGAATTCCCAGCTGTATTCCCAAACATTGTGACAGTAATAAAAGAGACAGAGTTTGTCTAGCACAGGAAAAAGTTACACGAGACAGTGTGACAGAGGAGGAAAACAAAAAATAACAACAACAAAAAAAGCCACTCAAAAAAACCACCCCTCATAGATCCTCATGCCTGCAGAACTTGAGTGGGATGGGAGACAAGATCCCAGTGGAACTGACATGTTTTACCCTCTCAGAAATCTTTATTTCTTCGCTGTTGCTAACACAGAGAGCCTTTGCACAGCCCCCAGGACAGAGCTCAGCACTGCAGGGCATCCATGGACTATGCCCAGCACCTGGAATGTGAAACCAGAGCCCAGAGCCCACTGCAGGATCCCTTGGCTGCTCTCAGCTGTGGCTCTAATGGCTCTGTCAGGCTGGGATGGCACGAGGTAGCACCAGTCCCACTCTGAGGAGGGAGTGTCACCCACTGCTAGGCAGAGCCAGGGACATGGGGCAGCTCTGGCTCCCAGCTCAGCTCACCACGTTCATGGCTGCAATCACCACTCTGAAGTCTCTCTAGACAGTGCATGCACATTAAAAGGATGTGCAGTTCAACAGCAAAAAATAAACTGTCAGTGCTGTACAGTTTAATTATTGATATATCAGATTGCACTTGATAATGTGCTAAATGCAAATTACTCACACCCCTACTGTTCTGTTAATTATAAGAGGAGCTATACAAAAGCACCTTCAACACCACAGCTGCTCTGTAAGAAACCTTACACAATCACCAATACATTCTTTATTATTTTGTCTCCAAAATAAACTTCCTCTCAAAACCAGACGTGCTTAAATGCTACATGCCTTTAGAAATTCAAGCATGTTATATAGGTTAGAAGAACATTATAGCAAACAAATGAAGATGTTATGTAATTCAGCTGACATATGCCAAATGGTATAAGAAGACCTGTAGGTTTATTCAACTTAAAAAAAAAAAAAAAAAAAAAACAACCAAACCCCATGACAACTGCTCAGTGTCAAGCCAGGTTTTGCATGTTTTGCATTTAATCCCAAGCCCTGTCAGTTGGCTTGGCTTTTCCCTCTCTCCCAGGGGTCACAGGCCCCTGCTGGGAATGCTCTGCACAGCCACAGCTCACACAGTTCTAACAGTCCCAGAGGTGATGGTGACAAACAAGCTTTCTGAAGAAAAAACTCACTTTTCTTTACCTGTAGTTGACTGACATCAATGATCACCATAAGACAAGATCTTTGCAGCCATCACTGCTGGGTATTGCACAGTCCTGGGCTGAGGTCTGGCAGGAAAGGTGACCTCAGCCTCACCTCCACACCTGTCCTTCCCACTTAGGTTTTCTGCCCACACCTCATGAGGCTCAGATTACTGGACAGAGACACAACCCTGCAAGTTCTGCTGCAAAATATCCATTTTCCAATAAATGAGAATATGATTTAACTAACAGTTTGGAAATTACAGCATCAGAGGAAGGTTCATTTTCTAGCTCATTGGGTTTTCCTTTATCACTGTCAAAATAGCTGGAAACCAGTACAAAGCCTAATTCTGCTAAAGAGCAAGAAAAGCTGATTAGAGAACTAACACCTCTTACAGGGAATAGATAATGAAATAAGGAGATAACAACATCTTCATAATCATCATCCAAGTGTAATCTTAGATCTGAACTGTGAGACAACCTCCTTGTGAAAAGTCAGCCAGCAATGAATAAAACTTTGTACAGCTGCATGGAAAACTTATTTTTTTCAAATTACAGCTTCTATCAACTCGTTTATTGTTAATGAAGACATGGTTCTACGGGAAGCTGAGAAAAACAAAAATGAAAGGGGAAAAATACTTGGTATAAGAACACAACCACCTGAAACATTGTCTGGAGACAGATCCCACATGAGACTCTTCCTTTCATGAACAGATCCAGAGACAGACACAGTTCTTGAACAAAGCAGAAAGAACTTCTTCAGGCCCTTCAGGCTTTTTTTAAATCTAAGTGGACTTTAATACATCAAATCCTTAATGCTCTTCTTGCAAACACGTTTCCATTGACATCTGTTTGTCTAAAGGAATGAACTGTGGTTATTTCACCACATAAATCAGAATATGAACCCAAACACTAATTCCTGCACTACTAACTCGTTCTGCTTTCCCAGCATCATTCTGAAAGTCCAGCTGAATCCTGCAGCCCACAGCTGGCATCTGTAGCTGTGCCCCAGCCTTGCACCAGGCTTCAGCACTGCTAATTACACAGCACTGCCCAGCAGCAAACATCAGGCCTGAAGGGGTTGTGCAATCTGGCAAAGCTCTGACTGCTCCCCCAAAACTCTTGTGCTCCAATAACCAAAACAGTCCATCTGACTGTGTAAAAATTGAGAACAGAAGGCATTTTATGTTCTCATTGGGCATGGAAGTCCAAGGTCACTGAAGCAAGGTGAGGTTCTCTGTGGTTTCCCCATCAGGATGCTGGACAGCCAAAGCCACCAGGATGTGCCCAACATGACTTAAGGACCTGTCATGTCACCTGTCAGGCTCAGACCCACTCACACCTTCCAGGCAATTCCCTTTCAAGGTGAAACAACAGGGCAACACAACCTGCCCCATTCCTGACAGTCTGAATTCCTGCTTCCCTCCAACGAGGGGGTTCAACCACCACAAGTTTTGGGGTTAATTCCCACAGATGGTTATGAGCACAAATGAATTCCAAAAATCTCACGGAAAAAAATAAAACTATCAGATGCAATGACAGTAACTGCAACTGTCTAGATGCAGTTTTGGCTGGGGAAGTACTTACCTTGCTGACTGGGAGGCACTGGGAGCCACAGGAAGGGCTGCTCTGCACACTTTAGGGCTTTTTTCCCTTTGTACTTCTAGCCCCAACCATCTAGTAGCAAAGTTAAATGTATGTTTGCTCTGACAGCACAGCCATTCCTACATTGTTACTGCCAGCAAACAAACAAAACATGATGCACATTTAGAGCTTAAAAACCCTGAAAAAAAAAAATCTCTTCTTCCAAGCCTCGAGGGATGCTGTACTTTGTATTTTGGAGCTGCTTGCAAGAGGAAGGAAAGTGGGTTCATCAAATCCTCAAGGCTATTGCAAACATTTTAATTGCTTGTCTTCCCTGTTCTGCAGAAACTGCTAAAGCAGCTCACCCCAGCCCCTGTCTCTGGTCTGTTATTCTCTGTGTGCACACACTGCTGTATCTCACTGCTGCTGCTGAAGAAAACTGACATTTTTGCTTCTGGGCAGATAAGACTCCCCAGAGTACAAGGCACAGCAGCAACTTCCACTTCTGTAACCAAAGATTTCAGACATAAACAGATAAGAATTTTAATACCCTGCAAATGCAGCCATTAGCAGCTTTTCCTAATAAAATTATGAAATGATGAAAGAGCCTTAGGCAATGTGGATGCACACAGTACTTCATTACACACACAAATCTCAGTCATTATTTAAAGATAACCCGTGGAAAGCCCCAGAGCTGTGATATCAATACTTCTTGTCCAACAACATGCAAGTGTCTCAAAGCACCACCCAAAGCCAGCAGAGAGGAGCCTGGTCCATGCACAGCAGCCTTCTCCTGAGAGGAATGGGAGAGCTGCTGTTTGTATCTGGAGCTCACTGGGCATTGAACTGGGACCACAGACAGCTTTGCAGCCTTATTTCCATTAGTCAATACATTCCTGCTAATCACATTTACAGCTCCAGAGCAAGAGCTGGAACAATTTCTCCAAAACTTGTCCATCTCCCATTCACAATACCTCAGTTTTTCCTGGGCCTGTTTTATATACTCATGGACAATTTTCAACTTGCTCTTGTGCCAACTTCCCCCATCAGTTCAAACAAGCCTTTTCCTCCCTGAGCTTCCCCTTTGCAATGCACTCAGAGCCAGCAGTCACATCCCCTCCCAATCTTTGATCTCCCAAGCTAAACAAGCCTCTCTGGAGCACCAGAACACCACACTATCTCCTGGGACAGGTACACATCCTTACACCCTGCTGTGGGACTGTCACCTCTGTCACTGCCCAGAGGGAACCTCGCCCCCCCATGCACCCAGAGGGAAAGGAAGTGTCACTGCAGTGTGGTGCTTAGGTTAAAGGAGACAAATGGGATGTCCTGATGGATTCTGTCAGGGAAAAATGGTAAATCTTATCTGGTCATCAATCAAAGAGAAATAAATTAGGCCATTAAATCTTTCTGGTCTAGGATTCCTGCTAATCATGCCTTGGGCTGCAGATGATTATCACTTTACAGACTCATCCCTCAATAGCTGTTCATGGATTCCTGGAATCTGTGCTGATGGATCATTATCCAGCCTTTGCACTATTAGCAGGATAAAGATGTGGTGCTGCTCTGTGCTGAACACCACCTCAGGTCACAGAGCATGGACCTGACTCTTCTTTCACTATTCTGGAATAGCAGAGCTGCAAACACACATTCCTGTAGCTGTTCCAGTCACACACTGGGGCAGGAGAGCAGGGAGAGCCTGGGGAGAGCAGGGGTGAACAGGCATCTCCCAAAACACTGCCACAGTGCTCAGGGGCACCCAGGTGAACACATTCCTTCCAGGAGGTCAGGGGGAACTCTGAAGGAACATGATCCCACCAGAATTGCTGGGACCACACGAGTGTCCTGATAAATCCCAGGAATTAATCCATTTCATTGAGAACAGAATGGTTCTGCCTGGAGATGACAGCACTTTCCCTCTAACACAAGTCCCAAGTACAGCATACACATGAATTAATGTGACAACACCACTGACAGACTTACTTACAGAAAGTTATTAACATTTTTCTGGCGTCCCAAATAGAACTAGAACTGCTCATGGGGAAGGAAAAAAGCAGTACAGGGAAAAACAGGACTCTCTCTGAAATTTCATTAGGAAGATTCACAGACTGACAAGTGATTAATTCTCTCACTAAGCCATTAGCTTCATTGATGATGACATAACCACAGTAACAAAAACGTAGATACAATTTGTTTTACAGTGGGCTGCAAGCCTCACCAGTCCTGACAAACACACTGAAAATTGAGCTGTATGTTCTCTAGGGAAAAAAATACCTTTGCTTTGAATGAGATGAGTATTTCTATCTTTAGTTCATAGCCATTCCATGCGGCTGTTATTAATAGAGCCATAAATCTGCCCTAAAGTGATGGTTTTTAATTACTGAATTACTGACCTCAGAGGGAATAAAGCATACAAGACCTGGGCCTCTCAGAACAGCATTAGGAAGCCACTCCCTCAGCAGACAGACAGGTCCAGCTGTGTGACGAGATGAGACCTGCTGCAGCCCGAGCCCCTGTCACCCAGAGCACAAGGAGCAGTGACCCGAGCAGCTCTGCTGGGTTTAGTGTTTCAGCGAGCCCAGCAGCTCTGCCTGCCCCGGGCAGCCAGCACCGGGCACGGGGCAACCACCGCGGGTCCAGCCCCAGCAGCACCAGGGGGAGCAGTGGGACCGGGGAATCGGTCACACCCAGCATGGGAGGGGATCGGTGGGACCGGGGAATCGGTCACACCCAGCACCGGGGGGGATCGGTGGGACCGGGTAATCGGTCACACCCAGCACCGGGGGGGATCGGTGGGACCGGGGAATCGGTCACACCCAGCACCGGAGGGGAGCAGTGGGACCGGGGAATCGGTCACACCCAGCACCGGGGGGGATCGGTGGGACCGGGGAATCGGTC
>JAOTQP010000469.1:24318919-24330225 GCA_026413545.1 Cichladusa arquata | reverse complement strand
ACTGAGCACCGGGGGGGATCGGTGGGACCGGGGGAATCGGTCACACTGAGCACCGGGGGGGATCGGTGGGACCGGGGTAATCGGTCACACCCAGAACAGGAGGGGATCGGTGGGACCGGGCCGGATCGAGGAATCAGTCGGACCCGATGCCGGGGGAATCGGTCAGACCCAGAACAGGAGGGGATCAGTGGAACACAGGACCGGGGCAGATCGGTGGTACCGGCTCGGATCGGGGAATCAATCAGATCTGTTACGGGGGGGATCGGTGGGAAACAGGACCAGGGGGATCAGGGAATCAGTCGGAGCCGGTCGGACCCGGTACCGGGGGGGTATCGGTGGTACCGGCTCGGATCGGGGAATCAGTCGAACCCGGTACCGGGGGGCGGCGGTCCCGGAGCGCCCCCTGGCGCCCCATCGCGGCACCGCTGCAGCCCCGCCGAGTCTCCCCCCGCACTCCGAGGAGTCCCGCACGTCCCGCTGAGTCCCCCCGCACTCCCGGGAGTCCCGCACGTCCCACCGAGTCCCCCCGCACTCCCGGGAGTCCCGCACGTCCCACCGAGTCCCCCCGCACTCCCGGGAGTCCCGCACGTCCCGCTGAGTCCCCCCGCACTCCCGGGGTCCCGCACGTCCCACCGAGTCCCCCCGCACTCCCGGGGTCCCGCACGTCCCGCTGAGTCCCCCCGCACTCCCGGGGTCCCGCACGTCCCGCTGAGTCCCTCCGCACTCCCGGCGCCGCAGCAGCTCCCCAGGAGATGCAGGCGCGGATACAGAGTGTCAGAGGCCGCCGGAGCGGCAAACACAAGAGGCGCAAATGCAGAATAACCCTGTAACTCACCGTGGAACGCGCCGTTGTCCGCTAGGAAGTGGCGGCAGTACTGCAGGCAGCTCTTCTTATCCAGACTCCAGTAACTCATGGTGAGGCAGCTGCCCGCTCACCATCAACGGCTCTGACCCTGCAAGGCAAAAGGCAATGGGTAACTGGGAATTCATTCACATAAAGTGCCCCCAACTGCTGCAAGCGCTGTAGTTATTTGAGCCCTTTACGCAAAACAGCCCATTGGTTTCAAACAGAGGTGACAACAAATGTAGTTCTTGGTTCTCCAAAGGTGCCCATCTCCACGGACACACCGCCTGGACGGAGCCAGAGCTGCACTGGTGCCACCAGCCAGCGACTCCCAGGGTGCTGCAGGGAGCGATTGACACCCCTGTCACCCCTGTCACCATCATCCCCCAGCCACCGCAGGCCTGCAGAAACGATCAATCGAATCCATTCGGTGATGCTGTCCCATATTTAACAGGCTACAGACACGTCCGACAACACCACAAAACCATAAGTCCTGCCCAAGTGAAGGTTACAGTAATTAGAAAGGTGACTCGAAGGTAATCACCCCCTGGTTTCGAGAGCAGAGCAGAGCTCTCAGGACGCAGGGTCGCTGTGCCCTTGCCCTGGGCAGACATTGCCCCGTGGCACTCGGGGTGAAATCGCCCATGGACAGGCAGCTCCAGCCTGAGGAGGAGAGTTACATCAGCCACCCAAAATTAACACTGATGGCGACAGGCAGACACACAGCATTCCATACTTCTTTGAAGCCATGGAATTCTTAATCTCCTGTCCTGACACCAAATCCTTTCACTGGATCCTCCTTCTCTCTTTGCAATTTTATGAAGTTCAGGTTCTGGTTTCAGCAATCCAGACACCCCTTCCTGTTACAAGCCCACTTTGGTCTCCCATTTTATCTCCCTCCCACCTTCACTCTGGTCAACCCAGCTGCTTGCTCGCCCACACTTGGCACAAACAACTCCGACTGTCTTTATCCAAGCAATTCTAGCAGGATGTAAAGACACTGCCACCCAAATCTCCTCACAAAACTACTGCCAGGGGGCCTTAGTAACAAACCCACCCCCGAATGAAGCACTGCAGCACATGAAGTGCTTGGCCTGCAGCTCTGCTGAGGGACACAGATCCATTTCATTCAAAACTTAAAGGACAACAAATAATCTGAAATCCCAGCCAACGGGACTCCTCTGATGTTTAATGACCAATTTAGCTACAATCATTTCCTGGGGTGCAGCCACCGCATTCAGCTAACCAGGGAACAGAAGAACATGGAGAACTTTTCCCCTTTTCCCAGTAACTCGTGCCTCGGTGTCAATGTTTGTGTTGAGTTCCAAGCCCCAGAGACCCACAGGCCGGTCCCAGTGGCACCCGTGCTGCTCCTGCCTCTGTCTGAGGGGAGCAGGGATGGTCTGGATGCTCTGCTGCAGGTGTTTGTGCTTTGCTCGATCCTAAACCATCCCCAGGCTCCCCTGGGGGCTGTTTTGGGTATGGCCCGTGTGCTGTTTACACTAAAGGTGTGTTTTGCCAAACCTTGGAACCCAAGCAGCAATACCCACTACCTCTGCCAGGCTCCATCTTCTACATTTCCTGCACTTTCGCCATGGCCACCCACGAGCTTTGCCTATAGCCTGCACTAAGGCCACTCTCCCCGCATTAATTAGTGAGACACAAGCTGTTAGTTACTTTAAAAGCACAAGAGTAACACCACAGTCCAGCCTACTGCCAGGCTTTTCGCTTTAGGCTACAGCAGCACAAGAGGCGTCGTGTTTTAATTAAGGAAACCATATCAAATATTCACCGCGAAGAATTTGCACACAATAAAAGCAGATCTTATCTCCCGCGCAGCTCCCTCACAGAACCCGGAGCGCAGGGCAGATTTCCAGGGAAATGTGGCAGTGGATCCATCCCTGCAGTGCCTCTGAAAGAGCCCCCGAGCCCCCTGCCCTCCCTCTCACGCCCGGCTGATACAATCCCCCTTTGTTCTTGCACAAAGGCTTCTCCCACACCACGGTGGCCCCTCGGAACAAAGGTTCTCCCGGGCACATCAGGGATGAAGGCAGACTCCCGAAGGTTGCATCAGCTGACACAAACATCCCACAAGAAAACCTTCCAAGAAACACCAGCAGTTTTTCGGCTAGTCCTCGAAGTTATTTGCTTTACAGGGCTCCAGGAGAGCCCAGCCAAGATCATTCCTTACCCTAGAATACACAAAAAAAAAAGCAAACAAAATCCCAACCAGCCCCACACTTGGGCCAAATACCATCATTTCAAAGGAGCACGCACTTAGGAACTTAACTGTACACAAATTTGCATCATTTCAATAGAGAAGAAAAAGAACATTCTGTCTATGCCAACGACTGAAATGTAGGCTGTACCTGGATCCCTTATTTTGAACACCCAGAATAAACTATTAGAGTAAAAAGTGCCCATAAGCATATAATTAGCTTTAATTGGGACTGTAACAACAAAACTATTTTGGCAAAAAGCTACCAAAATCCTGACCAGATACAAATCTGAGTTCAAAAGCAGCTTGATAAAGCAGCCAATTCAGAGAGAGTTGAAAACACTCCTCACTTTTCCACTCTGCAGGTTTCTTAGCTTGGGGTATCATTTTCACAATTCTCACAAAAATTCCTGCAGGTTCAGCCCTGAGCCTGCCACGTTCATTCCAAAAGGTAAAATAATCAGTGCTTCACCACCTGAGAGCAGAGATGCTACTGCAGCATCAGGAATCCACCTGCTTTGTATCTGGATAAAGTATATTAACCTGGAAGCTGAGCAAGGAGTCCATTATGTAGAAACACAGCACCTTGAGAGAACTGTATCTGCTATTTTTGCTGATTATTTTCCATTAAACCTGTCAGCTGCCTTATTTTAGTGCTCTGAGCACTGTGTTCCAGAAGAGACACCTTTCCAAAGAGCTTTGATTAGCTGTACAGAGCTGTACTTTACAAGAGAGTTATTAATGGAAGAGAACTGATACTGCTCAAGTTATTAATGGAAGTAAACTGGTATTGCTTGTTATTAATAGAAGTAAGCAGATATTGCTCAGAGTTTGATGCAAGGAATAAGTTAACTTACATATTCACGTGTGCATGCATGAATGAACAGTGCAGATACAGACAGAGATGAACAAATACCTCATTCTTATCAGAAAGTGGGTAAACTCCTCACAGGGAAAGTTTCATTCTGTACATGCTTTATGAAGTGATTTGACTCTAGAAGTTGTAGAAATGAATGTGTAAGGTATTCTGGATGCAGCAGAGGATGCATATGCTCTGCCTGGGTTGGGAGAGATGCTTCTCACAGCAAGAGGCTCAGCACCAAGGAGAACATCTGACCCCCCATGTCTCACTGAATTCTGCAGTTTCCCCTCTCACACAGAAAAACCCTGTGCACTGTGCAGGGAATTCCCTGGTTCCAGGGAATCACAACACTCTTACCAGCAGCTACAGGCTGAGCCACACTTAGAGAAACATTCTCAGCTTGGGCTGTTGGAAAGGCTCAGCATGGAACTGTCCTGGAAAGCAGCAGCACAATCCAAATATTTATCTGCAGTGCTTAACCTGGACACTGAGCAGGTCCCCAGCGTGAAGAGGGAACAAGCACACAGCCAGGAAGGTGTTTGAGCCTGCTGACAGCTCAAAGCAGCACACTGAGGGAGTTCAGGGGCTGAGACTGCTGATCCTGCCCCTTCTCACCTGCCCTCTGTCCTGCTGGTGCCCACAGCACCTCCACAGGTAACAGCAGTGACTCCATCAGACAGCAGGGATCCTTCCTAAAGGCAGATCTGCAGGACACTGGCACTGCCCTCAGACAGAACCTCAGCTCCAGGAGAGGGATCATTCCTAAAGGCAGATCTGCAGGACACTGGCACTGCCCTCAGACAGAACCTCAGCTCCAGGAGAGGGATCCTTCCTAAAGGCAGGTCCTACAGGACACTGGCACTGCCCTCAGACAGAACCACAGCTCCACTTTCAGTAGTTTCAGAGCTCATGTCTACCCAGTGAACACACGTGGGAAGTATGACTTATCAAAAACTGATTCCTTTCCTTAGCCCCAAATGGTGTATGATGTTCATATTCCTGGAAATAAAAGGAGAGTCCAGAAAACACTGAATATTGAGCAGGCTACTGATTTTGGAAGCTTGTGCCTGTTAGTGACAAATCTTAGCATGAAAAATAGTTCAGAGATACTGGGGTCTACAACTGGCATAAAGGAAAAGTATAACAAAATAATAATATAAATTTTTGAAAAGGTAAGAAATGAGAAGAGCAACCCAGAGTCACACAAAGGGCACCCCAAGTGTGTGGTGGAAGTAATGCTGTGATGGAAATAATGCTGCATTGGCCCCAGCTATGGCCAGAGCCCTCTGATGAGCTTTAGAGATCTCATATGGGAGGGAGGACAGACCATCTGGCTGGCACTCAGCAGCAGGAACAGAGTCCAGAGAGAAAGGCTGGGCTTTAGTGTGGCAGCTGGGATTGTGGTGGGGGCATGCAGCATCTCTGATGACACCATCTCGTGTGGGCAGCTACCTCCCAGTCACTGCAAACAGAAAATAAACACCAAAGGACAAATACCACTTGGAACTTCCCCTGGAGAATCCTGGAGTGCTATTGAAAACCTAAGCAATTCAGCTTCACAACAAACCTTCAGTGTCATTAGAAGGGAGGGAGTGAAGTGCCTTATCTCCACTGTGATAATAAACAAGAGATTCACTTGCTCTCCTCAGGAGCAGAGCAAGGGCTGCCCAGAGGGGAGCACTGGGTTTCTCTGCACTTTCTTAGCTCAATAAAGAAATGTTCCACATCAAGCTCTACATCATTTCCCATCAGCACTCAGCAGCCAGGCAAACACTGTGCAGAGCACACAGACACTTCTCCAGGACATGCTCCCAGAGCCCAGCCCTTTGTTACACTGAGATTAGAAATAACAGGCACTGACCAGAGGCAGAGGAGTCATTTGCATTTCTGTTCACATCACAACGTGCAACCAGGAAACTTAATGCCCTCTCCGACTTCCTTTCCCTGGACCATATCAAAATATGCTGCAGGTTCTCTCCTAGTTAATCAGTAGCCACAAACAGGAACTTCCCAATCCACTTTCTAACCAAAGTGACAACTCTGGTGGAACAGCCCTCAAGCTTTCAGAGACCAGTTCTGCACATGGGCGGGATTTTTTGAAAACAGTATCCACAAACCAAAGAAGTTCTTGGATGAAAAGCTTAGCCATAGCTAGACCTAAAAAACAAATCTGAAGAGATTATGAAACCTTAATATGACAATATTCCATGGGGCATTCACCCATCTGCAGTCTTGGGCTTCTTATTCCACTAAGCCACTAACAGTCACCCAAATATTGCTAAGCATTTAAGCTGGTCTAAATTCATGCAGATTTAGATTTAATTGTCACACAAGCCAGGCTCTAGGAGTTCCACACATCATCTGTGCAAATCTCCACTTTAATCAGCATCGAATACCAACATTCACTCAAAACAACTTGCATAAACATTGCTAAAGTTACACATATGGGAGCCAGGCAGAACAGGCAAGGGACACAAGATGGAAGTTCTGTACTGCTGACACAAAAATGCATTTTTCCAACAAATTGATATCATTTTCATACTTACAAAACAAAGTTTTACCTACCTATGGTATTAACTATATCATTAACGTATGGCTACTTTGCAGAGTTAAAGCATATTGTATAAAACAAAAAGCTTTAAAGATACTCTCGAAGTTACATTCCCTTTTGAACAGCAAATATTTAACCATAAATATTACCAGCATGGAAAAAACATCAACAGTGCTTGGCAACAGAAAACAGAACTATCCAGTAGGGGATCCTTTTCTTATTTCTCTAGGAACTGGTCTGGAGGAATAAAAGAGATTTTTGCTTGGTTTATTTTTCTGACAGATGAGTTCCCTAATCAAATGTGCCATGAGGCCAGAACAGCTGTGCTGGTACCACGCTGGCAGCAAAGGTGTCAGAAGGGACAAGCCAGAACAGGAGCAAAGAATCCTGTGGATTTCCCTGAGAGCTACTGGAAACTCTGAATGCAGAAATGTCTAATCAAAGGGGGAAGGTCACAGAGTTTGGGATGCAGATACTGCACTTGCAGGCTCTTAGATAGATAACTTATAGAAAATGTAGATTTTTAAAGATTTTTACCAGGTTTAATCTGGTATTTTGGCTATTCCCCCTACTAAACACACCTTGCATCATGCACCAGTTGAAGACAGAGGCTCAGCCCTGACTGCATCCAGTTTGGGTCCTGCTAGAGGAGAAATTCCCAGGATTTGCTCTTCAGGAGCAAGAGGAGCAGGCTGGGCTCCCTGCACAGCACACCTGTACCTGTGCCAGCCCAGCCAGCCCACAGCACCCCCTGCTCCTCCCGGGGCCGTGCACTCCCCTGCAGCTTTTGTTCCCAGCTTTCCCCACTCCTTCTGGAAGCCATGAAAAGCATGTGTCAGCACAACTTGCTGCTGAGGAAGGCATTAGAAAGGATTTGAACTGACTCCCCATGGCAACGGACCCTGAAAGGGAATTAGCATTTGCTCCCCATTCCTCCAGAAGCCTAAATGGAATTTTTCTCCTCTTTAAGGAATTATTTGCAGGAGGGCAGCGTGCTGCTGCCTCCGAGGTTCAGCAGGCACAGCTTCAGCTGGCACCTCCTTGCACACCCTGTTCAGGGTGACACTCATCCCACCAGACATGGGATGGGTAAATATGACAGAGTCCACCCATGTTTTCCTGACACAGACCTGCACACCTTTCTGCTGCCTCTGCCAGCTGTGGACACCCATTCACCAATCCAAATCAGGTCTGGGTTTGCTGCACAGAAGATTTCAAACTGAAAATGAATGCAGGAGTCTTCCTGTAAATGAAAATCTAAAATGTACAGAGACAACTCACAATGTGATAAACTGTGGAGATAAAAATAGGACACCTGGAAAGGACTTGTGCCAATGCAGCCATGACCAAGGCATTGTCCATGTCCAAGGCACCAGCACCTTGTGTACCTGGCCACTGCTCAGTGTGTGTGTGGTTTCCCCAGGGAGTGGGCTTTTCACACCATAATATCCTCTGTGCTGGACATGAACACAGTTAGGAATTGCTAACATTCTTCCTTTTTTTTTTCTTTTTTCACCTATGGGTGGAACAACAACCAAGCAAAGAAGGAAAAGCTCCTTGAGGTTCAGTACACCCTGGTGTGACCCAAACCATCCCAGACACATGCTGGGTCATGCTCAGGCTGCAGAGGAACAGGAACTCCAGGTCAGTTCCAATAAATCCCATCTGGAACAGAGCACACACCACTGCACCAAGCCTGGCTCCACCTGGAGTTACCTGGAGTTACTTCAGCCTGAAGAGACTCCCATGGGCACCTCATGCCAAGACTTGTAACACACACAGCCAAACGCCCTTGGAGTGGTTTTACATCCTTCAGTGGTGACTGAGCCCCCACCAGGGCACGTGGCATCCTCAGCACCCTGTGCCTGGCTTCTGCTAGCCCTGCAACAGGAGTCTGCTCCACACTCTGCCCACCTCTCCCTGCCCCTGGGGACCTCTGTGAGCACCCACCTGCAGTGTCAGGTACTTCCTCACATTGTGGATCCCCCAGCCTGCCTTCCCATCCCTCAGAGCTGTGCTTCACATCACTCTCAGCCACCCAGGGTGGTTCTGTAGTGTCAGATGAGCAGAAAAAGGAGCAGAGGGCAAGCTGAGATCTCTGCAGTTAACAACAGTGCCCTCCGTGACCATGGAGACTGGAACAAGAAAGCCACCTTTGTTAACAAACAATTCCAGTTTCCTAAAATAAACAAGAAAGGAGGAAAACAAACCAAAGGAGTACACAGGAACACACAGCTCTCTTCTGGCCGTTAGATCAGTCTGGCACCACCAGAAGCACCTTCTGCTTGTAGGCTGGGCAGCAGAGCCAGACTTGTCCCTGGCACAGCCCCGACCCAAGTTCAAACCAATGAATCACGGCCCAGGGAAGCACGCTTTGCTGGCCAGTGCCTCCAGCAGCCTCCCAAAACAACAGCCAGGACTGCTCAGAGCGTGCTGTGCATCCCACCGTGCCACAAATCTGCTTGTACAGCACCCTCACTTCAACACAGCCGAGTACATCTGAAGCACTCATCAGGAGTTTCTCCAAGAGCCTCCAAGGCAATTAGGCATGAGTGTCTCACCTCCTCTGCAGGCACGGGCAGAAAATGCTGTCCTACTGCAGACAGCACAGCCGGTCTCCAGCAAACCTGGAAACAGACTTATGTTCCTAATTTGGAGAGTTTTCGGTTTTTTTAACATTCAGGATTGTTTAAAAGCCCCGAGCAAACAAACAAAACGAATCTCCACACCACCCACTATCCCACGTGGCTGTGCCATCAACGTTATCAGTTTAAATTAAATGGGATCTTGGGTGACACCTTAGAAAAAACTCAGCTTATTCAGATTTCATTAAAGGAAAACTGCTCCATTTATAGAAAGGTTACTTTGTAGAGCCAGCAGAAACACCGAGCTTAAAGTCTTTCCCAGAAATAAGGAAGCCAAATCGTGAACAGAGGACTAATTTTCATTCTGTATTTCGATGCTCGTGAAACTGTTTTACTGCCGCGGGCATTTCTTGTCAGTGTTTTAAATTACAGATCAGCTCATACAAACTGGGAGCTGTTAATAGCGAATGGCCTCTCCTTTGCTTTTATGGAGTGAAAATTTTATTCTCCTTCTCAAATACCGGTGATTTTGATCAAAGTCATGGCGGGACACCCGCCTCAACGGCTGAAAAGACAGCAGCATTAAATCAATTCCCTAGGCAACCTCCCAAGCCGAGCCCCTATTGTTCAAATAATGAGTTGTGCACCACTTGATCCCAACCCACCAGCTGATCCCCATTTTTATAGACAATGGGTAGCACAGAACCAGAAAGCACCCGTGAACTGATCATTTCTCACTCAGCTGATAAAACTTAACGTTTCTTTCTGTAACGGCCTATGGGCATTTTTAAATGTAGGAAAAGAGCATCCTTCAGAGTTAAAAACAGGTTTTATAAAAGCAGCACTCTCAAACTTATTCCAGGGAGCTGATGCTCAAAGAACCGGGAAGACTTTTTAACAGCGTGCATGCACTCTGCTGCCTCTCACCCCGCAAAAAACCTGGATTTTCTTTCCATATCCCACATCATCTTTAACTCAGGTGCCTCACTGCTGGGTTGAATCCTGCCTCTCTCCTCAGCACTGTCGCCTGCAATTATTCTTTCACGTTTCAGAACAAACACCGTAACTTTTCTTTCCTTTCCTAAGTTTTGCAACATGTGGGCCAGAAGTCCCAAGGACAAGTAAATCAGGAGGGCCCCTGAAAACAGGCAAACATTGTGTTTTATAACTCAGGAGTTAAAGCACACTTTAAACAAAGAGCCTATGACTGGTCCATCAGATAAGGCTTATATCTTTCTCCCTGGAATTTAATAACACTTCTTCTAAAACACTTTTCGGTCAGGTGGAGTTGAAGTTCCCAGAATTGCACAGAGTAGCTTAATAACAACAAAAAGTGCACAGATATTAATTCATTGTATTTCCTTTTTTTAAAAGATGGTTTATGGGGTAGGCAATTAGAAATAAGGTATTTTTAGGGAGGACTCAATCCAGCAGGAGGTTGGACTCTTCTCAGCACCGTCCAGGTGGGGACAGGCGCTCCCCCCCGCTACTGGCTGCGGTCCTGCGCTCCTCAGGGGGGGGGTCGGCATTTTCCAGCAAGCCTCACTGAACACGGGCTGGGGCTCGCTCCGGTTTCACTGCCCGCAGCCCAGGTGCTGCCCTGGCACAGCCCAGGCTGCAGCCGGTGCCGCCGATCCTCCCGTGCCCAGCAGCACAGGCACGGCGGCTGCAGCGGCACCGGGAGCGCACAGCCAGCACAGACTGTGGAACCGGCTCAAAACAAGTCACACCTCGCAAACCCGGGAGAAACTAGCACGGGAGAGCTCGCAGGGACACGGTCCCATCCGCGCACAGCGACGGGGCGCGGGGGTCCCGTCCGCCCTCACTCACCGCGGCCGCCGGGCTGGGCTCGGTCCGCTCCCCTCCGGTGTAGCGCTGTCCCTCGCCGGTGCGGCCACACAGCCCGGCCCGGCCCGGTGCGGCCGCACAACCCGCTCCGTTCAAACCGCACCGCCGCACGCACAGCCCGGCCCGGTGCGGCCGCACAACCCGCTCCGTTCAAACACCAGCGCTGCCGCCCGCCCCGCCCGGCGCGGCCCGCCCCCGCCGCCGGCCCTGCCCAAACCCGGAGCGGATCCGCCGGAGCGGAGTGCAGCGTCCCGTCCGCCCGGGAGCGGCTGCGGCGGCCCGAGCCGAGATCCAGCCCCGGTGTTGCCGCGGCCCCGCGCCCGTTCAACCTGCTCCATTGCTCCATTGTGTGTGCTGTGAGCGGCGGGGCGGCGCTGCCGGCTCCCCTCAGCAATGAG
>JAOTQP010000469.1:24299051-24317723 GCA_026413545.1 Cichladusa arquata | reverse complement strand
AGCGCTGAGCCCCGGCCCCGCTCCCCTCAGCACCGCCCGGGACTGAGCCCCGGCCCCGCTCCCCTCAGCACTGAGCCCCGGCCCCGCTCCCCTCAGCACCGCCCGGGACTGAGCCCCGTGCCCACGCTGCCGGTCGCTCCGTGGGCCCGGGGTGTTTATTGCCGTTTGCCTGACATGCCACACCAGCAATAAAACGTCTGTGCAGGGTCGGATATTTTCTTGGGCCATTTGGAGGCCGGGTCTCTCACTCCCTGTGGTCCTTTGAAGATGTTGCACCGCTCACGGCACATTCAGAGGTGTAGGGGCAAAAGCACAAGTGCTGGTTTAATTCCTGTCCTTATTCCCAATCACAGAACTGCCTTTTCTGTTGGAAATCTTCTGCTGCGGGTGAAGGGAGGGATGGAGCTCCTGAGAACTACCATGGGGGTTTTATGGAATGGGGGAAATGCTGCTTCTCCCCCAGCCAGCCCAGCCCAGAGCTGCAGAAATTTCTCTGCTCCTATTCCTGCTTTTCCAATAGCCAGGCCTCCCACAGAGACAGGATCTGCAACCTCTCAAGCCCTGCACAGATGGAAAGCACAGCTTTGAACTGAATTGGGCTCTTCTGAGGGGGGAGGGTGTGCTGGTGGGTTGGTTTTTTTAAAGATAAGCCCTGCGTGATAAGGGAAACAGCATTAACAAACAATTACAGGACCTGACCCTCAAGAAATCATTTGTCACTGCAACCCAAATCCATGTGAGGGAACAACACACTCGGCTCACATTCGCCCACACCTCACCTCTGCTTGCTAGAAATACAGCATTTGGCTTCCTGAGACTTTTCTCTCAGCCTTACCGTGGATTTTTGTGATAAATCCTCCTGTGACTCATCTACAGAACAGAAGTGCGAAGTCCAGAATTATATTTAATTATTACAGAAAATAAATCAGAAGTGTACAATGATGCCCAGCTTAGAAAAGCTCCTCCTACTCCCCAGACCTAGGAACAGGAACACCTATAAACCCTCACGAGAAGTGGATTTTTGAATGGAACTTTGGGGTTAAAACCCAGCTTTGAGTTTTGCTCTGGAGGTGCCACAGCCAACCCCAACCCCCTGACTGTCCCAGAACCACGGTGCTGGCTCAGCCCTTTGCTGTCCTAGGCATAAACCCAGAATCTCTTTTCCAATTTTCCATTTTCCAGCAGGCACAGAGCCCTGCTTTGCTGCCCCACAGCTGCCTCCTCTCCCCCACGCCGGGTTCCAAAACACTGCAGGTATTTCACGGCTCACTGCTCCCCAGCACCAGCCTCACCCTGGGAGAACCAGGAACAAAAGGAGTAAAGAACCACTAACATCCATTCTTATCCAAGGAAACTGGGTGTTTTTAAGGACCTTAAGAGTCACAACTTTGCCCTGAAGTCAGCGGAGAAAAGGCTGATGTAGCAACTAATTGCCAGACAAGTAGTGCTCAATTAAGGTTTTTTTGTACCACACTCTTCTCCCCAGTGTTTCACTGGAAAGCAATCCCACAGAAAAGAAAATCTGTAAAACACTGCACTTTAAATAAATATTGGGACTGTGGGAGGTTGAACAAGGGTCAAGGGCTTGGTATATAAAACATGTAACAACGAACGTAAGAAATTCAATCTTTATTCTGAGAATATTTACAACATAAATAGTAATACACTCACATACTTCAGATGTGTATCAAAAATAAAGCAAGAATTTAAGTTCTTAGCACAGTCTGATCTTCTTTGTCAAATTTCATGTTGAAGTTTTATATTCATCTAATTTTAGGCACTTACAGAACCATCAGAAAGAAACAACACAGGCTTTTCCTCTTCAGATGGAAGTTGTCTTTGAAACTTTTTGAATCCTGGCATTATATTCTTTGATACACCAAATGATGTTTTTTCCCTGAGGAACTTTAGTTATTACAACCTTATCAGCTTTTTAAGATCAGCCATAACAAATCACCTTTTATATCACTAACAATGCAACCCATTATTCAAGATGGATGAGTTTTAAACCACAAATTACACCAAGAAGTAGTCTAAGGACAGGATTCAAACAAAAAGGATGTGTTTAAACCCATCCCAGGAGCTCTGTAAAGGCCTGACAGGGGGTTTCTGCCCCGTGGGGGCTCAGCAGCAATGGCACATTGCAGAGGTTCTGCCCCTCAAACCTGCACTGGAGCACAGCTGGGAGGAGTTCATCAGGTGGGAAACTGGACAACTAATTTGGGACACCCCTGTGGGGAACTCTGGCACCAGAACATTTTCACTGGTGGCCTGCACGCTGCTACTGAACTTCAATCCCACATGGGCTGTGATAAGGGATATATTCTAAATAACCATGAACTGGGGGTTTGTATTCTGTGTAACCCATGAACTGTGGGGTTTGTGTTCAAGACAGGGACCCTCAACATCAACACTGTTTGTGATCACAACACAACTTGGGGAACTGCACTCCCCACCTCTTCACCTGTCAGTAGAGCCTCTAACCGAGCTCACAAACTCCTTCAGCCTCTGCAGGAATTTATTGCTGCTTATGCGCTCCTGGAGTGCTTCAGAGTAGCTCTGCTCTTTCCATATGCCTTTATGTTTCTTCACAGCCTTTAGCTCAGCCCGGAGGAGCCTTTTGTGCAGTTTCCAGTAGAGGCGGGAGTGGTGGGGCAGCCCCTCAATCTGGGCTGCTCTGGCCAGCCCTTGCCTCAAGAGCTCTTCGTTCAAGCACGTGCTGAGAAACCTACCCTGTAAAAACCACAATAAACAGATATTCACCATTGAAACTGGGCTGTTTGGGGTTTGGTGTGAGCTCCCTCAGAGGCACGAGCTTCACTCACGGCTGTATCTACCCTCTGGCAGAAGTTAGAAGTGAAGAGGAATCCAGGTGATTTAAAAGCCAACACCGGTGTGAGGGTGGGCAGGCCCTGGCACAGAGAAGCTGTGGCTGTCCCTGGATCCCTGAAGTGTCCAAGGCCAGGCTGGGCAGGGCTTGGAGCAGCCTGGGACAGTGGAAGCTGTCCCTGCCCATGGGCTGGGACTGGATGCTCTAAGTCCCTTCCAACCCAAACCAGGCTGTGATTCTATGATGCAAGGCATTTGTGAGGGAACATTGGTAACAAACATCAGGCTAATCAGAACTACAGTATGTCTTTTCGGCACTGGCAGAGAAACACATTCCTGCCATGAATCAGTCTGAAAAACTGCTCCTGCATCAGACTTGCAAATGCAACATTTAAAATTCACACCAGGGAGGATAAATCATAAACAATAACATTTGTTAAATGTACTGAGATAACTGTGTGACTAGAGTCACATCTAAAACTGCAGATAAGAGCCAGGCTTTGTGTCTGTACCTTATGGACCAGAACGAGGCAGTCCAGGGCCGAGCTGTCCCTCCCCAGGAGCTGGAACCACAGGGGCTGTTTGGGGAGCAGCTCCCTCTGCAGCCAGGCTGTGGCACCTGGAGCCAGCTCCACCCCGGCCAGGCGGATCAGCAGGAGCCCCTCTGGCTGCCCTGCAAAGAAAGGGACAAATCTGCTGCTGGGGGAAAGCTCAGGCTTTGCACAGACCCTCAGCTGTTGGTAATGAATTGGTTCCTGCAGACTAGAAGAATTCCTTTTAGTTCCTCAAAGCAAACAGGAATTTAGTCTCATCTCTTCTTCAGGAAAAAAAAACAAAATCAAGATTGCCTAATTCAGAATGAGTTTTGGTTTATTTTGCACGCAAATAAGAAGATCTGCTCCCACTCTCAGTCCCTGTCCTCCAAGCAAAGGGGCAGGAGCACCAGCACCTGCTGGTATCTGCACAGCCAGTGTGAGAGTCACAGACCTGATGGACAGTTTGTTTCTGACAGCAAAACTGTCCTCAAAAATGAGTGTCTGCAAATAAAAGCACAATCCCAACAGAGGCTTTTTGCCAGGAATGAGATGAGCTGTGCAAGCAGAAGCACTGCCTGAGTGCTCACTTCTGCTGCTGGAAAATATCACAGTAAGTGTTAAGGATGAACACAAACACTGCAGTGACAAACTCTGCACGGGTCTCCTCATGTCTTTTATTGCCCAGTTTCCCACCTGCAAAGCACAGAAACACCAAAAGGCAGAGCTGGAAATGTGCCTCAGCCCTTCCTCTCAAGCTTGCAGCCACTCCAAGAGCAGCACATTTAATTTCTGCCCTTGCTCTTCACACTCTTTTCCTCATTACTCACATTTTCTCTGGATGGCTGTGAAGAAAGGAATGCTGATGGGAATGTGCTCAACTTCCAGGCCCTCCTCTGTGATGTGATGTAATTTCCCTCTCAGTTTCACATTCTTTTCTACGAACTCCACAGGTATTTCCAAAGGACTTACGAACTTTGTTGTCTATTGATGGAAAAAGAAAAAGACAAAATTTTAAGAAAAAAATATAGAGCAGTTACAGCTGCACTAAATCCAACTTCTTAGAAGTGTTTGGGAAATTATACCTCCATTATTAGACACCATGGGCAAGTAAATATAGACATATATTTAATAGTGATCAGCTGCAGAGGCTGTGCCAGCCTCCCCACACTTATCATTTCCCCTGGTTTACAGGACTTGCAATGTCAGTGTGGACGTAAAAACCAGGTTTAGAGAAAGAACAGAAACTGCCATTTTCCCAGCAGTGCCTAATGAAGTTCACTTGATTCCCCGAGAAAAGAGTGTTTTAGAAGCAGCCTGAATGGGGCTGGGATGGGGGTGAAAGGAAGAGGACAGACAGGCTGAAAACAGAGGCGGAGCAGGGAGGGCAGAAACAACCCCGCCTTTGATGCCAGAGGCAACCAGGAGAGGGACAAAGGCAGGTGAACAGCTTTGAGAAGATCACAAGAAGATTAAATTTGATACTACAGCCTGGGAGGATCCAAAGGGGATGGTTATGTGATCACACAGGAAAACCAAGCTGAGCAGCAGCAAAAACTTGGGCCGTGGTACAGGAATGGAGCAGCCACAGGTTTGGGGCGAGGGAGAAGGACACGTGAGACCCCAATGAATTAAGATCCCCAAAATTTAAGACACTGGGGTCTCACTGTAAGAGGCCATAGCAGAGCATTGACCTCCTTCTCCAGAGCTCTGAAACCCATTGAGCACTGATGTACAGCTGCTGATAAATAAACCCCCCAAAACACCACAACTAGAGATGTGTGTCCTGTGTGTTATTTATTCAGCAAACCTCCCCTCGGTCCATAGGGCCTCCCACGGGGAACACGGGAATTTGGGACCTTGCAGGCAGGAAGCCTGGAGGTTTTTAGGAACAAAAGTTGTTCAAAGCTGATCTCATTTGCTCTGGAAGCTCCACCAGTCAGGTTAATGCATGCACAGACCCTTGGGTCAAAACCAAACAAACAAAAAGCTGAGAAAAAGAATTTGTAGTTCCAGTATTCTGGTAGGATTTTAAAGTAAAAACTCCATACAAATGTTCTCTTGTATCATTTGGAATCGTGCAGGGGAAGGATGAAGGTGACTGATTTTTGAAGCAGCTGGAACTTTGTGGGAGCACAGAGGAGGTTCAGCTTCTCCAGGAGTGAGCACCATGGTGTTATTCCAGAGTGACCTGACCATCCTGGGAGTGAGGGAAGATTTGGGTGATGTTAAAAGCATTCAGAAGCAGTTCTGTGTGTGGAAGGAGAGAGAATACTCGAGGCAAGAGGCTGTTTCAGCTGTGTTTGGACAAGGGACAGTGGTCAAGCTGCACAGTGGGACAGGCAGAGGGACCATCACCCCTCCCAGGGGAACGGGAACGGGTGAGAACAAGGGACCCATGGAAATGCCACAGGACAGTGACACCCAGCCCCTCAAGACCTGGATCAAACTTTGCTGGTTTTTCCACTTGTTAATCAGTAGCTGCAGCAGGACCGTTATGATTAAGCAATCGCATTGTGAACCTTGCACGCCTGGCTAATCTTCAGTTTTACAGCAAAGGGAAGACAATGCCAAGATGAATGGGCTGTCTGGAGCCACCAGGAGCGGAGGCAGCCAGGCTGAGCCCCTGGGGAAAGACGATTCCAGCAGTGGGATCACTGACCACTGACCCACTGACCACTGACCCACTGACCACCCAGGCCAAAGGGACCCTTTGGGTCTCAGATAGGGAAGATTTGGGCCTGCAGACTGACCAGCAGGAGAAACCACACACAGCCAACACAGAGGGGGCTGAGCGCGAACTGATAGAAAAGTGATGGAATTCCTAAGCAGTGAACGCTGATGTTTTGTTAAAATACATGAATAATGTGAAGTACTGAGGAGTGGGGAGCCTTTTGCGGGAAGCACCAGCTCCTGCTTTGGGCAAAGCAGAACAAAACACGGAAACACTTCGGCGGTGCCGGCGGAGCAGCCGCGGGCTGGAGAGCCACGGGCTGTGAGGGAAGGGAAGGGAAGGCAGGGCAGGGCAGGGCACTCCCCGGTTCCGAGGGGCTGTCCCGGGCTGACCCCGGTTCTGAGGGGCCATGTCGGGCTCATCCCGGTTCTGAGGGGCCGTGCCGGGCTGATCCCGGTTCTGAGGGGCCGTGCTGGGCTGACCCCGGCTCTGAGGGGCCGTGCCGGGCTGATCCCGGTTCTGAGGGGCCGTGCCGGGCTGATCCCGGTTCTGAGGGGCCGTGCCGGGCTGATCCCGGTTCTGAGGGGCCGTGCTGGGCTCTCCCCGGTTCTGAGCGGCCGTGCCGGACCGACCCCGGTTCTGAGGTGCCGTGCCGGGCTGACCCCAGTTCCGAGCAGCCGTCCCGGGCTCTGCCCGGTTCCCCCGCTCCGTGCCGCCCTCCCCCGCATCCCGGGCCCGGCCCCGCACTCACCACGCGGAGGCTCCGCGCCAGCAGCAGCACCCCGGCCACGGCCGTGCCGGCGATCAGGCCCTGCGGAGGAGAACGGGGCTCAGCCGGGCCCAGCCGGGCCCTCCCGGCCCGGTGCCCGCCCAGCCCCGCTGCCCGCCCGGCCCCGGTACCCGCAGCAGCCCCAGGTGCGCGTCCGCCCACTCGGAGAGCCGGGCCAGGGCCAGCGCGGCGCGCTCCGAGCCGCCATCGCCATCGCCATCGCCCCGCTCCGGCATCGCCGCGGCCCGAGCGCCACCGCGGGGCCGGGAGCACCGGGAAATGACGGGGAACAACACAACGGGCAACACCGCTAAACACAGCCCGGGGATCAAATCTGATTTACCGGCCCGAGCAGCCCCGCCCGGGTCAGCGCCAGGAATCCAGGGGCAGCCACAGCTGCTCCAGGCTCCCTGTGCCAGGGCCTGCCCACCCTCCCGGGGAACAATTCCTGCCCAGGGTCCCACCCAGCCCTGCCCTCTCTCCCTGTGGAGCCATTCCCTGTGTCCTGTCCCTCCATGCCTTGTCCCAGTCCCTCTCCAGGCTCTGAAAGGGGCTCTGAGCTCTCCCTGCAGCTTTCCCTTCTCCAGGCTGAACTCTGCATTGAGCTCCTCAAACCTGTACCACACGTCCTCTGATCCTCAAGATGCTCCTTTCTTCTTGATACTTTAAATTTGGTTAGTTATTCTTGTTGTCTTGGTTTTTTGTTTAATTTGTTTTGTTGTTTTTTTTTTTTAATGTTAAAGATGTTTATCGCAATAATTCTAATGTTAAAAAGAAAAATCACTTTAACAGAGTTGGTAGGAAAAAAAAGTAGCAAGATCAAAATTATATGGGTGCTCTTCAGCAGCCTGCTAAGGGGATGGCACAGCAGCAATATTTCCAACTTACAAAATAGTTACTTAAATTAAAAGCACTAATCCATTACTTGTTCCACCAGTTTGAAAAAGGACACAGTTATTTATTTCAGGCAACATATCTATTCCTACCGATTTGGAGTTTAGGTGCAATTTTGAGATAATCTAATAATTGATAAGCAATCCTTAACCCATCTTTATTAGTGACAAGTTTCACCGGCACCTTTCGAAATAGTGAAAAAAAGTTGCAAAGTAAACCCTAAATCTAATACACAGCAAAATTAACTTCTCAGCTTCTGCACTTGAAGTTTTTCCTCACAGTCAGAGAAGTTAAAACAAGCCCTCTAGGATGCACAAGATGCAATTAAATAAGGAGCCCGTGGCTCCAGTGAGGATTCAGAACTGAAGTGCCTCACAGAGCTAACACAGTGGAGATGGTGGGACTGAGGTGAAAGGTGCAGCCATAAATCTGATTTATTTTCGTGTTGGTTTTGTTCTCATGCAGAGGGGAAATTGGAAGCCGTTCAGCCTGGGCAGTACAATCCCTGTGACTTCACTCAGCAGGAGTGGTTTTGCTGTGCTGGAAGGGAAGTGGGAGGTGTGTCCCCCAAAGGAGAGGGAGGGAGAGGACAGGAGGCAGTGTCCAGCGAAGCACAGGTCAGTGTTCTCTTCCTCCTGATGCCAAGGAGAGCCTTTGTGCATCCACCCACCCTCCAGGCACTGCAAAGGTGCTATTGGGTCACTGTTCCCCCAAAACACACAGCAGCAGCAGAACCCAACCCCCCTCCCAGCCCAATCCTTCCAATATTGACAAGAAACACAGCAGAAAACCTCGAGCAGCTTTCCAAGGGATGTTTAATAGTTTTCCTGTTTAACACCGATGTTCCACACACACCCAGCGGGCTCCGAGTGCCTCTCCAGCACCTGTGGGTCCCTAAGGCACTCAGGAGGGAGCTGAGGGGGAGAAATCCAGCAGGAATGCTTCCACCACATGGCACCAGCAGTGAATTCTGCAGCAGCTCTGCCCCCCTTTGATTTGTGAGAGGGTGAGTCCTGCACCAGCTCCCTGGGAATTTGGCAACTTTATCATCACCAACTCACTCTTCTCACCCCGCTGGGGGAGGTCTCGGTGTTCCCACTGCTTTCCAGGATGGATATTCAGATTTTAGTAATACAGTTTGGGAAACCAATGGATTGGTTCTCTCTCAACTCACCCCTTCCAAAGGCCCAAGTGCCTCCCTTGGGAAGCAGCTCCAGTTCCAGCTGCAGGACTCAAGGCTCAGAGGATTGTGCGTTACTCCAGTCCTACCTTACAGCATTTTGCCACCAAGAAAGTACCTTGAACGTAAATCAAACTGCCTTGAAACAGCGGAAATAAATTAAACAAATGTAATTTGCTTATAAAAATATTTTCTTATAAATCTTTAAAGCTTATAAAAGCCAGAAAATACATTTAAAAGAATCTCCGGAAGGTTTCATCCTTTGAGGCGTGGTTACAGTTCAGAAAGTGAGAAGCAGCAAAGCCCACAGACACCTCACAGTGATCTTCCCACAAGGAATTCCACAGCACCATGCTTAACCTCCAAGTCAGAATGCCTTGGGCATCCCTCCTCGGGTCAGCTGCCCTGTCAGATCATTTCTGTGTGAAAATAAAAGCTGGCACTCAGATGGCAATGCTGCTGCCTCTGCAGCCAGGGCACGAGGAGCCTTCCCAGAGGTGCCCTGTGCAATCAGCAGCTCTGGAGCCAGGGGGAAGCACAGAGCACTGAGGTGCTGCTTTAGCCATTCCTTCCTGAACTGACCCTGTGCTGTGGTGCCACACACAGCCCTGCCTCAGCCAGACCTCCCAGGTGTGGCACAGAAACACCGAGATTCCGGGGTGCTGATTATGGGATATGTCTTTGTAATAAAACTAAAACCACCTTGCTGGTCCATCCAACACCTAAGTGCATCAATTGCTCCTCTTGCACTTCCACGAAGACTGTCCTTCGTCCTGCAGCTTTTTGAATTTTGGTCCGAGGAAGAACCACCAGGCAAAGCCCAGGATGACACAGATGACAGACTCCACGTAGTACCCGTCCAGGGTGGTGACACAGGAACCCCCAGCTGCAGTGCACAGCTAAAACAGAGCACACAGTTAATGCACTGAGCACACTGCACTCCAGAGCTGCTGGGCCCCCCTGCTCCTGGGCAGCACTAAATGAGTTGTTTACTCTTTGCTGTTTCCTATGCAGTTGGTCAGAGAGGCTTTGGAGCTTATCAGCAGCATGAAAAGTAAAAAAGTACCAAACCTGCTCTAAACGTGTGGGAAATGGAGTACAGAAAACACAAACAGTCCCACTGCCTGTGTGGGCCTGGAGGTGCAGCCACTGCTCCCAGCCTCAGAGAAAGATGATTTATTTCCTAGCCATCCTTGTTGTGGACTCGCCAGACCTGGCAGTGCCCCAGGCCAGGCAGGACACTGGGGCTGGAGCAGCCTGGGACAGTGGGAGGTGTCCCTGCCATGGCAGGAATGGCACTGGATGGGCTTTATGCTCCTTCCAACCCAAACCATTCCATGATTCTGTGATTCTGTACCTGGGAGAAACACACCCAGGATGGTTTTGAACTGGAAGACAAACCCCCAGAATTCACAGGGTGATTGTACAGCCCAGGATTGTTTCTGCTATTGTTTGGCTTTCAACACTGCTCTAATCCCAGGATTAATCAATCCTCTGAGCTGAGGCTCTGCCAGCATTTTCATTATTCTGAGACATGTCAAAATCAGATTAGGAATAAGAAGGGAGTGGTGGTGGTGGTGGTGGTGGAATGTCAGGAGGATGTGAGAAAAGATCAGAGGAGTGAGGTGAAGGAGGAAGGACCCAGGTTCAGTAGAGGCTGAGACACAAGGAACCTAATTAGTGACAAGCTAATGAGTGAGAGGCTGGGAAGGCATTGGCTGCAGCAGCAGCCTCCCCTCTGCACCAGCAAAAACTGCAACTCCAGTTCAGACAAGTCATGATGGACTCCAAAACACTTTGATCATTTAGAGAACCTCCACATCCTAGGGCATCATGGCACTCAGGAGTGAAATAAATCTAAGTCATGAGCACAGACAAAAAAAACCCCAAACATTTCCACTCTTCAGCCATGTCAAATATCTCCTGCTGTGAGGAGGTGAATTTGAAATTTTGCTTTCCCAGCACTTTTGTGTCCTGTTGTTTGATCTGTGTACAGCAAGTTCTTTGTTCTCTTCCACAGGGCTCCCAGAACTGGGCAGACAGCCAGTCCCACTTGATTTCACAGGGAAAGTGGACACCAATATCAGAGAGCAAAGCAGCATCTTGGAAAAGGTATCAAGGCAGGCAGATAAGAAGCCTCCAGGGAGATGGAAATAAAACCTACCACAGAAATGGAGGGCCCTGGGGGACAGAGGCCCCGACTGCACAACTCAAACCCATCCCCACAGCCTCCTCACACTGCACAGAATGTGGCACCAGTCTGGTGCTTCCTCCCCAGCTCAGCACAGGAAGAAAGGGCTCACTACTCTGCAGCTGCAAACCCTGGGTAAGGGGTTGGTTATTCAGGGTGTGCAGGTGCTAACAGACTGGATTTTATCAGACAGGAAAAGGAGCTCCAGCAGTGAGAATTTTTAAGCACAAGCTATACATTGTGAAGCTTTTCAAAGGCAAAAAAAAAAAAATACTGCAAGAAGCCATTTAATTGAGAGATTGAGCAGAGACCCCCCAGCCCCAGACTCACCTCTGCAGTCTCTGCAGTGGCACAGGTGTGGCCCTGGGCCCCTGCACACTCCTTCACTGTCAGGGGGTCCACCAGCCACAGGGCCACTGTGGAGGGCCAGTTGCCCCCCAGGTTGGAGACGGTGTTGAGCAGGGTCATGTAGGTGCCCCCGATGAGCGGGTCGCTGACCTTGGCGTTGAAGGCCATGATGGCCACGTACATGCTGTACAGGGTGATCTGAGGGGACAAACACAGCTCAAACCCCAGCACCCCTGCTGAGAGACAGATCCCCTGAAGGCAGCTGCACTGACTGGAAAATCACCCCAGCAGCAGCAGCTCCTCCTCAGCATGTCCCTGTGCTGACACGGGGAGTGGCATTGCTGCTTGTCTCAAGTCGTGCTGCAACAGACCCAGCCTCACATGCACTGGCATGACTTGGGTTATCAAACTGAAATACAATCAGCCAGCTAAAATAGCACCTGAACACAACCCTTCTGCATCTAAAGTCACCTCTCAAGGCACTGCATACATTTCAGTTCTATCCAAAGACCACGCTGTACCAGGTGTTTGTTTCCCAAGTCTTTGGATCAGATCCACTGTGATGTTCCTTCAACAATCACTTTTTTTTCCTAGGACCAGGATCACATAACTTTATTTATCTGCACAAGCAGTGCATTCATCAGCATGCCCATCAAGCTCAGACACAGTTCTGGGATTTCTCCAGCTCCTCTGGGCTTTTGAGCTTCTGAGTCTGGGGAAAAAGGAATCTGGGGAACTACACCAGACATGGACAACTAACAGCAGCTGCACAGATGATGTCCAATGGAGCACAGGGAATAGGGAGGAATAACACTGACTAGAGTACTGGAAGTCAGTGCTGCCACACAGCACAGGTCAGGCTTGGAGGGATTCCAGTGTGGCCCAGGACAAGCCAGGGAGCAGCATTTCCCCTCCCCACACAGTGAGTGTTACCTGGTGTAGAGCATAACTCAGCACCACCACAGCGTAGTAGTAGACAGGAAATCCTCCTTCATGCTTTACTTTAGGAGCCCACCACACCAGGAGAGCAAATTCCAGGCCAAGCAGCAACCTGGAGGGATGAGAAAGGTGATTTGTTATTCCAAGTAATTCTTCCCATGTATTTCCTCAACACAAAGCAACCACTGAACACTCATAGTGAGTACATTAAAACAGTTTAGATCTGAATAGTTACACCTATTTCTATCTCAAAATTAGATATCACATATTTGACAAGCAGTGACATTGTTAAGTAGGAGCAGGAGAGCACTGTTCTAATGCTGCTGTACATGCACATCCCAAGCACCTCATGCTCTGATTCCACACAGTGACACTGCATCAATCAGCCAGTTCAACTCACTGTGGCAATCCTGACACACTTCTTTGGACCTGGAAGTCAGAGAGTTACACACAAAACCCTACAGGTGACCTGAGCACACAAATTGAGCACACATGTGACTGTTTTTCACTCAAATGAGCCTTTACCTGTAAGGCATTGCTTTGTAGAAGGTGTTCAGGGGCTGAGGGCCCGCTGTGTATTTGCTGATAACCAGAGGCAAGATGATCTGCAAGGGAACCATTGGAACTGCCAGCAGAGCCAGGTGCTCTTTGGGGACTCCCTCCTCCACCAGTTTGAGTCCTGTTACAGCATCTGCTGCTGAAAACCCCACCTGCAATGTCAAGGAGACAAAATAAGCAGAGCAGAACAGGGAGTTTGGCTAGAAATTCAATTTACTCCCTATCATGTAAATTGAGAAATAGGACACAGTACAAGTCACTTCTGCCCCTGATTTGGTTTCCAAATTAGTTCTACATGTTCCACAATTGCACACTTTTATTGTCATCAGAGCCAAAACTATCCCAAGAACATTAAGTAGCACTGCTATTCATTCCTGTGCCTTCACTGCTACTGGCATCCTCAGTGTCCAACCAGGAGCCATGGAAACCCAGCTTGGACAGAGCTGGGATTCTGAGCTACAAAAGAAACATTTTCTGTCCTTTTAACTGCAGGCTACACAGCCTGTCTAAAAATGTACTTTAGTTTAATACCACATTGCCACCAAACTTCTCTTCAATGCTTGTGTTAAACACAAAAGCTCCCACTAAGCTTTTCTGCTGCACGGCCCTGCTCAGCACAATGAAATAAGCAATTCTGCTTCAATTTCATGTGAAAATGCACAACTCTGAGGACAGCCAAAAGCAAAACTAAGTTACATCCCAGAACTCAGCAGCCTTCCAGACTCTGATGCCAGCATTTAACAATTCTTAAATGTATTTACTTACTTTTGAAGTGAGGATCAAGATACAGAAAGTAAGAACTGCTGGCATCTTGATTATTGAGAATAGCAGCTTGTATGTGTCAGTGATGCCTTTTGTTTCTTCCTTTGCTGGTATCAGCTCCTGGTTTTCCTTCTTCAAAAAGGCAACCAATGTAGTGGTAATTAGGAAGACAGCTCCCCAGAAAAACAGGAAATCTGGAGGGGAAAATAAAATGAAACAAAAATTTATTTGTAGCAGCCATGACTGACAATTGTAGAATATAAACCTAATAATCAAATAAAAACAAGAATCAAAAGCAAACCATGAGCACAGAGCTACACAGTGAGTGACAGAGCTCTGCCCTCCTCTGAAAGGAGGTGTTTGCTGGAGCTGAGGCACAGGAGCAGCAGCAAACCAGGTCACCTCCCTGCTGGTTGCTGGGTTGTTAGCACAGGGAGCACGTTGGAGGAGGAACAGAAGCAAAAATGAACATGTTGAAGGATTACACACACAGGCACCACAGGCTATGGAGGAGGAAAACCACATGTAATAGTGAGAAGCCAGGGAAGAACCTCCAGAGGCAGAACTCCTTCCCAGCTCAGCCTGAGCCCCACTTCCCTATCTCATACCCATCTCCCTGCAGGAAACTGGGGTTTAGGAGTGTGAACATGGCCCAAGGAAAGTTTTTTCAGAGTTGTAAGGAGTCCTCAGATTTGTCTGCCTGAAGTGGAGACTTGCCAGCATTCCAGAGCAGATCACTAGCTGCTAAATCATGGATGTGAGGCAGTAAAAAACCATCAAGAGAGAACTTTTTGATTTAATGAATGGCCAGTTCAAGATAATCCTATTCTCTGCCTCTAGGACAGAGGCAGGAAACATCTGAGCCATGTGCAGAGGGTAGGACAGAAGCAGCCTTTAATCTTCCTGGTCAGGAGCAGCTCCAGCAGCCCCTGGGAGACTGGGAAGGAGCAGCAGGGCTGGTGAAAGGGCACAGACAGCACAAAGGTTCAGTCCATTATTGCCTGCTTCTCATGCACAGGCTCAGCAACATGCAAGAAAACATGCAGGGACTGCTCCAGGTGTATCCCACCACTCTCAAGGTAACAGAAAAAAGGCTTTTCACATCATTTCTGCTACTTTTCCCTTTCCTAAGATAAACATGACCTCACAAGCACCACTGTCAGATTGCTCTTCCTTTAAAAAGGGTGCCCTACACAGACATTCTCAAGGAAAGGTGCATTTTCTGAGAGTCTCATTAATCACAGCTGCTGGCTACAAAGGAGGTAGAGGAGTTCTCTAATAATAACCCTGAGAATTGTCACTGCAGTGAGACACAGTGCAAGGATGGAGATAGAAATAGCTCTGAGCATCATCACATGAGTGCTCCTGATCAGGCCAGCCTTGTCAGCTGCAGCACAGCACTGCAGGGGCTGCATCAGCAACAAAGCAAAGCAAGAAAAAAGGGAAAAAAAACCCAAAACACATATATATATAGTAGTTCAGACAAGAAAAATCGGGTTTTTTGAGGCTGTAGGCAGTTTACACAAAAATAAAGTACATTTCCTTTCAAATACAAGCAATCTTGCTAACTGGCTACAAGCAAAAGAACTTTGAAATCAGAGTTTACATAACAGATTTCAAGCACAAACTTTCTGCAGCTACACAGCCAGTAACAAAATAAACCATGGGGATGGGGCAAAACAAGTCTTTGAACTAGATCAGGGATGGATCAGGCTGGAGAAGAACCATGAGGAAGGCAGCCAGTGGTACAGGTCCCAACAGCTGTAAGTGTGCAGGATCTCCTCCCAGGAGAAGGGCTGCTCCACACTCCCTGGCACAGCTCCGTGGTGGGGGCTCTGAAGGGGCACCTTTGGCCTGTGTTCACTCTTTGCCTGTCCTTCATGCTGGAACAGGCAAACCAGGCAGGAATCACAAACCCAGCCAGGGAGCTTCCTCTGCTTTTTTACAAAAACAGAAGTCACCTGAACAGCCAAGTGTTAAACAAACCCCTGGATGTGCCAGGACAATCAGCCCACAGAAGGGTTTTTCCTGTTTCCTTCTCTGGCATTTCAGCCTGACACAGCCCAACACAGCCTTTGGTTTGGTGAATTTGATGATGGTTTTATATTTGCCTATATTATTTCCTGAAGTTAATGAGAACAATGAATGCTGCTGCTTCTCAACAACTCAAAGCTTAGGCTTACAGAATATCTTGAGCTGGGACTGACTCACAAGGATGATCCCAGCTCCTGGCCTGGCACAAGACAACCCTGGAGCTTTGTCCAAAGGCTCCTGGAGCTGTGGCAGCCTCGGGGCAGTGCCCATTCCCTGGGGAGCCTGGGCAGAGCCCCAGCACCCTCGGGGGAAGAACCTTTCCTGATATCCACCTCAGCTCCAGCTGCTCCCCCAGGGTGCTGCCCCTCTGGATCGTGGAGTGTTGAGTTGTTCTTTCCTGGGCACTGGGCTCATCCTGTGACAACAGTGCTCAGAGATCTGGCTGGCAGAAAACATTCACCTTTTCCAGCAGTGAAGTCTTCTGCTGCTTTACTGCCCAAACCTGCTCATCAGGAGCCCATTACAGCCAGGACAAGGACAGTGAGCCCCTGTGCTCCTTGGTGAGCTGGTTACTCCTGCTGCTCTCAGCTGCTCCAGGGAAACACCAAACTGTGCCAGTCATACCACTGGGAAACAGAAATTTCTTACAGTTTTACCACCTGAAAAACCATATCCTGCAACTCCAGTGTCAGTTATTTGCTGCTCTTACTCCACCCACATCAGTACTCCAGGGCAGGTTAAGGAGGTTGCATTGGTGCTGTCTGGGTTTTGGATAGTATCTTTTAAAAACAGCACTTTTGTAATAGTAACAAATCTATTCATACAAACAGCCCTGAGAGGAAAAAAAACCCAACCAACCGAAGCCCTGGCAGTGAGGGAAGTACAGCCAAGCCAAGCTGTCTGAACACCAGTGCCTGCAAGTTGCATCAGCAGCCAAGACGTCAGTGTGCACTGCAGGGAGAGGGAAGGGACAGGCCAGCCCAGGAGCTGCACAGCACCAGGGAAAGCCAGGAGCCAGCTGGGATGCTGGGAGGGCCTCTCTGAGCTCCTCACACAGGCCAGACACGAGGCTGGCAGCAGGGAGCAAAGAGGAGATGAGTTAGCAGTGGTGAGAGCTGCAGAGACCAGGCAAGCACAGCAGCCTTGGAAACTGCTGTCCTGATTCACCCCTGAGGAAGGGGCAGGACAGAAAGCAAAACTCCCCTTCACACAATTGCAGCCTGCTTTGGCATACCTGATCTCTGAGACAGGGCAAAGCACTCAGTGTGAGGGGAGAAGAGACTGAGACTGTGAGGATCTGCCCTTCACTGCCAGGTCACCCTGGGGCTGCAGCCAGAGTGGTGCCAGGACTGCCTGTCCTCCCTCAAACGTGCAAAACCAGGTGCACTCAAAGCATCTCCTGGGCAATACCCCTAACATCAACCATCACACAGAACCTTTCTGAGAAAGGTCCCAAACCCCAGCAAACAGAAACATCCCTCCACTAACAGCTAGTTATGCTCAGATTATCACACACAAAAGAGAAAAAGCAAATCCCCCTTAATTTACTAAAATAAGGACTTCCTTCAGAAACTGGCCACATGCTCAACCCTGAACACCTTTACTTCTATTCTGTGAAAAACATCATATTGCAAGAATTTCTTTTTTTTTCATTCCCCTGTTCCCTCTTCCCAGATGGAGACTTTGGCTTGCCTTTTTTAAAGAGTAATCCAGTCCATGGCCTTTAAACTAGGAGAAAAAAAAAAAAGTAGTTCCTCCAAAGTGCTTAGGTCAGCCAAGAAGATGACAAGGCAGGTTTCCCACTCACTTCTACCCCAAAAATCTGAAGTCCAGTGCAAGTAGCAGTGGGCTCTGCCAGCCTCCAAGCAGGCCATGCTTTCCCACGGGGCAAGGGACAAACCAAACCTGTTTGGTTCCCAGCGTCAAAACACAGAGGGCTCCAGGCTCAGGGAAGAAGCATCCTGAGAAAGATATAACCATTATTATTAGGAAAAAATCCTTCCCTGGGAGGGTGTGAGGCCCTAGCACAGGGTGCACAGAGCAGCTGTGGCTGCCCCTGGATCCCTGGCAGTGCCCAAGCCAGGTTGGACACTGGGGCTGGAGCAGCCTGGGACAGTGGAAGGTGTCCCTGCACAGGGAGTCTCTGAGTCCCTTCCAAACCAGCGCACGGCACGGCTCTGTCTGCGGGCCCGTACCTGAGAGGGTGACGATGCCCCGCGGCTGCGGCTCGAAGCGCAGGTACTTGTTGCAGAAGGAGGCGGACTCCAGCGCCAGGAACAGCACGTTTCCCAGGAAATAGCCGGCCGTCTGCCCCACCGAGTTGCAGGTGGAGGCGTAGCCCACGTTCTCCCGGGACAGCATGGTGAGCGCCCAGCCGTCCACCGCGATGTCCTGCGTGGCCGCCAGGAACTCGAAGAGGAAGAAGGTGACGGTGAGCGCCGCCACGTCGGGGCCGCGGCCGTGGCCGTCGCCCAGCAGCGCGTCCACCTGCGTGGACATGTAGATCATGAAGAGCCCCAGCACGTACTGCGTGGGCACCAGCCACGACTTGCGGCGGCCGAAGCCGCGCAGGTACACGGCGTCCACCAAGGGCGCCCACAGCAGCTTCAGGCTGAAGGGCCAGAACACGAAGCTGAAGAAGGCCTGGTCGGTGTAGCTGGCGTTCTTGCTCTGCAGGATGAGCGGCACGCTGCCCGCCAGCCCCAGCGGGATGCCCTGCAGCACGTACAGCACCAGCAGCAGCAGGATGCTGCCCAGCTCCGCGCGGTACCCCCGCGCCCGCGCCGGCGCCGGCAGCAGCGCCTCGGTGTCGCCGGGCAGCCCGTCGGGGGGCGGCTCGCCCGTCAGCTCCAGGCTGTGCCGGCGGGTGCCGGCGCGGCGCTGCCGCCCGCCCTCCTCGGCGGCGATGGCGGGCGCCATGTCCGGCAGAGGCTGCGGGAGCGGCCCCGGCGCCGCCGCGCT
>JAOTQP010000469.1:24273351-24298421 GCA_026413545.1 Cichladusa arquata | reverse complement strand
TGTCCGGCAGCGGCTGCGGGAGCGGCCCCGGCGCCGCCGCGCTGAGGGAACCGCCCCGCCCCGCGCGTGCCAGGCGTGGCCGCACCTCATTGGTGCGCTGCGCGTGACGTCATGCACAGCACCGCCCCCCGGCACTGATTGATGGGGCAGGGGCGGCGGGACCGGAACGGGGAACCGGGAACAGGAACCGGGAACAGGAACCGGGAACAGGAACCGGGAACAGGAACCGGAACCGGGGATCAGGGGTCGGGATCGGATGCGGGTCGCGATCTCCGTGCCCGGGAAAGGCTGAGGGAGCTGGGGCTGTTCAGTCTGCAGAGGAGCCCCAGCTGAGATGGCCCTGTGTGTCCCCATGTGTCCCCATGTGTCCCCGTGTGTCCCCGGGTGCAGGGAGAGTCCGAGCAGGGCCCAGGCACTGCTCCGAGGGCCCAGTAGTGGCAGGGACTGACCCCACGGAGTTCCACCTCGACAGGGGAAAAATCTTTCCTGCGAGCACTGGAACAGAGACCAGAGAGAGTGTGGAGTCTCTCACTGGGGGTATTGCAGATCTATCTGGACACAGTCCTGTGCCATGTGCTCCGACATGACCCTGCTTGAATGCCAATGTAAATAGAACTGTAAAAGAATGACACATCCCGAAAAACAACAGACCAGAACCCCCGGGTTTGAACAAAACCTGTACATTTCCATCAGCCTCAGGACAGAACTGTTTGGAAGCTGCCAGCAGAACCAGACGCTGGTGATTTCCTCTTAACCAGAACTCCTTCATTCACCCCTTGCTTTATTGCCTCTATTTAAACTGATGCTAAGGGAAAGGCATAAGAACCGCCCCGGGACCACTCCCGGAGCGTTCCACGGGTGCAGCCCCGTTCTCCAGTGCCCGCTGGGGAGTTCACCGAGCAGGCACAGCAGGTTCAGCGTCCAAGGCCAGCACGGACAGGGCTTGGAGCAGCCCTGGATGGAAGGAGTCCCTGCCCACGGCTTGGGACGGGCTTTAGGTCCCTCCCAACCCAGCCCAGCCAGCGATCCCGTGACACCGCAGGATGCTGACGCACAAACCCCCACTCACTGCAAAGCTCTGATTGTTTTTACCCTGCTCACAGAGCAGCGTGAGCCCGAACCCCGGCGGGGAGCCGGGCCGTGCGCGGGGCTGTCCCCGCCGTGTCCCCGCCGTGTCCCCATCCCGTCCCGCCCCCGACCCCGCCGCTCCTCCCCTTCCGCCGGAGCGGCCGTGCCGCGGCTCCTCCTCCCGCGGGCGGCATTAGCTCATCGCGGCCGCGGCTCCTCGCGGCCCTTTCTTCGCGCTGCCCGCCGCCCCCATGGCCCTGTGCAACGGGGACACCAAGGTCAGTGCTGCGCCCGGGGGCTGCGGGGGTTCGGCCCGGCCCGGCCCGGCTCGGCTCGGCTCGGCTCGGCGCTGCCCGCCCGGGCACATGGCGGGGCCCCGCGGCCCGGGAGAGGAACGGCACCAGGGGAGAACGGGGACCGCCCGCGCCGCAGCCGCAGCGCTAATTCATTAATTAACTGATTAATTCCCCTGTGTGTGGCGCGCTGCCCGGCCTGTGCCGCTGTGTGCCCGCTGCCAGCCGGGCCGGTTCGGTTCGGTTCGGTTCGTCGGCGGCGCGGGCGGAGCTCCCCGCCAGCCCTGGCCCCGTGTCCCGCTGCGGCGACAGCGACACGGCGCACACGTGTCCGTGTGGCACATGGGGCTCGGAGCGACCCGTGTGCTCTGGGAACTCGCAGCTCTTTCTGATAATGCAGCTCCTCAGCCGAGCCCCGAGCCGCTGCTGGAGCGGCATTAAACACCTTCTCTGGTTTCTTTATCTAGTTTGCCAAAACCGTGACTCTGGAGGGGTTTGAGCGCCCAATTTTGAGCGCTCGGGTTTGAGTGCTCGCTCGGTCTCCGTGTAAGTTTTCTGACACGCTGTTCCTTGGCCGTGCTCACAGCCTCTGCTCCTGGTGTTCCTCTCCTCCCTTGTTCTCGGCTCTTTATCTAGTTTGCAAGAAGCTGTGAAGGGTTTTTTGAGTGCTCGGTTCGTCCTTGATCAAGTTTTCTGGCACGTTGTTCCTGGCCGGGGCTGCTCCTGCGGGTTCCAGTTCTCCCTGTCAGTTGGGATGGCATGTGGAGCTCACGGCTCCTCCTGCACGACTGGGAGCAGGTTCTGCAGGGACTGGGTCCTAGCATGAGACTCGTGTCTGTTAAAATTTCCCTGATATAATATCTGGGGGGCTGTTGTCTCGGTTTTGGGGATGGCCTGGGTTTGAGGGAGCTGCTTTCCTATTATATGTGGAAATATGAGTGAGCATTCTTAGAGCTGCCGAATTTTAATACCACAGGGAAACAATTAAACTCTAGTAAAACCTGTGTCCGCTTGAAAGTGCGAGATCGAGGCTCCTGGTTTAGGCTTGTCCTGGGCTCCTAGTGTGGGTGAAAGCTCGGGGTTGAGGGCTCGGACAGAGGAGCTGCTGCTCCTTCCCAGTACTCCAGAATGGGACTGGTCTGTATGGAAATGTGGTTTCTAAATCACATTAATGACCAACCTGCAAGCATGTGGGTGTGTGAAAAGCTGAAAAATCCCCTGATTCTGCACAAGTGGGCTGTTAGGAGCCTGCACACTCAGTTTAAGGCACTAGACAGGTCGGTGAGGAACAGGATTTGTGGTGTCCTTGGCTGGTAGCCCAAGCCTGGTTCCAGTTCTCCTGCCTCAGCTCACTGGAGAGCTCGGAATTATTTGGTTTTGACACCAGAAGAGCAGCAGTGACAGAAGGTTTTTGTCCCAGTGTTACCATGGCTGAATGAGGCTGACCCTTGGTGTGGCAGCACAGCTGGGGTGACCACACAGCTCAGGTGGGACCTTGGTGCCGTGTCTCAGGTCTGTGGCATTCAGGGTGATCTGTGGTTTGAATTAGCTGAATAGACACTTCCTTCTCTCGTGTGCACAAGTTTTTAGTCCTGTTTTTAGTCCTGCTCATGGTGCCTCTGCCCCAGTGCCTGGACTGCCTGGGACAGGTGTCAGAGCACCTTCCACAGGAGTCTCAAAACCTGCAAGTTGTCCAGGTTTTTGTGAGATTGGACCAGAAGACAAGGAGCTCTGCTTCTCCCTGTACTGAGGGGACATAGAGCTTTCATTAGAGGCTGTTCAGCCCCCAGCAGGAAGAGGTGCTGGCTCCCTACACCCCATCCATCCCTGCAGGAGCTGTCTGGTGTCCTCTGAATCTCTCTGCTGGCACCTCTGTGGTGTACAGAGCTCAGCTGCACACGAGCAGCATCTGTTCCTTTTTGGGTTTCATCAAATGAAGTTTCCCATGGTAAATTAGGGGTTAAAACCCCTAGCCTTGGAGCTGTGCCTTTCAGTAAAGCCAGATCCTGTGATGACTTTTCTGCCTTTTTTCCTTTCCCCTTTTTGCCTGTGGTTTATGGTGGTGTATGTTGGGCTCTTTTAGTCCTGAATCCCCTCACTTGTCTGGTTATTTCAGAGGAGTCTGGATTGCTGTGCTGCTTCTGCTGGGGTCTGGGGGAGGTGCAGGTTCAGGACACACCTGCTGATGCTGCTTTAACAGTGCTTCTCAAGCTACTCCTCATCTAACTTCAGGCTCTTTCTGTTCTCACACTCCTGTCTCCCCCACAGATGTTGCTCATGCCCCCATTAACCACATCTGCCTGCCCAAAACATCTGGGGTAGGGCTCTGAAAGCCAGATTTATTTATTAGGTGTAGATGCTTGGCTGTCAGTCCAGCTGAGCTGATACCAACACTAACTTCTGTTGAGTCTTTTTTTTTTTTTTTTTTTTTTTTGGTGAGAGGGCTGCAGAGCTGTGTCCCTAAATGTCACAACCTGCTGCTCTGAAACAATTAAAAACTGAAATTTAAAAAAATAGCACTGCAAGGAATAGTGTTTTCCCCAAGATGGGCTCAGGAAAGAATAACGATGTTGGTGTGTCTTGCAAGAGCTGCTAATTTAGAAATTGCCAGGTGAAAATGCCCAGAATCACTCTAAAAGTGATTCCCTCCCCTGCCCTGGAAGGGAGGACAGTTCTGGTGGCTCTGCCTCACTGGGGGTGTGAAGGGGTCATTGCTGCTAAAGTCTGCTCTCCTCCAAAACATGCACTTTTACTTGTGTAACCCAGGACTAAAAGTCATTAAGAGCTCCCCATCAGGCAACTTGGCTGCCAGCTGAAGGACAAAAATTAAATATCTGATTTTAGCCTGGATTTAGGCTTTTGAGGGATTTAGCACTATTTTTTTTTCTCCCACTTATGTCCTTTAATTAAGATAAAACCTCTTCCAGCTGGTGTGAGCTTTGGAAGTTTCCCGTGTGTTTGCTGGGAGGTTGTGTCCCAGCAGGACAATGCTCTCAGGTGAATTCCTGCCCCAGGTGGAAATGCTTGAGCAGCAGTGATGGGAACACAGGTTCTGCTGCCTGGTCCAAACGAGCAGAACAACAACCTGCCCTCAGTAGAACTTGAAATGGAGCTCCAAGAAGTTTGGAGGCAGCTTTGCCAAAGTAAAACCCTTTCCAGTTAGTCTTTCAGCAAGCTGCATTAGTGAGGAAACAGGGTAAGCTTTAAGTTAGGGGGAGAGCACCCTAAGAGAATTCAATTCTTTAGGCAGCAGATTTTTGGTGTTGGAGCATGGCTGCTGATTCTTCCTTGGAGCTGCTCTGATAAGGACACTTCTGTGGAATAGCTGCTTCTTCTCACAATTTTTTTTTCATGAGGAAACTTGGCCTTGTGTTTTTTAGCACTCGTTCAGATTTAGCCAAAGTTGGCCAGGCAGTTCAGACATGAGGGGCTCAGAGGGAACCATTGCTTTGTTCTGAGGTGCAGTCTGCTCAAATGCTGCACTCAAAATGTGATGTTTTTTGGTTTTTTTTCCAATCATTTAGCAGCGACATTTGTTCTCAATTTCCCCTTTCTATTCTCTCCAGGAGGTAATGTCAAGTGAAGTTCAGCATATGAGGCAGTGTGATGGGGGAAAAACATTTTTTTGTTTGATTTTTGTGCTGTTTTGCCTGAGAAAAAGGCCAATGCTCATGGGCTGTGCTGGGGTTCGTGTGGAACTGGAAAATGGAAAAAGATGGAGAGGCTGCAGATGGTGATCAGGGCATATGAGCTCTTGCTTGTGGAAAGCTCTGCTTTCATTAGATCATTAGCATTTTTCTTCCCTAATTTGTGCCCTGTTTGGTTTGGGGGATGGGGATCTTGTGTCTGCTTGGGGTGGATGTTCTGTGCTGGTTCCAGCACCTTTATCTTGCCTGTGCCTCAACTGGTCCTTATAATCGTCACAATTTTTTTCTTTTTTTTTTTTTTTTTTTTTTCATTTTGAAGTTTCTTGGCCGGTCTTTATCATTCTTATCATAAATTAGCATAGCTAATTAGCAAAGCCTTGGGCATGTTAGCTGTTAAAGAGACCTGGCTTAGTCAGTGGGCTGTCAGAGGAGGTTTGGGCTGGGTATCCAGAGACATTCCCTGACAGAAGGGTTTGTAAAGCAGCCAGGGGGGTGCTGGGGTCCCCATCCCTGAGAGGGTTCCAAAAACGAGTGCAGGTGGCTCTTGGGGGCTGGGTTTGGGGTGACCACGGTTCGGGGGTGACCGTGGTGGTGGGGTTGGGTGGGCAGCTGGACTCAGAGGGCTTGTCCAGCCTCGTGTCTCAGCAATTCTGTGGGATTTGGTGTGGGGGACTCCATGGGATCTCTGATGTGGGTGGGGTTGATTCTGTGGGATTTCTGGTGTGGGTGACTCTGTGGGATCACTGATGAGGGGGTCAGTGGTTCCCTAGGCTTTCTGATGTGGGTGACTCTGTGGGATCCCCGACATGGGGGTCTGTGGTTCCCTAGGGTTTCCAGCGTGGGTGTGGGTGACTCTGCAGGATTTCTGAGTGGGGGATTCCATGGGATCTCCAAGTGGGTGTCAGCAATTCTGTGGCATCTCCCAACCTGGGGTGGGTGACTCTGCAGGATCACTGGTGTGGGTGTGGGTGATTCCATGGGATCACTGATGTGGGGGTCAGTGGTACTCTGGGATTTCTGGGTTGGTGTGAGTGATTCCATGGGATTTCTGAGTGGGGGATCGTTGATTCTGTGGGATCACTGACATGGGTGATGGAGATTCCGTGGGATCTCTGACGTGAGTGTGGGTGACTCCATGGGATCACTGACTTGGAGGGTCAGTGGTTCCCTAGACTTTCTGGTGTGGATGTGGGTGACTCTGTGGGATTGCTGACATGGGGGTTGACAATTCCCTGGGCTTTCTGACACGGATATGGGTGACTCCCTGGGATCTCTGATGTGGGTGTGAGTGACTCCATGGGACCACTGACTTGGAGGGTCAGTGGTTCCCTAGACTTTCTGGTATGGATATGAATGACTCTGTGGGATTACTGATGTGGGGGTGGACAATTCTCTGGAATTTCTGACATGGACATGGGTGACTCCCTGGGATCCCTGGCGCAGGTTTTGTTGATTCCCTGGGATCTCTGACGCGGGTTCCGCTGATTCCCTGGGATCCCTGACATGGACATGGGTGACTCCCTGGGATCCCTGACACGGGTTCCATTGGTTCCCTGGGATCTCTGACATGGATATGGGTGACTCCCTGGGATCCCTGACGTGGGTTCCATTGATTCCCTGGGATCCCTGACATGGACATGGGTGACTCCCTGGGATCCCTGACGCAGGTTCTGTTGATTCCCTGTGATTTCTGACATGGGTGTGGGTGACTCCCTGGGATCCCTGACGCAGGTTCTGTTGATTGCCTGGGATCCCTGACGTGAGTTCCACTGATTCCCTGGGATCTCTGACATGGACATGGGTGACTCCCTGGGATCCCTGACGTGAGTTCCACTGATTCCCTGGGATCTCTGACATGGATATGTGAGTGACTCCCTGGGATCCCTGACGCGCGTGCCGTGCCGTTGACAGCCCGAGAACGCCGGGGCAGAGCTCAAGGATGGGCAGCAGCACTACGAGGGCGCCGTGGTGATCCTGGACGCGGGGGCGCAGTACGGCAAGGTGATCGACCGGCGCGTGCGCGAGCTCTTCGTGCAGTCCGAGATCTTCCCGCTGGAGACGCCGGCCTTCGCCATCCGCGAGCAGGGCTTCAGGTACGGCCTCTGCCCCTCTGCTCTGCCCTGCCTTGACTGCCTTGCATTTCGCTTTAGAGCTGGGAGCAAGAGCACCAAGGAGCTGAGTTTTTGTGTGTTTGGGCTTGGTTGGGTGTTAAATCTTACCTGAAGTACAGAGAGTTTTGCAGCGCTTCTGGCTGCCGGCTAAAAGGGAGCAAAACGGAGCTGAATTTGGCTTTGGTAAAGCTAAATGGTTTAATAAAGAGCTAACACTTATATTATTTATACTTTTGACTTAATAACTAAACACTTGGGACTCGCAGTGCAGCACTAACTATCCAACCAAAAAATATTACTTGAAACTAGGAAGAAGAAGGAACAAGAAAAGGAAGATGGGGCAACACTTAAGAACTTCCAATTTGTCTCATACGTATTACAATATTCTGAAAACCTTAAATTCCAAACCCTTCACCGTGTGAAATTGCACACTTCTATTCTAATTACACACTCTTGACTTTAACTCCATCACTCAAATTTGGGAGCCTTCTCAAATCAAAAGCAGTGTTCTCCTGGGGGTCAGTGTCAGGAAGCACAGAAAGTTTAAAACTCCCAGGTTTTTGGGTTCCAGCACTCACCTTCTCCTGGGCAGCAGCCCTGATGCCAGTGGTGTGTCAGTGATTCTGCCTGAGCATGTTGCTGTAATGAGCAGAGAGAACTCTTCATGCAGGAAAAGCCAAATCTTTATTCTCAAAGCTCATATTTATAGGAAATATCAGCAGGCACTGTTAGACCTCACTGGCTAACAATACACTGACACTCAGTTTATGGGTCAGTAAATGGCCAGGGTGTTTGTCTGTGAAATCTCTCTATTTTTGGTTAGTTTACATATTTTCTTCACTGATTCCCGTGGGACAGTTTTCTTGTTTTTTACAGGGGCAGACTGTTTTTCTCTACAAGAATAGTTTATTGTCCTAACTGACTTTCATTCTTATGATGTTTTCACATGGGAGGTTACAAGCTAACTGTTAGCTTAGCTAGAGTAGCAGGGCCTAAACCATATTTTATAAGGCCTTTCTTTTATTTCTGCCTGTTTGCAACTGCTGCAGAAACACCTGAGCTGTGCTGGGGACACTTGGGCAGAGATCCCTGTTGTACATTTGTCTCTCAATGCCTTTGTGTACATTTGTTTCTTAATGTCATTTTAAGACTTTCAATTCCAAATTATCATTCAAGAGGCTGCATTTTAAATATCTGCCAAAATGTAGATGATTTTGATGTTTTACCGGTTGAATTTTTTGTGGGCTTCTAAAAATGTTTTTTTTGCCTAATTTTTTTTAAAGCTAACTAACTTGAGTGCTTGTGGCAAATCATGCCAGATGTTTCTGGGAAACAGCTAAAAAAGCCCTGTAGTTGACACTGCCACTCATTGTTTGCAGCCAAGAAAGGTCTCAAAATTACTTAGTACTTTGTACATTGATTTTTCATGTTTTGTTAGGCTTTTTAGGATATACATCTCTTCTGTGGGTGGAGAGTAAATACCCTGAAGTCTACAGATCACCAAAGATTTGTACTTACTTGTCAGTTTGGTACAAATCCAGAAATACAGTGCACGTGGGGTTTTGGTTGTGCTCTGTAACAGATAAGACAGTGCTGCAGAAGTGGATTTTTCCAATCAGTGATAATTAGTGAAGCAGTAAATAGTTTGTGTTGATACCGGTTTGCAGCAGGGAGAACTTCAGAACAGATGGAAGTTCTTCAGAGTATTGGGATTAGACCTGTAGAACTTGTCATGGCAAATAGCTGCTCTGTAAAATGTGGCAGAGCCTCTTCTCCAGGTCACTGCTCGAGGCTGGGGTGGAGGCTCCAGGTCACCCAGGTTGGGCAGTAACTCTGTGTCCACAAACCTGTTTGTGTCCAGTGCTGGTCAGTCAACAAACCCAGCAGATCAGCAGCTGTGCTCACTGTGAAGTGGAGTTTGTGGTTTTCCTGCGGGGTTTTGGTGCATATTCCATGTCCTGGGAACAGTCAGGTCCCCACATTTCATGGAATGGGCTGAGGAGCTGCACCTGGGGCTGTGCTCAGCTTTGAGATGGGCAGCAAGAGACAGTGTTCTGCTAAATCATATTTTTACATGTTGTGTTTAAAAAGCTCCTCAACCTTAGAACACTCTAGTGGCAAGTGTCACCTAAATGTGCATGAACATGAGCATTTCCCACAAGATCCTGGCTCTGGGTTTAGTCTGGGCTCTGGCAGGAGTCCTGACCTCAGGGTATCAATACACACATTTTCCCCTGGGTGTTTTTGTGCATCCTGTGCTGCTTCTGGCTTCTCCTGCACAGCTGAGAAAATGCAAGTCCTCCTCTCAGCCTCAACTCCCTTTTTTTACTTCAATACTTTGGCACACTGCAAACCTCTCTGTATTACATCAAATTTCAATTGTTATGGAAAAACCCCAGGTTTTTAAGACTCTACTTTTTGACTAGAACAGTGTATAACTAATTCTGATTTGTCATAAGAATGTTCCATCTATAGGTGTGACTGTATTCCTTTAATTCCTTCCTAGAACCCAAAGGAACAGCTGCAGCCTTATCAGGGGAGGTTTGGGGTGGGTATCAGGGGAAGGTTCTTCCCCAGAGGATGGGCACAGCCCCAGGGCTGCCAGAGCTCCAGGAACACCTTCTGTGTTCCTAATTAATATTAAATAGCATTCTGTGCATCTGGCACTTGAGCAAATGCTTCTTGCATGGAGTTATTTGGAGCAGTGACACCAGCAGCCGTGGAGAGAGTTCAGATTCAGGAAATCCACCCTGTCTCCAGGCTGGCCAGAAGTGCCTGTGCAAGAACAGCAGGGAGGAGCTTTCAGGATGGTTCTGTGTAAAACTACACCCACATCAGCTGTGCTGGTCCCAGAGCTGGTCTGGACATCCCAGCAGGCAGGGGAACAAATGCTGCCTGTTCCAGCTCCATCCCTCCTGGGCTGGAGGGGCTGCAGTGACCTTGGTCCTGCAGGCTCTTAGTGCTGGTGGCACAGGCAGCACAGTGCCTGTCCTGCTGCCCAGAGCCAGGAAAACTCTGCTTTGTCAGGAGAATTGTTAGATACATTTAATCCCATTCATGCAGCTTGTGTCTCCTTTGGTTTTGCATTTCTGGCTCGGGAGGAGTTTGGTGTTCTCTGTGAAACAAACAGTTCTGAGTCCAAGGTCTGGTCCTGGGCTGAGGCCAGAAGTGTTGCCCAACTGGTGCTTCTGCAGTTCATGGTCTTGTAAATCGTTATGGTTTGCAAAAAGCCTCTCTTCCCCTTTGAGATGGTTTAATTTTCTTTTATAGTGTCAAGTATTAACTCCAAACTCTACATGATCCTGTGTATTGTGCTTGTAATTCTCAATTTGTTGCTAATGCCATCTCTGTATAACCAGAATGGATGAAGGAACTTTTTTTTTCAGTAGTTTTAGGAGTTAGGGAGTGGTTTTTTTGGCTTCATAAATTGTGTGTATATGTGTATATAAAAATAGATATCTTGGTGCTAATACTCTGCATTTGTCCCAGACATCCTGCTTCTCTCATAGCTGGTAGTTGGCTATGAGGAATTTAAAATACAGGCACTTTTTATGAGGGTTTATATTTGACTTTGTTTAAACTGGGGAAATCCCTCCCTGAAAACCTGCTGGGTTTGACAGCAAAAATCAAGCTGCATGTTATGATGTCTGTGTTAAAATGTCTGTTAGAAAGTGTCAGCTCTAAGAGTGGTGTGAAACAGTGCCAGTGCTTAAAGTAAATAGATTTCAAGGTAAGCAGTGTATTTGTATTAATGATTTCTTCATGCTGTGTCTGCAGAGCCATCATCATATCTGGAGGACCAAACTCTGTGTATGCAGAAGATGCACCATGGTTCGACCCAGCCATATTCACAATAGGAAAACCAGTGCTTGGGATCTGCTATGGGATGCAGGTCTGTTAGGAGATAAAACTGAGTCCTTGGCCTTGGGGAACATCTGCAGCAGCCAGTCCAGCTGTTAAATCTGCTTGTCCACAGGCAGCTGAGCTGAAGGGGCAGAGCTGGAGGAGCTGCTTTCCAAAGAGGCAGTGCCACAGGAGCAGCCCCTTGATAACCTGAGTTATCAACCTTTGTGTTCCTCTCTCGCCTCTGCCTTGTCCTGTCATGGCCTTAAACTGAAGGAGGGCAGATTTGGATGGGAGATTAGGGAGAAATTCCTCCTTGGAAGGGTGGGGAGGCCCTGGATCCCTGGAAGTGCCCAAGGCCAGGTTGGACACTGGGGTTTGGAGCAGCCTGGGACAGTGGGGGGTGTCCCTGCCATGGCAGGGGTGGCACTGGTTGGACTGTAAGGTCCTTTCCAGCCCAAACCAGTCTGGGATCAGTTGCATAAATGGCTTTTCTTTGCTGCAGTGCTGTGGATTGAGTTCCACACACACTGTTCTTGTCAGAGTAAACACAGCCTGTCAGTCACTCATTAATTCTGCCCAGCTGGTGCTGAGAAGGGCATCTCTCCTGGAACAAAGTGGAGCAGTGTCTCAGGCATGGGCTGTTTCTAGCAAACACTCCCTCACAAAAAAAGAAATAACCCTTCCTTACCTTTGGATCACTGGTGATCCTGCAGGGATCTGGTAGATCTCAGCTGAGCAAAACTAACTTCCAGGGAGACAAGGGCTGCTTTAGGTGCATGACTTCTGCTCATGCCTCCTGTTTTTCCCAGGGTTAGTCACAAAACAGAGCTAAGGGAATAGATTCAGGTTTTTGCTGTGGCCTTGGGCACTCAGCTGGTTTGCAGAGCAGCTCTTTCTGAGGGAAGGAGCTGCACACTATGGAATGTAGACTGTTGTGCCAATTATCAGTACCTGTGGGGTTCTGCCCCCAGCTGTGCTGGCAGAGGGGAACAAGCCCAGTACAGAGCAGGGATTCATTCTGAAGGGAATTCTTTGGAGAACAGCAGGAATGTGGTGAGGTGCTGCCAGTCCTGGTGAGGGATGGAGTGGTGCAGGCTCTGAGGGGTCTTCTCATGGTTTTCTCCTTTTGCTCTGCAGATGATGAACAAGGTGTTTGGAGGCACAGTGCACAAGAAGAGCGTTCGGGAGGATGGAGTGTTCAGCATCACCCTGGACAACACCTGCTCACTCTTCAGGTGCTCACACATTTCCAGCTATCAGAGCAGTATCAGTCTGGGAACCTGTGTCTGGATGAGAGGAAGGTTATTTTTTAAAAAAAAAGAGTGAAATTAGCTGATAATTTCTTATAAAACTTTTGCAAGTGTGGTCACAAATAAGCAGGTTACTCATTGACACAAATACTTAGGGATAACTTTCCAGTTGGCTCTAAAAAAGCAGGTGTATTTGCTGGGAATATTGTATAAACTCCTTATTTCAGAGTCTTCATTGAGACACGGTAAGTGCACCATGATCTGAGAATATTTGAGTTAAGCTCTGTCTCCTGCAGTGCACTGCTCTTGTATTTGTTGGTGCCCATCCAGTTTTGGAAGGGGCACAGAACATCCAAACCCATTTCTCTTCTACCTTCCTTTAAAACTGCTCTGTGATGTTTTATAAACCAGAATTAGATTTCTTGATAATGTTGTTGATGGCTTTCAAGTTCCTTGTAGAAAGTCTGACAGTTTACTCATCCCTGGTGTTCCAGTTTTATTATCTTCCTTCTGTGGGGCTCCTGCAGAACTGTCTGATGTGCCCAAATTGTCCTGAAAACACAGAGTTTTGAACAAGAAAAATTCACTTTGTTGAAATAAAAAGCAAGACTGCCAATATCCTGGTTAACTCCAGATGGTTCCCATGTCTAAGAGGGGACTTCAGGGTGTTGATAAGGAGAAACCCACAAACCCTTCAGCATTCAGATCAGCTCCTCTTGCAGGAGGGCTCTGTTGGACAGACTTGGGCAGCTCCCAAGGGAGGCATCCCCAGGCTGCAGGTGGAAGTTGCTGGGAAGGAAATCCTGCAGACATTTCCAATGTCCTGGTCTATGGAGATGTGCTTCTGTTGGAATCCCTCAGGGCATCTCTTGGAAAGGAAGGGAGTTAGGTCGTTGTTCTTTCTTGAACTGATTCTAGTTTTTAATCCTGGTTTAGGGGCCTTCAGAAGGAAGAGCTCGTGCTCCTCACTCATGGAGATAGCGTGGATAAAGTAGCTGATGGATTCAAAGTGGTAGCACAGTCTGGGAACATCATAGCAGGTATTTATTTTATCCTGAATTTGTCTTCTGATAATGTTTGGTAAAGTAAAGAATTGTGGCAGACAGGACTTAGAACCAAATGGGAACAGAGTAATAGCTCTTGTTATTTAGTTGCCAAATAAATAAATTGTTTTTAACAGTGTGTGTTTGTATGTCGAGCTGTCATGATAATAAAAAAATAGACTTTAAAAGGAATGGTCCTGATTTAAATTTGCTGAAGTTAACATTAATTATTGTAGTTTATGTTATTTTAAAGCATGCATGTATCATTTGTCTTAAAAATAAAACATCTGAGCCCTTAAGGCAGGGGAGAGGGAGACCTGTGCAGTGCCAGAGGGGTTTGGGTTGTGCTCTGCAACAGTACAAGCCAAGCACTGTTTAATTATTAAAGCTTTATTAACTTGTTACTGTATTTAATATTGCATGAATGTTCAACTGAGCAAGAGTAATGCAGGTGCTGAAAGCAGGGCTTGAACATCACACACAGATTGTCACAGGAAATTGTGGCACCTTAGAATTTGGGGTTTGAAAGCCACAGGAGTTACCAAATCCCAAAGAGCCCCTTTGAGCCTCGTGCTTGCCTTGGGTGTGCCTTCAGTTCCAGCTTATTTATTTATTTTTGCTTGGCTGTGTGTACCAGGCATAGCAAACGAGTCAAAGAAGCTGTATGGAGCACAGTTCCACCCTGAGGTGAGCCTGACGGTGAACGGGAAGATGATCCTGAAGAATTTCCTGTACGACATCGCGGGCTGCAGCGGCACCTTCACCGTGCAGAACAGGGAGCTCCAGTGCATCCAGGACATCAAGGACAAAGTGGGCTCCTCCAAGGTCCTGGTGAGTGGGGTCAGAGCTCATCTGCAGAGCCACTGACCGTGCAAATGGGGTAACTGCACCACTTCATTAGTGGCTTTTCTTCTTTTTCTTCTGTCTTCACTCAGAGTCAGGGTTATAAACACAAAGAGATTAATTTTGTCATGTTTGGGCTTGGTTGTTTATTAAATCTTATCTAAAGTACAGAGAGTTCTGCAACACTTGTAGCTGCCAGCTGAAAGTGAGCAAAATGGAGATGAATTTAGCTAGTTACAAGGTCTTTTAAAGCTAAACAGTCCAATAAAGAACTCAGACCTCTATTATACTTTTGACCCAATAACCAAACTCCTGTGACCTGTAGTGCAGCACTAACTATCCAACCAAAAACTACTACCTGAAAGCATGAAGAGGACAGAAAGGAGACAACACCCAAAACCCTCTATCTTGTCTCATACTTACTACTATATTCTAAAACTTTCAAATTCCAAACCCTTCACCATGTGAAATCACACACTCCTATTTAAGTACACACCTGTGACTTTGACTCCATCACTCCCCTTTCCCTGGTGGGTGCTGCTGACCCTCTGTGGGGCTTTTCACTTTCCCCTTTCCTGGCAGGTGTTGCTCAGCAGCAGTGTGGACTCCACAGTGTGCACATTTCCCCATGCCTACCTGACCCTCTGTGGGGCTTTTCCCCTTTCCCTGGCATGTGCTGCTCACCCTCTGTGGGGTTTTTTTCCACTTCCCCCTTTCCTGGCAGGTGCTAATGACCCACTATGGGGTTTTTTTTACTTTCCCCTTTCCCTGGCATGTGCTGCTTACCCACTGTGAGGTTTTTCCCCTTTCCTGGCAGGTGCTGCTCAGTGGGGGCATGGACTCCACAGTGTGCACATTTCCCCATGCCCAAGTGACACTGTGGATTTTTCCCCTTTCTGGCAGGTTCTGCTCAGCGGTGGTGTGGACTCCATGGTGTCCCCCATGCCCAGCTGACCCTCTGTGGGTTTTTCCCCTTTCTGGCAGGTTCTGCTCAGCGTGGTGTGGACTCCATGGTGTCCCCCATGCCCAGTTGACCCTCTGTGGGTTTTTCCCCTTTCTGGCAGGTTCTGCTCAGTGTGGACATGGACTCCATAGTGTGCACATTTCCCCATGCCCAGCTGACCCTCTGTGGGTTTTTCCCCTTTGCTGGCAGGTTCTGCTCAGCAGCAGTATGGACTCCATGGTGTTCCCCATGCCCAGCTGACCCTCTGTGGGTGTTTCCCCTTTTTGGCAGGTTCTGCTCAGTGGTGGTGTGGACTCCATGGTGTTCCCCATGCCCAGCTGACACTGTGGGTTTTTTCCCCTTTGCTGGCAGGTTCTGCTCAGCAGCAGTATGGACTCCATGGTGTTCCCCATGCCCAGCTGACACTGTGGGTTATTTTTCCCTTCTGGCAGGTTCTGCTCAGTGTGGACATGGACTCCACGGTGTTCCCCATGCCCAGCTGACCCTCTGTGGGTTTTTCCCCTTTCTGGCAGGTTCTGCTCAGTGGTGGTGTGGACTCCACGGTGTTCCCCATGCCCAGCTGACACTGTGGGTTATTTTTCCCTTTCTGGCAGGTTCTGCTCAGTGGTGGTGTGGACTCCACGGTGTGCACGGCGCTGCTGAACCGCGCGCTGAACCGCGAGCAGGTCATGGCCGTGCACATCGACAACGGCTTCATGCGCAAGAGGGAGAGCCAGGCCGTGGAGGAGGCCCTCAAGAAGCTGGGCATCCAGGTGAAAGGTACCTGACTCCTGCTCTGTGCTCCTTAAGACATTGGTGTGCTGGTGGTTGTGGTGGTTTTCCCAAAATCTGCCCTCAGGTCTGATGGTTGTCGTGGTTTTCCCAAACGCTGCCCTCAGGGCTGGTGGTTTTTCCAAAATCTGCACTCAGGCCTGATGGTTGTGGTGGTTTTCCCAAACTCTGCCCTCAGGCCTGGTGTTTGTGGTGGTTTTCCCAAAATCTGCCCTCAGGCCTGATGGTTCTGGTGGTTTTCCCAAAATCTGCCCTCAGGACTGGTGGTTGTGGTGGTTTTCCCAAACTCTGCCTTCAGGGCTGATGGTTGTGGTGGTTTTCCCAAACTCTGCTCTCAGGGCTGGTGGTTGTGGTGGTTTTCCCAAACTCTGCCCTCAGGCCTGGTGGTTCTGGTGGTTTTCCCAAAATCTGCCCTCAGGCCTGGTGTTTGTGGTGGTTTTCCCAAAACGATTTTCAAGGCATTCATTTGTGCTTTGAAAGGTGCATTTTAATGGTTTTGGAGTGACTTTTTGAGTATAAGGTGCTGGTTGGTCAGAGGTTGGATTCAATGATCTGGGAGGTCTTTTCCAGCCTTTGTGGTTCTGTGAAGGAATTACCTGAGAGAGCAGAAAGTGCCCAGACGTGGCTGATGAGAAGGCTCAGAGGGTTTTGTACCTCAAGTATGAGGAGGTCAGAGAGCACCAAGTTTGTGCCAGCAGCAGGAGCTGCTCTGTGCTGCTTGCCTGGTGAATTCCTGAGCCCTAAATATAATAAATTCTGGGGCTCTGTGCCTTATCCAGGACTTGTCTGTGCTCTGCTCAGGCAGTGTGCCTGAGCAGGCTGGGCTGCAGTGTCCCCAGCTTCATTCTAAACACATTTTTTTACGTTTATTTTTACTTTTTTTTTTTTAAGTGGAAAATCCATGTCTTATTCTTGCACTCTGTGGAGCAATAAACCTGGATTCTGGCAGGCAGCCAAATTGAGGGAATCCCTTTGCTGCAAATGCTCCTTCTGTAGGTCAGGGAGTTCAGTGCTGGTAAAAGATGCCAGAGAGCCTCCCAGCTGATCTCTGGGTTGGGAGCCTCTCTAAATTAAGAGGTATAATGTAGCATGAGTAAATAGTGCATCATTTAATTTTGGTTGCAGAAAGGCCTTGGGGAAACACTGTCCTGTAAACTATTTAAAGCAAGTAAATTATAGGCTAAGAGGGAAGCAAGAACTGGACTTGCATGTGGCTGCCTAATCTCACAATATGGAAGAAGTAATAGGTTAATAAGAGAAATTAAAAGCTCTTGTTGAAGTTAATTTTTGAGGTATTGAGCAGCCCTATTTCATGCAGTTAATAGTCAAAGGAAATTCTTTTTAATTTTCGTTGTTTTTTTTTTAAAGCAATAAAGTGAAACTTTAGTTTTGCAACCTGCTTGAAAATCTTTTTTTGTAAAAAAAAATCTCTGTGATTTCCTGCAGTGGTGAATGCAGCCCATTCAGTCTATAATGGCACAACAACTCTGCCCATCTCAGATGAGGACAGAACTCCACGTAAAAGAATTAGCAAGACCTTAAATATGACTACAAGTCCTGAAGAAAAGAGAAAAATTATCGGTGACACCTTTGTTAAGGTAATGTTTATTTGTTGTTGGGCTGAAGTTTTTAAATGTTGTGATTCCTGGGTACATCTTTTACTGTTTAATCAGTGGCACTGGTGCTTGTGAGAGCTGTGGGTGACCCCAGAAGCCTTTGGGAAGTCTCAGGGAGAATATTTAACAGATGTTCCTGTACTCTGGAGATATTTTTGCCATTTTCTGTTGACCAAAAGCTGGGGTTGCAGGAGTGTTTCAGCAGTGGGACAGTGGCATTGTGAGTTTGCTGATCATTTGTGCTTTTGCAGCTCCCTGCCTTGGGTCAGACAATTCATTAATTCTTCTTGAGAGCTTTGACAGCCCCAGAAGCGCTGAAGCTCTTCCTTTCTGTGCCCACGCTGCAGATCGCCAACGAGGTCATCGGGGAGATGAACCTGAAACCCGAGGAGGTTTTCCTGGCTCAGGGCACCCTCAGGCCTGACCTCATTGAGAGTGCTTCCCTGGTGGCCAGTGGCAAGGCTGAGGTGATCAAAACCCACCACAACGACACCGAGCTGATCCGCAAGCTGCGCGAGGAGGTAACGGCACCGCTGCTGCCTCTGCCCCAAACTGAGCACACACAGCCTAAAAAACCTCTGCTGCCTCTGCCCCAAACTGAGCACACACAGCCTAAAAAACCTCTGCTGCCTCTGCCACAAACTGAGCACACACAGCCTAAAAACCCTCTGCTGCCCCTGCCAAAAACTGAGCACACACAGCCACAATCCCCTCTGCTGCCTCTGCCCCAAACTGAGCACCCACAGCCAAAAACTCCTCTGCTGCCTCTGCCCCAAACTGAGCACCCACAGCCAAAATCTCCTCTGCTGCTGTGGCTGTCACTGACAGGACCCTGCTGTGCCCCTGAGTGCCTGCTGTAATCTGTAATTTATTGCCTTCCTTTGGTTGCCAAGGGTCTGTTTATCCAAAGTCCAGAAAAGCTTTTTCAGCACCTTTCTGTGCACAGCTCTTTAGTGTTGGCATGTGCAGCAAAGGTGGGACACTGCCTGGTTTGATTTTCTGGCATTGGAATGCTGAGTTCTCTCTGCCTGTGTGATGTTCTAAGAAAGCAGAGCACAGGAGAGACCTCACCCAGCAGTCTGGTGGAAGGTGCTCAGTAGCCACCAGCTCTGAGAACTAACAATCCCCATTTCTAATATTGATCCCTGCACAGAGTGTTTTGGGGCTGGTTTGAGTATGCAGCAGAAACAAGAAAGGTCTGAGTTCATGCAGGCAGGGCCAGCTTGGCCTTACAGCTCTGTCTGCTCTGCTGGAGCCACAGATTCTTCTGGCACAAGCTGGGACTTCCTGGTCTCACCCTCTGTCCTGCAGCTGCTCTACAAAGCCCACATTCACATGGAATTCCTTTCCAGTGTTTATGGAATCATTGGCACTGATGCTGTGAGGTCAGGCCAGTTTGGGTGCCAGAACCTAAACATTTGAGGCTTTTTGTTTGGATATGTGAGCTGGAGTGTAAAATGCTTTTTTTTTTTTTTTCTAATTTTCTTTTTTAGGGTAAAGTAATAGAACCACTGAAAGATTTTCACAAAGATGAAGTAAGAGTGCTGGGAAGAGAGCTTGGTCTTCCTGAAGAGCTGGTTTCCAGGCATCCCTTCCCAGGTATGGAGCTGGTGGATCTTCAGCAGATCCAGAATAACTGCAGTATAAAACTGATCTTTAAACGCACAAAAAATCTATTTAGCTTTTCACTTAACCACAGTCTTTCAGGAAAAGATGACTTGAGAGCAGATAAATACACATAATGTTTTATAACTGAGCCTTTGTTTGGCTCTGGTGGGAGAAGCCAAAGGAGGAGTTCTCAGTAGGTGCAGTGAGCTCTGCCTGAGCTGCCACGTGGCTCTGACCTGGAGTAATGGCCTGGCTCTGCCTTTCCAAGGGGCATTGGCTGCCTTGAAAGTAAATGCTCAGCATTTCTAACACGAGTTCTCCACTGCAAAACAGCAAAGTCACTAATTGTGGATTGGTTTATTTTTGTCCTGAAGGGTGTTAGGACAGCTAAGCTTAGACACAGTGGAAGAATACACAGTACTCAAAGACTGATCATTCTCCACATTTTCAGCTGAAAACCAGCTTCCTGTTATTTGGTGCAATCTTTTTTCAACGTTGTTTTGCAGGTCCTGGCCTAGCAATCAGAGTTATCTGTGCTGAGGAACCTTACGTGTGCAAAGACTTCCCAGAAACCAACAACATCTTGAAAATAGTGGCAGATTTTTCTGCAAGTGTGAAGAAGGTAAGGAAATCCTGAATTTTAATTTTGAGGGGTGGTTCTATAGTGACCTGCAGTGAGGTTTAGTCTGCTAAAAGGTTAAAAGGACTGGTCTGTGCTCCTCAAGGAGTGCTGCCTCCAAGTACAGCTCAGCTGAAGCTGTTCAGTGGAATTTTTACTGCTGGGACTGGTACAAGTGTTGAACCATTTCTGGAAAATGGAACTTTATTTACCTTTCAAACAACAAACAAATTCTGTTCTGTTAAACCTTGTGCAGATGAGTTCACATAGCGTCAGGGAAAGATCTTCCCTCCCTGGAAGAGTTGTAACATTTTAGGTTTGCAGACCCCAAAAATCACTGGGTGTGTAAATGCAAGTGCAGGAGCCAGGAGCTGGTGCTGGCCCTGATCCCAAATCTGGAATTCTGAGTGGGTGATGTTTGACTCCCACATCTCCTGGCTGTGCTGACCTTTGTGGTGGCTGTCAGTCACTACAGGGGTCTGCTCTGAGGTGTGAGTTCAAAACAACTTCCAGAACCTTTTTGGTAAATCCTGAGGGGCAGGGATTTCAGCCTGCTTTTCCTTTAGAAGATAAGGAATTCTGGTGCCATAAAACTGAAAAGTGCAGCTTTGTGAAGGAGAAAATGAGCACAGGAAAAGAGCTTCCCCTATGGCCTTAGAGAGCTTCAGCTTAAAATGCAGTGTAATCCCAGAAAAGTGCTTTTTCTGATGTTTAATTGTCAGATGAGAGGCACCTTTTAAATAGTTCCAGGGGGTAAATGTAGACTAAGCAAACAGTTACTTAAATAACAATTGAACAATTTTATTTGTGCCGTGCAAGCTCTGTTTGGGGGCTGGGAGCTTTATTTAATTGCAGTTTGTTGTTCTGCATCCTTGGCCAGCCTCACACGTTGCTGCAGAGGGTGAAGGCGTGCACGAGTGAGGAGGACCAGGAGAAGCTGATGCAGATCACAAGCCTACATTCACTGAATGCCTTCTTGCTACCAATCAAAACTGTGGGAGTGCAGGTACAGGCCTGTGTTGTGTTTTATTTTCTTTTTCTGCCAGAGTGGGGAATGAATGCTCCAGATGGTATTTCTTGTTTAGACTCAGATGTTTATTAATTTTTGTCTATATTACAGTGAGTTCTACAGCACTTCAAGCTAACAATCTAAAAATGGAGCAGTATCTCTCTCTCTCTAAGGCCTTTCAAGGGCAAACTGTCCAGTTAAGAAAACTCACCAAAATTATTTTTACTTTTAGCCCAATAATCAACCACCTGTGGCCCACAATGCAGAATTTTCTACCCAATCACACAATATCACCTAAACCCTGTGAAGAAGGACAAGCCTCCACCCTAAAACCTCCATCTTGCTTTCTATATATGAGTCTGAATATTTCCTTTTACACCTCTGTCATCTCACTCTGTTATTTTCTCACCCACTCAGTCTCTCACTGGTGTCACCAGCTCAATGTCTGCTGAATGTTGGCCCAGACTGTGGTCCTGTCACCTGCAGGATGGGCAGGAAGGAGTGTGAGGCTCTGGCAGCAGAGCTCCCTCTCAGTGTGGCTGTTCTGCTCCCCAGGGTGACTGTCGCTCGTACAGCTACGTCTGTGGCATCTCCAGTAAAGATGCTCCCCACTGGGAGTCCCTGATGTTCCTTGCCAGGCTCATACCACGCATGTGCCACAACATCAACAGGTGAGCATTGAACTGCCTTGGTTTGTAATTATGCAATTCATAGATGGAAGTTTAGCAGGTGCAAACATGTCCCTGTTTAATCTGGGGTGTAATATTTTTGTATGTTGGACAGGTGTATCATGCAGAGGTCACAAACCCGTAATAAATCAAAATATGGGTTTATTTCCAGCTTGAAAAGAAATTGCTGGCCTATATCCTTGGATTAGGCAGCATTCACTGTAATTTATGCAAATCTCTTCTGAAGGCTCCAGCCTGGTGCTGAGCTGTGATGTGCTGCAGTTTGGTTTGCCTTTGTGTCAGGAGGGGATTTGTGTGGGGCTGTCAGTTCTGGTGGCACAGGGAGGGCTCCAAAGCTGAGCAGTTTGATCTTAATTGAGCTCTCTGAGGATACATTTTCTACCTACCCGAGTCCATAACTTTTCCAGCAGCTGAAGGTGCTTAGACACAAAATCAGCTCTGGGGAATTATACCAATTATATATTTCTGCCAAAACTGCTTAGAATTGCTGATAGCAAAACTTCATCTTCTCACATAAGTGACACCTCCTGCCAGAGCTTTTACTCTGAAAGGTGAGACCTGGGATTGCAAGGTACCTGTTTAAATCAAGTGCAGAGGGGACACAAGAAGGCATAAATCAGGATTGCCTGTGCAGTTCTGGAGTATGTCAAAAAATGAAAATAAAAGCCAGTTTCTGGCTTTAGAGCACTGCTGATTTCTTGAAGCTCTGCTGGGTTTAACGCTGCCCTCCTGAACATCCCACAGTTGTGGTGGCTCTGCTGTCCCTGCAGGCTCTGCTGCTGTTCCAGGGACACTGAGGAGGGCACTGGCACAGCTGATCTCCTGCCTGCTGTGCTCACAGACTTGTGTTCCAAACAAATCCCCACAGTACAAACTGGCATGTCTGCTTTGGATTTCAGACAAGGATTCCTGGTTTGTGGCTGCAGCCTCAGAGCTGCTGTGAGCACCTCGTGCTGAATCCATGCACGAGGCTCCTCAGACTCTGCTGCTTGTTCTGCAGCAGCTGAAATGCAAGGAATGAAATTCAAAACATAAAGTTGATGTGACTGCTTGGAATTCAGAAGATGTTTTGTTGCAGATGTACTTCTGTAGATTTATAACATTGCAATTAGCACCCTGTGCTGAAAACCTTTCGTTAACAATAAGGTGCAGCATTTAATGGAGGTTTGGGTGGTTTATGGTTAAAAATTGTAAGCAAAATAAAACACCATGCTGTGCCTAGCTGTGTTTTCTCCCTGTGGCACTGCAGGAGCAGGTTGGGGTTAGTCTGGTTTATTCTGTGTTGCAGAGTGGTGTACGTGTTTGGCCCCCCTGTCAAGGAGCCCCCCACGGATGTCACCCCCACCTTCCTGACCACAGGAGTCCTCAGCACTTTACGTCAAGCTGACTTTGAGGCTCACAACATTCTCAGGGAGTCTGGTAGGTGCTCCTCCTCCTCCCAGGGGTCAGACCTATGTTTCCAGATCCCTGCAAACCAATGGGTGCAATCAGAGTGGTGCTGTCAAAACCTGCAGGAAAATATCTCCAGAAAAGTGATCAGTTAGTGCAGTGACAATGAAAAGCTGATAGCTAAAGGCCAGGAATTAATTTTAGGGGATTTGGGAGACTGATTTGCTTCTAACACATCACAAAGCTCAAAGCTGTGGTGCTCCACTGTCAGGCAACTCAGTCACCCAAATCCCTTCTCTTTGCTGATCTCAGTGTTCATCTGAGGTGAAGAAAGTTGACATAATTTTTAAATGCTGCTTCTGAGGAAAGCCAAGTTCCTCATGGAGGTGATGCTCACAGCCTGTGGTGGTTTCAGGCTTCTTAACTTGAAGTCAAAGCTGCAACCCCAACCCTGCAGAGTCCCCTGGATGTGCTGCACAGGCAGAGCCTGGGAATAAATAGTTCTGAGGTTCAGCCTCTAGTTTTTTACTTAATTACCTTTGGAGATGTGATCTGTGTGGGAAGCACTGCATCAGCCCTGCCTTTATTTGGTGTAAATCAAGTTACAAGGGATCCCTCTCTTTGAGGATCCATGCTCAGTTTGCAGAGGAGCAGAATTTGTACAGAATTAACCTCAGAAGGCTGAGATAACACTGTTGGCTGTGTTGGTAAAGCTGTAGCTGTGTCTCGCTAACTTTTGGTGACACTTGGCTTTGTGTGAATGAATTGCTCCTAAAAATAAGCCTGGAGTTGTGGTGTAGTGTAAAAACCTCCCTGTGCAGCAGCTCAGGCCAGGGCTGGCAGAGGGAGAGAGTCTGAGCAGTGTGAGCTCCACACTTTTACTCATTGCAGCAGGGAAACTGGGGAGCTGTGCATTCCCTTTCAGAAGGAAGTGTTGCAAAATCAGTGAAATGTGATTGTCTGGAGTTGCCTGCCCACCACCAGCCAGGGGTACTGGAGAGCTTTCTCCTGAGTGTTGCAAAGAATATTTCAAAGGTTTATTTGGGAGCATCTCTTTAATTGCTTTGATATGGGCACTGATAAAACCCCATGGTTTTATGTTATTTGGGAAGGGAAGTGGCTCTTCAGCTGATGCACAGTGAATTACAGGGATAACAGAGATTAGCTGGGATTTTTCTGCGTGCCTGCTAAGGCTGAGGATCATCTCAAGTGGCAGTTCATAGAATCTCAGAATGGCTTGGGTTGGAAGGGACATTATCATCTGTTCCAGTCCCTGGGGACACCTTCCACTTACCCCAGGCTGCTCCAAGCCCTGTCCAGCCTGGCCTTGGGCACTTCCAGGGATCCTTCCAGGGATGCAGGGGCAGGCAAGCTGCTCTGGGAACCCGTGCCAGTGCTTTCCCAGTGCTGTGGCAGCAGAGGGAGCAGATCCCACAGGATGTAGCAGCAGCTGCTGCTTTGGAGCTGGAAGCAGAGGTGGGAACTGTGCAGAGCTTGTGCCTCCCTTGCCTGTGAAGGCAGCTAACAGCCCTGTGTGTGCTGCAGGCTACGCTGGGAAGATCAGCCAGATGCCCATCATCCTGACCCCGCTGCACTTCGACAGGGACCCCCTGCAGAAGCAGCCCTCGTGCCAGAGGTCTGTGGTCATCAGGCCCTTCATCACCAGCGACTTCATGACGGGCGTGGCCGCCACGCCGGGCAGCGAGGTGCCCGAGGAGGTCAGGTCTAGAACACTGCCATTGCCTGAATATTGTAACTGCAGTGGAGTTCTGCACTCATCAGTGCTTTGTCTCAGGCCCTCCTGCCTTCTCTCTGAGGCAGGATTAACAGAAACACGATGGAAATGGATTTTCTCCTGTTTGGGTTTGGTTGTTTATTAAATCTTATCTAAAGTACAGAGTGTTTAACAGCTCTTCCAGCTACCTGCTAGGAGCAAGGGAAAAATGGAGCAAGATCCAGCTGCTGCAAGGTCTCCTAAAGCTGAACAGTCCAATAGAGAATTAACATTTATATTATTTATACTTTTAACCTAATATCTAAATTCCCATGACCCTCAGTGTGACACTGACTGACCAACCAGAAACTGCTGCCTGAAACCATGAAGAAGAAGATGAACACCAAAAAAAGACAACACTCAAAATTCTCTATATTGTCCTATACCTATTACTATACTTTAAAAACCTCAAATTTAAACCTTTGACCATATGAAATTGGTCAAATTCATATGAAATTGTATAATTTCATTATACACCAGTGATTTTAACTTCACTCAAATTTGGAAGCCTTCTCCAAGGCCCCAGGTTA
>JAOTQP010000469.1:24249929-24267471 GCA_026413545.1 Cichladusa arquata | reverse complement strand
GGATGGGATGGGATGGGATGGGATGGGATGGGATGATGGGATGGGATAATGGGATGGGATAATGGGATGGGATGGGATAATGGGATGGGAGTTTGTCCAGGAATTTGGAGCAGCACAGACTCCCAGAATGGTTTGGGTTGGGAGGGACCTTAAATCCCACCCCTGCCATGGCAGGGACACCTCCCACTGTCCCAGGTGCTCCAAACCCCAATGTCCAGCCTGGTCCCAGGGAGGTGACAGACCCCAAGTGCCACCAGAGGAACCCCGGGCTGGCCATTCCCCCCGCCTGGCCCCAAACCTGCCGGAGCGACGCCTTTTAACTAAAACCCATTTAATGGGAATTTTGATCCGCTTTCCTCAAGCGCAATTACAAATGCAAATGGAGTTTTTGATGTGAAATGTGATGGCTGTGGGCTCGATAAGCGCCGAGCTTTTGTTCTGCAGCTCATTTCCTCTCCCAGCACCCGGCAGCGTTATCAGAAAGAGCCATTCCCGGCGGGTCCAGCTGCACCCCAAAGAGCTGCGGGTTCCCGGGGCTCCGGGGGGCTGGAACGGCTCCTAATTGGGATTAATCCGGAAAAACCCTGCTGGGAGCTCCGGGGCAGCGCTCCTTGTCTCAGCCGTGTCCCGATCAGCCCGATTTCGGGAGCGGTCAGGAGCGGCCGCGATGCTCGGGAGTTATCCCAGCAGGAAATCTGCTCCCGAGCAGCTCTGGGGATGGAGGGAGCGGGCAGAGCACGGGCTGTGTTTGTCACCGCGGCTCCTACAGCCCGCCCGAACTTTTATTGGGCATTAAACTGTCCTGCTGAGCGGCAGTGCCGGGTGGGGCTCTGGAAATCGGGGACTGGGGATAATCCTCGGGAAGGAGGATCTCTGTCCTGGACAGAGGCTGCGTTTGGGGAGTGGCTGTGGGGCTGCAGCCAGGTCTGGGCTGCTGGATAAAATAAAGTGGTTTTTTTGAGTGGAAAAGCTCCAATGGCTCCGATTTTGGGGTAGAATCCTGCCCTCATGGCACGGCCAGCGTTCCCAGTGCTGCCATGCTCCTGAGGGCTGCTCTGTCCCAGGGCATTGCATGCAAAGCCTCACTGAGCATCTGTCCAAGTGTCCAGCGTGGTTAAAGCTCTCTTTGTGAAGGCTGAATCCATGTTTTTGATGTGTCTCCAGCCTGGAAGCACTGGCTGTTCCATCCTGCTGCATCTCCCCGGTCCTGGGGCTGCCCTGGCCATGGGGAGCAGAGTGAACACTTCTCACATTGATCCCAGAATGGTTTGGGTTGTTTATTGTCCCCCTTGTTCCACCCCTGCCATGGGCAGGGACACCTCCCTCTCTCCCACCTCTGTCATGGGCTCTGCTGCCGCCCAAATTCAGTTGTTGTCTTCTCTGGACATGGAAGAACTTAATTTAAAGAGCTCAGGCAGGCTGGGTTGGTATCATTACTGCGACCTGGATTGCTGGAATCACAGGCTGGTGTGGCTGGAGGGTGAAAGAGCACCCAGCCCCAAGGCCCTGCCGTGCAGGGAGGGTGAATGGCCTGTGGCTGCAGCCACCAGGAGCAGAACCTCCGGCCAGACTTGGCAGTGTATTTCAAAGGAGCTCCACTATAAGGTGAAATTTAAAAAAGGAAGGAGCAATCAGCGTGCTCAGCCTGGCTGTGCTGGGCCAGGGCTGCAGCAGCTCACGAGGTTTCACCCAGCCCAGGCTGCAGGATGTTAATTCATGCTCATATTTTGGGCTGCAGAAGCATCTTCCTGCCTCTGGTTGCAGCCAGAGCCGTGCTGCTGACTGACCCTGGAGCCAAACCCCTGCAGGGGCTCTGGGAGGGGCTCCTCCCTCACCCCCATTCTGTGCCCGGCCCCACAGCCCCTTCCAGCCCCCACAGAGCATTTTTTGCTTTTTGGAGGTTTCCATCCTGCTCCCTGCAGGGTGTGCATCCTTCTGTTTGTGTAGAGCCCAGGGCAGCTCCTGGTGCCCTGCCCCACAGCCCCTGCACCCCCTGGGTCTGGTGGCTCTTGGGGTGGCTGCAGTGGCTCCAGGACTGGGGGGGTCACAGGGTGGTCACAAGCAGCTGTGTTAAACCACATTTGCTTGATGAAGCATTTTGAGTGAGTTATTTTAATGAGTGGTTGTCTTGCTCAGGGGGAAACACACACGGGCATCTTGTCACAGGGATTTGGGGGCACTGAGGTGTCACAGGGAGCTGGGCACGGGCTGGTGGCTGAGTCCTCTGCCAGGGTTGTCACATCCCTCCTCCTCTATAAGCTCGGGGTTTTCACCATACAGCATTATGCTACTCCAATGTTTTACTCCAGAAGTGATTATCTTGCCCAGGGAAATGAAATAAATCCCATATTTAAATACATATTGTGTGCAGAGACTGTAACCCCTCCAAAGCTAAGCAGCTCGAGGCGAGATGCTCTGTGGGAGGTGCCAGTGCAGAAGGTGACTGTCCCTTCCTGTCCCTTTCTGTTCCTCTCTGTCCCTCTCTGTCCCTCTCTGTCCCTTCCTGTCCCTTTCTGTCCCCTCCCCTGGCACCTCAGGCCATGGGCAGCCCTGGCAGTGGGTGGTGGCCAGGATCCGGGTGACAGCGACCTGGGCTCATCCCCAGGACCAAGTCGCAGCATTTACAGATGTGGCTGCAGTGGGAACCCTCCAGAGATGTACAGGACAGAGGCAAAGGTGAAACCCACCTTGGAATGGCTGAGCCCAGCGAGGGGGTGTGAGGCTGTCAGGGAGGGGAATAGTGAATATTTCCAGGTTGGTCAGCCCTGCTCTGGGCTCTGAAGCACAGTGACCCCATGGCTTGTGTCCCCCCATGCCCCACTCCGCTGCAATACTGACCCGCTGATGAGGGGTCTGGAAACTCTCCCGGGGTCCTGCTCACCCCAAATCCCTGCTTGAGGGTGAGCCCAAGGAGATCACTCACAGCTGCGTGATTAACTGTTAATCCTCTTTGGGAAAGTATCACACGGTAACTGCCTTTGTTGGGATTTAATGCTTTCCATCCTCAAAGGGATGTGCTGGGGACCTGCTAAGGAGCCGTCAGGGAAGGAGCTGCAGCGAGACCCTGTCCCACGGGGTGCTGGGTGGCCTTGGGCAGCTGTCCCCAGCCGTCCCCTCCTCAGCGGGATGGGGGGACACACACCCTGGTGTGCCCCCGCTGCAGGGCAGGGCTCAGACAGGCTGCACCCAGGGACACCCACTGCCTGTCCCTCCCGGGGACACCCACTGTCACCTCCCCAGGGCCACTCTGCTGGTGACAGTGACGAACGGAGGGGCCTGGAGGGGCCTCCAAACCTGGTCACCCTCCCACTGCTGCCGTGAGCAGCTCCCCAGCCCGGGGGTCCCCTCGGTGCCCAAATCCGTGCCCTGGGAGAGCTGGCACAGGGCAGCGCCGGGCTCGGCTGCTCTGCTGAGGGATGGGGTGGTTTGTTCTGGGGGATGGGAATGGGGATGGAGATGGGAATGGGTATGAGGATGGGGATGGGGATGGTTTGTTCTGAGGGATGGGGATGGTTTGCTCTGCTGAGGGATGGGGATGGGGATGGTTTGTTCAGAGGGATGGGGATGGTTTCGTTTCAAAGCCTTTGCGCTGCGCTTTATTGCGCTGGCGATGCTGTTCGAGCAGGATTAACCCCTGCCCTGCCGCGAGCCGGGGGCTGCGGGCGGCGGCTCCGGCTGCCAGGAGCACGGCACTAACGTGTTAACTCCCTCACACGCCGGAGCACCGCGATTTCCCTCCTCCTCCCCCGTATTTTTTTTTTTTTCTTTCCCCCATCATTAACCCATTTTAACATCGAATCGCTGTAGACAACCTCGCTTAGCGATGCCGGCAGAGATTTTTCCGGGCGGATCTGCCTGAACCTCCGCCTTCCCTCGGAGCACAAAGGAGGCCCGCGGTTCGCATCCTCGCCATCCTCGCTATCCTCTCCATCCTCCCCGCAGGCTCTGGCGGGATCCCGGTGCCGCTGCGGAGCCGCTGCCAGCGCTGGGCGCGCTGCCATGGGTGGGAGGTAGCGCTGCTGCGCCCGGCCGAAGGAAGGACACCGATGGATGCTGCCGCTCCTTAGGGACGCGCTGCCGAGGGACGCGGCTCGGCCGTGCCTGCTCAGCACTTGGCGCTCCGGCAGGATGCCCGCAGTGGTTTAAAACCAGCGGCCGGCAGAGGCAGAGCGGCTGCGGAACCAGCACCATGAAGCAGCGGCGCTCCGGCAGCACCTGAGTGGATGGATGCCTGAGTGGATGGATGCTTCTGGCTGAAACAGCAGCATCGCCACGGACAGCCCGGAGCGAGCCCGGAGTGAGCCCGGAGTGAGCCCGGAGTGAGCCTGGAGTGAGTGAGCTCGGATTGAGCCCGGAGTGACCGTGAGTGAGCCTGGAGTGACCCACAGTGAGCCCTCAGTGAGTGAGCCCGAATTGAGCCCGGAGTGAGCCCGCAGTGACCCACAGTGATCCTGGAGTGACCCGCAGTGAGCCCGGAGTGAGCCAGGAGTGAGCCCGGAGCGAGCCCGGAGCGACCCGCAGTGAGCCCGGATTGAGCCCGGAGTGAGCCTGGACCGAGCCCGGAGTAGCCTGGAGTGAGCCCGGAGTGAGCCCGGAGTGACCCGCAGTGAGCCCGGATTGAGCCCGGATTGAGCCCGGAGTAGCCCGGAGTGAGCCCGGAGTGACCCAGAGTAGCCCGGACCGAGCCCGCAGTGAGCCCGGAGTGAGCCCGGAGTGACCCGCAGTGAGCCCGCAGTGAGCCAGGATTGAGCCCGGAGTAGCCCGGAGTGAGCCCGGAGTGACCCAGAGTAGCCCGCAGTGAGCCCGGACCGAGCCCGGATTGAGCCCGGAGTGACCCGCAGTGAGCCCGGAGTAGCCCGCACCGAGCCCGGAGTGAGCCCGGATTAAGCCCGGAGTGACCCGGAGTGAGCCCGGAGTGACCCACAGTAGCCCAGACCGAGCCCGGAGTAGCCCGGACCGAGCCCGGAGTAGCCCGGACCGAGCCCGGAGTAGCCCGCAGTGAGTGAGCCCGGGGCCACGGGCGCGGTTGCCGTGGCGAGCTCTCGTTCGGCCGCCCGCCGCTCCCCCGGAGCCCCCCGAGCCCGGGCAGCCCCAGCCGGGGCTGTGCCCGCCCTGCCGGGCAGCCGCAGCCCGAGGGGGGCCGGGGGTCCGCCCGCCACCCGCCCGGGGCGCGATGCAAGTGTCCATCGCCTGCACTGACCACAACTTGAAGAGAAATGGTGAGGACAGGCTCATCAGCAAGCAGAACAGCACCACCCCGAACGTAGTGAATGCAGCCCGGGCGAAATTTCGGACAGTGGCTATTATCGCTCGCAGCCTGGGGACATTTACCCCGCAGCACCACATTTCATTAAAAGAATCCACCGCAAAGCAAACGGGCATGAAATATAGGTATGGGCACGGTCTTTGTTCCCTTGCAGTGTGATAGCTCTTTGCTTTGCTGCCTGGATGCACCTGGTTTTGCAGAGGAGCTCTCTCCTCGGGTTATTAATAGATTTTTAAACTTGGGCATAACTGGAAAGCTTTGGGGTGTTTATGCTTTTGCAGGATTTATTTTATACCAAAAACCCACTTGCTTGGGCAGATTCTGTGCAACGTGAATTTGTGGCAGTGGTGCTAAGATGGTTCCTACTAAGTGTTCGATGTAACTAATATTGGTGCTAATGAGCAGAAAAAAACAATTAGCGAAGCATGCTCGGGGCTGGACGGGGAAAGTTGGTTTGCAGAGTGTCGTGTGGAGCAGAGGCGTTTGCTGTGGGGATCGATCCACCGCGGGGGCGGCTCACGGACTTCTCACCTGCTTCACTTGGGGAAGATGAGATCAAAGCCAATTTTAGGCAAATGCAGAAAACAAAATCTCAGGGATTCCTGTGCAATGCCTCCTGCCCCTCACAGGTTTTTATTCCTCCTAACCTAGGCAGGAAAAACAGAGAATGGCTGAGTTCAGTCTGAAGTGCTCAGTGTGGGCAGCTGAGCAGCCTCTCTGTCCTGCCTTTGGCTGCAAGTGAGGAGGGTTTGTGTGCCTTTGGTGTTGGCTTTTGCTTGTTCAGGGTGTCCCTTTCAGCCCCCAGTGGGTGACATTGGGGCTGGGAGAAGGGCACAGCCTGGGGTCCCTGCACCCCATGCCCGAGGTGGAGCTGCTGCTGGCCGAGGCAGCAGGCACAGGAGGGGTGTGGGGCTCCAGGCAGCTTCATCCTGGGTACCAGCCAGGCCTCCTGTGCCCCCAGAGCTGCCCTGGGGAGCTGCAGGGTGCACTTTGGTGTTACTGCTGCCTTTGGGGTCCTGGGATGGCTGCAGAGCCACTCTGGGATCCAGGCGTGGTGCAGCCAGTGCAGGGGGATCCTGCAGCTCAGAAAATGTCACTGTCCCCTGTCCAGGAGCTGCACAGATGGGAAGCAGCGTGGATGGGGTGCTGAGATGTCGTTTTCTGTGGTTTGCTTGGATGGTTGATCAATGACAGGGAGGCTTAGCCCGAGTGGGAGCCTGACCTTTCCAGCTGCTTGTCCCTGTCCTTCAGCCATGACCAACTTCCAGCAGGGACCTTGCACTGTCCTGACGTGGTGTTGGCAGCAGAAGCCCTCAGTGAGCCTGTGCCCAGGGCAGAACTGCTGGCTAATAAATGTCTCTGGGTTCAAAAAGGTTAATAAATGTCTGGGCAGGGGGCTGGGGGTGGCATGGCAGGGGCAGTGTCCGGGGGATCCCAGCTCCTGCAGTCTGGCCCCAGCTGTGAGCAGGGCAGTGTTTGGGGCATGGCAGAGGGTCTTGTCCAAAGGCAGGACACACAAAATCAGTGAAACTTGTCCTTTAATCACCTTCCCAGTGGAGCAGTGGCAGCCAGCAGCTCCTGTGACCCCTGACCCCTCTGGCAGCCCCATCCAAACCATCGTGCCTCAGTTTCCCCAAGAGCTCATCTGTGGGAGACGAGTCTCTGATGGTGTCACCCAGGGACAGGATCTGCCCCAAGCTCTGCTGTGGGGTGTCCCTCAAGGACAGGATCTGTCCCCAGCCCTGCTCTGGGGTGTCACCCAGGGACAGGATCTGCCCCAAGCCCTGCTCTGGGGTGTCACCCAGGGACAGGATCTGCCCCAAGCCCTGCTCTGGGGTGTCCCTCAGGGACAAGATCTGTCCCAAGCTCTGCTGTGGGGTGTTCCTCACACAGGGTCTTTCCCAAGCCCTGCTCTGGGGTGTCCCTCAGGGGCAAGATCTGTCCCCAGCCCTGCTCTGGGGTGTCACCCAGGGACAGGATCTGTCCCAGGCTCTGCTGTGGGGTGTCACCCAGGGACAGGATCTGTCCCAGGCCCTGCGTGCTGCTGTCGGGTACTGTGTGCTAATCGCCAGCAGTTATCCCGATTTCCCCAGCGCTCTCCAGGGTACCAACACCCCGGGAATCGCAATTCCTTGCTCCTGAGTCTCCACGGTCGGGCCTTTGCGAGTCTTTGCCTCATTCCTGGGTGAGCTTTGGCGAGTGAGGGCGGGTTGTCCCAGCGGAGCTCTCACAGCCCCGGCTCCGTCTGCCCCAGACCTGGGAGTCGCACCAGGAATAGCAGCTCGTTGGCGACAAGGCTGAGCTTTTATCTTTATGACTAATCTCTGTTTCTGCTCGCGAATCTCGGTGTGCAGAGCTGATTTCTCCCCCCAGAGAAGCAGCGCAGGGGAATTTGGAGGAAGAGCTGAGTAACTCTCGGGCTCTGCTGCGACGCTGCTGAGTCGCGATAACCTTTGGGTGGGGAAGCGCCTCCCTCCCAACCAATGGAGCCGGAATTCCGTGTTCACCTGGGGACCGAGTCCTCAGCCCGAGGCAAATCCAAAGCCAAAGGCTTCTCAAGGCGGCTGCAACAATAATTCTCTAAAGTCCTCATCTCCCTCACATTTGAAGCTGAAGTCCTTCCCAATCCATTTTCTGCCTGAATTATGTCCTTGATGCCGAGATCTGCAGCGTGAGCTGCTCCAAATGCCACCACAGCCAGGCTGGCCCTCGATTCACGCTAAAAATACCGAGAGCCGCCCCCCTGCGCCCCCGAGGTGCCCGCAGCTCCCGGGCTGCTCCGAGCCTCCCCCGGCTCCCGATCCGCCGGGGTTATGTAAAAGGGACAGACAGCGGCTGTGACAGGGCGGGGGCGGCACCGGAGCCAGCTCGGGGGCTTTTCACCACTGACAACTTTCTGGCCCCGCTCCAGCTCGGGGACCGAACTGGGAGATGAAAGGCAAAAGTTTACGGGAATAAACGCAGCTGCGGATACGAGGGCTCAGGTGCGTCCCCGCGGCGCTCACCTGAGCAGAGCTCGGCTCTGGCTGTGCAGAACGAGCTTTAGGTTGGGCACGTGTGGCAGAGCCGGGCAGGAGCCCCCAGGCATCGCTGGCACCGCCGGGCACAGCCTGGCTGCTCCTGCAAGGGAACGGGCGCAGGCTGCGCTCTTTTATCCTTTAATGCTCCAGTTCGGTCCCGCCGGGAGCCTGCCCAATGCTCGGGGGGAATATCTGCGATATTCTTTCTTTTTTTCTTTTATTAGCCTTTCTTTGAAAAGGATGTAGTTGCGGCGCTCGGCTTGGAAAATTGCAATCTGCCGCACCGCAGCTGGAAACAAAGGATGTGGCTTTGCTTTGCTTTGCTTTGCTTTGCTTTGCTTTGCTTTGCTTTGCTTTGCTTTCCTTCCCCGAGACGATGCTCACAGGGAGCATGGAGGACCATGGAGGGGTCACAGCCCGGCGTCTCCTCTCGCCTAATTTGCCGTATCTTCCTTAAATTCTTTTCAGTGAAATGGGTCCAGCCCTGATCCCGGTGCCGGGTGCTGTTTGGGATGTGGTGCTACCGCAGGGAACAACTTCTCAAAGTGAGGCTGGCACCAGCCTTGTGTTCCCTGAGTAAAAATTACGCATCAGGAAGTTTTTACAGTGAGACTGGTGATGCCTTGGCAATGGGTCTTTAGGGTCCCTTGCAGCCCAAGCCATTCTAGAATTCCCAAATTCTTTGATAGCAGCACATTTCCATCACAGCTACAGCACTACAAAACCTTGCCCAGGGTGCCCCATCTCCCCTGGAGCCTTCCCTGTGCCCAGGATGTGCTGGGAGCTGGGACGTGATGGGAGCTGGGATGTGCCCAGAACTGGGATGTGCTGGGAGCTGGGATGTGATGGGAGCTGGGATGTGATGGGAGCTGGGATGTGCTGGGAGCTGGGATGTGATGGGAGCTGGGATGTGCTGGGAGCTGGGATGTACTGGGAGCTGGGATGTGATGGGAGCTGGGATGTGCTGGGAGCTGGGATGTGCCCAGAACTAGGATGTGCTGGGAGCTGGGCTGTGCCCCGAGCTGAGCTGATTTGGGGCTGTGCTGCTGCAGGGCCGATTTGGGGCCGTCAGCAATTCAGAAATAACCCTATTGCTGCGCATGGGCACGAGGGACCCAATTTACAGAGCGCAACTATCTATTTGTGCTCATCCATAATTGATGGCGGCAGCTTTGACCATTAACTCCGGCGGAGCCTAAACAAAAAAAATTGTGTCTGAAAGGCAAATCGGTGGAGTTCATATTCCTGAGAGCCTGGGCAGGGTGAGGAGAGGCCGGGCACCATCCCCCGAGGGGAAACCCATCCTTCCCACCCAAAGGGGTGAGAATCTTCCCTCTTTAGAGAAGTGTTACTAACGTTTGTGAAATAAGAGCTGAAAAACAAGGGAATAAAGCGGCGAGAAGGGGGGGCAGACAAGAGTTGTTTCCCTCCCCAGCATCGTTTTCAAATGTGGGGGGAGCTGAGTTTGGGGATGGCACAGGGAGAAATCTGCGGAGGGAAAGCTGCTGACAGTGGAATGAGGTAAAGGTGATCTGGGCAGGTAAACCTGGAGAAGTGAAGTTTGCTTTCTTCCTCATCCTCTGGGAAAGAGGAGAGGTTTAGAGTAGATTTTAGGAAGAAATTGTTCTCTGTGATGCCTGAGGCCCTGGCACAGGTCCCTGGATCCCTGGCAGTGCCCAAGGGCAGGCTGGACACTGGGGCTGGCGCAGTGGAAGGTTGGGATCGATGGAAGGGGTGGCACTGGATGGGCTTGAAAGTCCCTTCCAGAGGTGTGATGGTTCAGTGGTTCCATGGAACATCCCTCAGAGGGGCTCCTGGTGCAGCTGCCGAGCGCTGGAGGAGGAGGAGGGGGAGGAAGAGGAGGAGGAATCCCAGCCTGGGAGGGGCTGCAGCCCTGCAGAGCCCCCGGGGTGTCAGAGATGTGTGAGCACCATCAGATCTGAACATGCCCGGGTCACTCTGGGGCTGAAAGCACAAACGCTTTTATTAAAATGCAAATTCCCTCTGTGGCATCGGCGCCGCAGAGCCCGTTCTGGGCTTAGGGGAACCCAAACCGAACCAGCCCCACCTGCAGGGCTGGGAAACACGCTCAGCTCACCGAGGGCTGCAGAATTCCTGCGGGAACTGGAGTTCAGGGGTGTAAGTGGAAGCAGGTATCTCTTAGCTGTTCCAGGAGCTGTGCCTTCTTTTCCCCTGCCTTTCTTTTTCCAAGCATTAACCATAATAACTACCTCACATATTTAGCAAATTGTGGTTTATTTAAGTCTTGCTGCAATTATGAGCAGTTTTCTCATGCAAATGGTGCAATTATTTTGATATCAAGTTCCATATTGTTTCAGTACTCTCCACATCAGGCTGACTTTTATGGCTCATCGTCTGATCTTAATTTTCCTGCTGCAAATTAAGACTAATCCAGTGAACAGAATGGATTCACGCTGAATTCACAATGCTTTTCCCCCCAGGACTGTAGCTTATAATGGCTACAAAGGAGGCAGGAATAACTCAAAAGGGGAAGGGAGAGGAACCAGCAGAGTAAACAGAATCTGCTGATTTGTGCTGCTTTCACTTTCCCCGGGAGTTGGCAGCTCCGAGGTGAGGCTGGGCTTTGGTGGGGTCTGGATTTCTCTCCTCTCATCCTGCTGCAGTGTTAGGTTTGGACACATTTATTCCCATTTATTCCAAATCCAGGGCTGTGCCTTGGGGCTGGCTCTGTCATCCCCCAGCCCTTCCCACCCTCAATATTTATCATTTATTTATCATTTCCATGATTCCATGCTAAGTGGGGGCTTGGCAGGTTCGTGGGCTGGTGCAGGTGCTGGATCTCCTCTCCAGGTGTGAGCTGGAGCAAAGCTGGCTTTGCTTTGGGGCACCTGCCCAGCTGTTCCAGCTGTTCCAGCTGTTCCAGCTGCTCCTGGCTCTCCAGCGTGGCTTTGCCACCCTGAGCAGCTGCCAGCCCGTGCTGGGGACAGCCCTGCCCGGGGTGGTGGCACTGGGGCAGGGCAAGGGCAGGGAGCAGCCTGGAGGGGTGTCCCTGTCACCCGGGGGTGTCCCTGTCACCTGTGAGAGTGTCACTGTCACCTGTGAGAGTGTCACTGTCACATGTGGGGGTGTCACTGTCACCCCTGGCTGGGTGTCACTGTCACCTCTGGGTGGGTGTCACTGTCACCTGTGGAGGTGTCACTGTCACCTATGGGTGCCACTGTCACCCCTGGCTGGGTGTCACTGTCGCCTCTGGGTGGGTGCCACTGTCACCTCTGGATGGGTGTCACTGTCACCTCTGGGTGTCCTTGGTGTCACTGTCACCTGTGGGGGTGTCCCTGTCACCCGTGGGTGTCCCTGTCACCCGTGGGGATGTCACTGTCCCCCCTGGGTGGTGTCCCTGGTGTCACTGTCAGCTCTGGGGATGTCACTGTCACCCCTGGGTGTCCCTGTCACCTGTGAGTGTCACTGTCACCTGTGGGGGTGTTCCTGTCACCCATGGGTGTCCCTGTCACCCCTGGGCATGTCACTGTCACCTTTTGGTGTCCCTGTCACCTGTGAGTGTCACTGTCACCCCTGGGGGTGTCACTGTCCCCTTTGGGCGTCCCTGTCACCTGTGGGGGTGTCCCTGTCACCTGTGGGGGTGTCCCTGCCGTCCGTGGATGACTCCCCCTGTCACCCACGGGTGGCTGTCCCCATCACCTACAGCTCCCTGTCCCCATCCCCCACGAGTGGCTGTCCCAGCACTGCCACCCCTGTGTCCCCACACCGTGTCCCCTCTCTGGGCACTGGCAGTGGGTGCTGTCCCCTGCCTGGGGCTGCTGCTGGTGGCTGCAGCAGGTCCCTGCCCCACTCAGACCTCTCCCAGCCCCTTCCCTGCAGCCTGGTATTTTCCATCTACAGCTGCCTGACAACTTTAATCTAATGCTTAAACGGATGGAAGGAACGCTGTAATTTAATTACTTGGGAAGTGCACAGTTTAAGACATTTAAAATGTATTATTTTAGCCTGGCTGCTTTGGCAAAACCCAATTGGAATGTTGAGCGTGCTTATTCTTATTTCAGAACTAACGCTACCAAACATGTTCTGTAGAATGTGTTTGTTAAAGAAATTAATTGTCTTCGAGGAGAGGAAAATGCCCTGGGTGGGACTTGCTCCTCCAGGCATCCAAATGGATTTGAATTGTTTCTTAAACTGCTTTTGTAGCTCCATAAACTCCCCTCAGGAGAGCAGGGCTGGGTCCTGATCCTCCCTGGGCTCTGCAGCTCCCTGAAAATGGGTTTTGGGAGATGTTTACTGGCACAGCTCTGCCCAGAGCAGAAGTAATCAGTGGGACACGGGGTTTGAGAAGCAGGAAACTCATGGAAAATAAATCCAGAAGCTCCTGGCTGCCCCCATTGAAGTCCTGCTGCCTTGTCCCTGGCAGCTCCTCAAGAGGGAAGCTGGAGCAAGTTCATCCCTGGTTTTGGTTACAAAATTCAGGATTGGTATGAGAGTCTGTGCAGGGCCCACAGCAGCTCAAATCCAGCTGGATCTCCATGTGGAGAGCCTGGGATGGGGATGGAGAGCTGGGCTGGGGCTCCTGGATCTCTGGGAGGAGAACGTGCCCTTTGTGTAAACAAGCTGCTTCGGAGATATTTTGAGGGTGAAGTCATAAAAAATTTATGGCATACCTATATTTTCCTTTTGGCATTGAATTGGCCATAAAAAAAACCCGACAGAGAAAAACAGCTTCAGCTGTGCTGGCTGGGAAAGTGCTGCAGCTGCTTCTCAGAGCCATCAAACAGCCCACACCAGCTTGGTTCGGGAGGGAATCCACGGCAGGGACACCTCCCACCAGCCCAGCTTGCTCCAAGCCCTGTCCTGTGCTAATTTTTCCCCAATACTCCACCCATCCCTGCTCTCTGGCAGTGGGAAGCTGTTCCCTCCTATCCCTCCTTTGTTCAGCAATCCTTCAAGTATTTAAAAAAATATTTTTTCTCTGTCAGAAAACACAGTAATTAAGACATAAATTCCATTTTTTTTCCCCAGTGGTTTCCCTACCTCAGGCTGCTTGTTCTTCTAACAATTCCTGCAGATCACCTTTACCTGAACATTGCTGCAAGGATGATAAATTGTCCCTCCAAAGGGAAATCTGCCCTTCCCGGCCATCCCTGCTGAGGGTGCTCCTGGATGCTGATGGGACGGAGCTGCCTTGGGCTGTGCTGAGAGCCCAGAATTATCCTGGGACTGTTCAAATTCCTTCCCCTTCCCCAGTCTCAGAGTTGGGTCAAGGTTGGGTCCCCTATGGAGAAAGTACCTGGTTTTCATTCCCAGTTTATTCACCCCCTTCAGCTCGGTTTGAGGCTTTCCAGGGTGGGCTGGGGGAAGGGGAAGGCAGCCCCCCCACCCCTTGATGGGCTCCTCCCGGTTTTATTTTGCCTCTCTGAGTGTGAGGTGGCACGGAAAGGAGAGCAAATGGCATTTCTAAAGCCAGCCCAGTGGGGTTTGCTGGCTGTGCCCCTGCACACACGCAGGCCCGGGCGCTGATTTCAAAAAGTGGGATGTGTGGCCAGTGTCCGGGGCTGTGGCTCTGTGTCCATCCCCCGGCAGCACCCCGGGGCTGGGACCACCCCTCACACCAGGGATGGAGCTCTCCCCGCTCCCCTTATTCCCGGCAATAACTCCATCCCATTGAGGCTTTTTTTTGCACGGATCACGTAATCCCCTCAGCCATCTGAAACCCTGCACTTTAAAAGCCTCTCTGCAGAATAACAAAGAGTTTCTGAGCTGCTGCTGCCGGGGTCGGGCGGTGACGAAGCGCGGCGGGGGCAGCGCCGTGGGCAGCGCTGCGGGATGCGCTGGGATGGATGATCCCGCAGGAGCTGCTCCCCTGGGAACGGCGCTGCAGCCCGGCATCCCACCCTGGGCACCCCGACATCCCCCCTGGGCACCCCGACATCCCCTCTGGGCACCCTGACATCCCCCCCGGGCACCCCGACATCCCCCCTGGGCACCCCGGCATCCCCCTGGGCACCCCGACATCCCCCTGGTCACCCTTGGTCACCTCAGCATCCCCCCTTGGTCAGCCCTGGGCACCCCTGGGGACCCCCGGTCACCCCACATCTGGTGCAGCTGTGCCCGCTGGGCCATGCCCCATCTCCTCTGCCTTATTTACACCTTAATGCATCATCTGCAACTTCTGTCAGCGTGCAGCCGAGGGAGCCGCTGGGGAATTGCAGTGGGGTGACACCCACGCAGCCCGTGAGTGTGGGAGAGGCTGGGAGTGAGCAGGGAGCCGGGATTGGGGGCTGGGTGCCCTCCAGGCACCTCCTGCCTTCCCCTCTGCCCTTCCCCAGCCCATCAGCCCTGCCCTGCTTTGTCTCTGCATTATTCCACGAGTTTCCTTTCCTGTTTTGTATCCCTGACCTAATCCTGAGCATCAGGAGGGACAGAGGGACACCTGGAAGTGCTCCAGGCCAGGGTGACAGGGCTTGGAGCACCTGGGACAGTGGAAGGTGTCCCTGTGCCCGTGGCAGGGTGGAATGGGACAATCTTTAGGGTCCCTTCCAACCCAAACCACCCAGGGTTTCTGCTCCATCCCCCGGGGCAGCAGGGGCGCAGCGCTGCCCCAGGAGCACACACCGGATCAAGCTGCCCTTGTTCTGTAGCAGCAGGAGATCACAGAGCAGCTCCCAGCGCAGCAGGCACGAGCACAGCGGCACAGAGCAGGTGTCAGATGGGATGCAGAGCGCAGGGAAGGCTGCACGTGCTCAGGGAGGGGGGAAATCTGTGCCACCCACGCTGCTCCAGCTGCTGCAGCTCTGCAGGTTTGGCTGAGCTCCTCATCCTCCAGAGCAGAGGTGAAAAATCCCTGACATTGGATGCTTTGCATAAATTCCCAGATTCATGGAGCCAGGAGCGTTTGAACAATGCTCTGAGGGATGCACGGGGGGGTCCTTGGGGTGGCTGTGCAGGGCCAGGAGCTTTTTGGGGTCCCATCCTTTGGATGGTTCTTTGGGGTCCCTTCCAGCCCAGGACATTCTGTGATTCTGATTCTGTCTCTAAAGCTGCAGCTTTATGATCTGGAGCTGTCCTGACTTCTGTGTGCACAAGGAGCCTTTGCTGGGGTGTGGCACCCAAAGCCATGGGATGGTGTGGGGATGAGGTGAGACTGTGGGGACACTGTGGGGACACTATGGAGACACTGTGGGGACACTGTGGTGACACTGTGGTGACACTGTGGACCCCTCTCAGCTGGGCTGTGTCCCCTGGACAGTGCAGAGCAGTTTGGGTCACCTTGGGGTGAAGCAGATTCCATTTAGGAACAGGAAATATTTCTGGGGGATGGACAGGGAATATTTCTGAATGATGAACAGGGAATATTTCTGAGGGATGGACAGGAAGGGCTGTGCTGGAGCCAGGACAGCTGCTCAGCATGGTTTGCCCAATCCCACCCTTGTTATCTCCCATTACTGACGGTTTTAACCCCTTCCTCCCCAGCAGTGACCACATCCTGGGCACCCCCTGGCAGTGGGGACGCTGTGATTTGTCCCTGCCCTGGTGTCCTGGGGTGCTCAGACCCTGCTCACTGCCCTGTCTGTGCCCTGCAGAGGGGATTGAAATCCAGAGCCAGCCCAAAGCCCGAAGCTGCAGCTGCACATGGCTGCAATCAGGGGCTCCAGGCAGTGATTTTGGAGCTGCTGTGCCTGCTGTGAAGTGTTTTGTTCCCAGAACAGACACACCAAGTGTTATTTGCCTCTCCTCCCACCCATGGCACTCAGAAACAACCTCCTGCCACCAGAGCCTGGCCTGGGCACAGCTCCTGATGGGAGCCCAGGAAACCCAGCCCTGGGAGCAGGAAACCACCCCAGTTAATTAAACCAGAATTAACCCCCCATGGGGCTCCCTGAGCCCATGGATTGTGACAAATGGATGTGCCCGAGGTGTCAGGGGAGCTGAGCGTCTTCAGGATGTGCAGGGTGCTGGTAAAAACCAGAGAGAGCAACTTTATAACACAGGCAGATCATGGTGGGACACGGGGGGACAGGTTTAAATGGAAAGAGGAGGGATTTAAATCAGATTATTTACTCAGAGGGTAAAGAGAACTGGCAGTGCCCCAGGCCAGGCTGGACACTGGGGCTGGAGCAGCCTGGGGTGGTGGGAGGTGTCCCTGCCATGGATGGGATTTAATGTCCCTCCAACCCAAACCACTCTGGGATTCCGGGATTCTGTTGTTTTCCCCTGCAGGAGCCAGGGATGGGGTTGGGGTCCAGGCCAAGCCAGGTGTCACTGTCCCCACTCCGCAGGTGACAGGTGAGGGACATCAGAAGAAATGGGGAGGGTCTCTGCTTTCATCAGGACTTTGATGCCTCTTGAAACAGCCTCTCTTTTTTTCAGGGAATAAATTCCATATTTTATTCATTTTCTGCACAGAAAGGAGTGGCTCTGGAGCCCTGGTGGGGATGTTTCTAAGCAACGTTGTTTTCCCACCACCAGCGTCAGGAACAGTGACTTTTTTACTTTTTTTTTTTCCCTTCATATTTTTGTAGCAATAAGACAAACTCTGTTCAGTTTATATCAGGAAAGCTGTGCCATGATTTCCCCAGTTTGGCTGATTCCCCCCACCTGTGAGGGGGTGTGTGAGGGGTCCCCTGGGGGTCACCTCCCCCCAGCCTGCTGCCCTGGGACCCCTCAGGATTTATTTTGGTAGAGTTTGGCTGCTGTGGGCACAACCACAGACACAGGGCAATGAAACCAGGCTTGCAGCAAGCCAAAAGCAGCTTCATCTCCATTCTGTGGAGCTCTCCCAAGCCTGGAGATTCTTCTGTGGGTGTGCACTCGAAAATGTTTTAGTCATTGTATGTGTTATTGCAGAGATTTTATTTTAAAAATCTGGTTTTGCATAGGGCAAAAAACCTCTCTCTCCTCTTCTGTCTCATTTCTGATGGATGGGTGGATGAATAAATGCATGGATGGGGAGATGGAGAGATGGATTAATGGATGGATGGATGGATAGATAGATAGGTAGATAGATAGATAGATAAATCAATAGATAGATGATAGATAAATCAATAGATGGATGGCTGGATAGACAGATAAATCAGTAGATAGAAAGATAAATCAATAGATGGATGGATAGATAGATAGATAGATAGATAGATCAATAGATGGATGGCTGGATAGACAGATAAATCAGTAGATAGAAAGATAAATCAATGGATGGATAGATAGATAGATAGATAGATAGATAGATAGATAGATAGATAGATAGATAGATAGATAGATAGATAGATAG
>JAOTQP010000469.1:24191933-24202925 GCA_026413545.1 Cichladusa arquata | reverse complement strand
TAGCCCAGCCTGTTCCCATCCTGATCCCGGCCCGATCCCATCCCTTAGCCCAGCCTGATCCCATCCTGATCCCGGCCCGATCCCATCCCTTAGCCCAGCCCGATCCCATCCTGAGCCCGGCCCGATCCCATCCCTTAGCCCGGCCCGATCCCATCCTGAGCCCGGCCCGATCCCATCCCGATCCCGGCATGATCCCATCCTGATCCCGGCACCATCGCATCCTGATCCTGGCACCATCCCATCCGAGCGTGGCACCGGCCCGGCAGCGGCCCGTTCTGAGCCCAGCACCATCCCGGCACCATCCCATCCTGATCCCATCCTGAGCCCGGCACCGTCCCATCCTGAGCCCGGCCCGATCCCATCCTGAGCCCGGCAGCGGCCCGTTCTGAGCCCACCACCATCCCGGCACCATCCCATCCCGATCCCGGCACCATCCCATCCTGATCCCATCTTGAGGCCGGCAGGATCCTATCCTGACCCCGGCACGATCCCATCCTGATCCTGGTTCCTATTCCATCCCGATCCCATCCTCATCTAGGCACGATCCCATCCCATCCCATCCTCATCCCGTCCCATCCCATCCCATTCTCCCGATGTGACCCCGCTCCCGTGTGCCCTTGGCAGGTGAGTCCCGGCTGTCCCGGGGTCGCTCCGGGTGTCCCAGCGGTGCCACTGGCCCTGTTTGCTCTCGTGTTTTCCCCTGTGAAAATCCCCCCTCCAGCTCCCACAGCACAGTGTTTCTGTATTCTTTCAGGCTTTTAGAAGCATTGCTGCTCTCCCCAGCTCTGGGAGCAGTGCCCTCCCTGCCTCTCCCTGTTTTTCACGTTCCCCCTGCAGTTTGTGCAGAGGTTTTGGGGATGGACATCAGTGTCCTGCACCAGGGGTACATCCTGCTTGCCTGGGGGTACAGCATTGTCCCCATGGCCTGCAGCACTCCTTGTCCCCTGGACTGCCAATCCTCTTCATATCTTTGACGTCTTGGTGTAAACTTCATTTAGCAAAGCATGTATTTTTCTAAAATTTAATTCAAGTAATTTCCCCCATTTATTTCCTTCCAGTTACTAGTGTTCTCTGCTTCCAAGAAAACACTTCATGTGCATGCCGTGAGGAAATGCTACGTGGAAATGAGATTAAATTTAAAGGATTTAAATATGATCAAAATGAATTCACTGTGATAGAGTTTTATACAACACTTGGGTGCAGTAGGACTCTGCTTTTTGAGCTCATAATAAATTTCCAAGACTGACCAGAGCAGGTTTTCAGACTCAGAGTGTTGATGCAGTGTGCTGACAGATCTGCTGATGTCTTGTTATCTGCAGGCAGCTATGGGAGTCACACCTCTGCTGGCCAGACCTTCCTGCAGGCTTGGAAATCCCTCTCCCTGGATTGCCAGGCTGGCTTTGGGGACCCACCAGCCTGTCAGATGAAGCCCAGGAGCTGTGAGGAGCAGCAGGAACTCCTGTGAGTACCACAGCTGTGCACAGAGGGCAGCTGTGCAGCTCCCCAGCTGACACAGCAGGCACCCAGCCCTCCCCTCACCGTGGGATCATGCAATACCTTGGGCTGGGAGAGGCTTTAAAGCTCAGCTCTTTCCAGCCCTGCCACTGTCCCTGTCCAGCCTGGCCTTGGGCACCTCTCCTGAAGTGTCTTCAGCAGTTCCTGGCTTCCACAGGTGGGAAATGCAGTTTGCCTCTTAGGTGGCATTCCCAAAACCGTGCTAAGGATGGTTCTTCAGCAAGAGTGGAGGTTGGTTTCTTTGTAAAACAGGTTAAAGCCACCATGTCCCTGCCCATGGATGGAGACTTTAAGGTCCCTCCCAGCCCAAACCACTCTGTGATTCTAATAGAAAACATCAGTAATTAATCAATGCTGCCAATCACGTGATTTTTTTAATTAAAGAGCATGCTTAGAGTTGTATAAAGTAGTTGAAAACTGTGGGGAAGATTAAGATGGTTTCAAGATTTAGATTAATCATTATCACTGCCCTTGCCCAGCTTTTTTCCTTCCTCTCATGTGTTTTGTGTTGTGGTGGGATGTAATTAAGTCTTTTTGTTCTTGCTTTGGCTTACATGGGAAGGATGCTGTCATTTTGAAATGAAATCTGCCCAGTGACCATCTGTCTCCCCATTAGGATGAAAGAGGACGTTGATTTAGAAAGTGGAATGATGAAAGATTTTCTTGAAAAAACAAATGAGCACTTTGCTTTTTTAAAGCCCCTGCCACTGGCAAACTGTGGCTTCAGGCAGAACTCTGTGCACAGTGAGAGCTTCATTCCCTGAGTGTGTCATAGATGCTTCTTCAAGAATAAATAGGGCCACCACTTTATTTATTTGGCAATAAATACATTCCAGATTTTAAGTGCCTTAATTTACATCTTGGCTAAGGATCATTCAGAAGCTGTTGGAAATGTGAGGCATCAAGGTCAGAGGAGCAATGGCTCTGTGACCCAAAAGCAAAAGTTCTCTTGTGACAGGAAAATGAATGATGTTGTCTTTGTAACTTGGCAATTAGGTTTCTTACCAAATCTCTTCTGAGGCACAGCAGCAGTGATAAGTATTCTGAAAATACATGGCTTGTCTTCACTGCTCTCACTTCTTCTCTAAATTTAATAGGGGGCCTAAGCTGAAGAATTTAAATGAGTGCAGTGACATTTCCTGGCAGGATTTGCTTTGTTTTATTGTTGCCACTTATGTGTATATAGACTGAAAACACCTTTGTGTCAGATTACTGCAATTTATCATGCAGGAAGGGATTTATGTGCTGAGTTTGGGATCAGCTGATGGGGAATTGTTCAAATACAAAGGAAAACCTCCTTTGGATGAGCATGACACTCATGAGCAGCTTCTCCCTGTGTGTGAGCATTGAGGGAGTGAGAGGCTTTCCAGTTCATTCTGTGGTGTCTGAGGTTGAAAATTGGAGCCATAATCGGTGTTATTTTCCAGGCAAATCAGTCCTTCCATGTGGTTTAGAATCTCAGAACGATTTGTCTTAAAGCTCCTCTCATTCCAAGCCCTGCCATGGGCAGGGACACTTTCCACTGGAATGTAGCCCCCAAAAGAGGTGCCAATAATTTCTAAAAGCTGGGAGTTGCTGGATTTCTGTGGCACTTGCTGTCAGTGAAGGCAGCATATGTGACCCATTTTCGATGTCTTGAAATGGTCTCATCTGCTCCAGTTTCCTTCTTTAGCCTTTTTAAGGTTCTTGTGCCCGTGGACCTCATGAATGAAATCATGTCTAGGAATAGATTCAGCCTTGCTCAGCATTTATTCTGGGAACAGTTTGGAACTGACCACTTTGGAAAAGCAATATCAGAGGCACTGTTTGGAAAATAACCACAACATAAAGGCAGTCAAGCAGTCATTTCCAGGGGGGGACAGCGAGCTCGTGTCTCTTGAGCAGCAGCCCCAAAGTGGCTCTCCCAAGGTGGGGATGTGCAGGGTGATGTGCAGTGGGATTATCCTGGCAGTGAGAGGGACAGGGATGTTTGAGGTGATGTGCAGTGGGATTATCCTGGCAGTGGGAGGGACAGGGATGTGTGGGGTGATGTGCAGTGGGATTATCCTGGCAGTGGGAGGGACAGGGATGTGTGAGGTGATGTGCAGTGGGATTATCCTGGCAGTGAAAGGGACAGGGATGTGTGAGGTGATGTGCACTGGGATTATCCTGGCAGTGGGAGGGACAGGGATGTGTGGGGTGATGTGCAGTGGGATTATCCCAGAGCAGTGAGAGGGACAGGGATGTGTGGGGTGATGTGCAGTGGGATTATCCCAGAGCAGTGAGAGGGAGCAGGGATGTTTGAGGTGATGTGCACTGGGATTATCCTGGCAGTGAGAGGGACAGGGATGTGTGGGGTGATGTGCAGTGGGATTATCCTGGCAGTGGGAGGGACAGGGATGTGTGGGGTGATGTGCAGTGGGATTATCCCAGAGCAGTGGGAGGGACAGGGATGTGTGAGGTGATGTGCAGTGGGATTATCCTGGCAGTGAGAGGGACAGGGATGTGTGAGGTGATGTGCAGTGGGATTATCCTGGCAGTAGGAAGGAGCAGGGATGTGTGGGGTGATGTGCACTGGGATTATCCCAGAGCAGTGGAGGGACAGGGATGTGCAGGGTGATGTGCACTGGGATTATCCCAGAGCAGTTGGGCAGGATGGATCCCTGGCAGTAGGAAGGAGCAGGCAGATGGCATTTCTGAGCCTGGCATGTGTCATCCTGGCACCCACCCACTGCTGCTCCATCCCTCAGCAGTGTGGGAGGGGCTCAGGGTGCTCTGTGCCACTTCCCACCTCTGTCCTCCCCATTCCTGCAGCCTCCAGCCTGGACCTGAACCACAGGAACATTTTGTGTTGTCAGAAGAGCTGACCATCCCTGTGCTGACTGTTCCTAAAATGCTAATACTAAAGTGAGAAGGATGAACTAAAACTGAAGTGCCATGTGAGGAATGTTTGGCTGAGGGAATAGAAGGGGGTGTTGCTGATTGCTTCATCTCCTGGAACATTTGGGGATTAATGCATCCACAGAAAACTTTGTGTTATCCAGCTGGCCAGTCATGGCTCAACCTGAGCTAGAAAAAATTCTACCAAGTTTTATTCCTAATTTAAAACACCATTGGAAATGTGAAAGACAGAAAGTCATGAACAGAATGAACATAGCAAGGCAGTATCCTGTGCCCTTCAGGAATGCTGGATCCAGCAACACCCAGATGGATGAATCCCAGGAATAAAGCATTTCTAGTGTGCTCCCACACAGAATTCTTGTGGAAAGAAATGTCCAAATGCAGATTCCCATTTGCAGAGCAGAGCATCTCCCACTCAGAGCACTTTAGGCTGTTTCCAAGAACAGCTGCTGAGCAGAGCAGGCATTTGGCTGTTCCTGCATCATCCTAGGGCTTGTTTTATTTAGGTGTTCTACAGCCTGGGCCCACCCAGCTGCTCCCTGAACTTGAGATTTTTGGTTCTTCAGTTCCTGCATCTTACAAGAAAAATGTTTTGTTGAATTTAGCATTGGTTTTGTCCGTTCTGTTACATTATTCTCAGTTTAAGGTGTTTACACGCCTGTTTCCCTCCTTGCTGTTTGAGTCCTGCAGAGCCTGGGAGGAATTCTAATTTACAAGGCCTCTTCCTTTTCTCTGGTAAGGATTGACCTTTCCCAGGGATATCTACAGACATCTTCATTCACACCTAACTTCTCCAGGAGCAGCTCTTAGCTGGTTTTCAGATGTTAAGCAGGCCAGTGCTGTTATCTCCCAGGCATCCTTTTGTTAATTTGTTGGAATTTTTGGTTGAAGAGTGGACTTCATTTGCATGTAAACAGTAAATTACCTGTTGGTAAAACAGAACCAGGTGTTAATTCCACGATTCGAATGCAGATAATAAACTGTCTGTGTGCTAGGTGGAGCTAGCTGGTGATTTTAGAAAATATTTATATTGCCAATGCTGCATTGTAAAGGAACATTTCCATTTTGTTTGGTTTAAAAAGGAGTTTGTTGAAGGAGAAAGGACCCAAGCACTGCCATCCACACATTACTGCTCACCTGGTGGGAGGATCCACCTGAGAAGTGTTCCAGAATCATCATTATCTTAAAAAAAGCCTCAAAAGTTCAGTGTTCAGTGGCATTTTATGGATCAATTTGTGTTTGTTAAGGATTGGTAAGTGCTGCTTTGGCCTTGAGTAGATTTCTGGGGTTTACAAGGATTTAAGAGACTTCCACGAGAGGGTGCAGCAGTTCAGCAAAATCCCATCTAAACCAGACGAGCCTCACCCCACTGTGGGCATATTTGGACTCATTTCATGTATTAATTAGTGTATTTACATCAACTTCCAAATCAGATGGGTGCTTTCTGCTGTTACCTGGTCTCAGTCTACACCTGATTCCCTGCAGATGCTCACTACATGCATTCTAAAAACAAAGTGCAGGGATTTTAAAATTTATTATTGCTTTAGTTTGGAAGCATCATTAATTTCCCCCTCAGACTGCAGAAACAAACTCCACCTAGAAGGCTGAGTTCTGGAGGAACTGCTGACCTGAGTGTGGCTGGGAGAACAGAAAGAGAAAAAAAAAAAAGTTGTGTGCTGAATGATTTCTTTTTCAGGAGTGGGGGAGCTGCAGCTGGGTGTGCTGCTGTGCTGTGCTGCCCTGAGAGCACAGAGCTGCTCTCTGCTCACACAGGCCAAGGGTCGAGGTCCATTCCTCTGCCTGGGGCACTAAAATACCTCTGCAGGAATTATTAACTCCTGACAAATCTCCAGGAAAAGGGCCCACCTTGGAATCGTGTGTTCCCTGTCCACATTCATCAATCCTAAATCGCTTCCTGAGATAAGATTATTTGATAGTGAAATATCCAGAGGTGTGGTGATACTCATGTATAATGCACGATTTTTTTTGCCCTGATAAATGCTGTTTCCACCAGACATGATATTCAGTAGGATAAATAGCACGCTGTGCTTCCAAAACTTTTAATTAGTAGTACAAGATATTTAAAGAGGGAAAAATTGAGACCAAGGAAATTACTTTGGTTACTGACAGCTGCAACTGTAAAAGTTGGGTCTGAATTTAAAAAGTTTAAGTGATTAATTGAAATCAGTCTAGTTTTGGGACTTTTATTTTGAGCAGTATAAAAAGAAAAACATGAGGTATACTAAAAAATCCCCAACACATGGTGAATATTTAACCAGTAAGAAAAAATTTATTTTAAAGACTAGCACCACCTTCTTCCACTGACCTGCTCTAGATTATCATGTATTAACAGATAACGTCTGGAGATGAATGAACAGAATGAAATTAATGAATAGAAGTTTGTTAAGAAATGGAATTAATGAATAGAAATTTTCATCTTGGCATGTTTAGACTGACATTTCTGCCTTCCTTGTGCTGAGGACCGAGCACAGCAAGGGGAGCCCGGTAGGTGTCAGTCCAGCCAAGGCTTCCTGAGTGCAGCTGTGGGCAAACAAACCTCTGCTGCCATCACAGAAACCTGCCTGGAATCGTTTCCCCATCACAGGCACAGCCAGCACGCCAGAGATTCCCTTTTCCCTGCTGGTAACTTCTCACAAATGCCTGCACCGCTGGCCTTCCCCTGGCTGCTCACCTGCCCTGGCTGTGAGGGTGCAGCCGGGGGTGGCATTTGCAGGGGATTAGCACTGGCCATCAAGCTTTGGGATGGAAAAGCACAACTCCAGCCCTGGGGAGAATCTGGGAGCTCAGCATGACCCGACCTCGCCCCCAGAAGGTCCCTGCCCATGGCAGGGTGAGAATGAGGTGAGATTTAAGGTGTTTGCCACCCAAACCGTTCTGTGATCCCTTTGTTAGTTGTGCTGTTTGTTGCCTTGTGTGAAACGCTAGAAAGGACAATGAACTTTCCTGTACTGAGATGTGTTTTAGGAAGTGAAGAATGTTCATTGTGCAAGAGTTGAGGTGGAAAAGAGTTCTGTCATTAGAAAAAAATGTGTTGGAGCCTGAGAGCTTTGTTGTTTTATCACAAACATTTAAGTCAGATGTTTCCCCTCTTTTCATCAGCGAATCCAAGTGTGCATACTGATTATCCTGTATTTGCAAGTCACAGTTGTAAATTGCTGTATTCAGCTGGGGCCTTTTACCATCTGAAAGAAATAATTAAAGCTTTCTTTCTCTTGCTTAAGATTTAAACATGTATTTAAAGATGAGATCATGCTTTCACGGTGGTCAGAGTTTCTTTCTATATTTGTGTGGGATGGCCTGAGAAATGGGTGTCCGAGGGTCTGGTGTGCTGTGTTTCCTTTAATTATATATTTGTCTGGGGAAGGATGGTCACTGCAGCCTCTGCCTTTGCCTGGTTCCATCCTCCCAGCCCCAGTGCAGCGGGAGCTGTGCCCACCCCAGTGTGCAGATCAGCCATATGTGCCTCTTATTTATAGCTCATGCGTGAAGGCAGCTATTCCAAAGTGGTAATTTCTGTTCTGCTGGTGGCACATAAATACAAGTGTGTGTGAGCAGCTCCTTCTCCCTGAACGAGGGCGTGCCACATCCCAGTCACCCTGCTCGGTACACTCCAGTCCAGACAGACTGGGAGGCTCCGTCTGATGCTTCAGACACTTAAGAGCTCGATTAATTTATAGATGATAGTTGGTTTTCAGCTGGTGCAGATACAGGAGCCGCCTTTACTCAGCCTCTCTTGAGTCATTCTCTCTCCAGCTGCACTGGAGAAGGACAGGACAAGGGGGAATGGCTTCAAACTGACAAAGAGTAGGTTTGGATTGGATAAAATCCACAGAAAAGCTGCGGCTGCCTCTGGATCCCTGCAAGTCCAAGGCCAGGTTGGACAGGGCTTGGAGGACCCTGGGCTAGTGGAATGTGGGACTGGATGAGCTTTAAAGTCCTTCCCAACCCCAGAAAGTCTGTGATTCTGTGGAGCTCCATTTCTGTAATTTGTTGGGGAAATGGCATATAATGCACTATAAATGCAGCTGTGCAGTGTTTTCCAGCTGTGCTGTACAGCTTGTGCCACCTTAAAACAAGTCTCCTTCCAGCTGCCTGTGCTTTCTGTTCGTGTAATTTCATAAAGTCACTGAGCACGAGGAATGAAAGGCTGGCTTTGAAAAGAAAACAAGAACACGAGTTGTGGAAGCCCAGAGTGCTTTGGGATGGAAGGACCTTAAGCTCATCTTGATCCAGCCGCTGCCACGAGTGGGGACACCTTCCCAAGGTCAGGGTGCTCCAAGCTCTGTCCAGCCTGGCCTTGGACATTTCCAGGGAGGGGGAACCCCAGCTTCTCTGGGCAGATAACGCGATGAATGTCACATCCTGGAGTTACTGCCTCCTTTATCAGTTATTTATCCGGCCATTATGAGCGCTGTGGCTGCAGTGGTGGCGGTGGGTGTCCGTGTGAGTGCTGGCTGTGTCCCGCTGGGCTTTTCTGCGGGAGCAGGCGGTGATTCAGCAGGGAAACACGCCGGGCAGACACGGCCAGTGCGCCGCCCGTGCTGCCTCACACGTACAGCGAGACGGTGACAGCACGGGCACGGCTTCGGGACAAAGGGGGCGAGCTGTGCTCCCAGCCCGTAAAACACTCTGTCAATAAACAATAGCTGCTGGAGTTACCACAGCGCGGCTGGGCTTGGGAAAAAAAACCCTCTCACCCCTCCACCCTGCCATGAGTAGGGACACGTTCCATACTCCAGGTTGCTCCAAACCCCATCCAGCCTGGGCTGGGGCAGGCACAGCCTGTCCGGGCAGCCTGTAGGAGTGCAGGCTGGTTTTTGGGCAGGAGCACAGCCTGTCCGGGCAGCCTGCAGGAGTGCAGGCTGGTTTTTGGGCAGGAGCACAGCCTGTCCGGGCAGCCTGTAGGAGTGCAGGCTGGTTTTTGGGCAGGAGCACAGCCCGGGCCGGGCAGCCTGCAGGAGTGCAGGCTGGGTTTTGGGCAGGAGCACAGCCTGTCCGGGCAGCCTGTAGGAGTGCAGGCTGGGTTTTGGGCAGGAGCACAGCCCGGGCCGGGCAGCGCCGTGCCAGGGGCTGAGCGTGGGTGCTGCCAGCGTGAGTCAGGGTGACTTCGTTCCGGGACGGGCTCCGTGTTTGTCTCTTACTCATTAATTAGCGAGAGCTCTGCGGCTCTGCGGGGAGGACTCGCAGTGCCGTGAGGACGGTGTGTTCCTGCGTGCTGCGTGACTGCAGTGACACGGCTCATTCCCGGCGTGTTCCCGGCTCCTTCCCGGCGTGTTCCCGGCTCGCGTGCGAGCCCCACGCACGCAGCGCGCTGCTCGGGGACATCCCTCCCTCCCTCCTTCCCTCCCTGAAACGAAACGCTCGGTGCGTGATAAATGAAACGCGAAGGGGCCCCTCGTGCTATCGCTCTCGGGAGCGGCCCCGAGCGGCGCTTTCGGTTCTGCTTGCTCGGCGCTGACACCGGGGCGGGACCGGGGCGGGCTGCAGCCGGGCCGGCGCCGCGGGGGGACCGGCCCTGGGGCAGGGGAACCGAACGGGACCGGCCCTTGGGGCGGGGGGAACCGAACGGGACCGGCCCTTGGGGCGGGGAGAACCGAACGGGACCGGCCCTCGGGGCGGGGGGAGCCGGCCCGGCCCGCCCCGCTCCGCCCCGGCCGCCGCTGCCCTGGCTGCTCCCTCCCTGCGCTATTTAAGCGGAGCGGGCGAGGCGGAGCGCGGTGGGACCGGGCGGGATGTGCGGGGTGCGCGGCTGGGAGCGCCCCTCGGTGCCGGTGCGGGCACGGACACGGACACGGCGGTGCTGACCCGCACACCGCCCCAGCGCTGTGCTTATTCCATCCCCCCGCAGCAGAAAGAAAAGCGAGTTGTTTTTTTGTGCCGGGAGCAGCGCCGAGGGAACCCGCTCCGGTAGGTCCCCGCAGCTCCGCCGTGCTCAGCTCGTGTCTCTGCGCTGCTGCTTTGGTTGTTCGCTGTCGGAAGGTGTTTTAAAGGTGGAGCACAGGAGGTGCGGCTCGCCTGCGATGGCGAGCGAGCCCGTGCGGGATGCGGGATGCGGGAGCATCGCTGCGGGATCGCTGCTGCACCGCCGGCAAAGCCTGGCGCTCCAACAGAACGCTGCTTTATTTTTAGAGTCTTTGGGGGATCCGGCTCTGCTCCGCTCGCTAAGGCGGTTCTGTAAAAATAGCAGCAAAACTTAAAAGCTGGCGGAGCGAGGAATAGAAATGTTGAAGTAGCAGCGAAGGTATGGCTGAAGGAGATCAGAAGTCACTTGCTCAGCACCTTGGCGCTGCAGGGTCCTGGCAGATCTCTCGCTCCTCGCCGGGGCACTGAGACCTGGCTGCATGAACGGGAACATCCCATTCTCTTCGGAGCCGAGGATTTTTTAAAGCTTTGGAGTTACCTGAAGGTGCCTTTGGTGGTTTGGAGGAATTGCCTGGTGTCTGTGGAGGAATAACAGATACACCGATGACTTTGGGGTTAAAACAGATGCACCAGTTGCTTTAAATTTAATCTAAAAATGGGAAAACTGGAGAGGCGCAACTTTTTTTTTTTTTTTTTTTTTTTTTTTTTTTTTTT
>JAOTQP010000469.1:24154771-24167056 GCA_026413545.1 Cichladusa arquata | reverse complement strand
AGGATCGTCGCCCCCTCGCAGCCTCTCCCCCTCTCCCCCTCTCCCCCTCTCCTCCTCTCCTCCTCTCCCAGCCGTGCTCTCCTGCTGCTGGGGGCTCTGGCGACACCAGGACGTGGCGTGTGCGCTGTCGCGATTGTCGTGCTGGTACTCAGGGCTTTTTCCCGTGTCCGTGCTCTGCTCCAGGAGCTGCAATGGGATCCCACGGCGCTGCCCCGCTCCATCAGCGCTGGCTGCTGCTCCCCGTGTCCTTCCCCCGTCCCGAGGGGCCGAGCAGCTCTAATGGCTCGTTCGGCGCTGATAAGGCAGCGATAACACCGCCCAGAGCAGCGCTCGATGTACAAACCCTGCCGGGGCTCGTTCTCTGCCACAGCGGCACCCAGCCGGACAGAAACCTCGGGAAAACGGGAACAAGGAGCCAGCGGGGTCCCAGGCAGGGATGGTCACCCCACAGCCCCGGGGACAAAGCCCAGCCTGAGTGTCCCAGCCAGGGCAGGGCGTGTGCTGTGGCACAGAGATGCCTCCAAAGCCCTGCTCATCCCCCAGAGCAGGATGCGGGCAGGGAAAAGGCAGGATTCACCTCCCTGCCTCTCAGGGATGCAGCCCCCTCCTGCTCCCGGAGCATCCCCCATCCCTGGAAGGGTTCGAGATGTGCTTTAATGGGAATGGGGGTACTCGGTCAAAGGCTGGGCTTGGCAGCTTCTCCACGCCTGGCCTGGAGGTGCAGCGTGGGCATCAGCTGCTCCCGGGAGGTGCTCAAACATCTGGCAGGCTGTTGTTTGTTTGTTTTTCCACCTCGCACACACATTTTCGGCATTTCTGCCGGGGATGCTCCGCAGGAAGCCGGTCTAGCCAGGGCAAATCTGGGCTTGCTTTGGGAGGGAAGTCGGCAAGAATGAATATTTGCCCTGTGGCATCAATTTCCTGTCTAGCATTCTCTAAAGGCAGCTGGAGAAGGCGCAGGAGCACAGCTGTGTGTGCCTGGCACCCCCCCAGCAGGGCTGGGAAGGAGCTTTTGCTCTTCCCCTCCTCTCGGCACAGCCCTTCCTCCCTCCAGAATTCCCAGAATCAGCGCTTTGCTGGGGAGCTCCTCTCCTCGGGAAACACCAGTTCATCATTCCGTTTAATTTTCCCATGTGGGAAAACGCAGAAGCTGCCTGGGGACATGGAGTGATGCAATGGATGGGCTGGGAGGTCCCTGGGCTGGGCAGGCACCTCCACACTGCTGGAGCTTTAATTGCCAGTGGATTTTAATGATCTTTAGGCTGATGAGTGGTAGCTCAGTGCCATGTCCACTGCTGACATCCCACTGGGATGGGAGGGCACAGGAATTGCTGATTGTTACTGTGTAGTTACAATAATAACAACAAAAAAACCACCCTAAACCTGATTTATTTTAAATGTGCCTTATCTGTGATTTAAATTTTGTTATGGCTTCATGTAAAAGGCTTTTGATGCCTCAGGTTTGATGTGTGTCAGGTTTTCCTGGATCACAGAACATCCTGAGCTGGAAGGGACTCACAAGGATCATCGAGTCCAACTCCTGGCCCTGCACAGCACAATCCCAACATCCCAACTTACTCCATCTGATCACATCCTACAATTCCCACAGGGACAAACATCAGCTAACAAAGGCTGGCTTCACACGGCCCCCAACAAAACCTCTCATCCACATTTTCACCTTCCTTCTCATGAAATCTATTTGAGAAAGCCTTTCTTTGTCACTCCACAAACTGCTGGCAGCTGTTTGGTTGTGGTTATGGAAATGCTTTATTTGAATAGTTATGGGAAGGAGTTTCAGCTGAGGGCTTGGTTTGGCTGCAGCCCCATCCCAGCAGGGAGGGAGGGAGGGATGGATGGATGATGGATGGATGGATGGATGGATGGATGGATGGATGGATGGATGGATGGATGGCAGGCACTGACAGGCTCAGGGTCCAGCTGAGGGCAGTGCCCTGGGTGTGAGCAGGGCAGGATTAGCAGGGAGCACAGCAGATTGCTCAGATTAGCTCTGCTGGGGGGAGATGTCACATCCCCTGATGGCTCCTGACATCACATTTGGCCAGGACAGCTCAGCCACACGCCACCACCTCCCTGCAGCCTCCTCCAGCCACAGCTGGCATTTGTTCTGCTCCCATCAGTCCCCCAGGGCTGATCCCAACCAGAAACCCAGCCTGGGCTGGGTTGGGAGGGACATTAAAGCCCCCCCCTACCCTGGGCAGGGACACCTTTTCCAGACAAGGTTTTTCAGAATTTAAATCTTACAAATCAAATACATGTTGAAACTCAAGTGCTCCCCTGATACCCCTGTGGGTTTGGGTTTTATTGTTCTTTTCCTATTAAGTCATGTGCTGTGACAGCATAAATAATGTGACTGAGTGTCTTTGGCAGTCTGGTCATCTGCAACGTGTCTCGAGGCTTTTGAGGGGGGTGAAGCCAGAGGAGCTGTAGTGAGGCTGTGGAAAGGGAATCATTACCTGGCTGCACAAAGAAGTTGATTTTTTCCATCTTCCAGGGTCTGTTTTCCTTTTGCTGTGTCTCTGTAAGGCCAATTAACATTAATGGGAGCTGTATAAACAGACCCTGACAGGAGGACCTCATTAGCTCTTTCTTCCTGTGGTTTTCATTCCGAGCTGCTAAGTTTTATGGATTAGCAAGAATGCTAAAAAATATGGAAAAGCCATGCTGGCTGCTGCCATACTGAAGTGCTTACTGAGTGAATTTAATGAGTCAGGTTTGGGAATGGATTGGCAGGTCCATAAGTAACCAGACCTCTGGAAAATCCACACCAGGACAACCTGATCAGCCAGCTGTACAAATATCCCACTGAGCTCTTCCTCTCAGACAGCATAATTCCTGGGAAACTCTGTTTCCAGGGGGAAACCACGAGAAATTCTCACAAACTTTGCTTTCCCAACCTGCCAGAGAGGCGTTTGTGAGGGAGTCACCCCTGGGGGAAGGCCTGGAGGATCTCCTGGGGTCAGCAGTGCTGCAAGGGTTGCTGATTTCCTGGGATAACTGCGAGTCCCAAAGAACTGAGCTGGGATTTTTGTGGGTGTTGTGTATTTAATTCAACTGTGAGAAACCTACAGCCCCTGACATCACTTCCCTGGCCTGGGGATGTTGGGTTTTTCCCACGTTATGGTGGGATAATGAGATGTGTTTTCCTGTGTGGTCTCCCAAGGGGCCCTCAGGCAGGAAAGATTCTTCCCTGTTTCTTCTTCTCCCTGTGAATTTGAGGGAATGTAACAGCATGATGGACCTGGGCTGTATCAGAATGTGAATTTGCAGGTCAAACGGTGAAATAGCTGAATTCCAAGTCTATCCATGTGGATTAATTATCAGGATCATGGGATAAATGAACGTGGTTGGGCAGGATGTGATGGAGAACACGGAGACTGGGAAACTCCCTCCTTTTTAGAGAGGCAAGTTTGGGAAACCTTCTATAAAAGCAGGATTTAAACAGAGAAATGTCCCTGTGCAGTAGCTATTTTGATATTCTCAGCTCACCTTCCAAGCTCTGTTGTTTTGAAACGAGCTCTCAGGGTTAAATTTAACATCCTTGCTTTAAAAAAAAAAAAACAAAACAAGCACACAAAAGGACAAGGTTTCCTTTCTCGTTTTTACTGCTGTTTCCAGTCCAGCTCTGTAATGCTATTTTTAGAACTCTGTTTTAATGCTGTGGCATGAACTGCTGGGATTTCCCCTGGCTGATATAAAATAGAGGATCTGCACTTTGGTATTAGCAGTCAGCCAGGAAATCCATGCCTGGTGCCAGAAATGGGCCTTCCTTCATAAATCTGTAGTTATTTTCATTTCCTTGTGCAGTGGTGACGTGCCAGATCAGCTGTGCTGCCGTCCTGACACGTTCTGCAGGGCCATGCAACAGGGGAGGCTGGACTGGAAACCAGAGACAGGATTTGCCTCTGATTCACTGGGGACACACAGCTGGGAAATGCTGCTTTTCAGGGAATCAGGGAATCAGGGACAGGAGTGTGCTCTGATCCCCACAAAGAACTGGCCAAAGGCACCTTCCACAGGCAGCTTCACACATTTGCAAATAGAAGTGATCAGTCCTGTCCAATGACCACCTTGACAGAATCACCTTTTATTGATCATAGATTTATTACAGAGCAGGAAAGCTGTGATCAAGTGGGCTGAAATCAATGGAACAATCTCTGGAAGTGTCCAAGGCCAGGTTGGATGGGGTTTGGAGCAGCCTGGGATAGTGGAAGGTGTCTCTGCCCATGGCAGGGTAGAATGAGATGAACTTTAATGTCTCTCCCAACCCAAATCATTCCATGATTCCATAATCCAGAGATCTGGATGCTCTTGCAGCTTGGCCTGTCTGAGCAAACCTCTCTTTCAGTGTAAAATGAGGATTATTCTGATCATTTCACCATCCCTGGAGATGCCCAAGGAAGGCCTGGCATGGCACTCAGTGCTCTGGGCTGGGGACAAGGTGAGGATTAGTCACAGGTTGGATTCGGTCTTGGAGAGCTTTTCCAGCCTCAGTGGTTCTGTGATTCTATGATCCAATCCATTTCCTGTGCAGTCTGTGAAGGAAAAAGGCTCTGTATAAATAACCTGTAATTATGCTCCTTTTTGGATCCAAGTTAATTCCCAAAACTCCCGTGTCCTGTTGCTGCTCGGGCTGGTCCCTTCCCCTCCACTGGGAAGGCTTTACAGGGTAAGGGTTACGTGAAGCACTTTCTGAAGTTCTATTTTTGAGAGTTCTGAAAGGTGACACCTGTGTGGAAGTCACTGCCACCCTTAAAATAACCGGGGTGGCAGCTCCGGGCACGGTGACATTGCTGGTGAGCAGGGACACACATGGCACAGGGGGAGTGGGACTGGCTCTTATCAGGGTTTTAGAGCACCAGGTACCGTGGAGCTTAATCCTGACAGGGCCTGCAGGTGTGACAGCTCAATAAATATTGAATGTGCCCCTAATCTCGGGGTGGGGAGTGCTGTACCCCCAGCAGGAAGTGCTGATCCTCCCTGTGTGAGTGCAAGATAGTACAGCGAGTATCTCCCCAGTATCAGCCCAGATATGGGAAGTGTACTCACAGGGATATTGTGCAAAGAGCTAACAGCAGCAGGAAAGCTTTTGTTCTGCAGGCACCGAGCCCAGGTCAGCAGGTGACACACTGCAGAACTCCCAAAACTGCAGCTTGGAGTGGGATCTGACTCGATCTGCACGGGAGGTTCTGTCCCCAGAAAGGGGAGTTTAGTGTGGTTAGTGGTTTGTGGTTTAGTGGGAGTTTAGTGGTTTGGAGGAATGGGGAGAAGGGAGGGTGCAGGGACAGCGGGACATGCTGTGAGCTGATCCCAGCTGTGCACCCCAAATCCTGCTGGGGAACGTGGCTCTCACCCCGCACACCTTGTGAACAGCCCTTCCTCTCAGAAGGGCCAGCAGGTAAAGGTCAGGGGGGGTGTAAAGCCCAGGTTGTGTGACTCTGGGCTCTGCAGGGAGCACAGCCATGGCCTGGAGAGGAGGCTGCAGTGTGGCCTTGCTGTGTGTGGGCTGGCTGTGACTGATGCCCTGTGACAGCCCGTGCGTGGCTGCTGCTGCTCTGCTGGTGCAGCTGGGGACTCTGTGGCTCCTCACCACCACCACACGACACACAAACTCTTTGGGGATGAAATTTTCTGCCATGAAATGGAGGCTCACGAAAGCACTCGCCACAACTGCTGGGAATAAATTCACTTTGAGTTTATTCACAGTGCTGTGAAAAAAGGGTGGATTCTGTAGTGCACTGTCCCTGTGTGGTGTGACAGGGTGTGGAGTCCTGAGTGGCACCTTTGGCTTTAAGCTGGACACTTTAAGATGGACCCACAGAGTGTGGCAGCAGCCTGAGTGCTGCAGGAGCCCCAGGTCCAGCCTGAGCTCCCAGCAAAGCTCCTGCACACAGAGATGAGATCACAGAACCCTGAGGCTGGAAAAGCCCTCCCAGAGCATCAGTCCCCACCTTGTCCCCAGCCCAAAGCACTGAGTGCCACCTCTTTCCTTGGACACCCCCAGGCTGCCCAGGGACTCCAGACCTCCCTGGGCAGCCCCTTAGGAAATTTAATCCTTTCCATTACTAAATTCTTCCTGATGTCCAACCTGCCCTCCCCTGGCCCAGCCTGAGGTCGTTCCCTCTCCTCCTGTCCCTGTTCCCTGGGAGCAGATCCCAAACTCCCCTGGCTGTCCCCTCCTGTCAGCGAGTTGTGCAGAGCCAGAAGTTCTCCCTGATCCCCCTTTTCTCCAGGCTGAGCCCCTTCCCAGCTCCCTCAGCCCCCCTGACAGGACTGGCTCTGGATGCAGGGGAGCAATTCCCTGTGACATATCTGGGCCATGCCTGGCGTGCCCTCCCTCGTGCCCTGGTGGCTGCAGGCTGGAGCTGAGTCTCCTGCCACCCTGCAGCAGGGCCAGGGACATCCCCAGCAGCCCTGTGGCACAGTGCTATCGCCATGGCGTGTCAACAGGCTCCCAAATAGTGCTGCAGCTCACCAGGGATGGGGACAGAGCTGCCCCTGCCGTGTTGTGTAAACAGGAAGAAAATCTGCCTGTTCCCCCGGTGACTCCATAGTGACTGGGAAACACTGGCCCATTTCACAAGCCTCCCCTGCCTCTCACGGGTCACACACAGGGTTTGCTTTCCCCAGGAGCCACAACACCTCTTTGTGTGCCTCTGACAACAGGTCACAGCTGCTGGGGCTGCAAGGGACCTTAAAGCTCAGGGAGTCCCCACTCTTACTCCCAAACATCCCAACAGCTCTGGGCCTTCTGCTGGCAGCTCTGCTAAGTTCTTCAATAGCTTTTATGCTTTTCTTCAGGATAAATCACAAAGAAGCTGAAATATTTTAAAGCAATTTAATCTAAAATCTCCTTTCTTAAACCATTTAGGATGCTATGAAATAGCAAACAGCTTATGGAAACTACCACTTGCTGACAGATTCTTAGGAATGGGAAAATCAAAGTTTGTGATGCTGAGCAGTGCTAGAGGAGCCCCAGAACAGCCACCCTGAGGGGTCTGCAGCTCCCTCAGAAAGCAGCCAGCACAGCAAGGTGGTGGCTGCCACAGCTCCTGCACCTCCCTGGGCTCCACAAGCTGCCAGCTCAGCTGGATCAGAGCCACGGGTCACCTCAGGTGGTCACAGGTCACCTCAGGTGGCCTCAGCACACGACAGCCAAGCTCTTGGTCAGGTCAAGTCCAAGTCCTTTGGCCACCACCTCCCCCAGTATCTACCTTCAGATACCAGACACAACAATTTTTGCACTACAGTAAGCATGATCTCTATTTGGATGTTAGCTGGGCTCTTGCTCCTTTTGAAGTCAGTGGGTTTGACAGATGAGGAAATGGGTTCTAAAGCAAATCAAGAAAAACCTTATTCCACCTTATTTTCATCCCAGTTCCGCACATGTAAGGGTAGGGCTGCTTTTTAACAAGTCTGTTGTAGCAACAGCCTGCAATCAACACACACCTGCTGTTATCTTTTCGTGGGAGATAAATTTAAATTGTCAGGCCATGCCATGGAAATGCAACATTTGCATTTTCTTATCAGGATGTGCCAGGACACTGCAGGGCAATGGCAAAGCAGGAATTGGGCACGAAAGTGAGGTGGAGGAAGGAGCAGCCTGACCTCCTGCCAGGCACTGTCTGCTGCTGTTTGAAAATGTTTCAAAGGGGATGGAGAGGAGCCCAAGCAGAGCTCCAGAACTGTGTCACCAGAAAATATGATAACACATCTCAGGGCTTGCAAAGACTCTCCTTACTAGCTCGTATTTGTATGGGCATTCCCATTGCCTTCACTGTTGGCTGGATTGGTTTTGCCTGCTGGATCTCAGAATGATGCACACACACTGATCTTAGCCCTGGTTCAAGTGAGCCCCACCATCCTCCTTGGGATTCTCCATCCTCTAAACATCCTGCCTTCCTTCAGTTGTGTTTTCTTTTCTCTTTCCCTGTTTTAGTGACTCCACAGTTCCTTCATCGCTGCCTGGTGTTCCTTCCAGTAGCTCACCAAGGCTGTAACATCTGTCTTGTTTCATCCATCCCTGTCCCTTTCCAGTGGGGAGGGCTTTGTGTGCAGTTTCTGTTTTGGCAGGATTTTCAGGTTTGGTTTTTATTTTTTTTTAAAGCCAGCAGTAGAAATGTTTCCCTCCCTCCAGCTCCTGTGTTTAAACAGGAAAGAGCAGATTGCTGGTGGCTGGGGGGAACAGGGAAGATTGATGGGGTTTCTATGATCCCATGGGAGCTCCCTGGCAGGCTCCTGGGAAACTGCTGAGTCCTGTACGGGTAAACCTCACCCTCATGGTAACAGTTCTGTTTTGCCTGAGGAGCCAGCAGGAGTGCCACCATCATTGTCACCCAGCAGCATCAGGAGATCTTTCAGATATGCCCTTGAATGCTGTAAAAACAGAGAACAAAACCTCCAACCATCTCCCAGGGGTTTGGGGTTTTGCTGGGATGTTTTGACAGGAAAAGAGGAAACAGGCCCAAGCTGTGCCAGAGGAGGTTCAGGTTAGACATCAGGAGGGATTTCTTCATGGAAATGGTTTTTCAGCATTCAAAGGGGCTCCCAGGGAGGTGTCCGAGGAATGGCTGGATATGGCACTCAGGGCTCTGGGCTGGTGACAATTCGGTATTTTGTCAGTCAAAGGTTGGACTCAATGACCTCAGAGATCTTTTCCAGCTCTAAGGATTCTTTGATTCCCTCCCCAGATCCCATCCTGGCTGCTCTGTGCCCTCTGTCCCTCCGTGCCGCTCCTGCCTCTGTGCTCTGCATTCCCTCCTCGCTCCAGCCCTGTCTCCGTGACGCTGTTCCTGGCACCCTTCCCAACCTCTCTTGCTGCCAAGTCAGACTCAGTACAAGCGTCTTGTAGTGCCTTTCAAATCCTTTCCTATCGTGGCAAATAAACCCACTGTCCTCCACACACACACGCTCCTGATATTATCCTTGACAGCTCTTCACTTCTGGCACTCAGCTGCTGCTTAATCATACGGTTTCTTTCTCTGAGTCACCTCGTGTGCTCTTGCAGCCAAGAGCTTGACTTTGATTTGGCAATGTCACGGCAGCAGCACATCCCTCGGGATGCCACTGCTGCCCCTCGTGTTCCCCTGCCCCCAGCCCATCCTCTGTGCCTGCTCTGGGCAGAGTGGGGCCATTCCCTCCCCTCTGCCGTCCCGCACGCACCACCAGCACCCCACTTCTGATTTTATCGTTTCCCTGCTGCTTTGCAGAGTTTCTGTTCTTAGCAGAGCGACCTGCCTGACCTTGACTCCCAGGTAGCCCTGGCGCTCAGATCCCTTCTCCAAACATCCTCCCACTGAGGCCCCTCTCCCCCCACGCTCTCGTCCTTGTGACATTTGCAAAGAGGGGGCAAGCGGAGCAAACCAAACAAACCCAGCAAACAGCGCTGGGAAAGGGGAACCAGCGCGATGTGCAGGGAGCACTGGCAATGACCTCGCTGCCTTCCGAGCCCTGTCCTTCCCCTGACCCCTCCTGCACTGCAGACCCAGCACGGGACCCCCGCTCCTGCCCAAATCCCCCGCGTACCTACGGAGAGATAACCGAGCTCTGCTCCTCCCTAGGAAAACAACCGCAGCTTCCCAGAGGAGCTGTGTGCAGACAACGCTGCAAAACCGCTTCCCGCGCCGCTCTTTGCACTGAGCAAATAGAAGGGCAGCCTAAAGCCAGAGGGCTGGGATAAAAGTTGGGTTTTTCATTGTTCGGAGAGTGCTGCAGGTGTGGACACACCTATTCACCCTGCCAGCCCCCCGGCCGGTCCCGCTTTGTGCCAAGAGGGTGTTGGTGTTTATTGCCTTTTCCCCCCGCTGCCCACTGGCACTGGACTTTGCTCCTCTGGGTTGGGATTTCTAAGCAGCGGGAGGCTTTACACGTGTGTTTGAGAAGGTACAAAGCCTGCCGGAAAACAATGGAAATAGCTGCCTTATGACTGCTGCGTGTCACGCACTCGGTTCTTGCCCGTTCGTTTGTCCTTGGAGCTGCTCGCGCCGCCTGGAACCTGATCCCGAGCGGTGCCGGGGCTGGCACGAACACGGCGCCGTGCCACGGGCACAGACACACGGCCGGAGCGGGGCCTGCAGGGGCTGCCCGCCCCCCGCGGATGTGTGGAGAGGGCTGTGGGTTCCGTGAGGAGTGCGGGGTTCGGGGGGGCTTCCTGCTGGCAGGAAACAGCTGCTTCAGAGCTGAGTGCTGCTCCCGTGCTCTGCTTCCCACAGGGCCCCTGGGCCGGGAGCATCCCGGCGGCTCAGCAGGGCTCTGCCAGGCTCTCCACACCTCCAGGACAGCATCTCCCCCGATCCCCTCGCAAAGGCTGCCCTGACTCCCTCGGAAAGGCTGCCCCGATCCCCTCGGAAAGGCTCCCCTGATCCCCTCGCAAAGGCTGCCCCGATCCCCTCGGAAAGGCTTTCCTGATCCCCCCGGAAAGGCTGCCCCGATCCCCTCGCAAAGGCTGCCCTCAACCTTCCCAAAGGACAGGCTCCCTCTGTGCACGCTGCCCTCAGACCCCAAGGACAGGATCTCCTTTATTTCCCCTATGACAGCCTCCCTTCAGCCAGGACTGATCTCCTCATCCACAGGCTCCCCTTTGCCCAATCTCCCTTCGGATCCCCGAGCACAGGCTCGCCTCCATTTCCTCCAGGACTGGATCCCCTCACCTGCTCCCTCAGAACGCTCTGGGACAAGCTCCTCTCAGCCCCCCCAAACACGAGATCCCCCAGACTGGATCCCTTCACGCCGCACTGCCCAAGCCGCCTTCACCCCCTCCTCAGCGGGCACAGCCGCGATGCAGCAGCCTCCGTTCCCCCGTCCGTCCCTGCCTGCCTGCTGCGTGCTGCCGCCCGCCTTCCCCCGGCCTGCCCCGCGCTCCCCCCGCTCGCCGCCCGCGGTGATCCGCGCTGAGCTCACGGCCGCGCCTCACGACACCCCGGCTCGGCACGTCAGCCCCGCCATCGCGTGAGAGCCGCCGCCGCCCCCCCGCCCGCCGCCATCACGCACGGCGGGAACAGCTGCCGGCGCGGCGCGGCCAGACCCCGCTCCCAGACCCCGCTCCCAGCCAAGGCGGGCCCTCGCCAGCTCCTATTAATGCAGATCTTAATTAATGACCCCCGCGGGGGGCGAGCCGCCCTTCACACGCAACGCGCTCCCCCCTCGGCCCGCGCCTGGCGTGGAAGCACGAAGAGGTTAAAATGGAGGCGGGGGCGTGAGGCGGCTGCCAAGGCGGGATTAGCGCGGCTCGGAGCTCGGCACGCAAGGCGGGACGGGGCACGGCGGCCACACGCGAGGTGACACGCGTGGCACCGGGGGAGGCGGCGGGCAGCGGGCCGAACGGGCGCACCGTGCCCTCGGCCGATCCTCGGCCTTTGCATCCCTCTGTAAGCACCTACTCACCCATTTTTCCTTCCCCCCAACTCACTATTTTCCCCTCTTACTGTTGCAATTTTACTTTTTCTTATTTTTTTTTTTTTAAATAAAGCTGTTGTTTCTATCCCCTAAAATTCACTACTTTCTTCAATTCCCCTTTTCTCCCCTAGTGAGCTCCCAACCTTACTGATGCTTCACCTCAGAAATGAGTCCGTAAATTAAATTAAAATCACCTCGTTTTTTTGCCATAGACTGCCCCCAGTTTTTTGTGTGTGTCCCTAAATTATAGTTTTGGGGGGATATCGTTTTATATAAGTCTGTAGGGAACGTTTTGAGGATGTAGGAATTGCTTTGGGCAGATGGTCCCTGCTGTATGATCAAAACCCAACAGCGATTTTGGAGCAAACAGGAACCCACCAGCGCTGGAAAGAAGGGCAGAAAGTGGAATTAATCCCGCTGAAACTCCCGAATCTCGCTGCCAATCCTCCCCTGATTTATTTATTTTCGTGGCTGTGTGCGCTCCAGTAGTCTCACCGGGCCCAGACGGTTCATCCCGAGGTTGAGCTGGTGCCTCGGCTCTGACACGCGGATGACCCGGCTGCCAGGGCCGGATTTGGGGTGGCGGGGACTGACTGGGGGTGGCAGGGGTGATTTTGGGGTGTCAGTATAGAATTTGGGGAGGCAGAGGTGGTTTTGGGGTGTCAGTATAGAATTTGGGGAGGCAGAGACAGGCTTGGGCTGAATTTGGGATATTGGGGCTTTGCGAGCACAGGGCCAAATTTGGGGTGGCAGGGCCGAATCTGGGATGTCAGGTTTTGGCTTTGGGGTGTCAGGGTTTGACTTTGGGCTGGGGGGGGGGTTTGGGGTGGTAGGGCCGAATTTGGGGTGGCAAGGTTCGGGGTTGGGGTGTCA
>JAOTQP010000469.1:24122990-24154671 GCA_026413545.1 Cichladusa arquata | reverse complement strand
TCGGCTTTGGGGTGTCAAAGTCGAATTCGGGATGTCGGGGCCGGCTTTGGGGTGCCGGGGGGAATTTGGGGTGTCAGGGGGGAATTTGGGGTGCTAGGGTTCTGCTTTGGTGTGTCAAAGTTGAATTCAGGATATCGGGGTTGGCTTCAGGGTGTCAGGTCCAAATTTGGGATGTTGGGGCCAGATTCAGGGTGTCAGGGCCGAATTTGGGGTGTCACGGTTTCGTTTTGGGGTACCTAGGCCCAATCTTGGATGCCAGGGCTGAATTCAGGATGTCGGGGCTGTCTTCAGGGTATCGGGGAATTTGGGGTGTCAAGGATTGGTTTTGGGGTGCCAAGGGCCGATTTGAGATGTCGGAGCTGTTTTTGGGGTGTCAGGGGCAAATTTGGGGTGTTCAAGGTTTGGCTTTGGGGTACCAAGGCCCAGTTTGGGATGTCGGAGCTGTTTTTGGGGTGTCAGGGGCAAATTTGGGGTGTCAAGGTTTGGCTTTGGGGTACCAAGGCCCAGTTTGGGATGTCGGAGCTGTTTTTGGGGTGTCAGGGACAAATTTGGGGTGTTCAAGGTTTGGCTTTGGGGTACCAAGGCCCAGTTTGGGATGCCGGGGCTGTCTTTGGGGTGTCAGGGGGGAATTTGGGGCGCATTAAACCCCGAAATGCAGCGAGCCGGGCCGCGCTCCCCTCACGCCCCCCGCCCCAGCCCCGTGCCGCGCACGCGCCGTTGCCGCGGTTACGGCGGACGCCGCGGTCACAAAATGGCGGCGGCCGCCGCGCCCCCTCCGCCCCTCACGGGTCCCCCGGGCCGGGACCCCGGCGGGCGCTGAGCCCCGGCCGCTCCCGGAGCCCCGAGCCCAGCCTGCCGGAGCCCATGGAGCGGCGCGGCCCCGTCCACGTGCTGCCCGAGGAGATCCGCAAGGTACGCGCTGTGGAAATGCCCAGCCGCAGCATTCGGGGGATGGTGCACAGGCCTGTGCGCACCGGTGCATTATCTGTACATTCTGCTCCTGGGTTAGGTTGGGTGCTGGGTTTCCTCACTCTTTGTGCGCTGTAATTACAGTCATTCTATAGGAAGGCCGCAGAGGAACACCTGAGTGTGCGCCGGTGTTGTCGCTGCAGGTGAGTTTTGCAGAACACCTCGCCCTGTGCCGGTGTTGTCGCTGCAGGTGAGTCTCAGATTTCCCCTCTCGTGGCGTGTTTTACTGCCGGGAGTTTGGAAAGACTGCGGAGCATGACATGTTCCAGAGGAGTATCAACACCCACAGGGACGGAACATTCCCCTTCATCTCCCCTCGTGTCTTTGTGTGTTCTTTTGTTTGGGAGACAATTATTGCCGGCGTTAACAGCGCTGCTGTTTGTGTGGCTCCGGTTAGGAGGAGGCTGCGCTCAACTGGAACACGAGTCACTTTTTGTAACGCTATCAGGTTTTCGCTCTGCCAATACAACGCCCAGCTGGCCTCATTCATCGCTCTGCAGCTCATAATTGACAAGTCATTTAAGAGCTTTGTGTACTCAGCCCGGAGAAATTCTCCCTGGGTTAGGCCAGGAAACTGTTCAGGCAATTTCTGAGATGATTTCTGAGAAATCGAGGATGGGCAAGATAGACAAAGAAAGGGAAAAGGAATACTTAGCCCTAAGAAAAGAGGAAGGGAAGAAGCTGTGGGACACTTTCAGACTTGTCAGCAGCTGCTTTGGTAGCAGGAAAGATCCCACTAAGTTTGTTTATTTAGCAGTTAGTTTTTAAGCCCCAACGGGATACAGTGCAAAAATCAGTGTAAGCTTTTCACAGAAACATTTGTACCAAACTGTTGGGTGAGAGAATCCTCCTGGAGCTGGTTACTGCTTAGTATTTCCTTTAATGATTTAAAGCTGCAGTTTGGTGGCATTTGAGCCTGTTTTGAGTTGGGATCAGTTCCTGAGCCAGTTCCTGCTCCATGTGCTAGGCCAGGCACAGAAAGGCAGTGACATTCATTCTGTTAGCAGCAGTGTCTGTGGCTGCTGGTTATTATTGAGCCAAGATCTTGGATTACAATAAAGAATACACTGGTGCCAGTGGAGAAAGGGTGTGAGCACTCTGGGAATGGCATTACATTTCTTAGGAAAAATAAGTAGTTTAAAATTAATCCAATGCATCAATACAAAATCCATAATCACTTCCTTGTCACTTGTCAGATCTAACAGTGAGGGCTGTAATCAGGTACAAAAATAAACAGAATAACATGAACAAAGGGATGTTACACAGGAAGAATCTGTTAACATATTAATAGTTTTAATATCTCAGTAATTGCATGTGAAACTTGTGTCTTCATCCTTCTGTCCAGGGCTGTTGAGGTTTCAGTTCTGAGCTGCAGGCTTTAAAAATAATGACGTGACTGATGGGAATTTAGAAAAGAGCAAAAATAGTAAAGAGCTTTAAAATCTCTAAGAAAGGCTAATAGAACTGAGTTTGCTCATTCTGGAAAACACTCGAGGGCACAGTAAGTGCTCACAGGGGGAGGGAGGTGGTGGTTCATTTCCAGGTGCAAATGACTTTTCCTCACATTTCTGCATCTGCTTTGGTTGAATGCCCTGAAACTCTGGAGCTGTGGAATCCACTCAGCTTTTCCCTCGAAGTGCAGGATGGGGCAGGCAATCTCTGGAGATCCCTCCAGTGCTGGGTACACATTGAACAAAAAAATCTGGTGCAGAAGATGCAGGATTTCCAGCTGTGGATAGACTTGTGCTCCTGTCCCACCCTCCTCGTGCCACGTGTGAGCTCCAAGGCAACGACAGCCCCGGATTTTGGGATGAGAAAGTGTCGGGGTTTTACACATCCTGTGCTGTTGCTCATCTCCCCCTCAGCAGCACGGTTACAAGACACTACAAGTCATTATTCTCACAATTTCCTGCCCTGGTATCTTCTCTGCACACATGTCCTCGTTCCCTTCCCGCTCTGCTGCTCAGATTTTACAGCCTCTCCTCTGGAATCTCTCACAGCTGAGCTCGTGCCAGCTGTGCTCTGCTCTGCCAGACAGAGCACACGTGCTCCCAAGATGGGTTTGCAGGCTGAGGGAACACGTGGGGCTGGAGGGAGCCTGGCAGGCTGGAGATTGCAGCCAGAGTGAGGGATATTCCCTTGGCAGGTGCTGCTTTGGGAGGGATGGATGGATGGATGGATGGATGGATGGATGGATGGATGGATGGATGGATGGATGGTGCTGCAGGTCAGGTTGTAGCACTCACAAGGGATCCAGGAGCTGCCTCACAGGGCAGGGTGCAGAGCTCTCCTTGTTCCTCTCCTTGATTTTATTTTATTTTACAAGATTTTATTTTAAAGAAAGTTCTAGTCTAGAGGGGAGGGGATTTCTCAGCATTGTGTTAAGGGAATGATAGATGTGAAGGGACTTTGGTCCTTCTTGTTGGATTAATTTTGCCTCAGAGAACTCTGTAAAAACTTTTACATGTCCCTGCTTTCTTCTCTCTCTCATTCCTCCTTCTTTCACAACACCTTCATTGCAAGATGGGTGCTAAATGAAAAAAAAAAAAAAATCAGTAGGTGAATAAAACATCCACATGTCCATTATTAAAGTTTATAGTATTCTTTTGTATTTATAGTTGCATACTTCTTGGAAACTAATTGTTAGTAAAGATGGAAATCACTGGCTTTTAATGCCTGTTTTTAATATATTTACATAGAGTTTCTGCAATCAAACTCAGCCTGAGAAATGTCACAGAGCCCAGCAGGGTACAGAAGGGAGTTAGTGTTTCCTTGACTCCAGTGTCATGGATGTGTGTTTTTGGAGATTTCTGGTTTTGTTGCTTGGTTAATGTTTTATTTTGGTTTAATTTTCCCTCAAGGCTTTTATATTTCACCTTGGTAGTTGTCTGTTGCCAGTGGTAGATGAATTTTTTTTTGTGCCTGTGGACTTTAATTATAGTTTTGTGGAAGTGGAGGGAAGTAGAAGGGAAGATGCAGCTTTGCACTGAGGATCCCCCTGAAACTGGAAACAGAACAGCAACAGAATGCAAATAAAGTTATACTTAATTTCATATTTTATTTGTGGAAAAAAAAAAATTTGTCATCATAAATAATGAAGTTTATAGGGCCAGGGTACCCTTAGAGATTGAGTTGTCTCAGCCCAGGAGCTGAAGAGCTGAGGCTGCTCCCCGTGAGGACAGAACGTCCTGTGGTGTCCCCAGAGGATCCTGTTCACCACAAGTAGCAGATGGGTACTGGGTGTGCCCACGTGTGCTATAGATTGGGACAGTATGGGCTCTGTATGAGCACATCACGTCAGCTTTCCCTCCTCTTGCTCTCTGTGAACCCAGGCTTGGGCTTTTCTCAGAAGAGGTTCTGGAACACAGAGTTCCAGCTGTGGGTGGGAGCCCCCCAGGACAGCACAGCTCTGGTTGGGACGTGCTGCATTGGCACCAGCAGGGAGTTCAAAGCAGATAAAATTCCAATTTGTGCCCTCCAGATAACAGAGGTGGCATGGCAGAGCCCTTTTCAGCATCCTGCTGAATTCTCCTGGAGGTGATGTCCCCAGGCTGCCCCACTGCCCACAGAGGTTTTCAGCACTTGGCTGTGGAATTTGGGATGTTTGGGTGGTGTTGGGGTGTCAGGCTCCTGCTGTGGAGTGTTCTGAGTGGCTGGGGAGTGCTCTGGAAATGGGAGAAAATCCTGGGATGGTTTGGGTTGGAAGGGACCCCAGAGTCCCATGGGCAGGGACACCTTCCACTATCCCAGGTGGCTCCAAGTGTCCAGCCTGGCTGTGGCCACTTCCAGGGCTTGTAGCCAGTTGTCTCTGCACTGAGGGACACTCCACACCCTCCCTGGGCACTACAAACAAGCTGTTCTCTCACACCAGGCCTGTATTCTCCATATCCAAGGCTTTCCCACAAAACCACGGTTGGATTCACTACAGTCAAGGTTTTCCACCCTTTTCTCACAAAACCAGGGTTCTATTCACTACAGTCAAGGTTTTCCACCCTTTTCTCACAAAACCAGGGCTGGATTCACTACAGTCAAGGTTTTCCAGCCTTTCTGCAACCCGTGTTCTGCTGCTCAGAACTGGAGGGGCTCCCAGGAGGAGTTTGCTGGCAGTCACACCTAGGGGTGCACAGAGTCACTCAGGCAAAGGTCTGGTGAGCAATGGGCTGAATCATCCTTGTCAGGAGGTGCCTTGTGGCAGCACTCAGGTTGAATTCCCAGCTGGGACGTGCTGTGACACATCCCAAGGAAGCTGGGAGCTCAGGAAGGGCTGCTGGCCCTGTGCTGCTGTTTGCAGGGTTCATTATTCTGCTTTTCCTCCAGGCAAAAATGGCTTCAGCTACCTGAACTGCTGGTGTTGCTTCCTGTCGTGACACAGGCATTATCCCAGGGCATGTTTTGAATGAAGCAACCTTCTGGTTTTACTCCCAGCCTGTTTCTCCACTGCTCATGTGTTCAAAGCAAGCACGGGGATTTTTATTTTGCAACTGTGATTTTATGGGCAGGGAGCAAATAATGATGTGAACAGCGTGGCTCAGCAGTACCATCTGTGTTGCTTTGGGGTAGATGCTGACTGAAAACTTGGCTCATAATACACTTTGTTTCTTTTAAAAGAAGTGAAGTTTCTACTGAGACTTTTAAAAATCTTTCTTTGACTAAGGCAAACACCAATTTCAATTTGGTACCTCCTCATTTTGCATTTACATCAAAAGACTCCCCTTTCTTCCCCCAAAAAATCAATGGTGTGGTTTGAGTCATCATTTCTTTTTGTGCAACAGCGATTGACTGGTGTGTCAGAAGAGGGACAGACAGGATGAGAGACATGAAAATAATGTGGGAGAGGAGTGAAACAAAAAAGAAAGTAGAATAAATCAACATACAGAAATCATTTAAGACCACCCAGCTGCAGCATAAGGATTATTATTTTTTTTTTTACTTTTATATATTCAGCTACAAGTTGATTTTGGACAAATACAGAATTTTTTGGTTTTGACCAGTCCTTGCTGAAGCAATCTGAGTCCTGACAGATGCACCAAGGGAACAAGAGCTGTGGACCAGGGAGCACAGGGTGTTGTGAGGGATTTCTCCCTGGAAAGGGCTGCCCAGCCAGGGCAGTGGTGTGTCCATCCCTGCAGGGATTTAACAGCCCTGGGCATGTGGCAGCTCTGGGCTGGGGCACTTTGAGGATTTTTTCCAACCTGAGCAGTTTTAGGGTTCTGTGGTGAGTGATCCATGTGCTGGATGCTGTAATACCAAAGCCCTGCCAAAGGAGAGAGCAGCTCCCTCTCCTAACAGGGATCCAGCTCCATCGTGGGCTGTTTGTGGGTGGAATGTGAAATTCCAGAGGAGAGGGGTGGTGGTGCACGAGCTGACACACCCTGGACTTACTTGGTCAAGTTCAAGTGGTACAAATTCCTCTCTCATCATTCAAAAGGCTAAAAATGGTCCAGACCACCAATTTATTTTCTTTTTTTTTTTTTTTTTTTTTTTCCTTATAACTTATGCTCTGCAGATGAAACTGAGTCAGACAGATGTAATTTGAGTGATTATCCCTCTTGGCTCAGTCCTCCCTTTGCCTTGGTAGCTAAAGAAATCTTTGTAACCAGGGGATAATATTTCCTTCCAAAACCAACTGCAGAGTGGAAACTGCTCCCCCGGATGCTTCACAGCATCTGTGCATCACAACTGTAGCTCAGAGTCTTATGGATAAACATCTTCCCAGATCAAGCACTTTGTCCTCAGCAAAATTGGTTTTTTAATTCCTGACTGATTTTTTCTGTTCACTGTTTGTCCTCAGGACATGCAAGTCCCCTTTCCACTCAGAGTTCTGATAGTTTCCTTTTCTATTCCTTCCAAACTGTTTTTCCCCTGATTTTTTTTTTTCTCCTTTGAATTTAAGATGACAACAGTGTATTTATCAAATGGAAACAGTGAAATGTGGAATCTGAAACCATCAATTTGTATTTAGTACACATCCTTAGTGGTTACTCAGCAATCTCACTGTTCCAGAAAAGGTAATTTGTAAGCATAAGAACTGATGACAGTTTGTTTCCTACACATTTTGTGTAATGGTTGGTCAACTCTGGTGTCTAAGAGACAACCAAAAAAGTCTGGTGGAGCTTTTCTCCTGGAAAGACCATATATTTATAAGGTTTTTATCCCATTTATTTATAAGGGGGCAGGGATTGGTGGCATATTGGAATTCCTGGTCAGACACTGGAACTGTTCCATATATTAAGGTGGATATTTGGATAAGGTTCAATCTGTGCACTTCTTGCAGTGCTTGCAGGGTAATTATTAATGTGCAGAGCAAGGTCCTGATTTACACAGAATTTCCTATTCTGTGATTTTTTGACTCTGTAGCAAATACTGTAAAAATCCAACCTGATCAGAAAGCTCCCAGATTTTCATTTCACCTGAGGCATGGATGGGAAGCAGAGCAGGACCCACTTCCAGCTGAGAGTATTTCTTGTTCTACGACTTCACTTATTTTGAAATTCAGTAACAAAACTGACTTTGAAAACGAAGAAGTTTTGGTACTTGCACAAAGCCTTTTCAGCTGAGGCCCCTGGTGATTCTATCTCGTTTTTGGTGGGAGAGGCAGTGCAAGTTCTCAGCTGTTTGTGTGAGCAGCAGCAGTGGCTGTGCTGCACAGAGCAGCGTGTCCTCTCTGTGATAAACCCCTCCCGTGCTCCCTGCACAGCTCACTTTGTCCTTTTTCACTGCACTCATTCCAGGGCTCTGGAACTTTGGGTTGCTTATCCTGAAGAACAGTTTCAGGTTTCCAAGCACAGACTGCAGCTGCCAGGAAAAATAAACTTGCATTTTCGGCTCCCTCAGGGCAGCTGTAAGCAGGGGGGGTTAAACTGGGGCAGCATTAAGAAATGGGGAGATAAAGCTTGTCCAGGGCATCCTGAAACACCATTTATATCAAACTGTATTTAAACTGCTAAAGGTTGTTGTAGGAGTCTTTAATTTGTAATTTTAAAAGCTCTTTTCTTTCCTCTGGATACGGTTTCTTTCTGTTTATCCCAATGTCTCAAAACATCTTTTTTTTTTTTTTTTTTTTTTTTGCTTCTTCTGTAAAACAAAGTTTCTTAATTGGACTTAAACTGTTTGAGCAGGTGCTTGTATGTTCCCTGCTTCAAGGTTAACAACCAGATCAGTTGGCAAAGTCTGTTTGCCCATGTAATAAATGAATTATTTCCACTGGATGTGTGTTACCTGCTCTGTGTTGTGTCATCAGTCCTGAGCCCTTCATCGCTGGCAAAGGGGTTCCAGACTCCACAGCACCCAGTGCCACAGACACCACAGCACACCAGCCATGAATTATTTTTGTGAAGATTGTGGATTACATCACTTAATTCCCTCTCCCTCATCTTGCCTCCTTCACTTGGATACCAGTTGTTGGAGAGGCACAGAGATAACATTTATCTGGCACTGGAGATCCCAGATTCATTAATGAAATAGCTTTATAGAACACAGCATTTCATTTTCAATGAACATATCCAACCTGACTCAGAAGTACTTTAGCATTTCAGTGGGAGTTCCCACATACCAGATTCCAGAGCTGGTGTATCTTGGGAAGTTGCCCAGAAGGGAAAGTGCTGCTCTAGCTGGGGTTCATTTGCTAATGAGGATTTTTGTCTTTATTTATTAAAGCAGTAACAAATCTTCAAAGTTCCAGAGCAGCAAATAGTTTAAATTTTTTTGATTTATTATTATTTTTTAGTGTCACTGAGGGTTTTTTAGCTGAACCTGTTTCTTACAGACACCCTGAAGCATTTTCTCTCTTTGTAGATGCCCCGGGACCAGACAGTGTGCAAATACTGTGGAGTCAGCTACCTGACCCTCCATGAGTTGAAGGTGATGGAAGACAAAGTGAAAGCCATGGAGAAGGAGATGAAAGTTTATAAAGGATGTCTAGAACGGGAGCAGAGGCTTCAGGCAGAGCTGCAGGCTCTTCACCACGACCTGGAGCGCTGCAGGGCTGAGAGTGAATCCAAAACAGAAAGGTCAGAGCTCCTCAGCTCCTGTGTGTGGCAGGCAATTTCAGCCCAAAGCAGCTTAAAATACAAATAACTTTTGTCTTTCTTTCCTCAGATGGCCCCTATAGACTGCAATGCTTGATTTAAATCATCTTTCATAGTCTCCTTTGGAAGCAGGTTCAGAATTCCTGAGCAGTTTATGGAATATGTGGAAGGTGAAGGAAAGGCCAGAAGGCACTCAGAGGGATTTCCCCTGCACACACTCCCAAAGGGAAATGATGAATATTTCATCTTATCCTCTTCTAATAAATCTCTAATATTCCAGATGAAATTCTACAGGTCTGAAATTCGGGCTGACTGTCTCTCAGTACCCTGGTAAAGAATTCCCAGTGTGTTCCCTGGGAAGCTCAGGATTCCCTCTCTGCTGGGCTGGTACAGACTCCTAAAGCAATGAGGAACAGTTTGGGAACTGCCAGGGGCATTTTGCTTCCCAAACAGGAGGTTTCAAATCCTGACAGATATGGGAAGGCCCCATTAAAGGGGGACTTTTGTACCTTAAAAACTCCAGTAATTAATGACAGATCTCAGAGCCACATTTGGATTTTCAGGGCACAGCCAGGACCCTAAAGTGTGTTCTTTCAGCTGATACTTACAGGGTTTGTATCCTTTCCCATGCACATATTTTGGAATCTATTGTTCCATTCCATTAATTGATTATAGTAGGACTATAAATAATTGATAATTGATTAATAAAAGATACTTCATAAAAATGCAGTTTGCTCAAGTTTGCTACTGATGGATTGAGGCCACCAGAAACTCCTGGGTAATTTTTTGCTCCTCTGACTCCATTGGACAGAACTTTTTTGTAAGGATGAGGTTCTAATTCTAATGATCAGCTCAGTTTGATTTTTGGGATTCCCAGGAGGGGAATTCCCTTGTGTGACTGCCTCACATCAAGGGATCCACAAGGGATATAGAGCTGAAGGTGCTCTTGAGATTGGACTGAAATGCTTTGGAAACCTGATTTTTTTTGGAGAATCACTCAAATACTGTTAAAAATTTAACTTAATTAATGGATTTAGTTAGGCTTTTGCTTGCTAATATTACTAATAAAAGATTCATTTTAGAGCACAAGTTCCCACAAAAGTGAAAAAAATGCATTTATCTTGTAAATTACTCATAATGTTTCTTGAAATATCTTCTTCATTTAAATTTAACATCTTCCACCTCCTCCTTCCCAATATTTGATCTTTTCTGTGGTTTAATATCTATTTTTAAAGCTTGTTTGCTCCTTGTCCCTTTAATGACCCTGGGTGGCAGCTCTGGTGGCAGAACCCAGTGTGTGAGCAAATGCACTGACAGCACATTCTTCTTGTGGGGGATCATTTACCAGAGCTAAACTTTAAATTTTCATCGAGCTGACTTTTTTGTAGTAAAGCTGGAACAGTTAATAAAATTTTTATCTCTGCACTTTTCCCCCCTAAGGCTCCATTTGATTTAAAAGCTGCTGAAATCAAGTGGAATACTTGCAGTAGGTTTCTATTCCAGCCACAAATCCACCATTGAGCCTTGTTAAGTAACTTGGCTGAATATTCCTGATCTTCTCCTTGCTGTCCTGGATTTGTTTGAGTTTGGATTTGTTATTGGTCAGTGATAAATCACTGGGTTTTTTTCCTCATCTGCCTGCCTTGTGCTGTGGTATCCATATTCAACATCCTGGCTCTGACAAATCACTGCTCCCACAAGCCAAACATGCCTTTTTCTTACTTTTATCTCTGCTAGACACAGGGATTGAATCTCTCTTATCAGTTGCAGACTGTTTCAGTTTTCTGTTTTCTCTAGGTTCAGGTATTCCTGTGTGTACCTGTGCTTAACCTTGAAAGCCACCTGGAGTTTACCTGTCCTCAGTTGCCTTTCCTTTGGGATCCTGGCAGGAGGAGGGCAATGAACTGCACTGATCCCACTCAGCTGTTCAACCTTATTCTGTGTTAAAATCACTTCAGTCTTGATAATTAATTGAATTATTATTAATTTAATTAGCAAAATTCTTGCCACATCCAGTGTAGGAAATGTAAAACATGTAAATGCTGAATATGTCCTCGAGTGCCACATCCACACATATCTTGAACCTTCCAGGGGTGGTGACTTCACCACTTTGTGAAGTGAAAATGAGCAGCTCGTGGCTGTGAAATGAAAGTGAGCAGCTCCTGGCTCTGGGCAGCTCCCAAAGTTTCATGGACAGTGAAAATGGGGTGGAGGTTTTTTTGTTCAGAGTGTTGCAGGCTGCTCTGTGCATGCTATCCCTGCTGGCAGTGCCGTGCCATGGGGTGAGGGATCCGTTCTGTGCTCTGAAACGCCTTAAATCCCCTGGAGCACGGGAACTGGGGACACTGAGGGCGTTTGCAGCTCCTGCTGGGGTTTCTCGTGCTGTTCCTCTCCTGAGCATGTCCTGACTCACCTCCCACTCCGGGCAGGATTCCCCTGTGCTCCCCAGGAACAGAGCACGGCTGTGAATCCTCACTGGGACAGGGATGAGATCAGTGTGTTCCCACCATTCTCTAAATGCCAGCTTTTAATGAGCCATTGCACTCCTCCTTTGTGCTAAAAAGCCCCAAAATAATATGTTTATTTTGCTTCCTTCTGATGGTATCAGTGGAGTGTAAGTGCCTTGCCTTTTCCAGCTGCACTTTTGTGTGTGACTGGGCAGGACATGCTGGAAACATCCCTTTCATGTCAGTTCTGGAATGGAAAGAGGAAGAAAACGTGTCTCTCCTTGTTTACCAGTTTCTTTTTAATCCAAAAGATCTTCAAATACTACCCATGATAGAACAGGAATGGAAAATGAGGATCTGGCTCTTCCTGACTCCCAGAGTTTGGATTTGTTATTGGTCAGTGATAAATCACTGGGGTTTTTTCCTCATCTGCAATCATAGATTTGGATCCTGTAGCTGTTTAGGGACATTTCCTTGTGTGTGACAACAGTTCTGCTCCCAACCACAATCCAACAGATTTAGTCTTTCCCCTCCTGCTCTCCTCCTCCTGGAAATTTCCAGGTAGCAATGGGTAAAATTTCCTAAAAGGGTAATGCCAGGCATATCTTCAATTTCTTGATTTTTTTTTGTTTGTTCTAGGGATCACAATTGCACCCCCAAAATTGTTTCTTAACCCCCAGATGTTCAGTTCAGATTTTGTCAGAGCTGAAGATCCAGGTTTCTTAACCAAGACTAATATTTTTTTAAATGTGCATTTTGGTGCTGATCTGTGTGATAACAGTAACTAATGCACTGTCATCATTTGCTTTAACTTTTATACATTTTCAGTACAAATCATTCTCATTCTCTTCTGCTGTTTAAAATTGAAGCCAAGGCTGATGTAGTGCTGCTGCCAGCCTTTGGTTTTGTAAAATACTTGTCTATTCAAATATTATTTATTTACTTGTGACAATGAGTCACCAGCAGACAAATAGATCATTTTCTCTGTGTGAACAGTAAGTGTTGAAAGCTTAAACAGGGGCTGGTTTTTAACAGTTGCTTGTCACTGGAGTTGTATTTTTGGGGCTGGAAGGCTGCTTTAGGATGGTTATCTACAGAAAACAGCTGGGGCTGATGTGCTGGGTGGGATTGTTCCTCACGTGTAGCACAGGAAGGGAATTGGATTCAGCTCTTTTATTCCTGTGCAGTTCCATTTGTTTCCTGACAATTATGGGAGCAAGTGCTGAATTGTTGAGAGAGCAGTGTTAAAACTGTGTTTGTTTACACTGGGATGGCTGTGCCTGAAAAACAAACTGGTGCTGTAGAGGAAAGTTCCCAAGGTAAATGTTAGAGGTGAAGAACACCATGGGGATGGTTCTGGATGGTTCTGGGGTGTTTGCTGTGCCTAGGGCCAGCACAGAGCTGGATCCTGGCCTGAGAAAGCTGAAACCAAAGCTGGAGGTTGATTATTGGTGCAAGCAATTCTGATTATTTTATTTACATCTACAGGATAAAAGCCCTGACAGTGGAACTTAAAACCAAGCAGGAGGAGATGAAAACTGTGAAAGCTGACTTGCAGTATTTCCAGGAGGAGAAGGAAGCTGCCTACAAGCAGTCACAGGTGCTCAGGTGAGAACCCAGAAAGAAATGCTGATGTTGGAAATGCTCTTACATAAATAGTGTTCATAAAGACTCACCACAAACTTGGACATACAGTAATTTAAACATGATTACTCTGTTCTCTCAATTAAAAAATTATTGTACAATTTTCTGTACAGGATTTTGTTCATGAAACAAACCCAGTTTTCTTCATTTATGCATAAAAGCTGTAAACATTTAGATGGGGAAACTCATTATACATATATTCAGTACACAGCACATTTCATACACTAAATTATTTTAACCCAATGCAGTATAAATTATCAGATAATGGGGAAAGTAGTTGTCAAGCTTAGTCTAATTCCCAAGTTTTATTTATAAAATAATTTATAAAATAATTTCTAAATATGCATCTGGTATCTTTTCTTTCTTGCAGAACTACCTTGGAACACCATTGCTCCACTCTGAACAAGGCTGTCTCACTGTTCCCTTTCATTAGGAGTGAATTAGACAGTATTAAAGAGGTCATCTCCACCAACTTGGAGAACTTTGCTGCCATGAAGGAAGAAATTTTTCAGCAAATAAAAGCCGTGAGCAAAGAAGCTCTGACAGGTAAAAAGCATCCTGCAACCATTTTGGGCAAGAGAACAAAGGATCCTATTATATTCAGACATATTCTTTTCCTAGCAGTGGTTCAGTGTGGATGAGCTGCTGTTTCACTGAATCACAAAATCTCAGAATATCCTGAGCTGAGGGGAATCAAGGATCAAGTCCATGCACAGGACAACACAAAGATCCCAAATTAACCTCTGGGGGTCAGTTTGATCAGGGCTGGGGATGTGCATCTCCCACCTCCCTCTGTCCCTGTGGGCTCCTGGAGCAGCTCAGGAACCCCAGAGCTGTTTGCCCCAGCACTGCCCCATGGGCAGGGCTTCCATGAGCAGTGAATTCCTCAATGATTGCTTTGTTCCCACTGGGAAGGGCTCTGGGGCAGCTGTGCCTGGAGAGGATGAGCCCAGACACAGAGCCAGCAGGGAGCTGGGAGCCCTGGGCCACAAAAGGCTCCCAAAGGGCTCCCAAAGGGCTCCTGCCTGCTGGAAATGTGTGCCCAGAACATCCCTCCCCAATCTCCACTCCTGCAGGATCATGAACTGAAGTGTCAGTGTCCACATGGCACAGGAATGTGTCCTGAGGATTCCTCTCCTCCTGGCTCATTCCCTGCCTGCTGAGGGCTGAAGGGAATGGCAGCTCCTGTCCCTGCAGCCTCAGAGGGATCCATACATCAGGGCTTCTTTTCTGGAGTATTCCTTGTTCTGGTTGTTGTCATACTCCAAATATACAGAGGATCTGTGTGGAAGCAGGAGTGGAGCCTTTCTTACACCCCTCATCCAACATTTCCCACTTCAGACTAGTGCCACCAGGAATAACACACCCATCCTCAAATCCAGCTTTCTGCATCAAAACCATCTAGCCTCACTTATTTTTGTTGGCCTGTGAATGCCATTTAAAAGCTTTGATATTCTTCTTCATGATTTAACATAAAATAACAACACGGATTTGTTTTGCCTCCTCAGAAATCCCCAAATTGAACCAAAGATTGGCAAAATCCCAGCGGGAGAACGAGTGTCTCCAGGAGAAGATCAGGCACCTCACTGGGGTGGCTGACACAGTTGAGCTGAAAACTCAGCAGCTCCAAACTTCCCTTCAGCAGGGGAACGAGCTCCAGAATCGCTGCCGTGAGCTGCAGAAGGAAACTCTGGGTAAGAGAAGCTTTCATCCTTTCTAGCAAAAATCTGAGGGGAAAAAAAAAAAAAGTGGTTTTTAAAGCACCAAAGTTTGGTTGTTACTGTGAAAAGACTCAACAAGCCTGAATAAAAGGTGAGTGGAATAAAAGGAGGAGGGAATGTCATTCCAAGGAGCACCAGGCAGCTGACTGGGAGGGCAAGTGAAGAAAAAGAGGAAAATAATGAAGGTGCTGGAATACAATCCTGCTGCTAATTGTCCATCTTAAGTAGAACATCAGGCTCTGAGGGTAAAATTCAAAGGATTGGGGTCATTTTGAGTGCAGGACCAGGAAGGAATCCTGGCTCTCAGAACAGGACTGAAAAGCAGGACAGTCCAAGCCCTTTTCTCTGAGTCATTAAACATGAGACTCTAATGACCCACCCCTGATTGTGTGTCAGGGAGCAGAGAATGCTCTTGAAAAGGGTGAGAGCAGTGACAGCACTGGAATGACACCCTGGGAGCTCTGTGCAGACAAAAACTCACTGCAAAGGGATTCTTTACCTTGGTACCTCTGGGATCTCTTTTCTCTTGCACTCACAGCTCTGGCTCAGAGCTATTTGAAGACCTGAGTAACCAGCCCCTGGTGCTGAGGATGGGCACAACAATATCTTGTATATTAATATTGAATTAGGTTTTTTTATAGCAACACTGTTAAAAATCTCCAGCAAACACATCTTGTGTCTTTGTAGAAATAATAAGGAGCAGTGGACATAAAATCTCATCAGAAATACGTGGGTTAGCATCATAATATCAACCAGTTGTGGTTTTGTATTTATGCTGATAGGAAAATTGCCCTTAGCTGAGTTCCCTTTTCCCCTCTGTTTGCTCCAGAGGTTGCTGCAAACAATGAGTTCAGGTTTCTCCATGAACATGGCAAACAAACACTTTCATTTTCAGCTTTGCCCCCCCTTTAACTCCATGAAGAATTGCCTTGTTCTTACCTTAAAAAAGAGGTTTTTGCATTTTATTATATACTAAATATATATATATATAATTATACTCTATTTTATTATCTTTTTTAAAGGTCATTCAATGTGTTTTATATTTTTGGGGGGCCTGCATGGCTTCTTGGATTTTCTGAAAATCTGAATTTGCTTCCCTAAATTGGCATGTTGCATCAGCCCATCACAGTTAATTATCACAGAATTCTGGAATGGTTTGGGTTGGGAGGGACCTTAAAGCTCATCCATTCCCACCCCCTTTCACTATCCCAGGCTGAAAATGTGCATTGAAATATAAAACAACAGAGATTTTATGGAGAAAACACAGCTAAAACATCATATATGGAATTCATACAGAATATTAGGGCCCTGCAAAACCTTAATGATGAGTAAAAACACCCTCGAAGCTGGTTGATGTTTTATGTGAGACATTTTAAAATTTATTAATAAAAATGTAGCAGACACTTGCTAATAAATGAGTTATTAAGAAGCAGTAAAACGTTTGATGTGGGTATCCAGAAGGAGGTTTCAAGGCAGGAAAGCTGCTGGCTCAGGCATTTGGATTCCCTCCTTCCTGAATGGATCAGTAAAACACAAATCCAGGAGGATTTGAAGGGGTCTGGCTCTAGGGAACATTGCTGGATTGGGGTAATAAACCCACTTAATGCACTGCTGATAAAATGGTTCTCTTTGAAATACCAAACAGGATTTTTTTAATGAAACAAACATTAAATATGAAATGAGTTTGCCATTGTGTTAAAATAAATGAGTGGGAACAAACAACATGTGACTGGAAATCAGTTCCAGGGAGTGGATTTGCCCTGTCCAAGGTTGGGGTGTGGAAATCAGCCACATCCTGAGTGTCCATGCTTTGGGGGGAGCTTGGGGTTTTACCTTATTTTGCTTTTTTCCCTCCCACAAACTACTCCAAAGTCCCTCTTTGGTACTGAAATAATTCGACACTCCAGAAATAACAAAAACCTACCAGGATTTGTGATTTCCACGTTTTTAAAGGATTTTCCTTTCTGCAGCCAATATTTGGAGGATTCTTCTGTTGCACGTTTCTCACAGAATTGTAAAGTCATGATTATTTCACATCACATTTGCACTTGCAGGAGCAGGAACCCAGCACTTGTTTCTGCTGTTGTTTTTTGTGCTCATGCTTGTCGTGGCTTTCTGAGGATTCCCTTTGTAGGGGATTTGTGGGATCAGTTGATTGCTGGCTTCCAGCCATTTGCACCTCACAGAGCATCACCCAGATGGAGGGAGGTGACAGAGCTTGACAAAAGCTCAACACGGGGTAAGGTCTGCTGGATAATTGTTTAATCAATCAGACTCCCCAAATAAAAAATCAATAATGATGATGTGTCTGTGTTTTTAGTGCTGGGAGCAGCAGGGCTGCAGTAGCACAGGCTCCTAAGAGATTTCTGCTTTCATTTTATTACCAGCTAAATCCTTTACTTAATCACAGATAAAGAATCATTTTTCTTCCCCAAAGTCCTTGTGGTTTTTCTTTAGCTCACAACAGCTCTGGCCTTGCTCTGGATGGGCTGAAATTGCTGGTGATGTTCCCAAAATCCAAATTTTCAGCCTTTTTCTGCTCCTGCTCCATAGGCTACTTCAGCTCCAAATAGAAACTTGGTGGTCTGCTGCCTTAACGAGGCTGATGAGAGATGATGGAAAACTGCAGGCACTGGGGAGGGGAATATTAGCACTCCTGATGGAAAGGAGAGGGGAATTTAGCACTCCTGATGGAAAGGAGGTGTTTTCATCTCCTCAAGTGTCCTGAATGGCACTTTAAAGACCACTTTGAAGAGCTTTGAAAATGCAAAGGGGGAACAGTCTCCTGCAGTTTAAGGCAGGCTGCAGTTTAAACAGCCCCTATTCATGCTACAAGTGCTGTTGAAATGTGTTTTTTATGAATTCCAGCTGCGGTGGGAAGGCTGGGGAACGCAGGGCTGCTGCTGGAGCAGAGTGTGATGAGGCAATGGCTCAGGAGAGCTTTTCAGCACAGGAATACGTGGAAAACAATCCCAGTTCTCTGCCACGAGGGGTGGGACTGGGAGAAGGGTCACACTTTGCTTCTTGAGGAAAAGCAGGAATCCAGGTTCTCCTCTGGAGCCAGGCTGGGAGAAGGGAAGGATCCAGGGAGAGCTCAGAGCCCCTTCCAGGAGCTAAAGGGGCTCCAGGAGAGCTGGAGAGGGACTGGGGACATGGATGGAGGGACAGGACCCAGGGAATGGAGAGAAGGCAGGGCTGGATGGGATTTTTGGAAGGAATTCCTGGCTGGGCTGGAATTCCCAGAGCAGCTGTGGCTGCCCCTGGATCCCTGGCAGTGCCCCAGGCCAGGCTGGACACTGGGGCTGGAGCCCCTGGGACAGTGGGAGGTGTCCCAGCCTTGGCAAGGGTGGCACTGGATGGGCTTTAATGTCCCTCCCAACCCAAACCATAATTCTCTGTTAAAGAATGTGTCTTTATTGTATTTTGTTTTGTCTGCTTAACCTAAACACTGAGGGTAAAAAAAAAATTATCCCCAAGGAAAATTCAGGTCAGAATCTCCATTTTTTTTTCCCCTGTTCAGTTTTCCCAGGCAATAAGTAAGGACAGTATTTCAAACCAATTTTAATGTGTAGGAGAAGCAGATCTGTAGGAATTTTGACATATCCCAATTAGCTTGGCTTCAGACTGGCAGGAATACAGGCAGAAAATTCAGGCTTAGACTCAGTCCTTTGATGTTGGAGTGTGAACTCTGGCCATGGATGAGCAAATCCAGCCCTTCTGAGTGCAGCCATGCTTGAAGTGTGTCACTGGGGGAGTGCAGGGGAGCAGGCTTTGCCAAAATACCATTTTTTCCCTATTTAAGGATGTTTAAGGTCTTGGAGATTGCCATGTTTGCATGGTTGCAGTTGTTGGTTTATTCTGTTGAGAGCACTGAGGCTGCCCTTGGTTTGTGCCACTCACAACTATTGAGAATCTGGTGCCTTTTTCTGCTTTTTCTCTGCTGGTTTTCTATATGAAGGTGAAAGAATGAAGCAGAAATCCCAGTCTGACAGTGGTCAGCAGCATCTGCTGGGGGACATAAGCCTCAGTCACTCCTCTGCTGGCACATCCTCCCAGTTCCTGGCAGCTTTGAGTGATTTGGACACTTCCTGATGCCACTGGTGAGGTCTCCAGAAAGGATCTAAATCTGGAGTCCATCCCTGGGCTCCTTCCAGGCTTCTGTGAGTCACTAATTAACAGAAGGACTTTCTTGTGTAGACAAAAAAAAAAAAAGAAATTTTCTTAGAGAACACAGTATATGAACTATTGCAAATACAAGTAATTAGTTCTGTTCTGTGCAGGGACTTGGGGTGTTACTTCACTTCTTTGGTCTCCTTAGAAACACTTGATGAGGCAACATTTTCCTGCTCTGACACTAATTTTTCGTGGATGTATTTCACATTTCTCACAGATTATCTGCTATGCTTTTCAAATAAATGTACTGGAAACTGTCTGTGTTAAGTGTACATCTGAATTTCCCTGGAATTAATGTTCTGAGAAAAATAAATATTTCTGCCCCTTTGACACAGCTCACTGACCAAATTCAGGGCATGTACAGGGAGTAATTATTAAGTAAGTTTTAAATAATTGCTGCAACTTCCTCCTTCCCAGAATAGAAGAGAAATTCAGCAAGAGGGGCTGGGTTCCAGTCTGCCTTGGCCAGGGATCTGGGTGCTCTCTATTCCAATTCCTTCACCACCTTCCAGCTCTGAGCTCCCAGCGTGTTCCTGATGGCTGAGAGGACCCAAAGGTGCTGGAGGGGAGAGCAAGGTGAAGGATCCAAACCCTCCTGGGCCATGGCAGATGGGTTTGAGCCTCAAGCTGTGTCCCAGGCCAGGCTGGACAGGGTTTGGAGCAGCCTGGGGCAGTGGCAGCTGCCCCTGCCCATGGCACTGGGTGGGATTTGAAGCCCCTGCCAACCCAAATTATCCTGGGACTCTGGGATTCCATGATCTCCCCATAAATCTTAACTACAGGGAAAGAATCTTCTTTTTTTGTGCTCATGTGTGGAACACTGAGTTTTTTTTTAGATTACCCCCAAATTGTCAGGAATTATATTGGGTTGGATTTGGTAGGTTTTGCAGGAAAAGCAGAAAATGACACAGCTCTCCCACGTGTGCCTCTGATCCAGCCTCCCTGGGAATCTGTTAGGAATTAGCTGTGGAGCTGATGGCTTCCAGAGTGGCTGCTTACCCAATGTGCTGCCTATTATTTTGATTTTTCCACTGAAAACTTTACCAGTTGTTGCTGTTTGCAGGCAGGAGCTGGAGCACCGTGCCCTTGGATGCAGACTGGGTGGTGAAATTCCTGAAAGGCAGCCCTGGGCAGCCTCTGCTGGGTGTTCTGCACACACCAGGGGCTGCAGTGATGCAATTCCAGGAAGAGGAGGCAGTGCCCAGCTTTGTTCTGTTCCTGTGCTTCAGCAGCTCCTCCAGCTCTGTCCCTGTCCCAGCACAGACTCACTGGGAGGTTACTGGAAGCTTTAGGGCTCATTCTGAGTCACAAAAATAAGTAAAATTAAACATGAATGAAACTGAGATGGATTTGCTGAGTGTTTGAGATGTGGTTCTCCTTGCAGCACTGGGCCCAGTATCAGTATTACAGTGTGAGCTCTTTCTGTTGGCTTTGCATCTTTTGCAATAGGCTTTATTTTCATGACCAGAGAACATTTTTACATAAGTGTTTGAATACATTTCCCTCTGTTCAGCAAGTTTTCAGCACAAGTTTCCATTTGTGTTGCCATTCTCCCCATTAGTTGCCTCATTTTCATTGAAATCTGCCTCCATGGGTGTGGGACTTTCTGCTCACCATCTCCCATTGACTTTGGTGGGAATTCTCTCTAGAGAAGGCTTGCAGAAACCATTTGTATAATTAAATCCATCTATTTCCTCATGAAAAACTCCTGTGCATGAAAACTTCTGAAAACAAATGGAGTGAAAGAGGAAACAGCATTGAAAGAGACCACCCAGAGTACAGAACCAAACCCAGCATCATCCCTCTCCTTTTCCTTTATTCCAGAACTTGTGTCCATACTCCCACACTGAGGGAGAAGAAAAAATACCACATTTATTAATTATTGGCAGAGACCTTTTAAAATAGCAATTTATAAAAGGTCAGAAAGAGCTGTTTGGGAAAATCTTCTCCACAGCAGCCTGTGAGGATGGGCAGAGGGCTCTGCTCTGTCTGTGTCCATCCACACTGATCTGGGTTTAATCTTTTCCCAGAGTCACATTCCTGCTTCCCAGGGCTGTGCCTCATCTGCTTGGCAGCTGCAGCCAAAGCTTCTCCCTCTCCTGTAGGAATTCTGCCAGGCACTGCCAGCACCACACCTGAGGGTTGGTACCACAGCTGAATGACACAAAAATGGGGTTGTTTGGTTTTGGCACCCACGGCAGGTGATGCAGGAGGGGCTGCTGCAATTCACTTCCATGATTTTTCCAAGGGTTTAGTCAAGTCCAAGAGATTTCACTTTTCACTTCATAAAGCTCTTTATAAATGCTGGTAGTTTGGGAATGGATCTGACAGGTCCTGTGTGTTTTACCCTATATAATTCTCTCCCTGATATTTTAAATTTTTTTTTTTTTTGTTGTTGTAGTATTATGAACAATTTTCCTTTTCTCTTTACTGAAATAAAAGGACTCTTCCAATTGTAGGATTTACCAAGATAAGGTGTGGCTGGCAGGAAATCCCACACTGGGATCATCCATCATCATTGCTGGAAATGACTGAAAGAGACATGTGGGAAAAGTTACAGAAATTCAGAGAATTGGGGTGAAATGATAAATTTAAGAGCAGGAGTGACAGATTTGGCTTCTGGGAAGAAACATCAGAGAATTTTGAAGGACTGTCCTGGAAGCTGTTCCCTTCAGAGTCAAGATCACCTCACTTGGTTTGCTGTTGCTTTCTGAGGAATAATCTTGGTTTTTCTTTCACTTCCAGATCTGTTGCAGTGATTTGTCATTGGGTTTTTTTTTTCCATGTAGTTTGTGGTGCTGTCCTTTTTGGTAAAAACTTTGATTTCAGATCATTCTTAGGCTTTCTGGAGAGGCAGCTCTTGTTCATGAGCATATCTAGAGATGCCCAAGTGGCTGCCCTGTCCCTGAAGTGTTCCAGGCCAGGCTGGATGGGGCTTGGAGCAACCTGGCACAGTGGAACTGGATGAGCTTTAAGGTCCCTCCCAACCCAAGCCAGTCCATGATTCTGTGATATGTTCATGGAGATGAAAATCAGCTTAAACCATGTGCTGGTGCTTCAATTTAAAGAGCATCACTTCTGCAAGTTATGGCTGTTCTTAGGATTTAAAAGCATAGAAAAGGGTGATATTGAGGCACACAAAACCAGAGATAATTTAACTAAAAAATCAGGGATTGTACTGGGAAAAAGGCAGTGGCTGATGGGAGCTGAGGTGATGTGTTCTGAAAGAACATTTAGAGGATAAAACAAATACACATCACCATTAAATTACTGCCAGGGTTTCAGATGAAGTAAATTCCACGTGAGGTTCTGTGTACAAATGATCTGATTTAAAGCATTTCACGTTCCAGTGTAGTTGAATTTGATGTTTTCTGGTGGGATACAAACCCCAAACAGAAAAATAAACCCCAAACAAACCCCAGCTTTTTGCAGTAAAGACTCTGCTCTGCCTGAGGTGGCAGCCAGGAGCTGCAGGTCCAACCTGCAAACAAACCACTGAAGTGAATTAATTGAACATTAACAGAGACACAACCTTGTATTTTTGCTTCCAGATTTAACAAATCAGGTGGAGACAGCTGGCCTGCAGCTGCAGAAGGTGACAGCAGAGCTGGACCACTACAAGAAGCTGTTGCTGTAAGATTCCCATTCCTTCATTGCTCCCCACTGCGTATAAAATACATAAACTACTTTTTTTTTTTTTTTCCCCCCAGCAAGTGCTGTTTGTCACAGTGATCTGAGAAGGTTTTGAGCAACAGAGGAACAATTCTATCCTCATATGGTTATTTCTGAGCCAGCCTGGCTGTGGGAGCAGGGAGGGACAGTGATCCAGTGCCTCCCCTAAGACACAGGTGTAGGATGCATTCTGGGAAATCCACATAACTTCAGGACTGAAAATGTGTGTGGGAATAAATGTGGGAATGGCTTCCCACTGCCAGAGGGCAGGGTGAGGTGGGATATTGGGAGGGAATCGTTCCCTGGGAGGGTGAGGAGGTTTTGCAGGGAGGTTGTGGCTGCCCCTGGATCCCTGGCAGTGCCCAAGGCCAGGCTGGATGGGGCTTGGAACCACCTGGTCCATGGAAAGTGTGGGTGGAACAAGATGGGCTTTGGGATCCCTTCCAACCCAAACCATCCCAGGATTTTCTCCATTTCCAGAGCACTCCCCAGCCACTGAGAAACTCCACACTGAGTAACACCCTAACAGCACCCAAACATCCCAAATTCCACACTGCTAATTCCAACTTCCAAAACCTCTGTGGGCACAGGAGCAGCCTGGGGACATCACCTCCAGGAGAATTCAGAGTGCTGGAAAGACCCAGATTGTGTTTGTGGAGCTGCAGAAGGGAGGCTCAGCAGCCAGAGCTGGCAGTGCCAGGCTCAGCACCACCCATCATCCCTCTCTTCATGTTCCCTGGAACCTGAGCAGAGCATTTGTGCTGCTCTGCTCTGCACTTTGTGCTTTCAGTTCCTCTCTCAGGGGGTCTGAGTAACCCAGCTGCAAATATTTGGGATGCTTAGCAACCAACAGTGATAATGTAAGGATTGAGTGGGAAACATGAACACAGTTAAATAAACACTGAGGGCATTCCAAGTGTAAATGAACATTTCAGTGTAATATGGGCACAATTTAATAGAACAACATATTCTATAGCTGTTTAAATGTAAATATCAACCTTAACCATGGTTATTAATTGGTGCAATGGTGACATAATGACACAAAACCTGCAAAGTTTCCAACCCTTTACCTACAAAACTGGGAGTTGTTCCATTTTATTCATTTATTACTCCAAACTGTCATCAGTGTTGCAAGATCTCACTTCTTGTTTGCAACATCTGTGCTGCAGGTCAGGCTGAGATGGCACTGGAAGTGTAACTTCCAATTACTGACAACCTTTGCTGGAGCTGACAGAACTTTCTGGTTGTGGCCTTTTACCTGAAATGGAAAATGCAAGGTGGAAAATACACCCAGAAGTGATGTCCAGGCTGCTGCAGGAGTAAAGGCTCATTTCTTTGGATAAAACCCCTTTTTTTTCCCAATGTTTTTTAGGGTGAAGTCAACAGAGCTTGATGCCTGTCAAAATGAACTGAAAAAGATCAAATATGAAAATGGAATTGCTGAGTCCAGGTAAATGCTGAAATGATATTTCATATTTTTGAGCAATGACAGCAAACATTTTATTATTTTAATTCAGTTTTTATACAATACATTTTAAAAACTTTTCTGTCAAGTCAGTAGATTTAACTTCATAAAGAACACGTGGAGTTTTGACCAATATTTTATTTTCCAGGCATTATTATTTCTGCCTATAAATAAGAATATAGTAACTACAATGCTGCTATTTCTTTATTTCATCTGTAGGCTTATGAAAGAGCTGAAGGAAAAGGAGGAATCCCTTCTCATTTGCCAACAAATCTGTAAACATTTACAGGAGGAAGTGGCTGAGAAAGAAAGGAAAGAAGAAGATCTGAAAAGAAGAACTGGGAGATCAGAGAGTGAGCTGGAAACCCTGAAAGCTCTCCTGAGCCAAACAGAGCAGGAGGTGCTGATGCTGAAACAGGAAAGGTAAAGGGAGCTGAGCTGGGCTCGGTGCTCCTGAAAATTCTGGGGGTTTTGGAGGTGATTGGATTGTTTTTTTTAATTATTATAGAATAGACAAAACTGGGATGAAGAGAAAAAAAAGAAAAAGTCCTATTAAAAGTAGGAGTAGGGAAGTTCTGCTTGGGCTGCAGGGCCTCAGTTTGAGTTTAATGTGAGCCCCAAACCCCCATTTGTGCAGCTGTTGAGCTGCTCTTTGTGCTAAAGGTGCAGGGAAAATTCAATCCCCAGGAGTTGGTGCCTCCTGGCACTTCTAAATGCTGAAAAGAAGCCTGTGGCTGTCAGGAGTAAAACTGCAAATGGAGATTCTCCTGCAGGTAACTAAAAAAATATGGATTCAGGTTGAAGAGTCAAAGCAAAGGTACTCAAACTCCATCCCATTCCAGGGAGAACCCTCAGAAGCCCAGTTTTTATTTTCCACATCTCAGGAGCAATCCCAGGGACAAGGGCAGCTTTGTTCTCAGCTGAGACCCTGCAGGGCCAGACTGAACTGGTGGGAAGTTGCTCTCACACCTCCCCAAGTTCCAGATCCTGTCCAGGACCCGGGCTGAGGGAGGACTGAAGCATTTTTGTGGTGGACAAGTTGTTACCAACACCACTGGCAGGAATTTAACCTCTGCAGGAGTCTTGCCCTGCAAGCCCCACATAACAAACAGTGCCTTGAAGGACAGAAAGCACTCAGTGCTTTTCATTCCAAACCCATTCCAATTCTTAAATTAACAATCCTAATATTCCAAGCTCATGAAATGCAAGTTCTGGTTGGAATATTGGATGTTTCTCTGTGTCCTTTGAAATTTGTCTTGAGAAATATCAAAGAAGTATGAATTTGAAGTGGATTTTCTTTAAAACATGAAATTCAGGAGGGAAGTGAGGGCGTGGTGGAGGTTCCAGGTGGTGATTGCTGGATCAGCAGGGAAGGGGAGTTGCAGAGGGCAGGTTTGCAGGGATCTGTGTTTTAGGGATCTCTCTGTGTTTCAGGGATCTCTCTGTGTTTCAGGGATCTGTGTGTTTCAGGGATCTCTCTGTGTTTCAGGGATCTGTTTTTCATGGATCTGTGTTTCAGGGATCTGTGTTTCATGGATCTGTGTTTCAGGGATCTGTGTTTCAGGGATCTCTCTGTGTTTCAGGGATCTGTTTTCTATGGATCCGTGTTTCATGGATCTGTGTTTTGTGGATCTGTGTTTCAGGGATCTCTCTGTCTCAGGGATCTGTTTTCTATGGATCTGTGTTTTATGGCTCTGTGTTTTATGGATCTGTGTCTCAGGGACCTGTGTCTCAGGGATCTGTGTTTTATGGATCTGTGTTTCAGGGATCTCTCTGTGTTTCAGGGATCTGTGTTTCAGGGATTTGTTCTTTATGGATCTGTGTTTCATGGATCTGTGTTTTGTGGATCTGTGTTTCAGGGATCTCTGTGTCTCAGGGATCTGTTTTCTATGGATCTGTGTTTCATGGATCTGTGTTTCAGGGATCTCTGTGTCTCAGGGATCTGTGTCTCAGGGATCTGTGTTTTATGGATCTGTGTCTCAGGGATCTGTTTTCTATGGATCTGTGTTTTGTGGATCTGTGTTTTGTGGATCTGTGTCTCAGGGATCTCTGTGTCTCAGGGATCTGTGTCTCAGGGATCTCTGTCTCAGGGATCTGTTTTCTATGGATCTGTGTTTCAGGGATCTGTGTTTCATGGATCTGTGTTTTGTGGCTCTGTGTTTCAGGGATCTCTCTGTGTCTCAGGGATCTGTTTTCTATGGATCTGTGTTTTGTGGCTCTGTGTTTCAGGGATCTCTCTGTGTCTCAGGGATCTGTTTTCTATGGATCTGTGTCTCAGGGATCTGTGTCTCAGGGATCTGTGTTTTGTGGATCTGTGTTTCAGGGATCTCTCTGTGTCTCAGGGATCTGTTTTCTATGGATCTGTGTTTTCTGGATCTGTGTTTCATGGATCTCTCTGTGTCTCAGGGATCTGTGTCTCATGGACCTGTGTTCTGTGGCTCTGTTCCAGGGAGCTGCTGCTGGTGTCCCAGCAGAGCAGGACGGAGCAGCTGCAGGAGGCGCTGAGGCTGAAGGTTCGGAGCGAGGACTCCTGGAGGGACAAGGTGACTCTGGGGCTCTGCTTTGGGGGGCTTCACTTCCCCAGAGGGCACAGAGAGCAGGGAATGATCCTCTCCAGTGCACAGACTGGTTTGGGAGCCACTCAGCCAAAAAATCCTGTCAGGAGCATAAAAAATCTGATTTGTCTTGCACCTCTGGGTCTAAATTCCCAGGGAAGGGCTGGTTTGGGGGAGCCTCCTGTTTCCAAAAGCAATTTAATTTATAAATAAAATTTAATGTTTGCTGAAGTGCGTGGAATCACAGGATCCCAGACTGGTTTAGGGTTGGAGGGACCTTAAAGCCCATCCAGTGCCACCCCTGCCATGGCAGGGACACCTTCCCCTGTCCCAGGCTGCTCCAAACCCTGCCCAGCCTGGCCTGGGCACTGCCAGGGATCCAGGGGCATCACAGCTTGTCCATAATGTCCTTTGTCCAAGGAGTTCTCCTGCCAGCCTCTCCCACTGGAACTTGGGAAGCTGTTTCCATAAACAGCTGGCACCATGTTTTCACCTGCAGCTTTTTCCCCTGAGCACCAAAAAACCCTGAACTGAATAAGAAATTAAAATACATTCATCTATTAAAAAGAACAAGAAATAAAAATATATATTTCTGCATTAAAAATAAGAAAAATAGGTATTAAAAAGAATAAGAACTGAAAATAAATGTATGTATCTGTGAAGGAAAATTTAAAAGCAGAGTTGAACAATAATTGTGACTTGTCTGATTTAAGTCTCACATAATTGGTGACTGAAATTACTGCATTTTTGTGTCAGTGTCTGAAAGCTTTGTTTAGTCCCTGGGGACTGGTGGCAGTTAGGATCAGTTACATTTCTCTGGAAAACCCTTCACTTCCCTGCCACAGGATGTAATTTGGGAGGGGGATCACTGCCTCCATAACCACAGAGTCTTTTCAACCTGACATGAGAACAAAATCAGCATTGGTGGGAGGGAGAGGGAGCAGCTTCAGCTTTGGTGTCACAGCCATTAAAATTCAGCCACAGCAAGGCCCCAGAAAAATCCACAAAGTGACAAAGTGACAACGTTGCCTTTGTTTTGTGCCACTGCACCAGAGGATCAAGTTTTCTGTTTAAATACATATAAACCTGAAATTGCTTTAGTGGAACAACAAAAAAATCACTTTTACAAAGTAATTTAAGACAAAAGTCCATTGGAACACACCTTATTTATGGAATCCTGGGATTATTTGGGTTGGAAAAGTCCCTCAAGATCATCAAATCCAACCTTTGATTGCCCAAAGCTCTGAGTGCCACATCCAGTCCTGCCCTGGACACTCCAACCTTCCCTGAACCATGGAGAAATTCCTCCTGAAAAGATGGATGCACACATTTATCTTCTGGATTTCTAAAATGTTAATTAATGAGGGGCATGTAAGTGGGTTTAAATTAATTAGAGGCCATTATGCTCTCTTGGAGCATCAACTTCCACTTTATTTCCTGCTCTGGTTCTCAGCTTTATTAATTTCAAATATTAAATGTGAAATGTTTTGTATGAATGAGCTCAGGTTTTTTATTGCCTTTATTTCTTTGTTTATTCTTTTTATTTCTTTGTTTAATCTTTGGAGTCAAGGAGCTTCCAACAAGTGATCAGAATCTATAATAATAGGTAGAGTTAATAAATCTGAGGATTTATGTTCAGAACCCCAACTCCCATCTAAGAATAAATAAATAAATAAACAAATAAATAATAATAAGAGTCTACTTTGAGCATCTTACAAATACAGCAATTTTTAAGCTATAACTTAAAAGGGAATTTGCACCTCTTCCACACCCAGAATTGAGTATATTTTGGTTTAAAAAATAATGGAAATATTTCCAGTTTCCCTTTTCCCCCTAAAGACATCAGGGAGATTTATTACACTTCTGCTCATAATAATGTGTGGAATTAGATAATTGTAATTGAGCTGATTGTGGGCTTTTGTGCTTTTAATCATTTGAAGTAATGAGGTTTGTGTTGTGCATTTAATGTGCCTGTTGTGCTCTCAGCCTGCTGCAATTAAATCCATCAGAATCTGCTGCACAAAGGAAAAAGGAACATCCTGGGTTAGGAAAAGTGTTCTCCTAAAGGCACCTTTCAGGGTTTAATCCAGAATTTTCTATTGGGGAAAATATGGCTGAATTTTCAAATTTGAATTTATAATGGGAATTATAAATGCTGTAAGTACTGGGAGATTCCACCCAATATTCCAAGCTGGGGAAGGGTCTGGGATGGGCTGATTGTGACTTTCCAGAGCCCAAAGGGCTCCAGGAGAGCTGGGGAGGGACTGGGGACAGGGAATGGAGAAGGGCAGGGCTGGCTGGGATTTTGGGAAGGAATTCCTGGCTGGGATGGAATTCCCAGAGCAGCTGTGGCTGCTCCATCCCTGCAAGGGATGGCTGGATGAGCTTGGAGCAGCCTGGGACAGTGGGAGGTGCTCCTGTCATGGCAGGCTGGGATGGATGGGATTTAAGGTCCATCTCCATCATCTCCATCCCATCATCATCCCATTTCCCATCCCCACTGACCCCTCCTGTCCCCAGCTGGAGATGGACCTGGCCAAAGGGGAGGCTCGGCACAAAGAAGCAATGCTGAAAGTCAGGGAAGAGGCCAGAGTGGAGCTGGAGCTGGAGAGACAAAAGCAGCAGGAGCTGATCAGCAAACACCAGAGAGAGCACGAGGAGCTGCAGCAGAAGGTGTGCAGTGCTCCAGGGAACCTGCCAGGACATCCCAGACAGCTGGGAAAAGTGGGGATGTGAAGGAATAAAACCTCTGGGTGTCACCCTCTCTCTGCATGATACCTCTCCCCAGTCTACTTAATTTTTTTTAAATGGAAGAGGCTGAAAATAACTATTCCAGTTCAAGTTAATTGGTGTGGAAGTTCTTTATCATCTCATATTTTCACCTCTAAAACTCCATCTGTGTCCCCTGAGTTGATAATTGTATTTAATCTGACATCATCATCATACAATATAATTATATTTAATCTGACAAGCTTTTGAAATCTTGGGACTGTTTCAGGCTGTGATGAGGTGCCCCAATCCCACCCATGTGGGATTTTTTTTTTTTTCCCCTTCCAGCAGCTCCAGGTGAGTGGCCAGTAAAGGCCACCTGGGCTGGACTGGTACTGGCACCACAGGGGAGCTCCAGATCCCCCTCAGGTTTTATAGAAAAATTGAAAAATTGTACCTGTGACCTGAGTTTTCAAAAGATTTGATACAATTCCTGAGCAAATCTGAGAAATCTGGAAGGAGAAAAAGGAATGTGATGAGGTTAGATTGTTATTTAAAATCTGGGACATTGTGTGGTGATTTAGAGCTGAAAATAAATTTGGCTTTGTTCACTTGACAAATATTTAACTGTGAGGAAACACTGCCTTGCAGTAAATTTAACTTGAAGTTAAATTTTCCCTTTTTCACCTCAATGTCTCTGTTTGATCTTGAACACACTAATTAATCTCTGTGAGTGGTGATTAATTTACAGCTCTCGGGTGTTCTCTGAGGGAATTATGTAAATTCAGAGGTTTTTTTTCTCTCTCTGAGGACCTGCAAGTTTGAATTTATTGGTTTTTTCCTATTAATTCTCCATATTTAGAGGTCCTGAGTGGAGATTAATTCCTCTGTGATCTCCCCCAGATCCCAGGTTTAATATCCAGTGCCACCAAGAGTTTGAGGATGGAGGCAGAAATTCTGGAGAAGAAGCTCCAAGATGCCCAAATGAAACTGGCAGAGAAGGATGGAGACAAGGAAAAAGAAATCCAGGGCCTTAAAAGGCTCATCAGTGAACTGGAATTCCAGCTGACCATGGAGAAGAGCAACAATGAATCATTCCTGGACAAACTGAGGAAAGAAATGAAGCACAAGTCAGATGAACTGGAAAAATTAACCCAGGAGAAGACACAGCTGATTCACAGTTTGAGTCAAGTGCAAGAGGAGGTAGGAACAGGACCCAGGAATTCCTGGTTATTTTTTGCTTGCAGACATGTGATTTCTAAAATCATTCAGAGGTCTGGGTTTCTAACCAGAAAATCCATTGAAACACAAAGATTTCTCAAACAAATCCATCATCATTTCCTAAATATGGTAGATCACAAAAGATGTGAAGTTTTAATTCAGCAAATGTTTAAATTAGTGTTTTATAGGAAAATATATCTATTTTTCAGGTCCTGCAAGGCCTTTCATACTCTGTAGCCTCATGTCCCACTGCCCAAAGATGAGTAAACAATGAAGAATTCCCAGTTTTTAGAGTAGAAGACACGGATATTTCCCATTCCTTGAACTGGTGTCCCAGCTGCCACCAGTGCAGCCACATTCCCTAACTCAGGAATGCATAAAAATGAATTAAATGCAAAGGGAAATCCAACTGATGGCTGTGCTGACCACAAACATTTGCTGAATGCTTGGAATATGATGGGAAGGGAGCAGAGAGCTGCTCCATGTGGGAAATGTGGAGCAGGGGCTGCAGATAAGATTAGGCTGGAATGTCCAAAGCAGCTCAGTGGCAGGAAAAAGGATTGGCCAACAGCAAAAATAAAACTCTTCCAAGTGAGTTAGTGCTGGGGTTGGAAGTGATGTGTTCCAGAAAGGTGGGGAAAGGTGTGAGGGGAATTCCAGTGCCTGAGGATGGGGACATGGGATGGAGGCAGTGCTGGGACAACAGGGGGACAACATGGCCTTGCCATGAGTGATCTGGGATTCCATGGGTTCATTCCTGCTTCCATACCTGGTTCCATACCTGCTTCCATACCTGCTTCCATACCTGCTTCCATATCTGATTATACATCTGATTCCATTCCCAATTCCATACCTGATTTCATACTTCATTCCATACATGCTTCCACATCTGGTTCCATACCTGGTTCCATATCTGATTTCATATCTGGTTCCATACCTGCTTCCATATCTGATTTCATACCTGGTTCCATACCTGCTTCCATATCTGATTTCATACCTGGTTCCATACCTGCTTCCATACCTGCTTCCATATCTGATTATACATCTGATTCCATTCCCAATTCCATACCTGATTTCA
>JAOTQP010000469.1:24081811-24098428 GCA_026413545.1 Cichladusa arquata | reverse complement strand
GGCGGGCAGTAACGGCCGCGCGCGCGCGCGGGGGGCGGCGGGAAAAAAGAGTCCGCGGGCCCCGCCCCGGGAGCGGGAATGGGGAATTGGAACCGGGAATGGGGAATAGAACCGGGAATAGGAACCGGAACGGAATCGGGACCGGCTTAAAAGCAGTGCAGAGTAACGGAGCGTGCTGGATAAAGCGCGGGTTAACCCCGCACTAGTTGGGGTTGGAGAAGATCTTGCAGGGTCACGCCAGTCCAACCCTGTCTATGGGCGGAGACACGGTAGAGAATAAATTTATAAAATACAGAAACAGATCCAAGCCCTGTCTTGGAGTTTTTGGTGCTTGGAAAATGCCACATAGGGGGAAAAAAAAAATCCATAAATTTGAATAAAAATAAGGTGATTGTGGGTTATTACTGGCAAAAGGCGGGCTGGAAACGTCCAGCGGAAAGTCACCTCCAATTTCATTTATTAAGGAAAAAAAAAATAAAAATAAATCAGTTCCTGGAGTTTTAGCCGTTGTAGGTAATTTATTCACAATAAAGAAGGAAACATTCCCACATGGCGAGACGCGCGGAAGAGCACAGCGGCCGCGCACTCCGCCGCGCACCGCGCTCCCGAACGCCGCCAGTGTCCCGGCGCTCCCGGCCAGGCCCGCATGTCGCGACATCCCCTGGCTGTCAGCAGTGTCCCGGCGCTCCCGGCCAGGCCCGCATGTCGCGACAATCCCCCGCTGTCGCGGCCAGGCGGGACGCGCGGCGACCGGGACAGCGCGGGCGGTTGCGTCACTTCTGGGAAGAGCCGCAGCACAGCCCCGAGCCGCGCGCCCCAGATCCCTCCGCGGCCGTAACCGCACGCGCGCGCCAGGTGGGGGGCCCCGCCCCTCCCGCGGCAGCCGCGGCTCCTGATTGGCTCGCTGAGTTTGAGTGACAGCGGCGCCTGAGGGGCCGTGCCCGCCATGTTGTGTGGGGAGCAGGGGATCCCGCGGGAACAGTTACAGTGTCCCCGAATTCCAGAGGCTGGAAAAACCTCCAGCATCGAGTGCAATCTGTGAGGCTCCCCACGTTATCATCCGCTCAGAGCACAGTGCCACGTCCATGAATTACTTGGACACCTCCAGGGATGGGGACGCCAAACCTCCCCGGGCAGTTCCAAGGCCTGAACACGCTTTCCATGTCCAGCCTGAGGTCGTTCCCTCTCCTGTCCCTGTTCCCTGCGACCAGATCCCAAATCCCCCCTGGCTGTCCCCTCCTGTCATGGAATTGTGGAGAACCAGAAGCCCCCGAGAACCGCCCTGATCCCCCTTTTCTCCAGGCTGAGCCCCTTTCCCAGCTCCCTCAGAAATTCTCCAAACCCTTCCCAGCTCCCTCAGGATCCACAGGATCAGCATGAGGAGGAGGCCGAGGTGCTCAAGGTCTGCTCATCCTCCTCACAGGGTGTGGATCAGCACTTTATTTTGTGTCACAGTCATTAATAAACCTCCCCAGTTTTACAAACACGGATTTTAGAAAGGTCCCTGCTGTACGTTTGGTTTTTACCCTCCTTCTCCTATTTGGGGCTTTAGAGTCTAACTGTCACCAAAATTGCAGTTTCTTAATGGAAATAAAGCATTTAATTGGGAGCTGTTTTACGTGCAGGTTCATGATTCAGCAGGGGTCCTGGCTATTTGGAAAGGACATTATTTATTATTCAGTTATTTGGGATAGTTCACCCTATTTTCCTGGCCCTTTGACAACTCCTCCTACAGCCATGTGCTGTACAACCCCTGAGATTTTTAAAAACAATTTTACATGGAATAAAAAAAATCTCACCACCGACCTGGAACAGCACTGGCCTTTTAGAAACCTGGAACAGGCTTTGGAGTTGTGATAACAGAGCCAAAAAAAGTCCTGTGAGCCCACAGTGCTGGTGCTAAACACCTCTGCAATGGCAAAAAGCAATTTACAGCCCACGGAAACGCACTGCAGATTAAAGAAATCGTAATAAAAGGAGAGCTGGGAAAAGTTGACTCAGTTCTCTTACCCTCAGAATACCCTGAAGTGAAAATCCTGGTATTTGCAGAAGGCAAACAGCACTTTCCATTTCCCTCCCAGGCACCACCGTGTGCCAGAGGGGCTGGAAAGGAGGAAAAACGAGTCATGGAAGCAGCAGGTGTCAGCACAGTGGAATTTGCCCCCTCTATTTTTTTTTTTTTCCATGCTCACACCCATCATTTATTGCTTTTATTGCACTCCAGTTTTCCAGGTTACACTTGGATATTTCCACAAGCTGGAGAGATTTGTACTCGCTCTTCTGACGCAGCTCAGCCCCCCTGACTGTTCCTACCAATGACCAATCCTCGATGTTTTTCTGGGAGTATTTTCGAAGATGAGCAGGGCTTTGTTGCCAGGACACTGCTGGAAAATGGCATCAATCGATAATTGCTGCTTGAGTCACGATCAGGCGTTAACGAGCCTGGTTCTCCTGGAGCTCTGCAGGCCATGGGAGCTCCTCTTTAAATCAGCTGTACACAAATATAAACTGATTTTGTTCTTCCAGGTGTCTAATTGCAGTGAGAGACACCAAAGCTGAGTGATAAAAAAAAGGGGGAAAAGGAAACACCTCATGGAAAGCGAGTTTTGGATATCCCAAACTCTGACATCACCTCAGGATTTACAGGCTTGGCAGCAAATGTTTCCCAGAACAAAATACAAAAACTTCCTTTGCAAATTACTATAAATTACAGTGTGTGATTACCTTAACAGAAAAGAAAGGATTATTTTGGGAAAAGAAGAATCTGTGATGACAGAAAAGTCTGTTTTCCTTGAAGAATGATGGCTGTAAGAAAGAAATGTGTCAGGAATTTAGGCAGCAAAATATTTTGACATGAGCTGATATCTAAAAGTTTCTTCTGTCACATCAAATACACGAGACTAAGACAATGCAGAATATACTTAGATCAACTTATTGATCAATTTATTCATTAAATTCTAAAATCTCAAAATTAAAACATTAGCTGAAAGTTGTTTGTTTCCTTTTTTTCTTCCTATCAAGTAAATTAGGAGATTGACTTCAATTCTTCATGCTGAATGTGATAAATTAACTAAGAATCTGAAATTCCCTTCCACCTCAGTGGTAAAAATCTGCATTATCATCTGGAACAGGACTTCTTCCTCCATATGTGTCGAGCACTGGGTTTGCATTGATATAAGAGTTTGGTGCCAAAAAAACTTGGCAGTGGGATTTATTCCAGCTGGATAAACCGTGTTCCGCTCTGCCAAATTATAACTTGAAGAGAAACTCGTTAGATACCTTTATGAAAGATTTGTAGAGACTCCAATTTCGGGCTCTGAATTAACAGCTCAGAGGAACAAGGAGGATTATTTGAAATCGTTCCCAGAGGGCGAGTTCTTTAAGCTCTTACTCACTGGTTTTGAAAGAGAAATGAGGAATTGAGCGGTGGAGTCACACCCCGCAGTTTGCACCGTGAATAAATGTAAATGTTTCTCTGTCCCAGGTTAACTGAGCCTTTACCTTCCCCTCCCCGAACCCCTCCCTGCCTTGGTTTCAGCAGAATTCCTCTCATTCATTTCTTTTTTACTGCAGTGAAGGCACGGCTAGCAACAGGCTTCAAGCATCAAGAAACCATTTAAACGTTGTTCATGTATGAAAGCAGGTTTTGGGTTTTTTTCAATTATTCTGTCATCCAGAATCTAAAATTCACAGCAGAACTGGGAAATGGGTGCTCTTCAAACCTCATACTCAAGGCACAACATTTGTTGCCTTCTGATTTCCCAGTAAATCTGCATTTCTGTGCGGTAACAGATTTTTCAGAAGATTCAGTGCCTAAATGAAGTCTATTTCTCTCAGTTCATGAGTTTATAGACTCGAGGCTTGAGATTTCCCTTCACAGTGCACACCAATTGCTTGAACTTCCATCAAAGCTATTGGGAAAACATGGAAGTAAGGAATACTCACCATGAAGTAAAATTAGTTTTTCCTACAGACTGATGTTCAACAGCTCACCTCTTTGCAATAATAGTAATAACTTAAATAAATATATAAATATAGCACTTCGATGCATTTACAAATTAAACATCAGACATGAAATCACTGAAGTTCAAACCTGTTTTCCAGCACACTTAGAGCTCAGCCCTGCCTTTCTCCTTGAGACACATTGGTATTCCAGGAAAAGCACGTGGAATTGGATTTATTGGATCTTATCGAGTCCCACCGAGGTGCAGATCAGCAACAATAACGACCTTTAAGGCTGGATCTGTCTGGAGAGGTTGGGTGTGAGCAGCACTGGCTCTTCCACAGAGCGTGTTTGTGCATGGGCTGGCCGCCAGCAGCTGGAATTGTGTGTGGGCAGCTCCGGAGGGAGGAAGGAGAGCTCTGCACCGGTGATTGTCCCCAAGTGTGACACGCTGAGGTGACATCCCCGCTGCCAGCTGCCTGCGGGGGCAGGCGGTTTCTGCTGCGCCCCGGGTTTGACTCAGCACCGCGGGTGACACCCGAAACCGTGAAGGTGTGACAGGAACGAACGGGCTGCCTCGTGTCCCCGGTCCTGGGGGGTGACAAACCCTGCTGGCCCCCTTTGGGGACGGGAGAAACGCACGACCAGCCTGGGTGACATCCCAGCAGTGCGTCCTGGAAATGCCATCTGGCCCACTGAGTGCTCTGGGTCTGCTGCTGTTCCCAGTGGGGTAAGGAAACTGGGAAAACAGCAGCTGGGAGAGGATGATGCTGAGCACGGACCGGGTTCCAAACCCCCTCTGCTTCAGCAGGAGGCTCTTGCACTCTGGCTCATGCTGATGGGAAAGGCCCGAGCAGGGAACACGCCGGGTTTGTCCGTGGGGTGCAGCCCCCTCCTGTGTCCTGTCTGTCCCAGCTGTGCAGGAGGGAGCAGGGCAGGGCAGCTCAGGGTGCTGAGTGGAGCAGGTCACAGCAGAGCCAGGGACAGAGGGGACAGAGGACAGGCTGTGTCCTGCACGGCTCACGTCAGGGACAGATATAGCTCTGGCTCCAGCAGGAGGACATTTGTCACTACGACCAGAGCCCCAAGCTATTTATAGAGCTTTCCTCATGAGTCTGCAGCTTTGAAGGACAGAAAAAGAAAGATGAGGCTGGCTTGGCTAGCCAGGCTTACCTGGCTCTTGTGGGGCAGGAGATGAGGAGTGTGTGCCAGCAGGGACAAACCACCCCAGGAGCTGGGGACACATGGACAAACCACCCCAGGAGCTGGGGACACATGGACAAACCACCTCCAGGAGCTGGGGGACACATGGACATGGACAAACCACCCCAGGAGCTGGGGGACACATGGACAAACCACCCCAGGAGCTGGGGACACATGGACAAACCACCAAGTGCAGTGTCTGGTCCTGTCACGACTGTGACACTCAGCCTGCAGAGCCCAGCATCACCTGTGAGCATTCCTGGGTTAAATCTGGTTCAGTGGAAGAGCTTTACCCAGGAATTGCCTCCCTGCTCAGGCTCAGGCCATTGGGAGCCCAAACTTTGTTAACAACCCTGGCCAGGCCCAGGGGGACACTGCCATCCCAGGGGGACACTCCTGTCCCATTCCAGAGGGACACTGCCATCCCAGGGGGACACTCCTGTCCCATTCCAGAGGGACACTGCCATCCCAGGGGGACACTGCCATCCCAGAGCCACCTTGCTGTGCAGCAGGAGCACAGGTGCCTGTCCCAGCCAGGGACACAGCAGGCTCTGGAGTGTTTGTGAGCCCCAAGAGGCCCCTGTGAGCACAGCCAGGCCACATCCTGCTGCTGGGGACAGGGCTGTCACCAAACCCCTCTTATCTGATCACAGGGAAGGAAATGCTGAGCTGCAAGCAGCCAGCAGGTGCTTCCCCTGCTCAGACACAGCTGCTGCAGAGATGCTTCACCTCATGGAAATACTGAGCAAATCTTTCACCACTTCACCATCTGCATATTTGCATTTCCCAAGGTGTGATCAGCAGGGCTGAGGTGAGGGCAGGGACAGCAGCAGTGTGTGTGCACACAGAGGCTGTTCAGATCTGCTCTGGAAGATGAAAAAAGCTGCTTTAATATTAAACAAGTTGTTACTTCTACCATCCAAGTGTTGAAATAACAGCTGGCACAGAGCTGGGGGTGATGTCCTGGCCCCTTCTCTCCCTGCAGGAATGAATTCCTGTCATGGTCTGTGAGCTCTTCAAGCATTTTTTCATGGCTTTGCAAGTTTGTTCTGCTTTTAAAGCATTTTCAAGTGTCTCCTTAACCTCAAGAGGTCTTTTATGCTATTTTTTCCTCCTCAGAGAATGATTCACAGCAGAAAGATCAGGGCCAGCAGGTCCTTGCCACTTCATCTGCTTCTCCTGCAGAATCTGAGTGAAATCTCCACTGAACTCTGAGCCAGTGGCAAATCCCCCACTGGTTGCAATGAAGAACCAAATTCAGACATGCAGAGAAGCAGCAGGAGCTCCCTGAGGTGTGTGTGACACTGACAGGAGTGAGAGGGTGAGCTCAGGCAGGACTTGGGGAAGGAATTCCTAATTCTGGCTGCCCCTGGAGCACCTTGGGACAGTGAAAATGTCCCTTTAAAGGTCCCTTGCAGCCCAAACCATCCCATGTAAAATCTCATTTTGTACCTCAACATTCAAGAACATGAAACAGCTTTTACTTTTATATCTAATTAAATTTTTTTTTTTTTTTTTTTTTTTTTTTACAGAGTTTGCTGTAGTCTGGTGTTGGAACCCTGGTCACTGAGAATTTTAGACTTTCTGTGCTGACCTCCAGGAGAACGCTGCATTTGACCTGAGATAAAAAAAAAAAAAAGAAAGAAAAGAAAGAAAGAAACTTCCAAAGAAATAAAAAAGTAAAAGAAAAAAAAGAAGTAAATAGAAGTACTTCCAAAGAAGTAAACTTCCAAAATTAAATAATAAAACTAGGATTATGAGTATAATTTGAATAGAAATGTGTAATATCACACAGTAAAAAACTTAAAGTTTAAAGTTTTAGAATATAGTAATATATATAAAGCAAGATGGAGATTTTAAGGTGGAAGCTAGTCCTTCTTCACCTTCTTCTTCATGGGTTTAGATAATATTGTAAAATTAAATAAAAAAGTTTGCATTGCAGACCACGAGTAGTTAGCTATTAAGTTAAAAATAATTTAAGTGCTACTTCTTAATTGAACAATTTATCCTTAAAAAAACCTCATAAAAAGAAAAATAAAGCTCCATTTTTAGTTTGTTAGCTCAAAGTACTGTAAAACTCACAGTTTGTAAAACTGTAATATAAATAAAAACAAATAAACATCTGAGTCCAAACAAAAAATACCATCTGGCTCATTTAATCCCAACCCTAACAAAAAAAAAAAAAATAAAACACAACAGTCTGGGGTTAACTAAAAGCCAAAACAGAATCCCATAAGGATTTTTCACTGGCTTGGTTTAAATGACAGCAATATTTGTGAGCTTTTTCAAGGGGTTGTTTGCCATCTAGTGGGTTGTTGGGATGTTGCAGAAAAGCCTCAGGATGGTTATTTGGTTATTTTTGTGTCACTCCCCCTTTAAAAGGGATGTGAACAGCAAGAGCCTCCCCAGGAAAGGGAGGGGAAATCCAAGTGAGAATATACAGGCAAGATTTCCCTTAAAATAATATTTTCCTGATATAACAACAGCAATATTGAGCACACCCAGGTATTGCCACTGATAAGCCATTGGTAAAGAGAATAGAAATAGAATAAATTTGTTATTTGGAGTATTTAGTTATAGGTGTCATCAATAATTTCTCTGTCCCCAGAGCATCCAGAGAAAATTTGGTGAACACTGCCAGGATGTACTGGTGTACAAATTTAGTCTGGGATATGCATATCTCAGGATATTTTCAGTTCCTGTTAGTTAAGGGAATTACAAATTAATAAAATTAATAAAATTAATTTTAAAAAATCGTGTTAATAAGTCATTTATGAGGATGTGAAAAGACATTTTGTTCAAGGCTTGACAGAAACAGGGATTTCTGCCTTTATGAGCAAAGTTGCCCCACAGAGTACAGTATCATATATTAGAGTAAGGCTTCTCTTTAATATAAATCTCCTTTTAGTCAACATTATTCACTAATTCTGTCACTCATTTTTGGAACAGATCACAGTCTGAACATGAGATTCTTAAAGATGCTTTAAGGCTTCTCCAGTTTCTGGAAAGACTGACAATATAATTTCCTAGTATTTCTCTAATTCAATTTAATTATTAAAAATAATTATTGAAAAATAGGGTTTGGCAAGTGAATGTAATAATAACGCCCAGCAATGTCTGCAAAGCCTTTTCCAAAGTTCAGCTGAAGGAAATCCTCTATAGTAAATTACTGACTAATTTACAGGGCCCTGCACCCAGCAGGAGGCAGCACTTTACTGCAAAACAGCCCAAAACTTCCTACATTTGTCTGTGACCTCAGGTAAAACTAAATTTGGAGGTGAATTAAACTGGAAAAAAATCGGAATAACACCCACGGTGTGGTGCCTGTTGCAGCAGCTCTGCCAGAGGCTGAGGGTGGGAAGCTCAGGGGTCTTCACAGGGGAAATCCCACACTTCTCCTGCACTAGTTACAAATAGGACTGTACTAATAAAAATGTTCAAAATGGGTTAATTCTGATTTTGTGGCCCTTCTGTGCCTGCTGGTGTTGCCAGGAGGGCTGGAAGAAACAATTTCTGACCCTGTTGTGCAGCAGAACAAGACTTGTGATCCTGCCCTCAAACTTCTGCTCTGTGTCACAGGGGAGCCCCAGAAGGGATCAGCACAACCCAATTGTTCCCTCAAGCCCATTGCATACATCATCATCAGGAGAAAAGTCACAATTTACTGTAATTACCATTTGTACTGTGCTGGAGCTGAAGAGAAAAGCTGGGTGACTCAGCCAGCAGAAAGCACCAGAATCTCAGCCATGCACGGAGCACTTCTCCCATGCTCCCAAAATAAAAAAAAAAAAACAACCAAACCCCACCAAAATAACCAATTTAGGATTTCAGACTGATGGATTTCACAGATGGGGCTCCCCCAAATTATTAATTGCCTCTTCCCTCAGAGCAGAGCAAGGCTGTCCCTAAAGCTCTTGGCTGCTGTGGGGTGACACCAAAGCCCAGGTGTGGACACTCACCTGCTTCCCTTGGCAGCCAGAGCAGCTCCTGCAGGGAGCTGGGACCTCCTGAACCCCAAAACATCTGGGTATGAGCAGGCATCCTGCTCCTGGGACTCCTCTCAAGCTGTCCAAGACCAAGCATGGCTTTCTCAGGAGCCTCATGGATCAGAGCCAAGCATGTTGCTCTTTAAGGTGGACTTTTCCTGCTCCACACTTTTGGCCTGTGTGCCAAAAATCTGCCCACTCAGCAGTCCTGAGCCACAATCCCCTCCTTCTATCTGGAGCAAATCCTGCTCATCCTCTCCATGCCCCCATGATCCCTCTGCCACCTGCACGTTACTGCCTAAAGCCCTGCAGCTGCAGCTGTGTCAGCACAGGGAGCCAGGCACCCTCCTCTCCATGCCCACCTCTCCAGAAAACCTTGTTAGCTCACTGATTAATGGGAACATTCCAGACACTTCTGGCAAAGTCCAGCTGACCACTCTGCAGGGCCACATTTTGGGATGGGAGGGAGTGAGAGCTGTGTAACCTCACACATCAGCCCAAATAAAGGAAGGATGTCTCCATCACAGGCCTGTCAGGGTTTGGGCTGCCCAAACAATCTGTGAGTGTTTAACAAGCTGCTGAAAACCACTGGTGGACAAAAGGCATTTCTGGCATTTTTGGATTTCCCTAACCCGAAATGTAATGATCAAAACAAGATGCAGCTCTCTGGACTCCTGCAATGACCAGGCCTGGTGGGAGCTGTGGCTTTCAAACATCAGCAGCAGCCCAAAGGTGCCAGTGCCACTGTGCTTCCGTGATTTCCCTGGTGCTGACGTTGTCCTGCTCCTGCTGGAAGGGCAGAGGGACACAGAGGGACCTCATGGAACCACAGCCATCCCTGGGGGTGTCCAAGGCCAGGCTGGATGGGGTGTGGGGCACCCTGGACAGTGGAAGGTGTGGGATGGGGTGGGACAAGGTGGTTTTGAAGGTTCCCCTCCAACCCTAACCGTTCTGGGATGGTGTGAGTCTGTGAGCTGAGCCAGGACAGCTGGACAAACAGACTCTGCTGCTGCCTGAGCACCACCTGCACTGGAGCAAAGGATCCTCACACCCCCGTCCTTCAAAGCAAAACCAACAGCCTGGAGTGTTTTCCCTTGTGCAGCACAGCCAGGCTGGGCTCTCAGGCTGCAATCTGTCCTGTCACACGTGGGCCTCTCCTGTTGTTTACCCCCAAGGAAATCCTGGTTCCACCTCGGCAGGTCTGCAGCCTTTGATGGGAGCGCTGCTGGTGACGCAGAGTTATCCTTTACAAAAATCCCTGCAAACAAAACCCACAGACACAGCTTTTCCATGAAGAGCTGCCAGTGAAAACCTGCTTTTTTTTTTTTTTTTTTTGCTCCTAACCTGGGGGCATTGGCGTGGCTGCTGTGATCCTGGGTTTTCAGTGACCTTTAGCCACGCTCTGGGTGGTGGAACGACATCCAAGGCAGTGGCTGAGCAGTGCCTGGGGGTGGCCACTGAGCCCGAGGAGCCACCTGCTCTGGCAGTGCCATGGCCTGGCTGGGATGAGCCCTTGGATGCCAGTGTCCCCATCCATCCCCTCCAGGACAGCCACCACAGCTCCACGCTGATTTTCCTGCTGAGGAGGAGCCGGAAGGGCAGGGCAGGGGCAGAGATCAGGAGGCAAATCTTGGCTCTCAAACAATAGCTATTGTGTAAATGTATTTTTACTTCTGTCCTAAAAAAACCAAGTGATTTCGGTGTGTCCTAAAAGTTGCAGTTACTTAAATGCCAGGATTTTAATGGAATTATAAAAAAGGTTTGGGTTGGAAGGGACCCAAAGACCATCTTGTTCCATGTTTCACTAGGCCAGGTTTGTGCAAGCCCCATCCAGGCTGGCCTTGAACACTTCCAGGGCTGGGGGGTCGATATCCAGAGAAGATGGACACAACATTAATATTACAGTGTCCACATCTGGAGAAACAAATAAATCTAAATCTTGTGATGTCCTGGGACAGTGTGAGAGCTGTCAGGGCTGCCTGGGGCTGGGGGATCCCCTGGAGGGGCTGGGGCTGGGGTCACTGGGGTGGGACAGAGACCCTGGGCTGGCACTGGGGTCCTGCTGGGGGTCCCAGCTGGGGCAGCCAGGGACATCCATGTCCTGACAAATCCAACCCCAGCACAAACTGTTTTGAGAGCTCCAGGTCGTTTCAGTGAAGCAGTGAAATGAATCAAGTCTGATTTTGCTCCTTCCTTTGCCTAATTAGACAATGGGGAGATTTATGGAATAATTGAGCCAACTCAATGTAGTTGTAATTTGACATCTAATTAATCAATGTCCTGCTCCTTCACAGGTGCAATATAAACCTTTCCTAGCTGCTGCAGGCATGTCTCTATTGTTTCTGTGGAAAAAACCCTCAATCAAACCTTATTTCTTGTTTCCTCCTGCCACTGCAGCACGAGGAGCTGTAGGAATTCTGCTGTTGCCCCCAAACAATTGTGGGGTGGTCACATCCCACATGTCCCATGAGGTGACCTCAGTGCAGGCACTGCTAGAAGTTTGGGAAGCAGCTTTTCTCACCAAAATACTCCAAAATCTGCCAAGCAGGTGCTGGAGGTCTGTGGGGGGGAGGGAAGGGATTGTGTTCCTGCAGCTGGCCAAGCCTGGGGAGTGCAGGAAGCTGTAAAGGTTCCACCAGGACACCCAGGGATCCAAGGAAAACTCTGGCCCTATTAGAGGTAATAGGAATTTTGCATTTGACCTCAGCAAGGTCAAGGACTTTACCCAAGGAATATTAGTCATCAGCATCAGGATGAATTAGAGGACTTGTCAACAAGAAGCAGGCAAGGGTAGTCCCATGGGTGGCTGAGCTTGGAATTGGAAGGGCTGGAAAAATAATGTGCAGCTTATTCCATTTATCCCCGTGCTGCATGCAAACCCTGTGTGCAATTCCTCAGCATTTCTCACCTGCTCTGTTCCATTCTGTCACACACAAAGCTGGGGAACGCTTTGCTTGGGGAGGGGGGAGAACTGGAGGGTAAAATTTCCTTGGAAAGCTTCCCAGAGCTGGGCTCAGCTCTCACAAAGCAGCCCTGGGAAGGCAGTGGTGGTGATTTCTAGGAAACCCCAGCCAGCCTGACTCGCACTGGAGCAGGGATCCAGCCCTGCACATCCCCTGTGTGATGCCTTGGGTTTCAGCTTTTCTATTTTTCAGAATCTCTGCTGCTTAGTGTGTAACTCTGAAACTTCATGTTAGGTGTTAGTAAGGTCTCTTCACAGGGGAGTTGGACAAAACAATTCCTTCCCAGCCAGAGAATCAAGGACAGCTGGTGCCCAAAAATCAGAAACAATGGCAAAGGGAAAGGGGGCAAGCCAGGGGCTGAGACTCCATAGCCTGGGGCTGTGGTTGGATGATTAACCCAAATATGTAGATGAGCCAAAACTTATAAAAGTGTAAAACTCATGACCAGGATGCATCTTGGATTTAATTTGGGTGTAGCCCCAGCTGGGCTTTTGCACTGCCCATGGTGGATCCTTTCAATAAATACCTTGTTTATTCCTTTTGCTCTGTCTGGTCTCTGTTCCAGTTGAGCCCAGTTGTTCTGGGGTGTTCTGAGGCCACACACTCACCCAAATTTGGGTCTCTGTAGGATATGTGGCACTGGAGTCAGGGGGGACATCAGCTCTTTCAGGAAAACATGGATTATTGTCCTTGGAGAAACCTGCTGGTGGAAGTGGGAGCCAATATTCTGAAGGGTTTGTTTGCTAGAGAAGCAATGCTGATGTGTGAAACTTGGAGGGTTGGAAATTGCTCACATTCAGGAATGATCAGGGTTTTGGTCTGGTTTAGGTTAAACCCTGAAGCTGGGTCTGTGCCCCCAGTACGTGGAAGGGACTGGGGGTGCTGGTTTGGACTGGGAGCTCTCTGCCATGGCAGAGTCCTGGAGCTGGGGGCTCTGAGGAGGTTGTTTCCATCCAGCCCTTTCTGCAGGATGTGCCCAAAAACCCTCAGTGAGCTCTCAGTGCTGTCATTGCAAAGGACCAGGATGGTTCCTGCAAGGATGAGCAAATGCTGCCCACCAGAGCTGCCAGAGTGCTCCTGGTGGATATTTAAATCCAAATGGTTTGGATATTGAAATCCAAAGTGGTTCAGATATTTACATCCAAACCATTTTGGATATTTAAGTCCAAACTGTTCCTATACATGTTGTTTGAAAAAGAACCAACCAAAGCTATTTATACATTTGCTTGAGAAGTCCCCTGCTCTCATTCTACACTGGATTGATGATCTCTTGTGTTTCCCCTTTTAGGAGGGTGACTGGAAGAAGTTGCCAGCTGAATTTCTGTTTTATTTTCCTCCAAGTTTTAATTGGAGTCAGGAGAAGTGTGGCTGGGCTCTGTGTTTTAGGGAATTATTTCCTGGCACAGCAGCCAGGGTGTCTCTAACTCCAGAGCAATGCATTCCATGTTGTTCCCACCACACTGAGGTTGGAGGGCAGGGGGTGAGTGCCCCAGGCTGGGGACAGCAGGTGACACAGAGCTCTGTCTGTCCCAGCAGCACACTGGGGACATCATGACATCCGTGCCACCATTCAGAGGTGGCAGACTGAGGCTTTTGGCTCCAAAGGAAGGAAACACAGAATATTTGGTCTGTAAAAGTTGGTTTTGGTGTCACTGTTATCAGTGAACTCAGGGTGAACTGCAGGATGTAACTCAAGGTGATAAATTCCAAATTCTCACCTATAAATCAACTTCATTCTCCACAGACTCAGTGGTTTGTCCTGAGAGCAAGGTGAGGGTTTGTTGGTCCAGGTATTGAAAATTAAATGGATGAAATCTCCTTTCCTCATCTCCCATTTTCCTGTGGAAACCTCCCATCGTGTGTCTGTCCTCACCCTGGTGAGGCTCCCATATCTTCTGTGATTAAATTTAGCTTTAACAAGGCTCTTCTGATCACTCTGCCACATTCCAGGATCTGACACTCATCTCCACATTTGAGTTGATGGGAGGATTTTCAGGAATTTGAACATTTCTCGTTTTTCCCAAGAGCATTGGGAAGTCTGGAGCCAGTTTGGATTTTTTTTTTGTTTTCCTCCCCAGCCTGCTGTGCCCAGCTGTGGCCTCATCATCTTCCTGCAAATGGAACCACCACCATAATGGGAAGTGATTAAAAATGATGGGACAAGAAGCCAAGCAGGGGAACACAGAGATCCCCAGGAGTGAAGCAGCCCAAAAGGGAGAGCCAGAGCAAACAAACCTTTACAATTCAGCCTGATTTCCCTTTGTCCCTGGCAATTCCTTGCCCTGGCACAGCTCCAGGGTTTCTCCCCAGAAGGTTTGAGGGTGTTTGGATGGCTCAGGTTGAGAAACCCCCCTGTGCCACTCCTGTGCTGCCAGAAATTAATTTTTTCTCACTCTAATTTAGGTAAATGCTCATTCCCAAACTTACCTGTCAGGATAACAAATGACAGAGCTCTGGCAGTGGGGAGACAAACACCAGGAGCACTCAGTGCTGCTGAGGATCAGACTCCAAGGACAAACATTTGCATTTCATGGGACAAGATTCCCAGCTTGGAGCTAAAAATCTGTGCAGCAGCCACACCAAGGAGCAGGACCCAACCCAGCAGATCCCACTCCCCCCACTCCTTTTCCATCCTCTTCCTCACACACTCCATGGGGTAAAGCCAGAACATCCCTGCTCCAGCCCCACTGCATCCACTGAGTGGAAGCTACAGGAAAAAACATTTTTTTTCCCTCATTTTCCCACATTTCCAGCAACATTTTTCTGCCAAAAATACATTTTGCTCTGTTGGAAAATTTCAAATTTTATTTCTACTCAGCCTTGGATGATCTCTGAGCTCATTTCTTCTCATTCTTTTTTTGCTCCCCTCTTTTCCTTTCAGTCTCTTCTACAGCACTTTGGAATCATTTGAAAGTAACAAAGAAAATCAAACAAACTGGGAATTTTCCAGATTTACAGAAATTTTGAAAAGCTACAGAATGGAGAAGAGAATTGAAAAAAAAAAAAGCGGAGCAAAAGCAGGAAAAAAAAGAGGGGAAAATCAAACCAGTTAAATATTTAAAATAATTTTCCAGCCATAAAAAAATCTTTCAAATTTCCCAATTTAAACCTGAAAGCAGCAGCACGGACACCTATAAACAATAAAAGGATGAAGTCCAGTGGGATTAAATAAAGAAAATTAACTTTTTACATGAGGCTGATTGAGGAGAGCAGGAAGTCCTCGCTGCTGGAATTCCCCTGGCAGTGTCACAGACCTGGAGCACCTGGTGGTGACATTCCCTGGTTCCAGGCTGAAGGAGAAGCCTGGATGTCCCCAGGGGATGTGGCAGTGTCCCCGTGCCAGGGCGTGTTCCCACGGTGGCACCGGGGGTGTCACTGTCACACGGGCACAGTTTGGTGGCCCCAGGGCTGGAATGGCTTTGTGGCCATCCCGTGGTGTCACAGGGGCACAGTTTGGTGACCTGGTGGCTACAGGTAGGTGGTGGCCTTGTGGCTGTCCCCTAGTCCCACACAGGCACAGTTTGGTGGCCCCAGAGCTGGTGTGGCATTGTTGCCATCCCCTGCTCCCACAAGGCAGGTTTAGTGGCCCGGTGGCTACAGGTAGGTGGTGGCATTGTTGCCATGCCATGGTGCCACAGGCACAGTCTGGTGGCCCGGTGGCTACAGGTAGGTGGTGGCCCCATTGCCATGCCATGGTGCCACAGAGGCACAGTTTGGTGGCCCGGTGGCTACAGGTAGGTGGTGGCATTGTTGCCATGCCTTGGTGCCACAGAGGCACAGTTTGGTGGCCCGGTGGCTACAGGTAGGTGGTGAGGTGGTGGCCCCGTTGCCATGCCTTGGTGCCACAGAGGCACAGTTGGGTGGCCCGGTGGCTACAGGTAGGTGGTGGCCCCGTTGCCATGCCTTGGTCCCACAGAGGCAGGTTTGGTGGCCCGGTGGCTACAGGTAGGTGGTGGCCCCGTTGCCATGCCATGGTGCCACAAGGCAGGTTTGGTGGCCCGGTGGCTACAGGTAGGTGGTGGCCCCGTTGCCATGCCTTGGTCCCACATGGGCACAGTTGGGTGGCCCGGTGGCTACAGGTAGGTGGTGGCCTCGCGGCTCTGTCGCTCCCGTGCCTGCGCCACGGCCACGCTGAGGCTCTGCAGCCACTGCTGGGCGCGCTGCCGGTCGCTGGCCTTGAGCACCAGGCTGCGGCTCTCGGTGAAGATCTCGAAGGCGCGGGGCCGGCGCTGCCGCCGCCCGGGCACCGCCCGCACGCTCTGCACCGCGCCCAGCGGCAGCGGGCTGGCCTGGGGACCGTCCTGCTGGGGACGGGGACACGGCTGGAGTGCCGCAGGGACAGCGACACGGCTGGGAGTGCCGCAGGGACAGCGACAGGGACAGGGACAGGGCTGGAGTGCCGCAGGGACAGCGACAGGGACACGGCTGGAGTGCCGCAGGGACAGCGACAGGGACAGGGACAGGGCTGGGAGTGCCGCAGGGACAGGGCTGGGAGTGCCGCAGGGACAGGGCTGGGAGTGCC
>JAOTQP010000469.1:24056066-24067920 GCA_026413545.1 Cichladusa arquata | reverse complement strand
CCAATGTCCAGCCTGGCCTTGGGCACTGCCAGGGATCCAGGGGCAGCCACAGCAAATCTGGGAATTCCATCCCAGCCAGGAATTCCTTCCCAATGTCCCATCCCACCCTGACAAAGCATTTCAGACTCTGCTGGAACACAGTGCATGAAACTTAGTCTCAAACACAGCAGGCAGTGTTGATGCTGCATTTGCATCAACACATTTCAAGGCACTGAAAATTAAAAGTGCTGTGCTTAATGAAGCAACCCTCAGAATTTTGCTTCCTGGACAAATGGCAGAGGAATAACATTAACAAATGCAATAATTTTGTCCAATAACTCACAATCTCTGAAGTCCTGTTAGCAATGGGAAGAACTTCTGAGATGACAAATTCCCATTATGCCAGAAGCTGAGGAAAGTAAGGACTAGGAAATGTTCCAGGCAGATTTTTTGGAAATGCAAAAGCTAAAGAAAACCTTCTTCATGACAGTCCTAGTGAAAACTGAGTGGGGTCCCCCCCTCCTCTGGGCCCCAGCAGGAGTTCCCACTGCACCACATTATCCTGGGAATGCAGAAGGTGTTCCTAACAAAACTCTGGTTTTAAATCAGCCAGAGCCTTGGTAATTTAATCTTATTCCACCAGACATCCTCATGCCCACAATATTCTGAGAGAGAGTGTTTTAAAATCGTGTTTGACAACTCATTTCATCCAGCTGAGCTGGATGGAGATGCTCAGGGATAAATGGATATTTGTTTTCCAATCCTACAGTGGCCTTTTCCAAGCAGCTGATTAATAGCTTGGAAAGGGCATTCACTGAGATCCTGGAGACAGAAAAGAGCTTTGGGCTCTAATCCCTTCAAGTGATGGGGGCAACTAATGGCACATGTGCAGAAAAACAATTCCATAAAACCCAGGGCTGTGTTGAACTGGGTGAACTTCCAGGGGCTGCCCCCAGCAGCAGCTAAGCTGAGCCCAGAGCTCAGGACTAAGCAGGAAAAGCCCCAGGAGCAGCATCCCTGCTTCCCATGCCATGGATCAGCTCAGTGGAGGGGTGCAGGAGCCTGGGGAGGTTCCAAAGCACAGCACAGAACAGCCCTGGGTGCCTCTGCACTGGGCTCACTGCAAAATGCCCCAAATGCAGGGAAACTCCTGCTTGAGAGGGATGTTGGATTTGTCTTTACAAACCAGCTGTGGATCTGCTGGTAGATAAAACCAGCACTGAGAGAGACAAAAGAAACAATGGGATGGATGCACTGGTTGATGAATGGAAAAAGATATTTGGCTTTACAAACAAACTGTAGGTTTGCTGGTAAATGAAATTGGATATTGGAAGATGAAAGAAGCAATGGGGAAAAACTATGAATTCTATGAGAATTAAAAATTAAAAGGGAGGGTTGTACATTAGAGGGGAATGTCAGGTATCAGGTGTTTGGGAAGTACCTCAGCAATGGGGAAAGAGAGAGGGAAATTGGGATAAAAAGGAGGCTGAGTCCTCCAAAAATCTGAGAGATCCCAGGGGAATGCCCCATGGCCTCTCCCTTTATTGGAATAAAGCAAACAGGACCCCTCTGTCTCCTTTTTGGACATCCACCTCTGGTGTTTGTGGATGGATTTTCCTGACATGCTCTTTGCATTTGTGAGGGAAGCAGCCCTTACCTTCTGGTGTGGGAAGGTGGACTGGACCATGGCAGCCTCAAAGCTGTGCCTCCCCTTGAGCTGGCTCTGCTCCCACAGTGCCTTCAGCACCTGCACTGAGCTGCTCTGCATGGACAAAGGTTCTGCCAACAGGCTCTGGAGAAAACAGGGAAAATTACTGACAGTGGTTTTTTACTCAGCCATTACCAGAGATCATCCTGTGCTCACAGCCATGAGAATTCCCAGGGGTCAGCCCAAAGGGAATTCTGATGGATCAGCACAATCAGATAAACATCAAATATCTCATTGATAAACATCAAATTTCTCATTGATAAACATCAAATATCTCGTTTCCTTTGGGGTTTCTGAAGCTTGTTGCACATCCCCCATCTCTGAGGTTTGTGGCTCACCAAGGATTGCCCTGCAATGACCACTACAGGGCTCTGCATTGAATTTATATAATAGATTTTAATAAATAATTAAATGGAAATTAAAAAAAAAAAATAAATAATTTATCAGCAGCCACACAGAGCCCTGGGTGAGCTGCATCCCCCTGGAACACCCCTGGCATTTCCAGCCAGAGCCAGGAGATGCTTCACAGCCCTGCAGGGCTCTCTGTGTCCTGCTTTAGGGCAAATTTGGGAGAAAACCTCACAATGGGGTCCCTTTAGAAAACAGATTCAAGCAGCCTTACCCCAATTGATTCAGGAAAATATTTCCTAGGAGACAAGTGGAAAAAAACCTGTTTATTTAACAGGCAAAGCACTTTTTAGCACCAAAAAAAAAAAAAGCTACCTGAAAGCATGAAGAAGGAAGACAGAAAGAAGCAATACCCAAAATCCTCCATGTTAAAAATGTTAATATTATAACAAAAATGTTAATATTAGAACAGAACAGAACAGAATAGAATAGAATAGAATAGAATAGAATAGAATAGAATAGAATAGAATAGAATATTTTTATATTCAAAACTCCCAGGTTTTTGGGACACTGAACACTGCCAGGACAGGGGGACCCTTGTTGGGGTCACCTCCAGAGCTCCCTGAGCCAAAGCTCAGTGAGGATCCAACCTTGCAGCCCCAGGAATGATCCTGGTGCTCCAACAGCACCAAATTTGTTGCATCAGCTGCTCACAGAGTCAGTGGTGCATGAACTCTGTGGCTGAGAGAACTTTTGTGCCTCTCCTGTATCTCCCCTGTGATCTTTTAATTGAAGAATGCATTCACAGGCAGGAGCCAAGATAAGAGTGCACAAACAAATCTCTCATTTTCCATACTGCAAATGTTTGATTTCACAATATGGGCAATGTCCTTCAAATGTGGGATTCCTGGAGGGACTTTCTGTCTCCTCTTTCTGAGCAAACTCATCCAGCCTAATCCTGCTGTCCTACTCAGTTCCCAATTTCTATATCCAAGGGTTTTGAAACACAGTAGAACTCTCCATTAATATTTTTTTTTTAATTAACTGACCAGTGTTCTTGAAAAGGGTTTATTTCTAGGAAAACACAGAGGGCAGAGCAATTCAGGCTGTTCCATCCACAGCATCCCTCACTTTATTTGGGATAAATCCTGGAGGTTTCCAAGGCTGCCTTGGGATGGGATGAGCTGCAGGGAAAGGCTCTGTGTGTGTGAAGAAACTGAGCATTGGATTTTAACTCAAACCCCATCTGTTCCACCTTGAAGTGTGAATTTAGGGCTCTCTCTTAGTTTGACACCATTTGTAACCTGTTAGGAAATTCCACAGGTGCCCAAATACTGGGCTGTGCTTGGAAACAACATGAAACAGGAAAATCACTTGAGGGGTGGCAGAGCAGCACTGAGCAGATTTACAAATCCTGCTCAGTCCAAACCTCTGCAGTGGGTTCTGCCCCTCCAGCCCCCTCCTGCTGCTCCCCCAAAATCCCCTGCCAGCTCCTGGCTGCTCCCCAGGCACCTGGGACTTGCTGGAAGTTTTACCTGAACAAGAACAATTTGGTTTTGGTCCCACTTTTTCATCCCCAGGCTTTGCAATCTCCCCAAGCCAGTTTGAATTTGGGGTATTTAACAGAAATATAAAAACTTATAGAGCACAAAATAACTTCAGCCCAGCCGAAGGAGTTTCTGAGGGATCACAAATGGCTGTGAGCTGGAGGGGAGTTTAATGAGTTTAATTAAAATTCTTGTCCAGGTGCCACAGGAGCAGCCCTGGTTTGTGTGGCCCTCACCTGCTGGAACAGGAACATGATGTGGATCCAGAGAGGAGGCTGCTGGCTCACCAGGGTGAAGCTGGATTTGCTGTACAGGCAGTAGTGGCCCTTCAGGGGACAGCTGAAGGACAGCTTGGCCACACAGCTTTGAGCAGTGTCTGCAAAGAAATGCGTGGAATATTGCAATCAGGGAATATTGAAATAATGGAATATTGCAATCAGGGAATATTGCAATCAGGGAACATTGAAATAATGGAATATTGAAATAATGGAATATTGCAATCAGGGAATACTGAGATAATGGAATATTGCAATCAGGGAATATTGAGATAATGGAATATTGCAATCAGGGAATATTGAAATCAGGGAATATTGAAATAATGGAATATTGAAATAATGGAATATTGCAATCAGGGAATATTGAAATAATGGAATATTGCAATCAGGGAATACTGAAATAATGGAATATTGCAATCAGGGAATATTGAAATAATGGAATTTTGAAATCAGGGAATATTGCAATCAGGGAATATTGAGATAATGGAATATTGCAATCAGGGAATACTGAAATAATGGAATATTGAAATCAGGGAATATTGAAATCAGGGAATATTGAAATAATGGAATATTGCAATCAGGGAATATTGAAATCAGGAAATATTGAAAACATGGAATATTGCAATCAGGGAATACTGAAATAATGGAATATTGAAATCAGGGAATATTGCAATCAGGGAATATTGAAATAATGGAATATTGCAATCAGGGAATATTGAAATCAGGGAATGCTGAAATCAGGGAATACTGAAATAATGGAATATTGCAATCAGGGAATATTAAAAAAATGGAATATTGAAAACATGGAATATTGAAATCAGGGAATACTGAAATCAGGGAATATTGAAATAATGGAATATTGAAATCAGGGAATACTGAAATGAGGGAATACTGAAGTCAGGGAATACTGAAATAATGGAATATTGAAAACATGGAATATTGAAAACATGGAATATTGAAATCAGGGAATACAGAAATCAGGGACTATTGCAATAATGGAATATTGAAATAATGAAATATTGCAATCATGGAATATTGAAAACATGGAATATTGAAAACATGGAATATTGAAATCAGCCTCAAACCAGAGAGAAAACTCAGTGCCCCTGTGGGAAAACATTCCACTCAGGATTTGGGACACTCCTGCAGTCAGCAGAGCTCTGGTGTGTCTGAACCCTTAAAGGAGAGAAATTCAGAATTCACTGCTTCAGGTCTCACCCATTAACCCTTTACTGCCAAATGCAGGAGGGGCAGCCCAGCCCAGCCAGGCTGTTCAAAGCCTTTGTGCTTCTCCTGTGTTTGGGATATCAAACCATCAGATCCATCAAGGCTGTGTGTCCCTCATCCTTATTTTAAAAGTTTGCTGGAAAACCCCTTCCCTATCAGGCCCCAGCCACGTGGGGCTGACACTGGTGGGATCCCAGCTGATGGTTTTAACTGGAAATGGAGCCCTTGAGATGCACAGTTCTGCTTTTGCTGAATTTACAGATCATGGAATGGTTTGGGTTGGAAAGACCTTAAATCCCATCCCACCCCATTCCACCCCTGCCATGGCAGGGAGGTGTCCCTGTCCCAGTGTCCAGCCTGGCCCTGGGCACTGCCAGGGATCCAGGGGCAGCCACAGCTGCTCTGGGCACCTCTGCCAGGGAACAATTCCTGCCCAAAATCCCATCTGACCCAGGAATTCCAATATCCCATCCATCCCTGCCCTCCATCCATGTGAAGCCATTTCCTCAGCAAACCCAAACAGCTTTGTCAAAGGATGATAAAATGGTTTCCCCTTGCAGCTTCTGGAAGGTTTGCTCCCAGTCTTGCAGCCATCTGGCCTCTCTGCAGCATTTCTGGCAGATTCCAACATCCCACTTTTAGATTTTCTGCATTTTCAGTGACAATTTGACCACTGACACTTCGTTCTGGCAACACATTCTTTGGTACCTCTGGTAAACTCATTCCTCACTTTTACATGAAATTCTGAATTTATTACATTTCCCTCCTGGGCATTCACATCTTGATTAGATGGCAAATGTTAAACCCAAGCATTTCATGTTGTTGTTGGACACACAGGCTGCCTCTGCTCTCAGCCTCTCCTCGTCAGGAGATCCAGAAACCATCTCAGCTTAGTCACGTTTTCTCAAAAGTCACAACTCATTTTTCCAGTTAGGAGATTTTCTCTGAGCATTTCATCCCTTCCCCCTTCTCCCCACGGTGACTCACCAGGACAGCAAGAGACTGAGTCACATCCCTGCATGGCTGCCCCATGAGCAACACACCCCAGCAGGGAAAAATGGGGCATAAATCCACTTCTCTTGGATTAGTGGCATAAAATCCACACACTGGGATCACTGGTTACGGGGAAAACTTGAGTTAAGTTACCCAAACCCACTGGTTCTTACCCAAACCTGCTGATGTTCACTATAACAGGAGTTTGGAAGCCAAAGGGGTTAATTAGAGCCATCCTGAGTCCTGGGGCACAGGAGAGCACACAGTGACATTTCCAAGGAGGCTGCTGACAGATGCTCTTCCAAACTGCAGACCCCTCACAGATGCTAAAAAAACCTTCACTGAAGCACTCAAGCAGAAATCCAGACTTGGCCTTGGGCCATGTGTGTGAAAAGTTGATGTTTCTGATAGGAAATGACTCTTAGCTAAAAATGACCCCAAAGCACGGTGCAGAGGAGCAGGCAGCTTGCCCTTCCTCTTCCCTGGAACACAGTCTTTACTCTCCAAAAATATGGATTGACCAAAAAAACCTGGGAGCAGGAGGGGCAGGGCTGCAGCCCCTGGTGAGCAGCTGAGCAAAGGTAAAATCGTGTTTGGTGGGGTGGGAAGGACATCCCTGAATGCTGCAGGCTGGAAAAATGGCAAAGGATCTATGGAGGAGCAGGAGCTCCTGGAAAAAGTGCTTAGCAAGGTTTTGTTGGGAGCACACAGAGGTGCCTGAGAGGAATGTCAGATTTGTCTTTACAAACCAGCTGTGGATCTGCTGGTAGATAAAACCAGCACTGAGAGATAAAAGAAACAATGGGATGGATTCCACTGATTGATGAATGGAAAAAGATAGTTGCCTTTACAAACAAACTGCAGGTTTGCTGATAAATGAAATTGGATATCGGAAGATGAAAGAAGCAATGGGGAAAAAACCATGAATTCTATAGGAATTAAAAATGAAAAGGGAAGGTTTTCATCCCTGCCATGGCAGAGACACCTCCCACTGTCCCAGGTTGCTCCAAACCCCAATGTCCAGCCTGGCCTTGGACATTTCCAGGGATCCAGGGGCAGCCACAGCTGCTCTGGGCACCCTCACAAGGAACAATTCCTTCCCAAAACCCCATCCATCCCTGCCCTCTAGAGTTAAAAATTAGGTTTAATTGTTCTCTGGCAGTTTAAGACCATTTTCTCCTGTCCTTTCATCCTCCTCCTTCCTCAGCCTGGCCTGGCTGGGCAGGAGAGCCCAAGCAGCACAAGAAAAGGATTTTAAAGCATGAGAACATGTGAAGAGCAGCACAGGACACAAAGCCACCCCACACAGTCACCAAATGCCCCAAAGAGTGATCTAGACCCCAAGGAAAAGTTCCATCTCCCAGCCCAGCTCTTGCCTTCCACCAAGGGAATAAGCAGCAACTCGTTTTTCCTACAGGAAACAAGGGAATGTATGTTGCAATTTTAAAATTCACAACCGAGTGGCTGTGCCTGGGGAAAAGGAACAAAATATAACCAGGAGAATGTCAGCAGAGCTGTTTAATTGTTACCTATTCCAGCTTCACATGCTGGGCTGAACCAGGAGGGTACAGAGGCACTGGCTCTGGGAACAATTAATGCATTATTTGATTTATGTTGGTAATCCTTTACTGTTCAATGAAATCTGTTAATAGGAGTAAAAGTATGCTCATAAATTTCCTAAATAGAATCAAACCCACACATAAACATGGAACCAATAAGAAATGGATGCAACTTTTAAAATTTTGGGTTTAAGCGTTTTCAGCTTCCTCATTTTCCTTTGCCTGACCTCTTCAGCTTGGGTTACAAAAAGTATGCAAGCAATAAATACCTTTATAGGAGGAGAGGGCAATTTTTAAAGCAAGCAGCTTCAAGAAATGCTGCTTTATGTTGTTTTTAACACTGCTAACTTTGTGTGCTGGGCAAGGTTTCACCTCCAGTGAGTTACACCAACACTAAGAGAAGGCAGAGCTGTAATGGGGCACTCAGCACAGACTCCACATCCAAGGGGCAAAGCCAGAAGCTCAGGAGCCAAAAAATCATCCCAGAATCACAGACTGGGATGGAAGGGCTGAATTTCATCCTGCTCTACCTCTCCCTTTCATCCCCTAGGCCAAGCTGCTCAAGCCCCATCCAAGTCCAAGTGCTCTGGTTGATGCCACCAGGAGTGTCCCAGGTGCCAGGTAAAGCTCACCTGGAGAGCAGCCTGAGCCCTGGGCTGTCCCCAGAGCAGGGTGAAGCCCCCAGGGTGTGGGTGAGGGCAGCCAGGGAAGGGCTGGTTGCATTCCCAGCCCTCTGCCTGTGGCTCTGGGAATTCCAGGAGCACCCCAGCCATCCTGAGGGGTGGCACTGCCATCCCCACTGCTCCCTCACCTTTGGGATGGGATGGAATGGCAGCTCCTGTTTGCTGTGAGCTCTCCTGAGCCCCCCCAGCCCTGTGATCCCACTGCAGGACCCCAGCCCCATCTGTTCCCAATCAGCCTGTGCCTGATGGAATGCTGGAGCTGCTCAGGCCAGAGCAGGGGTGAGCACTGCAGGGGAGCAATGAGCTTTTCCATCTGGTCCCCATTAGCCCCCAGTACCACATAAAACATAATAACAACCACATTGGGGGCCAGCACGCTGCAACCTGCTCCCCCTGCTGCCTCCTCCTCCCCAGCAATGGTCACTGCAAGGATTTCCTCCTGCATGGCACCCAGGAGCCAGCAGTCACTGCTGCAAAATGATTTCTAATATTTTTTCTTGGGTGTCACTGAGTGTGGCCTCAGTGAACGAGGGGGAAATGATTCCCTGAGCTCCCAGGGCTCTGTCCTTTCAAAAGGAGATGGCAAATCCTTCAGCATCCTTGACACACAGACATTACCAAATGCTTTCTTTCCAGCAGCTCACTCCACATTCAAAGCTCTGAGCAGTAATGGTGGCTTTTTTAAAATCCAAATTACCTAAAAATGGAGCAGAACTACAGCAGAAAACAAGGGCCTGTCCTGGTTACAACCAAACCCTGGATGCTGTGGCTGTCCCCAAACCAGCTCTGGCAGGTCATGACACCAAAAACCACAGAACCACCCCAGATCCTGCAGGGGTTGGGGTTGGAAGCTGCCACCAGCAACACCCTGGGGAATAGAGGATCCCAACCCATCCCAAAATATATGGGCTGAGGAAAACTCTGCTGAACTCCAGGAAAACTGAAGAGCCTGACAGATATGGTGGCTTGTTATTTTCCTTTCTTTTAAGGAAAAGTTCCCCAGGATTGAGGCTTGAAGTGATGTTAAAAAATGCCTCAAATGGCTTCAGGTATGTCAGAGATGGGGGTCAGGGCACAAGGCTTCAGACTAAGCAGGAACTGAACCAATAAATGGATTTTTGTGGGTTGGGGTTCCTTCTTTCTGCCCCAGCTCAAATCCCCTCTCTGACTGCAGTGTTATTCCAAAAAATCTCCCGTGTGCACACGAGTCTGGTGTTGCAGCCTGTGTGCTCTTAGCCCTTTTCTTTAGGATAAAACCTTCTGGCCAACAGCCCAGCCCTGCTCCTGCTGCAGGATCATCACCCCATTCACAGCTCTCCCCTGCCCAAGGCACAGCCAGCCAAAAATAGGAAATTTTAAACAACAAGGGCTGACATGGCAATTTTTCAAGGTCTGCATGAGGCATCTTCAAACTGTCACAGGCAGTTCATGGATCCACCCTGACACTTCTTAACCTGCAGCCCTTCCCAGCTGTAAAATCTGACACTCCAGCTAATATTGCATCCACATGGACATGGAATATAAATTGAATGAGCTTAGAAGTCAACAAGGAGCCTGCAAATCACACCCTGTAAAGCAAAAATACTCAGTGAGGGGTAAGACCTACACAGCAAACATCTGACTCAAGAGCAAAAAAAGCCAATTTGCAAATCACAGACAGTTTAACAGAGCAGAGGTGCCTATTTTGTGTGTTTTGAACTCGCCTCTGACACCTTCACTGTGTGCTCTCCAGCACCTGGATCAGGGCAGACACTCAGTTAATCCTCCCAGTCACTCCTGATACTGCAAATCTCTTTTCCTGGCTGCAGAGTCCATTTATCTCCACATGGAGGTCTCTGATTTTCCTCACACCCCTGCAGCCACTCCTATCCTTTATCCTTCAAGCTCTAATTAATGAGGCAATCCCAGAATGGTTTGGGGTGGAAGGGAGCTCACAGCACCTCCAGCTCCTGGGCAGGGACACCTTCCCCTGTGTCATTAGTGGACAGGTCTGAGGGGTCTTACAGGAAAATTGGGATATTCCTGTATATATATATAAATTTTTTTAAAAATTATATATTTTCCTGTATTTTTAAAATATTTTTTATATATTTTCCTGTATTTTTAAAATATTTTTATGTATTTCTGTCCTCACCAGGACATTCCCTTTTGGAGGAGCACCCAGCCTGGGGTTAAGCCATGAGGAATTCACCCCATTCCCAGCCAGGCTGCCCCAGCTCAGACACCACCAGAAATGCAAGCAGGGGTGGAATTCTGGTTAAAACAGCAGAATCTGGCCCAACACCCCTTGGAAGTGCCATTAACACCCTGCTGACCCCCAGAGCTGCCACTTGCAATGCCAGGAGATGAGCAGGGGAAGGAAAGGTTGGGAAATGTGCACTCACATTTTGCCACTTTTTCCTTCAAATCCTCTGTGCCATGAGGGGTTGCTCTGGAATTTTTATCTTTTCATCTCTTCCATGTCTCACACATTAAATTTCCAGTTCAAGACTCCCACACAGCCAACAGAAAATCAGCCAACTGTGTTTATTCATGTTTTCTAATCTCGTTTTTTCTGCTGAACACGTTGGTGAAATGGAAAACACGCCTTGGGGTGGGCCCTGTTGGAGTTTGGGGATCTCTGAAGTGCAATAACTGCAGGTTTTTGGAGAGCTTTATGCAATATCTGGAATATTAACAGAGCTGTCCCCCGTGGAATGAGCAGGGCTGCATTTCTTCAACAGATTTAGAACAAGCCCCATAAATCTCTGCTCTGCACACGTGTCCCTGCTCAAGGAATTTCCCTAGGAATGCCAGTTGAGGATTTTCAGGAAATTACAATAGTTTGAATGAATTTAGAAATAGTCACATGCCTAGGATGTATCACAAGAGGTATTGCAGAAAGGAAACTGAGCAATACATTAAAAAATATTCAATATATGGGATTTCATTAATGTGGGGTCAGAGCACTCAGCACTTCAAAAGCCACATTGTTCACTCTCATGTTTTCACTGGAATTTTATGAACACAAGTTTCATCCTTAATTCTATCAAACAACTATTTCAGCTACTAAACCTGGAATTTAAGGTATTTAGGAAATTCTTCTGAAACATAAGCTTTTAAAATATATATAAAGAATTATATCCATTTTATGAGTGGAAACTGATTTTCCACTTCTTCACCACTGAGGAGGGAAATAAATAAATCTTTTATCAACCTCAGTTGATGCTTGTTGGAGCTGAAGTGATGCTGTATTAGAAGGTGATGTCTGAAGTGAGTGGAAATTTAATTTGTTAAATTGAATTTAATTTAATTGATTGAGGGATCAGCGTGGCCCATGGCAGGACTGGGCTTGTGGCCACCACTGAGGGGTTGGATCACCAAAATTCACCTCAAAGGGAAGAAGCAGGAGGATCCCAACCCAACCCAACCCAACCCAGATCAACCAAACCCAACCCAACCCAGCCAAACCCAGCCCAAACCAGCCCAGCCCAACTCAGCCCATCCCAACCAAACCCAGCCCAACCCACCTCATCTATCCCAGCCCAATCCAACT
>JAOTQP010000469.1:24025835-24042416 GCA_026413545.1 Cichladusa arquata | reverse complement strand
AAGTGCAAACAGAGAGAATGGAGGAGAGAATCTGGGAGGGTGGGACTGCAGAACCTGGAGCTGGGATTGCACAATGAACCCCAAGATGGAAATGGAACAAAACTGATAAAAGTGTGAAAATTCATGACCCATTGTGTGTTCATCTTGCACTGCCCAAAGTGAATCCTTGGAAGGCTTTCAATAAATCCCTGCTTTATTCCTTTATCTCTGCCCAGCCTCTGCTCCAGGGAGCCTCTCCAGGCATCACTGCACAGGGCAGAGCCCCCCAACACCAGCACACTCCAGTTCAACAATCACAGAACACCTTGGGTTGGGGAGATGTTGGAGCTCATCTCCTTCCACCCCTCCCCTGGGCACCTCCCACCAGATTGCTCCAACCTGGCCTTGAAGGATCATCAGTACAAAACAAGGGAGGCATAAAGCTGTAAAAAGTTCTATATTGGGCCAAGAAACCAAATAAATTATCAAAATAGAGCAAATCATTGTGTAAAGAAAACCCCACTAATTCCTATTAATTATGATTTTATTTCTGAATATCATGAGAACGTTGCTTAATAAGCTTTCAGTTTTGGATGATGCTCTGTTGAGTCCTAGGCCAAACTAAGTGTGATTTCAATTAACAAAGAAACAAAAGAAGAAAGAAGGAGAGAAATGACAAAGAAACAACAGAAAACAACAAAAGACAAAAACTACAATTCTCCTTTGCTGAGATTCAGATTTTCAAATTAAATAAGCATCATATGGAAGGAATAGCTGGCTAACAGAGAGCTAAACATGCATTTGAACAGAAATAGTTAAGGATGCCATTTCCAGGAATAGAAAGGAGCCAGAGAGAGCCAACTGCAGACAGAGATATGCTAAACCCTCTCTCACACGTTTTCTTAACATGTCTGTGCATAATTCAATTTGAAGCCAGGCTCATACCAAAATATATAACTTCACATCTCAGTACATGCCTGCCTCAATGGATTTAAGTTTCACTTGAGCAACATATGGAAAACATCTGCCTATTGCAACCCAGTAAGGCTCCTCTTTGTAAACCCTGCAAGTCCTCACGGCCTCTCTGCATTTGGTTTCCAGGAGGAATCAGCTCTCTGGCCTGCTGCTTTTCCTCCCATTTACATCTGAGCTGGAGAACTCTGGAAGAGAAGCAGATCTGTTCATGGATGGTAGGGAAGGGATGTTTGGGTTCAGGCTGGAGCACGTGGGGCTCTTGCCAGGTACAGCAAATGCCCCCCAGGACACGGCTGGGTCTCACAGCCCAGCCCTGAGCCAAGAAACGAGCACATAACTCAGGGCAGGTTCAGACAGCTCTGAGCCCAGCAGCTTGTAATGATCCCTGAGGGTCCTTTCCTGCTCAGGAGCGGCTCCACACTCCAGCCAGCCCCACTTCTGCACCTCATCCTGCTTGGGGGATCCCTGGCTGCTGCCCAAAGGCTGCCCCGAGCCCCCAGTGCAGGTCAGACCCCACTCCCACCCCACGGACACAGCACATTTATCTGCTTCTGTTCTACACAGTCACCAAGGCCAGGGGCAAAGGACAGAGATTTGCTGGTGAACCACCCTGAAAAGAAGAGCAAACTGCTCCATTTCCTAACCACGGTACCCTGGGCTCTTCCTGATGTTCCCAGTGGATCTGGATAAAAATTGTCAACACCAACGTTACATGGGATTGATGCCAAGCAAAAATTCCCCCAGAGGGAGAACCTGGAGATGAGGGAGGGGTTCTGCTTCCCCCAGAGGGTGCTGGGCACAGCCCCAAGGCTGCCAGAGCTCCAGGAGTGTTTGAACAGCGCTCCCAGGGATGCCCAGGGTGGGATTTTGGGGTGTCTGTGCAGGGCCAGGGCTGGACTGGAGGATTTTGAGGGTCCTTTCCAACTCAGGATATTCAGTGATAAAAAGGTGAGAGGATGGATTCACTGGAACTTTTCTAGACTCATGTCATAGTTCAAAATGGAAACATTTTGTACTGATTACACCAAAAATTATTTTCTCTCTGGCTGACGTCGTGCTTCCAGCACTAAGTCCTTTCTTTGTACTTGCCCAGATTGCACTGGAAGTTTTCTGCCCACGTGGAGCAGATCCCTTAAACTCCAGTCAGATTGCAGCAACGATTGCAAAAGATGAAATTCCCGTATTCCTGGACAGGCAAATTTCCTCTCAGCTATAGAAGTGTGATGGGAAGGAATCCAAGAGAGAGTAACAAAAGAAAAAAAAAAAACAGCTTTAAGCAAGGAAAGACACCAACCTGAGCCATGCTATTGCCTAAGCTGGGATGTCAGGGCTAGGAAGGGATCTGCAAAGGAAGAGTGATTATTTAGTCTGGCAAAGGATTTGCAGTGTGGGGTGCACCAGAGGAGTGACGCAATCACTGAGGATGGACTGCAGCCACCAAACCTCTCTGAACAAAAAATACTTTGTGCAAACGCAGCTCTGGGCAGTTTCCTGCAGCAAACACTGCTGGGCTGATATTCCCTAACCAAGATAAAAGAAAAGCAAAGGCAATCAGAGCAGTGAGACTGAAGTGACCTCACTGACGTGGAATTGCTGTGTGTACATGTGTAAATAACCCCAAACATCCCAGTTTGGGTCTGTTCTTCAGAGACCTCAAGAAAGGTCAGCAGGTACAGCCCCGTGGGACATTTTCTGCTCTTTAAACGTTTGAGGTAGCAAGGGATACTCAGAGCTGATTGTTTGTCACATCTTTACAGGCTCTGAGGGGATTTATGTACACCCAGCTCCCAACCCCCTGATTCCCAGAGCTCAGACAGCCAGAGGTGATCTTGGGAATTCTGAATAATTCACTTTTCCCCAGTCTTGCTTCATCTGCCTCAATCTAAACTAAGAGCCTGAAATATTTGTTGTGTGAGAATGGAAAGAAAATCCCACTCAACTCCTTAAATGCCTTCCTTCCCTTTTCCTTCCTTGCCACCCTGACCCCCAGCAATTCCCAAATTAGATTTTCTCATCCTTCCCAAGCAGGCCACACACTGGGAATGACAATCTCAGCAGTGTCCTACAGCTGGGGACACTCCATGGCTGCAGGTGAGCCAGGGAGGGACCCCAGGAGTGTGGCAGGGTGGTGCCAGCCCTGCTCCCATTCCTGGAAAAAGCTGCCCTGAGCTCCAGCTCTGCCCATCCCAGCAGAACAGAGAGCTTGGGAAGAACATTCAGTGGAGCACATTCCCACTGTCCCATGGGCAGATGGATTTTCACTCCAAAGGGACTTCCCAAAGACAAAATCCCCAGCACCAAGACTAATTTTTCCCCAGGATGATTCAGGTTTGGCACATACCTGCTTGAAAATCCTGGGATCACTGAGGTTGGAAAGGATCTCCAGGATCTGAGCCCAACCTGTGCCTGACCCCCACCACATCCCCAGCACCCTCCCAGGGAATTCCTCCCCAATACCCAAGGCACAGGCAGTGCAGGTTTGTATAAGCAAAACCAGAGACACAAATGGAAAAGGAGCACAGATTCCAAGTGAGATGTAATTACAGGATTTTTGCTGTTCTCTGGATATTTCATAGCCAATCCATAATCTGTATGAGATCACCCCTAATCTCACCTCAGCAAAGCATCTCTGACATGATTAATGGCCTCTTGAACCAACAAGATCACAGAATTTAAACCAGATTAATACCAATAAGGCTCAGACTAAATGAATGTTCCATCCAAAAGCACCAAAAGATTTACAGCTCCCCAAACAGGATTCAGCACTAACAGATTACCCACGGAGTAACTGTGGTGTAAGTGCTAATTAGGGCTGGAAAAGCAGAACCCTAACAAGCTGTTAGAGCTCCTTAAGAGCTCTCCTGCATTGCTTAAAGCAATAAACTGTTGGTATACAATAGAATTTATTGCACAGCAGTGCCAAACTCTCCAAAAAAGCTGCAGTATTTAGGTTTTAGACACGTGTATCCAAACCAGCTCCAGGTATGTTTGTTTTTCTTCCAATCCCCTCCAGAGCCCTGGCACACAAACTGAATTCACAGGGAACTGTTGGAAAAGACAAGGATTTGACAGGAAAGTCTCAGAGATATGTATGTATAACAGAAAGATTTTTGAATATAGAATCTCAAAAAGAAATAAAAATAAAAGCCAGTTTGATATAGAAAAAAAGAATTGCTGAGCCAGTCTTACTGTATAACTAGAAGGCAAAGTGTGTGTTAGCATGTGAGTTAGAAGGGGTTTTTATGACTCAGAGCAAAGGATAAATCTACCTTAAACAAAAGATGTTTTTACCAAACAAAAAGAATTTCACAAACAAAAATGTCATGTTGCAAGTAGAAAAAAAGATCTCAAAAGTTTCCACAGCAAGAAAACTGAAAAAAACTTGTAGCTTCAATTATATATGTAACATTATTACATGTAACATACTAACTTTTGTAATTAAAAAATAGTAATGAAAAAAAAATAGAATATGGTAATGTTAGTAGTTATGATAAGCTATAGTAGAAGTATTGATTGGTTGTCATGTATAAAAATGCTCTGTAATAAAAAATACATAATGAATTGTAGAAAATAGAAATAGAGCTGGCTTCAGACGAACCCACAGCTGTGAGCTGAGCTCTTGTCACCCACGACCCGCGAATTGCTGCACCATTTAAACACAATAAACAGCATTTAAAGAGCCACCTAGAGCCCCGCATTGCTCATTCCGGCTCTTACAGGGAACACTTTCTTTTCCACAAATGACACAAATCCAGCGCACCCCGAGCGCTCCCAGCCCCGCTCCGCCCTGGGCGAGCGCGGCTCTCGCCGCTCTCGCCTTTGGCCACTCAGAGCATCCCGCGGGCGAACCTGGAGGGTTGGGATTGAGCTCTGTGCCCGCCCCTTTCCCTCCTTCCCATCCCATCCCATCCCCTCCAAAAGGCAGAGCCAGGAGCGCTGCGCTCCCAGCGCTCATTCATTGCGCGCTCCGCTCGCCACCCGCCGCTCCGCGGTAGCCACAGCCCGGGAAATGCTGGCCCGAGAGCTGCTCGCCCTGCTCGCCCTGCTCTGCGCTCCCAGCGCTTCTGCCTCCGCCGCGGATGAGGACGATGACTACGAGCTCATGTACGTGAACCTGGATAATGAAATCGAAGGTCCGGCCCCTGCGGCTGAGGAAGGTGAGTCAATTTAACCCGAATTCGGTTTAAAGTGCAGAACTGCCTTGGTCGCTGCCGAGCTCTTGTAAGAGTAATTACTGCAAACATAATTCGCTTTTCCCAGAGGGGGAAACTCATGCTCGTAGCTGTAGATTTTTTTGGGCTATAATGGTAAAGCCCTCTTTATGGAGGATGGGATGCCTCGGACTGTGCTTCAGGCTCTTTATTTCTCGATTTTCCTGCAGAAGTTGCTGTCCCAGGGTTGAGATCTCTGTAATCACACCCCTGCATTGTTCTGTCCTGATAGAGAGGAAAAGGCACTGGGCAGGGGGTTGGAACCTGATTATCTGCAGGGTCCATTCCAACACAAACCAGTCTGTGAATCCACGATTCTGGGAGGCTGGAGCACATGAGCCTTGCACAGAGCCAGATTTTGCCAAACACTCCCGTTTAAAACTGGGTACAAAGGAATAGCAACATCTGTACGTTCCCTTCCAGCTGCTGCGTGCGACTGCCAGCGGGAGCACAGCAAGTGGGACAAGCTGTTCATCATGCTGGAGAACTCGCAGATGAAGGAGAACATGATGCTGCAGGCTCTGGATGAGCTCCCCGGGCTGCAGCTGCAGACCCTGAAGGCAGAGCTGAGCCAGCTCACCACCACCCTGGCGGGCACCTTGGCCACTGTCACCTCCCAGGTGGTGGCCCAGGTGGAGCAGGTGCTGCAGAGGAGCAGGGAGCAGGCTGAGGAGGCCAGGAGGCTGCAGGAGTGGGAGCAAGGGAAGGTTCTGGAGCACGTCCTGCAGCTGAGCCACAACGTGTCCGTGAGGCTGGGCTGGCTGGAGAGCGCCTGGCGCAGCAGGGCTGAGCAGCAGGCACAGCCAGCAGCCCTGCAGGATGAGCTGGGTGCCAGCAGAGGGGACAGTCCCATCCTGAACTCGCTGTGGAGGGAGCTGCAGCAGACCCGGGCCGAGCTGAGGGTGTCACAGCAATGGGCAGCTCAGCACCTGCTGCCAGCAGGTAAGGCCAGCGAGAGAGCTCTGGGGGCCACAAACCCTCCTGGGCACCTCCAGCCCCAGGGGCAGCTTTGAACAGGCTGTGCCTGAAGGGGGGAACCCCAAAACTTGTGGGAAAGGAGGCACTGAGCTTTTCAAATGTGGGATCAAAGAAAGGTTTCATCAAAGCTCCTCGTGCAGGGCAGAGCCAGCCAGGATCCCACCTGCTCCAGGCTCTCCCAGATCAAAGCCATTGCCAGAGAGCAGCAGATGTATTTTAGACATCCAGGTTGTGTTCTCTCACCTTTTGCCTTCCCAGATAGAGACTCCCATGCACTTACACAGTCACAGAGCTCTCCTCTTCTCCTGCATGTTCCCACTCCTTCCTCTTCCCACATGAACATCTCCTCACCAGCTCTGCTGTCCAAGAGCTGGGCATGCTGCTCCAGCCAGGCACACTTCAGGGCAGGGAGGGCACATTCCCTCATGCCAGTGGGGAGATTCTGCCCTGAATATTCCCACTGGCACAGAGAACTCTGTAACCCCTGCTGCTGCTGTTTGGGGATTTCTCCCCTTCCAAAACATTTGGAAGTCAGTGAGGTGGCTGTAGAAAGGTGGGCTCATACCTCAAATCCAAACTCAGGGTTTTTTGTTCAACCAGACACCCTAAAAGCAGCAGCTGGGGTGTGGCAGAGCAGCCTCTCATTTGTTTAAAGTGTGGGTGCAGAATTACCATGTGCAAGATAAACACAGTGAAATCACCCTGCCCACTAGCGAGCTGTCACTGCCTAGCTTCTGATTCATGGCTCTGTTTTCAACAAACAGAAGTTAGTGCAACCTAAACCCCCCCAAAATTTACCCCAGGCTTAGGAAGGAGAGGGTGCAGCATCCCCAGAGTGAGCTCCCACACCAGGGAGCAGAAAGGAGCAATAATTGCCACAGCAAAGGCAACAACACAACCACAACATCAAAGCTTTACAGCCCAACCTGAACCCATCCCTTCATGCAGGGCACAGACTCAGCTTCAGAAGTAAATTGTTTTCACTGCTTTATCACAACACCTCAAATCTTCGTGTGCTGGGAGGAGATCTTTGAGCATATTCCTGTTTTCCCCAAGCAAACCTTGCAGAGAACATGTTCTCATTCCTTATCTCCCTGTGCCTCAGCTTCTCTGCACCAGGTGAGAGCAAACTCGATCTGCAGTGAGGATCAGCAGTGGAAATTCCATTTATTTCCACTGGTCCCCACGTGATTTTACATAAAACAACCATACTTGTAAATTTAAAGGCTACATTTTAAGTACTTCCAGAGTATCTCTCTGGATTTTTTTTTTTCCAAGGGAATTTTTAGCAACTGACTTTAATTTCTCACATCTTGACTTACTGCAAGCCATCCTCTTGAGGGATTTTCTAATCACACTTTTTTGTTCTTCACTGAGGCTGGTTTTAATTTTGTTTAGGCTTTGATAATAGAGCCTGAAAGCCTGCTAATTAAAAGCTTTTTCACAATAGTGCTCCTAAGTAGCATTTTAAGGAGAATCCCCGGCAGTTGCTCACTGACCCTGCCCCTCTTCAGAAGGGTCAATGGGAGATGTAAAATCTGCTCAAAGCTGGAGGGAAGCAGCCCATGAAATACCACAGCAGCTCAGTCCTGGAGGGCACAAAGAGTCCTTCATTCCCCCGAGCAGAAATTTCCACACACGTTTTAGACATTTCAGATCCTCCAGCTTCTTTAAACAGGAAATGAAGCAGCTTAATTGGAGAAGGGGCTGCTTGTTCCCTGCTGTCACCTTGGATATTAACTTAGGTACAACCAGGGAACAGCACAGAAAGCAGCAGAAATGTCTTGGCTTTACTGATCACCAATTGCTTTCCCAAGCTGCATAAATTTCTGTTTAGTGGTTTTAACTAATCTAATTTCTATTATCAACACTTTGATTAATTGGACATGAGGGAAGAGCTGGTTTAAAAGTATCAGTTCTCTCATAATTTCCCCTGTTTAACCAGTGCCCGTGAACACTCCTGACAAAAAAAAGCCCTGAAGGCAGGGCCAGGAAAGGGGCTCATGGAAATTAAATAAGCAAACCCATCTCAGCATGTTCCTGCCAACATTTGCTGCTTTTCAGAGGCTGCTGTGTCCTGATGCCCCATTATCCATGGCACAGCCTCCCCCTCTCCTGGGGACACCTCGGTGTCCAAACCTGTTGGAGGGGATCCCTGACCCCTTCTCCCAGCACAAGTGAATTATTGTCACTACGCCACACTCAGAGCAGAGGGTAAAACAACACTTCAGTGGCACTGAGGGAGGGTTCCCCAATTACCTGGCAGAATTACCCAGTCTCAAGGGCTGAGTGTCCCTCTCCCAGGAGGTGATGCTCCATTCAGAGCAGTGGAGCTTCCCAAAGGAAGCTGCATTAACCCTTTGGATGCCACAGGACTGTACAGTGCCCCCCTGTGCAGGCAGGGAAGAGCCAAGAGATTCCTGCAGCTGGATTATCCCTTGCCATAGTGCCCAGCAATTCCTCCAGCAGCTCTGACAGCTCCTTCCAGGCATCCTGGGGAAGGTTCCTGCATCCCAGTGGATGAGCTGAGCTCCCAGTGCCCTTGGGGAAGGCTGGAAGTGAGCCGTGGCTCAGGAATTGGGACAGGCTGCCTGGAGGAGTGATGGAATCCCCATCCCTGGGAGTGCTGAAACAGGGGGGGATGTGGCACTTGATGGCCTGGTGGTGCTGGGCTGGCAGTTGGACTTCCCAGAATCAGGGAATGGTTTGGGGTGAAGTGATCTAAAAGATCATCTTGTTCCAAACCCACCTGCCATGGTGGGACACCCTTCCCTATCCCAGGCTGCTCCAAGCCTTGTCCAGCCTGGCCTGGGACACTGCCAGGGATGGGCAGCCACAGCTTGGTGACCAGAGAGATCTTTTCCAACCTTAATGAATCCATGTAGTCCCATCTGTGCACATACAAACAAACCAGTTCTCATTTACCTGACAATCTCCCAAACCTTTCCAGGCTGTGAAACCGCACTTCTGTTCCCCATGCGCTCGAGGAAGATCTTTGGGAGTGTCCACCCCACCTCTGCAGTGACCCTGAGCTCCTTCACTGCCTGCATCTGGCTCAAGGTGACCGAGGCCTTGGACAAAACCATCGTCTTCTCCTACGGGACCAAGTTCAACCCCTACGAGCTGCAGCTGTACCTGAGCCGGGGCTCGGCCGTGCTCGCTGTGGGGAGTGCCCAGCACAAGTTAGCTGCCAGAAACGTGGTTATTCCTGGGAAATGGCTCCACCTGTGTGGCACCTGGAGCTCAGAGAACGGATCTGCATCCCTGTGGGCACAGGGGCAGCTGGCAGCCAGCGCCTGGGACGTGGCTGGGGCTCACACCATCCCCGCCGGGGGCATCCTGCAGCTGGGCCAGGAGAAGAACGGCTGCTGCGTGGGAGGGGGGTTTGATGAAGCCCTGGCTTTCTCAGGGAAGATGACTGGCTTTAACCTGTGGGACAGAGTGCTCAGCCCCGCCGAGGTGACAGCTCAGAGCGTGGGGGACACCTGTGGCAGCCGGGGCAACGTGGTGGGCTGGGGGGTGACAGAGGTGCTGCCCTATGGAGGAGCCCAGTTCGTGTCCTAAAGCCTGGGCACGGATTTCCCAGAGCTGAACTCATGGTACGAGCAGCAGAGCTGCAGCAGCCCCTCCCTGCCTCTGGAATTCCCAAGGAACATCAGCACTGTGAGATGGGATTGATCTCTGCCTGCTGTCCTGGCCAAACCCAAAAACACCCCACAGATCAAGGCATGGCACTGGGAAAGCTCTTCCTGGAGCCAGGAAACTCTGTCTCTCCAGCCCAGGGCTTTCTGATGTATAAAGGGAGGGTCACCATGGACATTCAGGAGCCAGTGGAGCTCCTGACATCCCTGCTGAGGAAAACCTGACCTGGCTCTGCAGAACAGAGCAGCTGTGGCTGCCCCTGATCCCTGGCAGTGTCCAGGGCCAGGCTGGACATTGGGCTTGGAGCAGCCTGGGACAGTGGGAGGTGTCCCTGCCTGGATGGGCTTTAAGGTCCATTCCAACCCAAACCATTCCAGGCTCCTCCAATCCTTGGGTTCTTCAGTGTTAATGTGAATTTTACAGAGGAACCACCCAAGTCCAGAAGTGTGTTGTCTATTAATCCTTGTTAGTAATGTGTAGACTCTAAGAAAGCTAGTTCCTTGTTTAAAGCATTATTTATGCCACAGATTGATATAAAAATAATATTCCCCATCATAATCTGATGTTACATTGGGAGGAAATGCAGCTGTATTATATTGTACATTGACTTTGTGATAATTTTATTGAAATTATTTTTGTAAAGTTGTTTTGTAAATAAAGATACTTTACTAGACTAAAACTCTCTACTCTTCTCATAAACCAAAATTCTGCACCAAGTCCCAAGTGGGAATTTTTTCTCATTTTGAACCATGCAGTTTTAGCTGCTGGTAGAGAAAACAAAGAGCAACATCTCAGAGGAGCAGAGACCCCGTGCACAATCCTGAGGCCAGGTTTTGAGGTACATTTGGATTTGTTTGCTGCCCTCAGGGGGTTTGTACAAGATAGAATCGCTGCTCAGTGCCAGTGATTCTCTTCTCTCTCACACAAACTTATCCCAAATCCCCTGTAAGCCCAGGGCTGGATGCAGAGCACACCAGCAGCTGCAGAGAGCCAAGGAACTGCTGATGGTTTTCATGTGGAGAACAGAGCACAGAGAATGATGAATGCCCTGCTCACTGAGTGTGTAACCATTTACAACAAGAACCATCACTTGCTACCTGCTGAAGCCTCTGAACAAGTTATCATGAGGAATGTCTTATTCAAAGCAATTCCTGCTTCCCCTGGAAGCAGCCCATCCTTCTTCTCTATTTCCATGTTTCCCTGTCTCTCATTCTCTGCAGATATCCTAAGAACACACTTGGACAAATTTCTTGACATTGCTGCTACACTTCCTCCTGACCATGACAGATCCTTGCTGCCCAGATATAAAAGTAGTAAAAAAAAAGGTAAATTCCACTTTCCTGTGCCATTCAAGGGGGTTGTGCTTCATACCTAAAGTTACACGACCTGCTCCAAAGTTTTGGCAGCACTGCTTATTTAAGGGAAAAAGAATTGCTCTGGAATTTCTCCTGTTACCCTGCAATAAAAATGTATCTACGTTATAAATGCTTGGCAGTAAACTTGACAAAAATCCCTCACTAAGTAATATCTGCAAATTACCTCAGCTCCAGCACAATGAAATATTACCTCTGTTCATCTCTGGCAGCCAAAACCCAGATCCTCAGAGTTACAAAAACACTCAGGGTCCCAACATTGTGCAAGGGCAAAACCACTCTCAAATCCTCCCTCTGTTCAGTGCCCTCCATTAAATGAAAACAAATGTCCATGAAATACAGCAGGAAAAGGAAAATCCTCAAGAAGATCTCCAGAAATCCTTCCTGGCTGCTCCTGTCACTGCAGGTCATACCTGAAATGCTTTGTCTTGGAAGGAGGCTTCTGCTGTCAGCTCAGCTTTGGCACAGGAGCAAATGCAGAGCCAGGCCTTGCATCCTCAGACTCAGGATAAATAGCATTTTTTTGGGGAAAGAAATAGCATTTTTGGGGGGAAAGAAATAGAATTTGGGGGGGAATAAATAGAATTTGGGGGGGAAATAAATAGCATTTGGGGGAATAAATAGAATTTGGGGGGGAATAAATAGAATTTGGGGGGAATAAATAGAATTTTGGGGAAAAGAAATAGCATTTGGTGGGGGGAAATAGAATTTGGGGGGGAAAGAAATAGCATTGAGGGGGAAATAAATGGCATTTTGGGGGCGGAAATATATGGCATTTGGGGGAAATTTGGGATCCAATTGTGAAAAAGCCTCTGCCACACAGGTGAAGAGGGAGGCTGAGGCACAGCCCAGCAGCACAGGATGCCTGAGCTGCTCTGGGAGGTGCAGCAGCCTTAGGACTCTCTGATTTCAGGGCAGAGCTTTGCTGTCCCCCAGGAATGGGAATAAATCCGTGGGTGACCCCAGTGCTGATGGACAGGGTCAGCACAGGCGTGTTCAGAGCCCACTGTGCTGGGGCACAGCAGTCAGGCTCCTTCCAAAGAGCTCTTTTTTAGCTATGAGATAAGAACCTGGCTGTGCAGCCAAAGAGTTGCCCCAAGGAATGAAAAACTCCAGTTCCTCTCCAACATTTGCAGGCAAGGGGCCAAAGTTTGCTCAGGCTGGTGCCACGAGGCTGAGCCCCGTCTGTGCAGCCCCACAACACGGCTTTGTCTCCAAAATCTGCCTTGGAAATCCATCCTCAGCAGCTCTGCCTCCTGCTCCCTCCAGCCAAGGCTCTCAGGGCAGCTCTCAGCTCTCAGCCTGCTGCAAACCCAGCTCCTCCTGCCTCAAACACCAATTGTGAGCAGTGGAATTAAGTCACCAGGCAAAACAAATCATTCTGCCTGTTCCAAGTGGCCCCTTCCAGGCTGGAATTCCCAAACCTGATATCCACAGCAACATCTGCTGGTGGAAGAACATAAATACACAACTCACAGTGCTGAAACCTTCCCTTGTGGCTGTGTGTGCAGCACTTTTCCCAAAAAAAACCATGAATATATTCACTATTTCTTTCTGTTACTACCCCAGTTACAAGTGGCAATGAATAATGTTAGCACATTAATAAGTCTTAACAGAATAAATTTAAAGATTTATAAATGCAGGATGCAAAAATTTAATTTGAGGGCTTAACATCTTCATAACAATATTATTTTAATAATTAGTTATTGCTACTCACTGCTATTACCCCCACTCAAAGGAGAGCACTGATTTTACCACTGCAGTAGCACTGTATTGCAACAAACACTGTGAACTTTATTACTCCAATCCAATTGGAGTTCCTTTTATAGAGGAATGAATATTTTTGGCTTTTTAAGCCACAAAAAAAAAAAAAAAAAATGTAATGAGATTAAGCAACATTGTTCTATATAAAGCTAATAACGTAGGCACAATGAAAGAACCACTACAAAGCTTTTATATCTTCCATCTGACTATTCCACCACAGAATGGGATTAATTTCATCCCCATTTCTCTCTTGGAGCCTTGCCAGTGACACTAAGAGGAAGGATAAGAGCTCCATGGCTGGTGCCTCATATCAGGGCTGATAATTTGGAGTCCATTAGCAGGGAATATTAACGAGTACAGATGTATTTCCTGCCCTGTGGCTCAGCCAATCCATACCAAAACCTCCAGAGGTGCAGTAAATTCACATATTCCTTGAGAAAGTCTGTTATTGGAGTGTGATTAATACATCTGATCACATTTATAGATATTTCCATAGGTCTGCTTTATATGATTTGTTTAATGGTTGGGTGGATCCTGGAGTCTTTCCCACCCCTAATGATTGATTGATTCTGTAAGATAATGGTTCTGCACAGCCTAAGTGATCTGGTCACACATTCAAGTTTAGTTTGGGACCAAACCCAGGCTCTGGGCTGGGCCTACCTTGAAGGACACTGCTGAGGATGGTTTCTGTGTGCTCAGCCAGCAGCTCTGCCTTGGCAATGGCAGCCAAGGACAGGTAACTGGACATGTTCCTGCACAGCTCCTTATTGCCCCTCTGCAGGAATTTCACTGCCACTGGCACAGCCAAGGCCATCACTGGAGGCCGGTTGTAATTCTGGAAAAAAAAAAAAAAAAATTAAAAAATAAAGTCCTGGACTGGGCAGAGTAGGGAAACCAAAGTCAAAGCAGTAAGGGGAAAAAAAAAGCAAAAGACTTGTAAAGAAAGGTCATGATTTGGTAGCACCACTGAAGGCAGGAATCAAAGAAAGAGTAAATACAGAAATTGAAAAACTGCAGCAGCAAATGTAAGAACAGCCCTATTTTTGACTTCTGCTAGAGGAAGCAGAAGGACACTAACAATATATGGAAATAGAAATCAATATAAATAAAATATATAGGGTATGAAGTGCACTAAGCACATGTTAACATTTCTAACAAGACATTTTGTGTTTGGTGCTCCCTGGGTGACAGAGGCTGCATCCATCATCCCAAAACAGGAAACACTTTGGAGCAGCCACTCCCTGGAACCTTGCTCACAGTGTAATAGCTCTAGTACTGATCATTAATTGTCCTGTTATCACTAAGATTTCATTCTTTTATTTAAACTCACAGAATCCCAGAATGGTCTGGGTTGGAAAGGTCTTAAAGCTCACCCTGCCACGGGCAGGGACATCTTCCACCATTCCAGGGAGCTCCAAGCCCTGTCCAGCCTGGCCTTGGACACTTCCAGGGATCCAGGGGCAGCCACAGCTGCTCTGGGAACCTCCAGCCCATTGGAGTGGAATTCCCACTGGAATTCCAGTTCCCCTTCTCTGGGAACCTCCAGCCAATTCCTCTGAACATTGAGATTTTTCAGGAGTGCAAACTCCTCTTCCTAAAACAGCTCCAAGCTTGTGGAATCCCAGGGTCCCTGAATGTACACTGGAGTTTTGAATCAAGGTCAGAAGAGGTTTTCTGCTATTATTTAGAGAGAAAATTGTGTGTACAAACCACACACATCCATTGCCTGCCGAATTCCCACAGCAGCAGGACACTGAGGACCCACATTCCCTCTGGAGCCTCCTTAACCAGTGCTGTGCTCTCCTCTCCACTCAGTTCTGAGCAGCCCTTTGAAACTGGAGCACATCCCTGTTTCTGAAAATAATCCTGCAATGTGATTATGTCTAATTAGCAGCTGAAATCCCAGGCAACCCCTGGAACCCAGATGTTTCAGACAGCGACAGAACGAAGGAAGGCAGAGCAGACTTTCTGGACTTGCATTCTGGAGCAGCTCTGAATAGAATAAATTTAGCCTGAGAAACCCCAAATCTGTTATTCCACAGAGTTTGAGTGGCTCTGAGGATTTTTCCTTGGAACAGAGACTTGCCAAGCAGTGGACACTCCCTTCCAGAGACCCCTGGGGAAGAAGGGGCTGCAGCCACCCCTTGGTGTCGAGACAGAGAATTCTGGCAGCTGCCATATGACCAAAAGCTGCATTTTTAATGAGAAAAGCCCTGCAAATAAATGGAGCTTTCTGCAGCAGCATGTTTAAATCAACATAATGCCTCGTTATGTTTGGCTGAGACACCACAGAGCAGGAGCCAAATGCTGCTCCAAGTTATTGCTCTGCTACTCCACTCAAAGAACGGGAAGATAAGGCTTGGCTCTCTGACTAGGATTTAAAAGATCTAAGAAAATTCCAAAGAACAATTCTTTTTTTTTTTTCTCCCCACCCCTTACAATAAAGATAAAATCCTTAGTTAACAAAAAGGTTTGAATTGAGAGGGAAGGAGAAAGGTTTCGTTTGTTCCATGATAAATATCAGGGCAGGAAGGCACACTTAGAAAATGTGGAGGTGACAATGAAGAGCAGATTTCAATAAAGTGATACAATGACGTTTGCAAACCTTGGGGACCTCCCTGCTGCTGCTATCAACAGAGACCTGCCTGAGATCCAGCCCAGCTGGCAGATATTCATTATTGTTCCAACTGTCCCCACATCTGCTGGAAAACCTCCTTTTATAACTCTATTTTTTTTTTTTTTTTTTTTTTTTTTTTTTTATGCAAAGGAACTTTCCAAAAAAAGCTCTGTTTTAGGGAGCAGCAAATGTACTTTTATAACTCAGCTGGCAGTGTCCAAGGCCAGGCTGGACAGGACTTGGAGCAGCCTGGGACAGTGGGAGGTGTCCCTGCCATGGCAGGGGTGGCACTGGGTGGAATTTAAGGTCCTTCCAACCCAAACCATCCCATGATTCTATGAGTTACCTCAACGATTTCAAGAGAGGAGAAATCACAACAGTGCAACTCCCCAAGCTCTTAGTTTTAAACAAAACCACTCACAAGCACCCAAAAAGAGAGTAACAAAAGTATTTTAAAAAACAAAACCGAATTGGCAACCAGAGCGCTGCACTCCTGCTTTCAGCCCAGCAATACCTGCAGGATGCAGCTCATGATGTCAGATGCAATTTTGGCATGTGGAGCATCCTCATCTTTGCCAGAGGGCTTCAGGTTGTGCTCCAGACAGGACTCCCAGAGGGCCACCAGGGCTTTGCCGTGCTTCTCGATGGATGCAGTCTCCCTGATGGCCGTGGTGATGCGGGTGATGCAGATCTCCACCACAGCCTGGTCGTTGTCGTTGGTCGGGTAGTCCTGGGGCACAGCAAAACACATCTGCCAATGAGCTGGTTTGCCAGTGCCCTGGGTTACAGTGTAAAGATGTGCCCAAAAGTTTGTATTCTGTCACCATCTGTTAAACCAGGTGGGGCAGTGATCCTTATCTCTGTGGGAGATATCCTCTGCTAATGGGACATCTCTTAAAACCAGGTGGGGCAGTCATCTTTTATCTTTTCCACAGCCCATCTTCCCTCCAGGAGATATCTCCTGTTAATGGGCCAGCTGTTAAAAACCAGCTGGGGCAATCATCTTTTATCTTTCACACAGCCCATCCTCCCTCCAGGAGAT
>JAOTQP010000469.1:24007172-24025735 GCA_026413545.1 Cichladusa arquata | reverse complement strand
TTTTTTTTTTTTTTTTTTTTTTTTTTTTTTTTTTTTGTTTTTTTTTTTTTTTGTTTGTTTGTTTGTTTGTTTGTTTGTTTTTTGTTTTCAGCAATCAGGAAGATCTGTGTTGCTGCTCCTCTGTTTTCCCACTTTTCTCTTTATCCAGGGATATCAGCAATGGGGCAGCAAGAGGGCCAAGCACCTGAGGAATGTGAGGAGGAAAAGCTGCAAGGCAAAGCAAAAATCCCTTGGGAGAGTGGAACTGAGCCCTGTCCTCCAGGAATGGGGCTGGGAAGGGTTCCCCAGGTGGTGACAGGTCTGGGGTGATGCTGTGGATGGAATGAGGGCTCCTCAGAGCCCCCCCAATCCCAGTTCTTCCCCCAAACACCTCCCATTGTCCCAGTTCCCAGTTCCTGGGATGGCCTGAGGGGTGCAGCCCCAATTGTCCCATCCAAACCATCCTCCCTGTGCCACTTGAGGGCATTTCCCAGAGATCAGGCAGCGCTGAGCCTGAGGCAAGGCAGGAATTTCCACTAATTCCTCCCCCCACTCCATCCCTCTCCACACCCCGTGGTGGAGGCCACCACTGAGGCACTGGCTGGGTGTCCCCTGTGCCCAGGGTCCCCATGGCAAGGGGCAGAGCTGTTCCCAGCTCCCAGAGCAGCTTTCCACAGAGAGCTGCCATCCTCTGACAGCTCCCAGCCCGCTGGACTCGCCTCCTGTCACTGCAGATAGCAAAAAAAAAATCTCCACTCATCCAAAAGTGGATTCCACAGAGCCCTCCAGGTAATTCCTCCACCTCCAGAGCCACCAGTGCCTCCTTAATCCCCTAAAAACATCCATGGGGTGGCAAGATGGCTTCCCCCAGCATCCCCTGGAGCCTCAGCGCTCCCTGCTCGGGGCTGGACAGGCTGCAATCCCAATTTCCCCAGAGTTTACTTCCAGGTCACCGAGCCCATGAGGAATAGCTGGATGGAAGGAATGGCACATGCCATTGCCATGATGGGATGTGGCCAGAAGGGCTTTTCCCAGCTGCTGCTGTCCTTGGGCCCCACCATTCCTGCAGCACCTGGATGCTGCCCCATCCCAGGAATGCAGCAGCTCGTCCCAGCACTGGGAGCCTCTGGAAATGAACCCAACTGGTGCCTCTTCCCTCCTTTTCCCAATTTATTTTTTCCCCAATTTTAATTTTCCCAATCCACATTGTGTGAACAGCAGCAATTGGGATGGTGGAAATTGTCCCTTCCCGTGGCAGGGGTGGGATGGGATGAGATTTAAGGTCCCTTCCAGCCCAAACCATTCCAGGATTCCCCAATAATTTTTTTATGAAGTTTCTAAATACATTCTGTGGGTTTATATCCGTATTTTACATGAGGCATCAGGAAGGGAGAAGTGATGAAGCCACCAAACAGATCATGGAATTATAATTCCTAGAGTTAGGATCATCACAATGGAGACATTTTTGCACACAGAGGCTGGAAACTAAACTGTAAAAGGGTTTTTAAATTCCCCTTTTCTAATGATCAAGTGAACTATGGGAAGGAAGCACCTCCTTAAGAAATGGATACAGCAGTGGGTTTGGGGATTATTGCTGAAAACAAGGATACAAGGAAAGGGAAATTGGGCACCATCCCCCTCAGGAATCTCCCCAATTTTGCAGAAGGGTCTCTGGAACAAGTGCAAGTGTTTCTGGAAACGTCCCTTCTCCCATTAAAATTCCCAGAGGAGGATCAAGGGTTAATGAATTCAGGTTTCTCCTCCCAAAGCCTTTTTGGTGATCAGCACCCACTGGGTCCCCAGCCTGACCAGTGCAGGGCATTTCTCCTGCTTTCCCCCCACCCCTTAAGGATTTTCCTCTTTGTTCCCATTAATATCATTCACTTCCTCCCAGGAAGGATCCATCACAAAGGATCCAGCCCAGTTTGTTTGCACCCAACCCCAAGGGGAAAAAAAAGTAGATCCTGCAAAAATGAAGGACTAGAAGCAGCACAACTCCAGCAGTTTTTGTGGCATTCAGCCAGGCTGGAAACACTGATGGCAATAATTGCCTGGAGCCTCCCAAAAAACACTGGCCACGGATTTTCCAGATGCTGAAAGACCTATATTTGTGAGAAACCACCAGACTCCATCAGCTCCTCCTGACCAAATACTCCACAGTGACATCATTCCACACTGGCATCATCCTGAGAGAAAAACCACAGCATTCCTGGAGCCCCAACAGAAACTCCACACATGGAATGCCTAATCCTGGAGTGGACTTCATCCCTGTTCTCCTGTGAGTCATTTTCCATCCCACTGTCTGTCCAAAAAATGCTTTTGTGTTGTTTGTTTATTAAATGTCCTCTCAATGGCTTCATTGATGAGCAAAGGAAGGAGGCAGGGATTGGGCATCCCAGGGATGAGCCTGGCCTAACTAAACCCATCTGCTTGGGGCCATCTGCCACCAGAGCTGCTGCCAAAATCTGGGACAGCAGGAGTGGCAGGATGCAGACCAGGCTTTGTGTCCTGAACCAAAGTCATGTCACAAATAATAACAAAAAACAGAAGAGACATTCCTTTAATTTTCCAGCATAGAGGGATGTTTTGGTTGACTGTCAGAGTTGACTCCATTTTTTGGCACAAAAGGAAAGGCCCCCGGGCCTGTCTGCAAGAACCAACTGGAACCAGAAGAAAACCATGGACCAACCCAAAAAAGTGAAACTGGCTGCTCCAAATCCATAATCCAAAGAAAATGCTGGATCCAGGCTTTGCCTGTGCAAGACTCTGTGCAGAGCTCAGCCCAAGCCTCGTGGGTGCAAGGCAAAGGGAGGATAAAGCAGCCAATTATTTAATAAATGCCATTAATTGTGTGATTGGATCAATCCCCATCACCTCAGCAGCCCAGGCCATGAACCCAGGAGCCCTGGCAGATCCCAAAGGTGACCTTGTGTCTTGGGTTGCAACACAGGATGTGATCAGAAATGTGGATTCTGTCCCCATCTGTTAAATCCGGGTGGGGCAGTGACTCTCATCTCCTGGCACATATTCTCTGCTAATGGGCCAGCTTTAAACCAGCTGCGGCAATCATCTTTATCTTTCCACAGCCCATCCTCCCTCCAGGAGATATCTCCTGTTAATGGCCATTGAGTCCCAGGGCATGACTGATAAAATTACATCATCCCACTGGGAGATGCTCCACCCAGGGGGAGGAGCCAAGCCTTTCCTACCCAGATAAAAACTGAGATTTGGAGCACCAGAGCAGCCTTTTCCACTGGATTCCAGAGGACAAGAGCTACCAGACCTTTCTACAGGATCACTGCTTCAACAAGACCCCTTCATCTGCACTGCTGCCACCACCCTAGTGGGGTGTCAGGTAGTGTTCTGACTGTGCCAGTGGTTTTTCTTTTGTACTATTGCATGTATTTTATTTTTCTCTTTCTTTCCTATTAAATTATATTTCTGACTTGGAGTGTCTCACTGGTTTTGCTTTCAAAACCATTACAGCCAGGACCCCACAAAATTCAGTTTTACTAGCAGTCCTGTGTCCATTTTCTCATATCCATCTTTACAGCAAATGTTCAGTGTGATAGAACTCTGGAATTTGTCATCCTACAGGTCTTAATTCTCATTAGTGGGAAGGGATGGACCCCTGCAATCTCATATAATCTTTAATATGCTTTAAATAACTATTTAATAAAAGTTATTCTAAAGATGAACTGGAAATATGTTTAAGGAAAACAAGCTGGTGAGAACTGGATTTTGTCATTTTTAAACTTTAAAACTGTCATTTTAAGCACATTTTTAAATATTATGCTTTGCTCTTCAGTCTCTTCAGAAATCTAAATTGTTTATATCCCCCACTTATTTATACAATATAATCTCCTTAAAAAAAAAATTAAGGACATTATTTCACTCACTGCAGCTGAACTAATGATTCTGATCTGTTCAAGAGCTTCAGAGAGGCTTCCTTCGATCTCAGCATCCTCCAGGGAGAAGAGATCCCCTGCCCGGGACAGGTCCTTCTGTGCCAAAACCAGCCCAAAGAGATGATGCATGGCCCTGCTCAGCCCCCCCCTGCAGGCACCATGGGCACAGAGAGCTCAGCTGGGGACAAAACAGGGACAATCCTGGCCAGGAGCAATCAGTTCCATATGAAGGATAAATCTGGGCTGTATTTCAAGGCTTCATTGGACCCAGTCTAAAAGAAAACAAAAAGAAAAGAGGAAAAATCAGCAAATGCATTGGTTTTTAAATGTTTGAAAGCATCAGACAGGACTCCCTGAGCCAGGGACATCCTTAAGCACATTCATGAATTGTGTGAGTTTTTACCTTTAAACACTAAGTAGCTTAAAATTAGGTTAAAAATACTAATTTTCAGTAATAACTGAACCCAAGGTTTTCTTCCTTTCTGTGCATGTTACCTGAGCAGGCTGGTGCCTGGGCCAGCTGCTGAGGGCTCCAAACCCCTTTCCCTGGTCAGGAGCAGAGCTCCAGGAAGAGGACGAGGGTGAAGCCTCTTCCTTTATTTTCTGTGTTGTTGTGTCTTGACTCCAGAAAAACATCATTAGCAAGATTAAGATGACAACGAGCTTTATTTCCAAAAAAACTGTCACTTTTATTGCCAAAATGATCCCTAGGGTCTTTTAAACGCCTGTAAAACAAAGCCTTGGCCGAGGAATGAAGCAGAGGCTGAGCCAGGCAGGGCCAGGCTCACACTTTGGGAAGTGTCCTGCACTCGAGTCCCAAAACTCTGCTTAGCTCCCACATGGATTCACTCTGGGTGTCAAGTCCTCTGGATTCTCCTCTTGAGTTGACAAAGCCACAAGACACATCCCTTATATTATTATTTGAGATATGGAGTACCCTTAATCTCTATTTTATTCTCTTTTTTTCCAGAGGAAAAAAAAAGTCAAATATAATCACAGAATGTTAACGTGTTGGGAGGGACCTTAAAGCCCATCCAGTCCCAACCCCCTGCCATGGGCAGGGCCACCTCCCACTAGCCCAGATTGCCCAAGGCAACCCTGGGAACTGCCAGGGTTGGGGCATCCACAGAAGGGGCAAAACACTGAGAACCTTCTGGAAGCACCTCCCTGCTTGAAATAAAAATCTCTATTTTAATAGGCAGCCCAGTGCACTTGCTGATGCCACAAGGAAGGGCTGTTTTAATTTCCCCAACTCTGTCAATACCATCCCACAGCACTCCCAATCTCATCAGGCAGAAGCAGAAAGGAGCTGAGATTGCAAATCCCGAGGCACAAACCACCCACCTGAGCCACAGCGATGGGTGGCAGCTCAGATATCTCACCCTACTCACACTCAGCCATTCCCAAATCCAAAAAATAAAAGTCCAGAAAGCCGCAGACACAAACAGATTTTTTTTTTTTTTTTTTTTACCTGCTCGGGCTCCCCCCGGGCCATCCTCAGGGATGGGGCCAGGTGTTCTGGGGTCACCAGAGCCCTTTTGCTGCTCTCCCCCCGGCAGCATCCAGGGCAGGGTGGCAGGCAGGGATCCCGGAGCTGTTAATTGCGGTGAATTAACAGCGAAGGCATCCCAGGAATGCAGAATAAAGCAGCCTAAAAGTTACCCACGGCTCCGTCAGGTGACTGAAGGAACCCAAACGCAGCGAAGCCTTATCTCTGAATGAGCTGCTCTGTTTCCAGGGCAAAATACAAAGCCTGCTCCACTTGAGGGCAGTTGTTTTTAATAGAGGAAACAGAACTCTCTGTGTTAGTGGAAAAGCTATCCTTCCCTGGGAAGGAGGGGAAACAGCCCGCGGTAAGCTCACACTGTTTGGAAGAAAGAGAACAAGTGAACAGCCTTGCTGGAGAGATTTCCTGGCCAAAGGAATAAATGCTGTCGTTCTGCAGCCTCTGCATGAGCACAAAAGAGGGTCTGAGGTTTGCTCTGGCTTTTAACACGAGCCCCAGGAGCAGCACAACAGAATGTGCCCACATCATGCAGAAAAGTGCTCCAGGAAGGAAGGTCTGTGGAGCCCTCCCTTTGATCAGCTGCTCTGAAACACAGCAGCCCCTCCTGCAGGAGCTGGGCTTCATCCTCCTGCCCAGCCCCTTCCAGCTCAGGATATTCCCTGAGCCTTGGGAACATCACTGGCCTTGTGGGAATGACCCTCCCCTGGGTGTGCTCCCACACAGGAGTTTCTCAGAGAGAAACTGAGCTCTGCCTGAGCAGAGAATTTTATGTGAGTTTTATAGACAACACTCAGGATAATGCAGAAAAACGTTTCTTTATTGTGAGCTCTTGGAAATGGAACTATGGCAAATCTTCTTAATGCTTACATTGTGTAACAGTGCTGGAAATACTTTCCTTGCATCAGCATTAAAGAGAATTGTTCCTGAAGCACTTCCTTGCTCACTACAAGATTTGCTATTAATAGGCAACAGGCACTGGGCAAGAGGGAAAACAAATCATGTGTCCTATAAAATGTCATTTTTAAATTTTCTTTTTTTAAAGGGTCAAGCTGGGCAATAAAATAGCTTCAGAGTGTAATTCCTGAGATGTAACATCACCTTGAATCCACATCAGCCTGACTCCACACCACCCATCAGAGTTTTCTCACTTGCTGTGTTTGTGTCCCACACACAGAAGGAATGGAAAAGGCAAAGGGTTTGGCCAAAGTTTGTCCATCCTGCCTGGATCCCCCAGTGCTGGATCAGAGGGGGTTCACAGCAGGAATTGGCACCTTTCCAAGGCCAGAACGTTGGGAACAAAGCAGGAACTCCAGTGCTTGGAACAAACTTCAAGTCATTATGCAGGAAAAAACCCTCAGCTTATAACACAAACCACTTGCACTGGTTCTGGTGCAGTCCCACAGCAATGCCCAGGTTTGATCTGATTTTCAACACCTCCTTTCCCTTTTCATGCCAAGCTGAAAGAGCCACCCTTTCCCTGGGACCTTGAAGCTGCTCCCCTCCAAGGTGAATCTCTCCACTTGCTGCAGGCACAGCATTCTTACCAAAGCTCCTTATCAGAAGCAATCAGAATAAAAGCCAGCCTGACAGGTTTCGGGGCTTGAAGCTACTGAATTGGTCTGTTTGCAAAATAATTCCCCCAATAATAGAAGATTAACAATAAAAATTCCGTGTAAAAGGGCAGTTGGACCTACAGGCATCCAAAAGCCATTTGAACTTGAGCTGAAAGGCTGAGCCTTACAGTTTATCAGGAGCTCAGCTTCTGCAGAATGACATTAGAAGGACAGGAAAAAAGTCTCCTTTAAACCAAAGAGGAAGGGAAAAGATATTTTTTTATATATTTACAGTGAAGGAAATTCTACAAGAAAATTATTTCCTTAACTTCCAAAATGTAAATCCAGCTGCTTGATTTTCTGGGTGTTATCCCACTGGAAACAGAAACACAACCTTCAAACAATTGTGCAATGACATTTTTTATCTAGTTCTGTGCTACACACCATCAGGAAAGCCTTCCCTCTGTTTAAGGGATTTTAGGGAACTCAGGCCACTGGAGTTCATGTTGAGTGAACCTTTAGAGGATTTTTTGGTTTCTCCCTTGCTGGAGCTGCAGTGAGGACAGGGATGCTCCCAACCCAGCCCAGGCAGGGTTTCCAAGGAAATCCAATAAATTACCAGAGCCTCCATCCTCTGTGACTCTGACACACCATGGATCTCCCCAGGTGCTGCAGCACAACTCCCACATGGAATTTCTTATTCCCCACAGAAAGGCTGAGCCACCCCAGGAGGCCAAAGCTCTCTGCTGAACACAAGGCCATGCTCATTTTCCAAAATCTCCAAAAATCTAAAAGGCACAGAACGAGCATCTGGTTCAAAGCTGTAACTTAAAGTGTCTCCAGTAAATTCCATGGGAGAGGAAAGTGATCTTGGAATTCCCAGGAGCTGGAGAGACTTGTGTTAGAGAACCTGGAGCTGTTTTATTGTGAACATCTTGGGCACAACACAGCCCAGAGCTTTGAGTGACCCCAAAAAGGAAACCAAAACTCCCTTTCCTTACCTCCCACCATGCTGCCATGCTTAACCCATGGATTCCACACAGGGCTTTGGATGCCTTGGAGGAAAGGCACTGGAGGAAAACAGAAGGAAAATAATGTTAGTGACTCTTTGCCTTTCCAGGCTGTAAAATTCCCCTCAGGACTCCTCCAGGAATGATTGGTTTGCACCAAAAGAAGTTTAATTCTCAGGACCTGGGCCCTTAAAGGCCAGGAGAGCAGCTCTGTGTTACTCACATACATGGAGTGAACAGAGCAGGGTTGGATTTCCCTGCTCTGGGCATAAATGGTGTAACAACTGCATATTTACTTTTAGTTTCCTTTTCCACGAATAGCAGGAAGATTAGAATAATCTTCAAAGAAAAATCTGAATTTCAGGTAGAATCCTCTTCTGTTGAAATTCTTCTTACAAGAAAAGATGTTGTGGAATTTCTGTCTCAAAGAGTTACAGAAGTTTGTAATATTGCCAAGATTGCTGGATGCTTCCTTCCCCTCCCCCTGCACCGACCCAGGGAGAAAAAAAGCCTGGACACATTTCCCAAGACCATCCACATATGCAATTCATGCACAGAATATTACAAGATATTTCAGAAAACCTTTCCCCTCTATGTTGCACTAATCAAAATTTATTTTATTTTTATGCTTGGAAAGCATTTACTCCCTAAAACAGATCATTCTTTCAAAACTTGGAAATAAAGTTCTCACATTTTTCAGTGAAAGAAAAGGATTAAAGATTATATTGAGAGAGCATCATTTTCACACAGGGTGAATAGACTACAGCAGTTCCCATGGGATCAGCTGCAGATATTTAAAATCTTCCCACAAGACAACCATTGTTTCCTATGAGCCTCTCTCTTTTTTTCTGTCAGGACAGGTTTCCACACTTCACATCCCTTGAAATCCCATGGATGCTGAGCTGGACCAGGTGATGAAATGATAAATTATAAAGTCTATTAATTAATTTTAATCGCTAAAATTAATTTTAGGGGTTAAAGCTGGTTTTTACTTTGGAACAGCTCGCTGCAGTGCTGGGAGCTGACTTGCTCTCAGCATCCAGCTCTTGGGCACAAGGCACCTGTGTCCCTGGGGAGGACAATCAGCAATTACAGAGCCTGTTAAGAGATCTCTCCTACCAGAATTCCAGGGCTGTGCCACCACCCACAGCCTGAAGGCAGCTCAGGGTCCTTCCAGATGTGAGAATATTCTCCCCTGTGACGAGCTGGTTGAATCAGCAGCTTTATGGGTCAGAATCTGCCTGAACTGAACCAGATCTCACCGAGCTCCAAGGCAATTTTGGCTGCACAGCCTGTGCAGAAGCCACTGCTGCAGAGGGGTAAGAATGCACTTAGGAACTTGCCAACTTCTACTGCTGCAAACAGACAACCTGATCAATTTTTTATATAAATAAATTACTTGATAATCTGGATGCTGTCAAGACAGTTTCCTGTGATTTTCAATCTATAAAAAATCATATTTGGCTGCTGGTTCAGCACACACTGATGCTTTATATAGCACTTCATAAGACTTAGCATTCTTAACATCAGTAAGGCAGATTTGTAAGAATTCCATGTTTAAATGTCTCTGTGATATTAAAATATCAGGCTAAACTAAACAACACTAAAATGGAATAAATTGCTTCATAACAAACACTAATCACTGTCACAACAATGCTGTCAAAAGCTGCTCGTTTTCAAGGTACACCTAACGAGCTTTTAGATCTGTGATTTGTTTTCAAGACCACAGTGATGTTACAGAAAAAGAATTTGGTTTAAAATTTTACAAAGGGAATAATGTGTATTTTTGTCTAAAGAGAGTGAAGGGAGAAATGGGGCAGAGCATGAGGGACTGCAGGGTCAGAATCCAGGGACCCTGTCATGAAAAATGCCATTCTGGCAGGGAAAACTGGAGGGGAGCAGTAAATAAATGCAAAAATCGCTGAACCTCAAAGTCTCCTGAAGCAGCAGTCACCAGACAAGCACTGAATGTCCTGAAGTTCCTCCCAGGTACCTGGCAATCCACCCCAGAGTCTCTCCAGCTGTTGATTTAACAGGACCTGCAGTGTGCCAGGGTCCCCCAAAGCAAGGCTTTAATTCTTTAATTTCATTCTGGAGCCCAGGGACAGAGTGCCCCCGAGCACAGTGAGGGGAAGGAGCAGCTGAGCCCCAGGGGGATGCAGGGGTTCATGCAGGTTCATGTCCCACACACAGACACTGCTTCTTCCTTCCCTGGCACCTCCAGCTCCCAGGCATCACTGTAATACATTCCTACATCTCACAGCCACAGCTCCTGCACTCAGAGAAACCCAGGAACAGCCGGGCTGGTAACGACCTCACTCCCTCCAAAACCTCCTCCATTATTTAACACCCAGCCCTGCTCCTCAACACCCCTCCTCACAGCAATTTATTCATTATTCAGACTGTTACATGAACACATATTGAAGTTATTCATACCTCTCAGAAGCGAGACCTCGGAAAAACATGAATAATGGATGGCAAATTGGAGCTCTTCAGAGAAATTGGGATGGGCTCCATCCCAGCTGCCAGTGCCCCTTCCATCCCCCTGGCTCTGGAATGTGAGCCAGGCTGCTCAGCCCTGTCAACCCGAGCGTACAGGCTATGCAGTTACCCTGGAGTTGTCATGTGGAATCAAGCAAACAAATATCTTCTCTCCCTCTGCCCCAACCCCAGTGCTGGAAAACACATCAGGAATAATTCCTCACCCAGCTTAACTCAGGCAGCAGCTTGAGTGAAAGTGCTCCCAGCTCGATACGGAATTTGAATTAGTTAAAAGGATTTATCAACAGCCAGTGGTTACATTCAGTTAATTAATAACCTGCTCAAGAGTAACAAGGAAATTGCAGAAGTTAATATTACTTATGGGGCCTCTTCTGGAAGGCTGGAGCCTGTCAGTGCCTCTGGAGGAACTTCAGCCAAAGGAAAAGTCAGGGGAGAGCAGGACTCCGAGGAGGTGCAGCCTTTCAGCTGACACTTGTGGCATCCCAGCAGCTCCTGAGGCTCAGCCAGCCCTTCCAAAGGGACCTGCCCAGGTGGGAACGTGCCAGGACCGACCTGAGCAGCTCCAGAGCTCGGCAGCTGCAACAGAAATGATCTCCAAAGCATTCCAGAGGCTCTCCACACACACCTGATCCTCCCCCAGCAAGCCTGTCCTTACTTTTCCCCTTAATTTCCCTCTGACAAATAAACTCCAGATTCCCACCAAGTCAAGCTTAACTAAAACCGACCCCATGGATCTGAGCCTGGCTGTGTCCTCCTCTCCTGGAGAGCACAGCAGCAAGCCCCCACTGGCAGTGTCCCAGCAAGGACATTTTTCTAATAACAGCCAAAGAAATATCAAAGGAACCAACTGGGAACAGCCAAGTGTAAGGTCAAGCACCCTTGGGCAGCTGCTGGGAGAAAGGAAAGCCTGTTTGCCCAAAGATAATGAGGAGAAACGTTTGTACAACTCTTGTTAGGGTGCTTGTAATACTGAAGGAGTTTATAAATTATAGTTTTTTTTTAAAAATCTGCTCCCTAGAAAACACATTCAGCACACAAGTCCTCAATTTTGATGGCAATTCCTCCTAAAGGCTTTTTTTTGCTCCTGCTCATTGCACCACAGCCTGGGCAATCAAATACAAAATTAATGGGGGGTGAACACATTCTTTTAACGATGTTAAAGTTGTTGTTCTTTAAGGGAAATCCAATTGTGTGTTTCCTACATCTTCCTTTTAGCTCAGGAAGGACAGGAACACAGCTGGCTTCTCTCCCACTTCTATGAGACTGCAAAAAACCTTGTGAGATGATGGCAGGACAGAAAATATTCTCACTCTGAAATTCATTTTCTAAACAAGAGATTTCAATATAATAAATTTCACAGGGCAGCTTGGTCTGACTAGGAGAGCACAGACAGGGGGTTGGATTTTATTTCTGCATCTCATAATGATTTTATCCATTGTACAGCAGGAATTCAGAGCTTCCTCTGCTCACCATAAACCTAATTTTGACTTCTAGCAGCAACCAAAATCACCCAGAGATTGTGGATTCCCCATCCCTGAAAATGTCCTGGACTGGGCTGGGAACAGCCTGGGATTGTGGAAGGTGCTCATGGCAGGGGTGGAACAAGATGAGCTTTAAAGTCTTTGCTGTAATAATAAGACAAACCAAGATATTGTGGTAATAAAGCAAAAAGGTTCACACACATCTTTCACCAGCTGAAAAAAGAGAATTTACTTTATGTAGGTTTTTCCCCATCTTGGAAAAAAATAAATTTGTTTTAACTTTTATTATAACAGCTACAATGAATGACGCCCTTTTCCAGCAAAGCCCTGAAAATATTTATTTTGTTAGACTTTTAAAAACAAACATCTTGTTAGGGAAGAGACAGGCTATTGTTCTCCCTCTGACTAATTGGGGAAAAGCAACAGAATATTCCATATTCATTACATTTCCCCAAAATGACTCATGTTATCTTCCACCCAGACAAAGTGTTTTAATTTTAATAACGACGATGCCGACAGCTACAATACTGTTCTTGCAGAAGTTTGCTTGTAAATAATTAACATTTGTTGTATAATGACAGAGGGGGGAGTTGATAGCTCTATTAACTTCACAGTCAGGCTGGAGTCTCTTTAATTTCAGGTATTCTTAGGAACCCACTCCCCTCCCAACAAAAAAGACTAATGGCAAAATCAGGTTTATGTCCCTGCAGCCTGTTCCAATGCCAAAATCCTGTTGTATGCCAGGAATCAGCCATGGAAAACCAAGGAGAATGGTGCAGGATCCACAGATCACACCTCCAGAGGGTTTCAGTTTGGCTAATAATTGCCTGGGTTTGAGGCTGGAATCTGGGATGGGATAAATGAGTTTCAAGTCCTGCTCTGTGCTGGGGTGGCCTCGGCAGGGGATAGATCCAGAGCAGGGCACCACTTAATAATGGCCTTTACATACGTGCACTCCAAGGCTGGCCAAGGCATGAATGTTCCCCTAATCCACTCATATTCTTAAAATCAGGCAACATCCCCTTGATTCTGATGGAATCAGCCAGGACACAAACGCCTTGAGGATCATGTAAAAGTTTCCCTTGTTTCCATACCAAGCCTTGCTTATTCTCCGGTGTAGTCTCCAGTCACAGCCTCTGCTGGAATTAAAAGAGGTTTTCCCTGAATAAAACTCTGGGATTATGACCCAGGTCTGTATGGGTTTGCAGGTGGGTATGGCCCTGTGCAATGCTCACAGCTCATTAACAGCTGCCCTGCTCCAAAGGCTCATTTGCATCACAAACCAAACATCTGTGGTGATAAAGTTTATCACAAATAGGGAAACTCGGCATACTCATTTCTTTGTAACCACTGCTGGTTCAGAGAGGGCTCCAAAATACGCTCAAGCAACAAAAAACGTCGCCTCAGCCTCCTCTTGGACAAACTCAAACACACTCAGGCTCGTTTTTACATCCCCACACACATTTGCCATCTCAGGTAACATTTTCATTAACCACCTGCATCATTTCCCCACTGAACGCATATTTTATTACTTCAGACATCTCCTTCCAGGGACAGGGCTTCCTTAATTGAGCTGCATAGTTTATGAACTGCGCTAATTGAGCTGCATAACTCCGCTGCTGCCGGGGTTTCAGACCCTGAACCCGACCCAACATCGAGCGCTGGGTCGGTGCCACCGGAGCTGCAGCTCCGCAAGTTAAGGAGCCCTTAAGAGCTCTGCACTCCTGACATCCCTGGAGGTTTTACTAACACCCAAGGGCACAAAAGCCGCATTCGGCTGGCACAAGTTTATTTAAGGAGAGCCATGAAATGAACGAAGCTGCTGCTGGCAGCCCAAGGAACCCTGCGCTCTGAGAGCAGCAGCGAGGAAAACTCACCCAGGGGGTAAAAGCGGCTATTCCCATAGAGAAAAACCCCGTGTGACTGCAAGGACTGCTCCGAGCAGGCTGCCAGGTGCTGGGTAGGAGCCAGGAGCCTTCAGCAGGGTCCTGGAAGCAGGAAGGAGGAGCGGTGTCCATCGGAGTGAGGACCTGCCGCTCCCAGCTGCCCCAGTTCAGAGCTCAGCAATCAGGGCAGAGACACCGCGTCTGGAGCCGGGGCTGGTTCCGCACAGCATCCAGCTGTTTCTCACCCTAATTAAGTCTATAGGCTAACAGGGGTTATTAATATTAATCACCCAGCCTCTGAAGCTGCTAATGAAACCAGCTAATCCATAGCAGTGAAAATGAACCGGGGATTTGTGCTGAGTTCCACGGGAGAGCAGCAGTACCTGCTCACACCTTGCCCGTGCACAGCTTCTCCTCGTAGCTATGATGCCTCAGCAAGGCACGAAAAACCCTAAAACATCTGCTGAATAAGCTTTCCATCATTGATACTACCCCTCAGAGGAGCACAGGGCTTTGAAAGGGGAGCACGCTTCGTTTCACAACAACAGCAGAGCTGAGCAGCAGCAGTCACTTGGGAGCTTCAGGAAACCAGGCAGGGCAAAAGAGAAGAGAGGCAGCACCTCACAAGAAACCTTATTTAAATTAATTAACACCAGCACTGATGTGGTAGTGGCTTGGCAGGCAAAGTTCTGTTTGCTAGATTTGTAGATTCTTTGTATAAATAAGCATGAAACTGCAGAATGTTGGATTGGAAAATCCTCGAGCTTACCGAACCTGTTGAGGCAAGAGCTGTCAGGTCTAGGCTCACCTGGTGTTTGTCCCGATGTTGCTTCCCTAAGCAAAGCTTTTCAACATTCCACAATTAGGAGATTACTCATTAGCCAGAGATTTTCCCTACTCCATTAGGAACAGAGAACACCAGAGCACTGGTTTGTTCTGGTGTCTGAATTAATGATTCTTTGCTCTCTCAAATGTCTCCTTTTGAAGGAAACATCTCTTTTATTTTCATCTCTTTCTCACTCTGCTCTATTGTCCTGTTCCTGAGCAATCCTAAGTTTTAATTTCCTCAGTTTCTCTGTGTTTTTGGGGTTTTGTTAGTTCAAGTTTGTTTATGGGGTTGTTGTTTTGGGGTTTTTTGGGTGGTATCACTGTATCTGTTGTGTTTTTCCTCCAAAATCCTCCCTAACCTGAGGACCTCCTGCTCCAGAAACCAAGTCCCTGAATTCTCAACACATTTTGCAGAGAAACCATTTTCCTCTCATTACTTCAAAATTTAAACCAATAGTTCCTGTGAAATAAAACAAGATCTGATCCTTTGTGTCCAAAATGTGGATCCTGGCTTTTCCCCAGCAGGTCTGAATTTATCAAATCCTGAGGTGTACACATTGCATTAAAACCAAGTAATAGAAAATTCAGTGTTCACCTTTCAAGTCCAACTCGGTAGGAAACCGATTCAATTTTGCTGTCAATTACGTTAGGGAGAAATAGGAGAAAATAGAAAAAAAAAATCAGATTAATGCATTCTGAGATAAATGGTACTTCAGATAAGTTTAATCTTACTTTTGAGAGGTGCAAACTCATCACGTGCATCTACATGGAGGAGCCTGGAAGGCACAACACCAAAACAGTTTTTCACCCTCATCTAACTGAATTAGGGTTTCCTTTTTTTCCCTCTGCAGGACTCACAGGACAGGATGAGGATTTCAGCTGGGGCCTGCAATTCCATATCCAGTCTGACTTCAACCATAAAGGCAATTTTCTCCTAATCAGAAGTTCCATTGGCCCTTTGGTCTCCCTTGTCAGGCTATAAATAGCTGCTCCCCTCTCTCCTCGGGAGGACAAGGATTAAAGGAAGACAACATGGAAAAAGAGATTGAAACCCACAGGAACTGAGGGTGGAGATTTCAGAGATGTTTTTAGGAGGTTCCAGGTCTCAGCTCAGCAGATTCTTCAGCTTAACTTTAACCATCCGAGTAACAATCTCATCTTTTTAATTATTCCATGTCCCATCTCTTAGAGTGGGGTTGGAAGGTGCCTCCAGAGACCAAGTCCAGCCCAGCAGGGTGGTCAGGGCCACCTCCAGCTGGATTTTGAACCATTTTCCTGTCACTCCCCTGGATTCTGAACAATTTTCCTGTCACTCCCCTGGATTCAGTGCATCCCTGCCCTTCTTGTACTGAGAAGTTTGTTTTTCAGAAGTGAAGTGCATTCATCACCTCTCATCCACAGAAAAAAAACTTTCCTGAATGTCCTCAAATCCCTAACATTATTTCACCTATAAAATAATAAAATCTAACAGTGCCTTCACCCACCCTATATTTTGCTCCCAGAAGGGGTTAATGTCACACATACACACACACACACCAAGGATTTTTGTATTTCCATAGCAAGGCAACAAAGAAATTCACTTAATGACAAGTTCTTGGACTGATGCATTATTCATTTGGTTATGTGACAGCAGAACAAAATTGTAGCCATAAATATATAATGTTACACACCACTTTTAATGTCGTTTACATTTATGGAGTAATCGGCTGTCTCCCACATTATCCCTTCTTTAGTCACTTCTTTTTTAAGGGAGTGTCATGAAATGCAGCTTGTGACATCAAAGATGTGTTTATTCAGGAACAGGGACAGCAAAAGGCCTGGATAAATCTAGGAACCTCAATCTCTGCTTATGAAAACTGGAAGGATTTTAGAAGTATCTTTACACCGTTTTCCCACGTAGAAATTGATTTTTTGCTCCTTTTTTCCTATGGTTAACACGGGTTTTTAAATATTCAGGAGCAAAAGGAGACAAGGTGAGAAGGAGGACCTGTGACAAGGCTGCAGCACAGATCCAAAGGAAACAGGGATGGATTCAGGCTGGCAGAGCAATGTGCTTGCATGAAGGGTCCATCCAGGAGTTCCCCTCCTACAACCACAGAATCCTGGAGTGCCTGGGATGGAGGGGACACCTTCCACTCCAGCCGGGTCTTCCCCACCTAATAAAACCTGTTCCTTCCACAAGCCTGGCTCTAGAACTGTTACAAATCCTCCTGCTCATCCCCAACAGAGGAGCATCATGGACATAAACCAGGGAATTTCACCGTGCCAGACAAAAGCAGCTCAACTGCCAAAACCAGCACTGAATCATTGCCTGAGCAGCAATTAAAGCAGAACAATGCAGATATCCAGAGCCTGCCTTTAATCATCCCCCCAGCCCTCTGTTAATTAGCTAGGCTGCAGCAACCACTGACATGATGAGCCTGTATGAGAATAAAAAGTAAAACTGTATTAAAAATTCAGTAAATTATACAACACTCTTCCCTATCAAAATATTCTGAAATATTTATGTCTGGCTTTCCAGGACCTAAAGGGGGCTTGCAAAGAGGCTGGAGGGGCACTTTGCACAAGGGCCTGGAGTGATAGAATGAGGGGGAATAGAAGGTGGGCAGGGTTGGATGGGATATTAGGGAAAAATCCTTCACTGTGAGTCTGGGGAAACCCTGGTACAGGTACCCAGAGGAGCTGTGGCTGTCCCTGGGCCTCTGGAAGTGTCCAAGGCCAGGTTGGACATGGGAATTTGGGACAGTGGAAGGTGTCCCTGTGCCCATGGCAGGGTGGCACTGGATGGGCCATAGGTCCTTCCCACCCAAACCATCCTGGGATTCAGAGATTCTGAGCAATTCCAGCAGCAATTCCATTGGGATTACACAGGCAGATAGTGATAGGGTAAGGGGGAACTGCCTTAAAACAAAGGAAGAAAAGAAAGAAATACATGGATTAGATATTAGGGAGAAATCCCTTCCTGTGAGGGTGGGGAGGCCCTGGCACAGCCTGGGGCAGTGGAAGGTGGCACTGGATGGGCATTAAGGTCCTTTCAACCCAAACCACTCTGTTTCTAAAACGACAAAGATCCCTAAAAAGATCCCAGGATTGTAATTTAGAATTCTTTCCATTGCGGTCTTTATTGATCAGATTAACCGAGTTGAAGCCAGCAGGGGGGTGCTGGTGCCGCGCTGGGAAGGTCTCATGGCATTTCCCTCAGCTCAGGGGGTGATCCCGCCACTCTGCCCAGCCCTGCAGGGCACATCTGAGGCGGGGGGGCAGCTGAGCCGCTGTGAGCCCTGCCCAGGCGGGGATTCAGGGATGGAACCGCGGCCCCGCGGCTGCTCGGGGCCCATGGCCGCCCTCAGGCGGGCTCAGCCCCTCTCAGGCGGGCTCGGCCCCCCTCAGGCGGGCTCAGCGCCCCTCAGGCGGGCTCAGCCCCCCTCAGGCGGGCTCAGCGCCCCTCAGGCGGGCTCAGCCGCTCTCAGGCGGGCTCGGCCCCCCTCAGGCGGGCTCAGCGCCCCTCAGGCGGGCTCAGTGCCCCTCAGGCGGGCTCGGCCCCCCTCAGGCGGGCTCAGCGCCCCTCAGGCGGGCTCGGCCCCCCTCAGGCGGGCTCAGCCGCCCCTCAGGCGGGCTCGGCCCCCCTCAGGCGGGCTCGGCCCCTCTCAGGCGGGCTCGGCCCCCCTCAGGCGGGCTCAGAGCCCCTCAGGCGGGCTCGGCCCCTCTCAGGCGGGCTCGGCCCCCCTCAGGCGGGCTCAGCGCCCCTCAGGCGGGCTCGGCCCCTCTCAGGCGGGCTCAGCGCCCCTCAGGCGGGCTCGGCCCCTCTCAGGCGGGCTCGGCCCTCTCAGGCGGGCTCAGCCGCTCTCAGGCGGGCTCAGCCCCCCTCAGGCGGGCTCAGCCCCTCTCAGGCGGGCTCAGAACCCCTCT
>JAOTQP010000469.1:23984708-24007107 GCA_026413545.1 Cichladusa arquata | reverse complement strand
GCTCAGCCCCCCTCAGGCGGGCTCAGCCCCTCTCAGGCGGGCTCAGCGCCCTCAGGCGGGCTCGGCCCCTCTCAGGCGGGCTCGGCCCCCCTCAGGCGGGCTCGGCCCCCCCTCAGGCGGGCTCAGCGCCCTCCGGCGGTCTCAGCCCCCCTCAGGCGGTCTCAGCCCCTCTCAGGCGGGCTCAGAGCCCCTCTCAGGCGGTCTCAGCCCCCCTCAGGCGGGCTCGGCCCCCTCAGGCGGTCTCAGCCCTCAGCGCCGCCCGCCCGCCGCCAGGGGGCGCCGCGGGCCCGCGCTCTGAGGCGATGGCGGCGGGCGGGAAGGGCAGGGCCGGGCCGGGGCTGCGGGGATGGCGCGGGGATGGTTCTGCTCCGCTCGTCCCGGCTGTCCCGGGCATCCCGGTGCTCCATTTCTCCCTCCCGATCGCAGGGTGTCCATCGAGGCCAGCCCGCCCGATGCTGCAGCGCTGCAGCTCCATCCGTGCCCGCCCCGCTCGGGTCCGTGTCCCCGGGGCCGTTCCCGATGCCGTTCTCGTTGTTATTCCCGTGTCCTGCCTCTCCCGTTCCCCTTGTAATTCCCGTGTCCTGCCTCTCCCGTTCCCGTTGTTATTCCCATATCCTGCCTCTCCCGTTCCCGTTGTTATTCCCATGTCCTGCCTCTCCCGTTCCCGTTGTAATTCCCGTGCCCTGCCTCTCCCGTTGCCGTGGCTCCCCCGAGGACCCTCCGGCGTTCCCCGGTTCCTCAGGGACAAGGGGAATGGCAGCCCCGGGACCCCGGTTCCTGCAGGGATGCGGCTCCCGGCATGGCGTGCTGGGCTCTCCAGAAAGGCTCTTCCTTCTGCTCTGTTGCTCGGTTTATTATTGTTAATAAAACCATAAATTCCTAGATGACAGAATCAAAGAACCAGGACTGGTGTGAGCTGAAGGAGATAATAAAGCTCATCCCATTCCTGCCCTTACACTATCCCGGGTTTAAGATAAATTCAGATTGTTCTCTGGGAACCGGCCTTGGTTTCCAGGTGAAATCTGGCCAAGCAGAATTCACAACCAGGAGTGCCTAAAATGCTTTCAGAGAACATTCTAAGCCAAATTCCAGTGACCAGGTTAACACTGGGACATGCTTGCAGAAGCCCTGATTACTCCACAGCCCAACTCCACCTTTCCCCCCCCAGCAGGAATGAAATGATGAACACTAAAACTGAACCCCTTTTGGGGCTTGAGCTGTTCTTGAGTGCAGTTTAAAGACCTTGCACACCAGCCAAACACACTGACATCCTCATACATCACCTGCAGCCCTGCTTATTTGACATCCAAAGCGCAGGGATGTTCAGAGCAGCTGGAGAGGCAGAGGAGCAAATCTCCCAAATCCCAGGGAAAACCTGCATTCCCTTGTCTGCTGTTCCTCAGCACGTGGATTTCACTTCTAAACCAGTATATATTTCTGTTTACTCACTCCAGAATAAAATATTAAAATCAGAAAAAATGTCCAACAAGAGGCTCAGGTTGCTGATTCCTTATTCCTTATTCCTTATTCCTTATTCCTTATCCCTTATCCCTTATCCCTTATTCCTTATTAATACCTTGGACCACAACAGTGTTGTTTGTAGCTGTTCAAGCACTAAACCTTGGCAGAAAGGGGTGATGCCAAAGGTCCAAGGTCACACCTTCACTGGAACTTTTCCATGTGGAAGTAACCAGGATTTGAGCAGCAATCGAAGGGAGAATATGAGGTTACAGGCAAAGAATTGTTATAGGAACATAAACCATTATAAATAGAATTTTGTAATCTGGGGGTTGGAACTGGATGATCTTTAAGATCCAACACAAACCATTCTATGCTTTTCTCATCACTGACAACTTTAATACTACGGGAAGCAAAGAAATGTTCTGGCAGTCTCCTTATTCTCTTTTTATGTGGAATTCCTGCGTTTGCTCTTCCTGGGACAGGACATCTTGCCAGGGATTTAAGAAAAGTAGCAATTTTTGTAATACTAAAATTATAGTCTCAGGGACTGGCAACACAAATATTCTGCTGCATAAATATTGAATAATAACAACCCCAAAAAATCAAATTTAAATACCATGTTCTGTTTTAGTGAGTCTGCTCTGCTGCACAGTGCCAGAATGGGATAAAAATACTTGAAATACTACTTGCAACATTTTTTTTTTTTAACTTTAAAAGTTATTTTCAAAGATGGCTACAAAGTCTAATAACTTCCCCAGTATAAGCAGAATAAACTAAATATATCCTCCAGGCTCAGGTGATTTCTCAGTCTATAAATGTATGTTGGATTTTTATTGTTTAATTGGTTTAGGTCCAATGATGACAGTTCTCTGGAGAGGCAGCCAGTTCCTGCAGGAAACTTGTTCCAGCCTTTAAAGCCACAAAAACCTGAAGTCTCATGGAAAGAAAAAGGAGTTTCTGGCCAACGAGCAAAGCTACTCCTAATTTTACAGAGAATGATGCTCTGTGAAAACAAATTTTGAAACTTTTTCAAGATTTGAAGAGTTTGGTGCATAATGGTGGCATCATTTAGGGAATTTTGGGGGCAGGGTCACCCTACATTTGCCTTCTGCAAGTTTTTTATGCTTCCCATGTTTCCTGTGGAGTGTTAAATAATACAAAGTGTTTGACACTGTGTTGAGTCATTGGTTAGGCTGGATGGATTTTAGTGACTTCAAAGCTCACCTGGAATCTGAGTCATAACTCACTTCTTGTTCACAGCATTCTCTCCAAATTAATTGCATGGAACCAACAAAGAGATAAATATTTTATATAAATGTATTTTTTAAGGGTGAGTAGCATGTTCAGAATCTGGGTAAGTACCTCTAAGGAAAGTACTGTGGCTTTATTAGCATCACATTAAACATGAAAAATCGGAGTTCTGGTCTTAAATTCCAGTAAATTCCCTGGTTTAGCTTGTCCTGTAGCAGATTTCTGGCCCCTCAGTGTCACTGACCACCTCATCCTCCACGAGCTCAGACTAAAATGCTGCAATGATAAATTTGGAGCGTCACATATTGGATCCACAAAATCTTTTTCTTTCCTGGAAGTGCAGCTCATGTCTGTAATCACTGAGCAGGAGTGAGCATTGTGTGGGTAATGCCTGTGTTTATTCCCTGGAATCTGGCAGGTTCCTGGGCAGACTGGGGCTGGCTGGGAGCTGCTGCATCCCTGGATGTGCAGGGCTTTGCACAGAGGATGTTCAGCATCCCTAACGGGATTTGGGGATTGGCACGGGGTGGGAACAGAGGCAGAAATTGGGATTGGATCTCCATATAGGAGTGATGGCTCTGAGCTGCTCTCAGGATCCCCCCAGCAGAGAGCAGGAGCTGGTGCAGGAATGGAAAGCCCAGGATTTGGCAGCTCCTGGAAGGATGTGCCAGGGCTGTGTGGGAGTGCTGGAGCCTTGTCTCAGGGCTCACTGCCATTGTCTGCTCACTGCCTAAGTTAAAAGTCTTAAGCAATTCTCAGATTCAAACATGAGTAATCTTGCCTGAAGCCTTTTGCAAAAGCTGCCTTTTTCTTTTCTTTTTTTTTTTTTTTTTAATTTTATCTTGGATATGTTCCTCTATCTGCATAATACAGATAGAATAGTATGCCAGAGAAGCATGTTGTTCATGTTTGCAAAAATATTTGGTGGTTGACAAATGAGCTTGATGTACTGTGCTGTTGTAGTGACTTGACACTAATCTCTGCCACTTAGAGCAAATGAGAATAAATCACCTCTCTTCTCTTATCTTCTCCACCCCGAGTTGTGTGTGCACTTGCAGCTCAAGCTGGCTCAAGGTTTATTTAAACCCATGTTTTCCCACCAATGCTGTCCTGCCAATTCAGTTTGGGCTGGGAAAAGGTCAGGAGCAGCTCTGCAGCTGGCACTTGCACAGTGCTGAATCACTTGGTCAGTGCCTTCAGGTTCCAGACCTGCAGGTAGGACATGACAAAGGAAAAGGGGAATGATCTCAGCAGCTAAAAATGCCTGGGAAAAAATGGGATTGACTCCAAAGTCTGTCCCCATAAGGGGGATATAATTTAGTGGCCTGGTAAAAGGGCTGTGGAAATCAAGTGAAATAAAACCACGCTTGCTCAGCTGTTGAGCTGCAGAAATGTGAGCTGAAATATTAATTGGAGTGGGGCTTTACATTCAAACTGTCAGTTTGAGCACAGAATTCAGCAAGGCATGTCCAGGGGGCTCGGGTTTGGGATTGCTCCCTAGTCCTCACTGTCAATCTGAATCACCAATCTCCAGTTTTGGGGATTAAGTGGAGTTGTGAACTCTGTGTTCATTCTGAGCCCTTCTGTGTTTAACAGAGGATTCTCTTATTTCTGCCATCTATAAACCAAGTCATCATTGCCCAAATATTTACACTGATGTTTATTTCTGGCAGTGATTTAGTGTTTGTCATTCACATTATGATTATGAAGCAACATTTCTGTGCAGCTGAGGTATTTCAAATTATTTGCCTAAGCAAATGTTTCCTTTCTTTCAGATTGTCACTGCTGCTTTTTATGTGAACAAGGACCTAATTATGATTTCACGATTTGTTTACTGTAAGCTCAAGAGTCAGAAGGTGGCAAAACATAAGATTTTACAACAATAAAATGTTCTCCATGATGTAGCACAGTCTTTATTGGGAGATTTTCCTACAGCATCTAAATACATTTTTTTCAGAGGGATCCAAAAATAGAGTGTACAAATTCTGGACTTCTGAAACCTCTTGCCTCCAGTTTTCCCTTCCTTCTCATTTCTGACCCACACACATCTGTGAATATTTTCCATGGAGTACTTTCAGTTGATATAGACATTAAAATGCAATCAATTTTTGGAATCTGGTTCCATATTTGAACTGATTCCATGGTTTTTGTGGACGTATGTGGGAGTTGAAACCAAGCCTCATTTCTTTGTGGGGTTCAGTTGGTTTCCTCCCCGTTGATTGAAAGTGGGCTTTATTTGCTTATAGCATAAAATATGTTGACATCTTCATGTGTTCTGTTTCAATATAAGCATTTTAAAAAACATATTCCAGGGAATGAAATTACTGGAGTTGTGCTTGAGCAAATCCTGGCAGTGGCTGGAATGTTCAGCCTGCCCAAGGACTACTGTTTTGTCTGAAATGGAAGACTGCTTTCTTCATATTGTATCAAATCAAAACCATTAACTCATCAACTTAAAAAAAAAAATAGGAAAGAAAATCCATGGTACAGCAGAGGTAGCAAAAAGCTGGAGTAAACCAGATGCTCCTCACAGACTAAATGGGGGTAAAGCAGATTCAATATGGAACTGATAATAAACCTGGAGATAGGGCAGTGCTGAGGGATTTCCTTCCTGCTGCTCCTCTGGAAACAAACCCAGGCTTTGGAGCATGGAACTGCCACTGCCTGGTCCAAAATGATACAACCATCAATATCTTAGGGAGATTTTAGTAGTTCACATTCCAAATATCCTTGCTTTTGCAGTTTTTTATCAAGATGTGCAGAAAGAAAGTTACATTCTATTCTATTCTATTCTATTCTATTCTATTCTATTCTATTCTATTCTATTCTACTCTATTCTATTCTGTTCTACTCTGTTCTGTTCATCAGTTTTGTTTATTAGCTGTTATTTAATCATAAATTTGATATCATACACAATTATCATATAAGAGAGAAGGTGAGAATGAACATTTCCTGTCAGGAGCAATGCCCACCAAGGAGTTCCCCAGCAGTGCCTCCACTGCCACCCTCAGCTCTACAACAGTGAGCAGGGGTGGGCACAGAGCCCAGAAAAAAGAGGTGGAACTTCCACTGTTGCCAAGAAAAAGAGACATGAAATTCTACCTTTACATTTGCATATTTGTACTGCAAACAAAAGTGACCTCAAATCAACAGCAGATGTTATTTTTCAGCTAATTTGTTTGTGTGTCATTCCAGGCAGTCCCAGCCTGAGGAATTTGGGCACAGTCTGGATTGTGGGGTGTGGAGCTCTGAGTGTCACTGCCCTCTGTCAGCTGCTCCTCAGGAATTAGCAGCACAGTCCAGCAATCCCAAGGAATAATGTCAATTCTTACCTTTTTTTCCATTAAAGAAAAAAAAAATCCCACCCAGAAGTGTCTTGAAAAGTTTGTGTACTTTAAAAAAACCCAAAGGATTTTTTTAACAAGGATTTAGCAATCAGGTATACGGATGCTTTTCCCACCCATCCCAAAATAAATACATTATAAAATTACTTCTTTCAGCAGCTTCCCAGGCTTCTTGTGTCCTTTGGGCCCTGAGGATGGGCTGCTCTGAACTAACAGAACATAAATGTTGTGCCTCTGCCTGTGGGAAATGCTGTAAACATCCACGTGGAGACCACAAAAAAATCAATAAGAGTGGAAAATCCCCATTGTAGCTGCTGCTGTGGGTGCAGCAGCAAAGTTCACAGCCCACTGCAGCAGTCTGATGGCCTTGCTGCTAATGCCAGGGAAATAATTGTAATCCAGCAGCAGGCCCAGCAGGGAGGCAGCTCATTGTCACAACACAGCCAGCCTGAGAAAACCAGCAACTCTTCAACTGAGAAAAATGACTATTTTGCTTTCTCCAGACAGGATGATTCTTTTTTTTAATATTTTTTTTTCTTGTGGATCGAGCTGCAGTTTTTCGTTTTGGTTTGAGTAATTGTGCCCAGGCTTTTTTTAGCAGGAGGACTGGGTTGCTATCAGTGTCAAAACCCAAAGCCTGGCGCCAGTTTTGATCTGCATTGTTGTGAGATGAAGTTTGAACCCTTCCTTGCCCTCTCAGGCCATCTGAAGAGCAGCAGTGCCTGAAAGGAGCTCTGTCCACAGCCCCAGCCCATGGCTCAGTTTAATCCCCTGCAATGCCTCTGAGTGTTCTTGCCAAAATCCCTGTGCTTTTCTTTTCCAGAGCTCTCCTGACCTGATTGAAATGCCAGGCTCCATTTGTGCCTCTGTGTCCTGGGCAGCAGATTCCCTCAGCTCCATGAAAACCTCACTGGCTTTTTGGCACTTGTTTATTTGATTTTCTGTTCCTTCCAGTGTTGGACTGTCCCTCACACTGAGCTTTCCTCAACTCAAACCCCCACTTTGCTTTTGGGACTGAAAAAAAATGGGAATTTGTTTCCCATTCAGACAAGGGTGAGGAGAATTTGAGGAAAATGCTGGTCTTGGATTGCTGGAAAAAGATTGATTGGCAGGGGAAGAGGAAGGGAATATTTACAGGTGGAATTATCAGCAGAAATCTGCTTTAAATGATTGTTGTCATGAGCAAGTGGCATTCCTCCTCTTCTTTCTCCAAACTATTCCATCCTGGAAATAAAAGTCAGAATTAGAGGAAAATTAGTTTTAAATCTTAGCCCCTTTTCACCAAGGTGCCATTACCTTTCACCACGGCCTCTTCACTATCAGTATATTTAAAAAACCCCAACAAACACATCAAAAGTCCAGAAGATTTTACTTTGTCAATTATATACAGACATTTTAATTGATTATGGAAGTGATTAATTAATTTCTAAGCCAATTCATATTCCTTATCTCCCTGGAGTGCCACAGTATTTTCAAAAAGATCTGCTGAATAGACAGCAGCAGATTCCTTAAAAACTAGTTACAATTTGGGAGCAGATTATCCTGCTGTTTGCAGTCCCACAAAAATGGCATTCACCAGAGATCTCAGCTCTGTAAAAATCCCTGAATTTTCAGTGATTTGTGCTGAAACTCAGAAAATTCAGAGCCCCAGGAAGACAGGACAAGAATGACTGAAAGTCTTTGAATGGGTTATACCACAAAATGCCCAAATTATCTTTTACTGTCTGCTATGGGTACATTTTAACATTTATTTGTATTTATAAAACTGTTACTTTAATGATTTGTGTATAAAAATTTGTGTTTAGTTCCAGAGAGGATGCACAGAAGGCACCTTTTACCTGCTCTTTGCCTTGGCCACGATGGGAAATTGCACCTGTGGACTGAGCCTTATTCTAAAGATGCCAAAATCCAAATTCTCCAGGTCCTCTGCTTTGTTCACCACCTTCCCTGACTCATTGGGAGCTTTGGAGTTTTGTTCCTCGACATTTTTGTATCATTTTCCTGTTACAGCTGAAGATTCAGGGTAGGCTTGTTAATAAATAAGTCAGAAATGAAGTGGATTTTTTTCTAACCTGATAAAAAGTCTCCTGGCTGAACAATAATTTGTGCCCTTTCTATAATGATAATTCTAACAAGGATAGCAAGTTTATAGAAAATACCAATATTAAAGCTACTTTGAACAGGTTGATTTATAACTTGGAGACAATAAGTAGACACTAAAAGTTGGGAGGGGCTGCACACAGTGCTGGGTTGTTTTTAAATTCAATATATTCATACCCAGTGTAGTAGCCATTGTTAGTCATGCTCTTTCCAGGTGGAGCATTGGCATTTTGTGCTCAAAAAATGAAAAGCAAAATCTTTGGAGAAACTTTTGTACCTTGGCTTTAAACACCTGGTGGACAGAGATGGATTGGGACTGTGCTCTACAGGCACCTGTCTGGTTACCACAGCTTGGATTTGCACTTAAAAGAGTATAAAAAGAAGATTTTCTGATTTTTTTTTTCTGTAGGAAGAATTGTAGGTTTGTGTGTGAGAACATCTCAGTGCTTAACTCCATGAGCTGGAGCCATAAACCAGGATGGACCAAGGAGGGATTCCAGGCATTTTGGGTTAATCCATTCCAGATTAAAAGCAAGTTCTTCAGCAGATTTACCTGGAGCTCTTCCAGGAGTTCTGATTCCAGTCGGTGTTGTCTTTCTGATTAAAGGAATTTCAGAAGGCTCTGCAATCAGAGCAGTGACCAGACAGCCCTGGCCTCAGGATGGGCCCCAAAATTCCAGCATCCTTCCCAAAGCCTGGGTTGTGGGCTGGATAAAACCTTCTGCACCATGGAACACAATCCCCCACCGAGGTGGGGACACACAGCTGTGGGTCCTGAAACAAATTCTCTTTTCTCTTTAATGGGACAGTGCATTCTGTGAGCAGACTGGGGGATTCAGGGGGTTATCCCATGAACAAAGTCCTGACTTTCTCCTGCTCCAGCCCCCAGCTGAAAACACAAACCAGGCAGGATTTATTTACCCAAAAACCCCCAGAACTTGATTTTGACGACCCTCACAGTACATTCTGTACAGATTTACAGATGCTTTTCTATGATAGACTCTGAAAATCAAGTTTTTATTGCCCCCAAAGCTCCCCCCATCATTCCCTGTCCTGGGATTGCAGTGCCAGCCTGCACGACATCAATTCCTGGGTTCTGCCTTGATTGGGGTCTGAATCCAATCTTGTTAATAGTCCTCCAGTTCAAATTGTATTGGAAACAGATGCTTCCAGATCAGGTTGAAGAGCTTACAGGAATCTGCTCAAGTATAAAGTGTTGGTTGGGAATGGATGAAGTATTTGTAATCAAGAGAAAACAAAAGCAGACCTCCTGCTTGGAGAGCCCTGAAGGTAAGGAAGGCACTGCTTTTCAAAAGAGCTTCACTGCTGCCTCTTGCCAAGCAAGAAAATAAAAATCTGACAAATTTATCTATCACTTCAGTCCAGAAACCAAAGGACAGGCTCACAAAGACAGGGTCTTGGAAAAGACGAATTCAGCCCAAAAGTCCTAATTTCTAAGAGGGAGGTGTTTCATCATTGCTATTTGTGTAACAGTCTGTTTTGAGGAGAAATTGCCTAATTCTAGCTGACTTTATTCCTGATTGTGTCCAGAGTTTCATTAGGTGGAAAACAAACCCTCATTTCTCAAGGTCCAAGGCAGGATTAGGAGTTCGCTCACTCTGTGTCTGCTGCACTATCCCTGTGCTTCCATCTGCCACAGGCTCACCCTGGAAACAAATGGGCTCTGCTCAGGAGCAGGATTCCCCTGGAGTCCTTCAGCCTGGTTTAACAGGACAGCAACATCCTCACCCCAAAGCTTTGGTGGCTGCAGTTCCAGGGCTTTGGTGGCACAAGTTTTCCTATAATTAATGGCAATGTTCAATTGTACAGCGTGAGCTGCCCTCCTGTTCACTTGGAGAGGAGTTTCATCACTCACATTTGAATGATAAACTGGACAGAGTTTCCTTTCCCAGCCAGTGTTTCCTCTCACTTTGCAGCAGGAGCTGGTTGGGATTCCTGGAGCTGTTCTGGAGCTTGTCAGAGATGCTAAATCCAGGTTTGGATTTTAGTAGAGCTTCATGTTCTGTGCATGACTGTTTAATGTTTCCCTTGTACACAGGGCTGCAGTCCTACGTGTTTTCAAGTCCTAAATCAGTGCAGCCCTTGCTCTTGGAGCAGCACCATCCTGAAGTTTCTAAAAGCCTGAATCTAGTGCAAGTTTTTCTGGAAAACTTCATCCTTTCCTCTTATTTCCTCCCCTGAGTCCTTCCTCCCCTGCTCCCTCCAAACCCAAACAACTCTGCTTTGTGTTTAGTTCAGAAAAAAACCTTCACCGAGATTTTTTCCCTTTTTTTTTTTTTTGCTTTGACATCACCCTATTGTGAGGGAATTGTGCTCAGCTCCTCCACATGTTTTCCTTTTCATTAAACGTGGCCAGGCTGTGACTGGATAGCCAGAGTTTATTCAGCAAGAGCCAAGATGCTGTACACAGACTTCTCCTGCACCTTTGGAATCCTTTCTATCCCTCCACAAAAGATCAGGTTCTGCAATTTAATTACTGGGCTAAAAATAGAAACCTGGCCTGACAATTGAGCCAGGAGAGTTTCCCAGCCAGACATTCAACTTCTCTTCACTCCTGTAAATGCTTGGGGTTGCCTCCAGTTTTTAAACTCAGTTTTAAAACTCATCTCAAATTTTTTAATTGTCAGTACATTGTTTAATTTCATGGAATAAATTTGCTGCAGTAGCTCAGTGGCTGCTGGAAATTTTACCCTGGAGATCACTTTGGTGCTGTCCTCCACTCTGGGCTCTGAAAGTTCCTGGATTCAGTATTTTGGCAGTTTAGCATGGAAAAAAAAAAATAATAAAAGAAGCAGCTGATATATTTGCTGGGAAAACCTTGTGGAAATACTCTTTGATAAGCTGCACATAATTAGTGTTTATCATTTATTCACCTGCAGAGCTCTGGGGGTGTTGCCAACGTGGTGGCTCAGGGTGCTGCAGCCCAGGGACTTTTCCAGCCTTAAAAACTCCAAGATTCTCCATCATTCTCCAACCCCCGTTCACAGAGAAACCTCCACTAGAAACCCAAGTGGTTTGTACCAAGCTCAGAACTCAAAACTCCTCAATTATCCAGCAAAACTCACGGAGAATTGTGATTATTTTGCATTTAAAGGTTGTCTGTGCTCCAAGTCAATAATTTTACTGGAGAGCTGACACCACCAGGAGAAAGGACAAGGACACATTTGTTAATTCTTTTTTAGATGAGCAGTGTTTCAATGGTCTGCTTTACAATGGGGATAAATAATTACATCTAATTGCACAACTCGTGTTGAAAACAGCTCTAAATTGAGTCATTTCTTGTCTGGGTGTCAGTGCCTGGAAATGTGAGTGCCTGGAAGTTCTGCAGGAGATGAGAATTGAGTTTTGTGAGCAGGCCCTGCTGAGCTATTGCTAAGATGAGTTCTGAAATTATTTTTAACAACTTCTTCTCCTTACCAGCCTCTCCTTTATGCAATTGTGGGCTGATCATGAAGCTCCTTTGATTTTAGGTAATTTAAAGGGACACAATATAAATTTGGGGTTTAAATAATAAAAATCAATCAAAAATAAAATTGTTTTAAAATCATAAATTAATGGATTATATTTAAATTCCTGCCAAAAGCACAAACTGAAAATGAAATGTTTTCCCTGTGTTTTTGAGGATCCACCTTGGAGAACTCCATTACTTTATTAGTTTCAGTCTGTATTTCCCTGATTTCTGGAGTAAGTAGAGGGAATTAAAAATTAACCTTTTCAGTCCATAAACTAAAATGCAATTTGTTGTCCTCCCAGATTTATCTGCTGTACACATGAGATTAGCAATCTCCTGCCTGGCTGTGATTGAAACCATGACTTGTTTCTTCTTAATGCCCTTAGAATTTGTTCTTCCATCATTTCTTCAAAGATTATTTCTGCTTTCATTGCTGCTCTGTGTAATCCTGTTTTGGGATGTCTTTTATCCCTATTTCATACTGCTGGTTAGAACAGCCAAATGTGGGGTGTATAAAGTTGCTGTGATTTAATTTGGGGCTTTTGATTGAAAAGAATTTGAATTTTTAAATGTGAAGCTGTGTATTTACTGATAGGTCATATATGAGTAAGTAGTGTATGGGTTAAATCAAATTGTAGGCTTGAGAAAATGTTATTTCCATGCTCAAATATTCCAGGTTAGAGGCTGAAAGACAGATCCTGCTCACCTCTTCCTTAATCCCAGGAAAACACAGCACAGAACTCCCATCCCAGCTACTTTATTGGAGAGCAAAGTGCTTTAAATCTTCTTGATTTATTTTACTAATTCTTCCCTGGTGCTGCTTGTAATCTGAGATTAACAGCATTGTTTGCTAATTTCATTGTTTTAACTATCATGGAAATCTCATTAACTAAAGGAAACATCTAAAATGTCTCCAGGGCTTTATTTTTAAACAAATTAATCCCATTTAAAGCAAATTCACCCCACCACAGTTCTCTGTCAGAGGACTCCTCCAAGACTGGAGTTACTCCTGGTTGTTACACCCCACGTTTGGTCCCTTGTTCAGTAAGAAAACTGTGTCTAAAATAAGAAAACTGTGCTTTATTTACACTCCTGCCTTTCTCCTGAAATGTGAGCTTTCCCCAGCTCCATCCTTGTGCTCCCACTCCCCAAATTTGTGTTCTTGGGAAGTTGGTTCAGCTCAAGTGTGGAGCAGCACAGTCACAGCTGGTCACTCCAGCCTCTCATTCCCTCTGTGCCCTTTCAGTGAGCTCTTCAGCATCCTCTGGAAGCAACAAAAGCTGCTCCTACAATATTTTTTTTTTTTAATAAAAAATGGATATTTTGGAAAGGACATGGAATGTTCTTGTGCCAGTGGCTGCAGTGCCACCAAGCAGGGACACATCCCAGTTCTCCTGTTCCATACTGGGATGAGCTGGGATCGCTGCTGGAACATCCCAGTTCTCCTGTTCCATACTGGGATGAGCTGGGATTGCTGCTGGAACATCCCAGTTCTCCTGTTCCATACTGGGATGAGCTGGGATTGCTGCTGGAACATCCCAGTTCCCCTTTTCCGTGCTGGGATGAGCTGGGATTGCTGCTGGAACATCCCAGTTCCCCTTTTCCGAGCTGGGATGAGCTGGGATCGCTGCTGGGCTGTGTCCCCTTTTCCTGGGGGGTGACAGGGATGCCCCCAGACACTCCCTGGCAGCCCAGCACTCTCCCCAAATCTCTCTCCCTCTCCCCTGGAAGCTGCTCCAGCCTCTCCAAACCCCATCCCTGCATTCCCCACCCTCCTGCCGACGGGACAGCGCGGGGTTAAGGAGCCCCACGGCAGGAGGGAGGGTTCATGAATATTAACAGCTCCTAGTGCCTCGGTGTCCATCGTGTGGCTGCTTGTGAGAGGCTGCTGGAAATATATGGGATGGAGACAGGGCATTGATTCATTCCAGGATGAGGGGGGTCGCCCTAATGTGCTCCAAACAGCTTTTAAATAATGACTGCGGAGGAATTAAGACCAGTTTAATCCCACTAAATAATACTCCTAATGATAAACCATTAAAATCGAGTTGACTTTTAGATTCTAGCAATTGTATCAGACAAGGTGATTACACTCACCATCAGTATTGATAATCATTAAAATAGATTAAACCATGGACTGAGAAATGAGAGATGCTGGGTGACTCTGGCAGAAACGCTGCTTTGACTTTCCAGCAGGGCCCCTCCTGCTCCCTGGGGATTCAGGGACCAGGCACAGCTCTCCATGAGCCCCAGAATGAGCAGCTCCCAAACCAGTACATTTTATCTCAAAATGTCTTTGGAGGGTGCTGCAGACAGCAGGAGGGATGAGGATTGTGTGTCTTGCCTTGGTCCAGCCTCTCCTGCCTGGAGCTCAGCCCCTGGTCTGCTGGAGGAAATTTTCCAGGCTGGGAACACATCCAGAGGGAATGGCCCTCACTGGGAACTGAGCTTGGGTTTCTTCAGCAGAGGTTTCTCCTCTTGAAGGAAGTTCTGGTGGCCCCAAGTGACTCTGAGGAAGCTGAATATTGGGAGCTGGCCACGAGCAGAGCCTCAAACTCTGAGCTGGCTGTGGCTGGACAGGAGATATCCCCAGAGGCAGCAGCCCACGGGCCCAGAACCAGATGGGCTTGAGGTCCCTTCCAACCCCAACCATTCCTGTGACAATGGGAAGGACCAGGAGCAGCCCAGGCAGGGGGGAGAGGAGGAACCACCTCCTCAGGACTGAACTTTTCTTGCCACAGGCAAAATTCTGCCCTGTGGGTCAGGCAGACTCCCAGAGCCTGATGATAAAAATCCCCTCCACATCAATGAGAGAAGCTGTTCTGTGAGTGGGTGATGCAGAAAACTGTGGGCACGCTGGAGAAGGAATTTCTCAATATTCCAAAAGACTCCTTGGAAATGAATGCTCCCCCTCCAGTGCTCCCTGTGAGCCCTCATCCCTCTGAGGGCTCTAACTCAGCCTGGAGTGTTTGGGGTGCTCCAGGGCAGCGTGGCTGCTGCTCTGCCCTGGGAATATTGATATGGAGCACTCACTTGTCTGTGCCTTCAATTGCAAAGGGCTTTTTCAAATTGATTACTGGTCTGGCTCAAGTTATTGGATGACCCTGTAAATACAGAGCGAGGATGGGCGTTTTATGATGTCTGACTTCCCTACAATATTTTTTTATTAAGTAAACGGTAATGGAAATATTGGGTTTTCATTCCTTGCTTGCTCCTTTTCCAACAATTGCCAGTAAATCAAAGTTGCAAAGAGCTGCTCCGTGCTGGCAGAGCTGACAGAGCCTGGTGGGCACTCATTTTGGAGATGATATCCCCTTATTTCTAGGCACTCAGCAGACTTCAGAGCTGATGTATTGACACTCCCAGCTTTCAGGTCAAGGAAATAGTGCAGGAAAGCATTTCCAGCAGAGAAATGCCCATATTTTAAAGGAAGGACTGCCCGTGGTAGCGACGCCGATTTCCTGAGGCACAAAAATGCCACGCTTAGAAAGCAAGGAAGTATTTCTTCCTTTCTCCTTCCAACATCCATGCCTGGCTGTCTCCATATCCATCAGGAACTTTGGGTAGCACAGAAACTCTGTGAGCCCCTGGGACAAGGGCCAGGCTCTCCCATCACACATCTAAGCACCCACAGCCAGGTAATTGGTCTTTTTTGGGGCACTTTGACCCCTTCTGGGGTGGTTTGATTCCACCAGGGGCATTTTGATCCCTTCTGGGATGGTTTGATTCTATCAGGGATATTTTGATCCCTTCTGGGGTGGTTTGATTCTATCAGGGATATTTTGATCCTTTCTGAGGTGTTTTGATTCCACCAGGGGCATTTTGATCCCTTCTGGGGTGGGGGCTCATTCAGGTTGGCCCAAGACAAATAAATGCATGGAGCCATCGATATCCAAGCAGTTCCACAATCATTAATTCAGGGATGAGTCCTGCAGTCTCCTCATATCTGATCAGATGTTCTCCTCGTGTCTGATCAAATCCCGTTCCTTTAAGTGATTCGTTTCTAACCCGAGGGCAGCCGGCCGGGCTCAGCTCGGTGTCTTTAGGGCCATGCCCTGTCCCGCCCTCCAGCCGGGATTCCCGGGATACCGCGAGCTCTGGGATGCCGGGACTGCCGGGACACCGCTGCTGCTCTGCTGGGGGAGCTGCGAGCCCGCATCCCGCATGATATCCCACATCCCATCCCGCATCCCGCATCACATCTTGGATCCCACATCACATCCTGCATCACACCCCGCATCCCGTCACATCTCACATCCCATCCCGCATCCCACATCACACATCCCATCCCGCATCACATCCTGCATCACACCCCGCATCCCATCACATCTCACATCCCATCCCGCATCACATCCCACATGGTATCCCACATCCCACATCACATCCTGCATCCTGCATCCCACATCACATTCTGCATCCTGCATCCCACATCCCACATCACATCCCACATCCCATCCCATCCCGCATCTCACATCACATTCTACATCCCACATCACATTACACATCCCATCCCACATCCCATCCCATCCCGCATGATATCCCACATCCCATCCCACATCCCACATCACATCCTGCATCCTGCATCCCACATCCCACATCACATTACACATCCCATTCAACATCCCACATCACATCCTGCATCACACCCCGCATCCCATCACATCCCACATCACATCCCGCATCACATCCCACATGATATCCCACATCACATTCTGCATCCCACATCACATCCCACATGATATCCCACATCCCACATCACATCCTGCATCCTGCATCCCACATCACATTACACATCCCATCTCACACCCCACATCACATCCTGCATCACACCCCGCATCCCATCACATCCCACATCACATCCTGCATCCCACATCCCACACCTTATCCCGCATCACATCCCACACCCCATCCCATCCCGCATCCCACATCGCATTCTGCATCCCACATCACATTACACATCCCACATCCCACATCACATCCCATATCCCACATCGCATCCCACCCAATCCCGTCGCTGCCGGAGCCGCTCCCAGCAGATGGAGCAGTTGCTGTTCCAGCGCTGCCGAGCCGTGAATCCCAAACTCTGCGGCGCTCGGCTCCACGCGGAGCCGCTGCTCCTGCCCTGCTCCCGGCTGGAAATCTGCCACGGAACGAGAACCAAACTGCAGCCGTGCTGCTTTATTCCTTTACTCCTTTATTCCTTCACTCCTTCATTCCTTTATTCCTTCACTTCGCTGGTTTTAGCAGCCTCTGCTTCCCCAGCGTGTCCAAGCTGTGCCCGTCATTTCCCAGCTTTGCCAGGTTTCAGCTTGGCACGGGGCCGCTGCTTTTTTGGCAAACTTTTCACCTGGTTTGGCCAAAATATCCAACAGGTGATCAAAGATCAGGCAAGACTTGACAGTGTGACGTGCTCCAGGTGTGGATTTGGGGTTCTGTCCTAGGGGGGAGCAGGGGATGCCCAGGCTGTTCCAAACTGAACAATTCTCTGAGTCTGTTCCTTTTTCCTATTGCTTTAAAAAGAAATTTTAAAAAGAAATCCCACCCCATCCTGCACATTGCCATGGAGGGTGATGCCCTCTCCCTGTGTGCTGCTACTTCTGTGATAACCACAAGAGTTAAAACTTCAGATTTTTCCATCTGCTCTGCTGGAGCTGAGCCTTGGGGTCCAGGTACCCCCAGAATTTGGAAGGCCCAGCCAGAGCTCCAGATGTTGCAGTTTGGAGCTGGCTCTGATCTGGTGAAACACAAAGGTTTGATTTATTATTGCATCATTCGTCTGCACATTGAAAATAAGATTGTGTTACATAATCAGATCTCATTTGTTATTTATTGCTTTCTCTCCCTGCACACATGTGGATGTTTCTCCCTCTCTCCTGGTGGATAATCCCTGTGGTTTTCCTGCTGGGGCTGTGGGAGGTGCTGTGGGATGGGTGGGGAGCCAGGGGCTGGAGAGTTGAAGTTTTTCCAAAGAAAACCAACATCTTTTGCCTGTTTGTGCCTACAGAACTGCAGGAACTTCTGCAAAGGGCGAGCTCAGGGGCCATGGCTTGTCCTGGGAGGTGAAATGCTTGGATATTGAGCTGATACTGCTACAAAAAACACCCCAAAAATGCTGCTGACACCAAATCCCACCTCAGCTTGTGCAGGTAACCCTCCCATGCCTTCCTGCTGCCTTTTCCTGGCAGTGGAAGTGCAGGCAGGGCAGGCAGAGTCACCCCAGTCCTTGTGGGTCCCTCCCAGCTCAGGATGTTTGGTGGTTCTGGGACTCTTCTGTCCCACAGAGCATCCCACAGTGAGCTGAGCCCATCCACACCCCTGGTAAAATCCACATCTCCTTGAAAGGAAGTGAGATTTAGGGTTTAGAAACAGTGTGAGGTGAAAGGGCTTGGGAAGGGCTCTGCACTGCCCCAAAACCTCAGAGCACTCAGAATAGATACTAAAATCTCATCCAGATGCAGCAATTCCTTCCTCCCTGTCTCCCCCATGCCCACACGTATCAGTTCCATCTCCCAAACCACAACAGACAAATGATTTGAGTTGTGTTTTGGATCCCCACAGCAAATTTAACATGACCCTGGCAGTGCTGGCGCTGCAAGAATTTGCCCCAAGCACAAAGCTGGAGACAGGTTTGATTTTAAACCCTCTTTATCCAATATTCCATTTCATACTTAAAAGCAGGTGTATGATGGGGATGTAATAAATGTTGATCTTCTCACTCCAACTCTCTGCTAATGTGATTTTTGGTGCTGAATCTGAATTCTTGTATTTTTATGTAAAAGTGCTGTCACAAACCCCAGCAAGTTTTCAGTGTGATGAGACCCTTAGAAAAGGGAGGGGCGATTTTTATTGTGTTGTAGTTTCTGATGTCTTCTGCAAAGGAGATCCTTAGGACAGGAACAGCTTTGGCTGCCAGTGTTGGGAACCACTTGGACCCTCATGGGATGCAGGGACAGTGATGGAAAACCTCCCCAGCTTCTTGGCAGCTGCCTGGGTTTGTCCTGCCTTTGCTTTGTGCTCCTCTGAGGTTTTTCACTTGGGACCAGCCTGTGTCCCTCACACTTTTCCTGCCAGCCCAGCACTGCTTGTCTCAACTCTGGTGTCCTCAGGGTGACAGCCAGGGACACAGGGACACTTTCCTCTAATGCAAAACCCCCCAGGAATGCTGTCCTGGCTCTGGCCCTGCACAGCACAAGGGGTTCTCACTGCCAGTCCCAAAGGTGAAGTTGTTGGTGAATGCTTGATCATTCCTCTCAGCCCAAATTAATTAAATGACGCCGGATCTGTTGTACAAATAAATGGGAATTGTTTAACGTGGTGGAGTGTACACAGTGATTATAATGAGTGATCAGCCAGGGCAAATCTGGGAAATTTGCTGGGGTGGGGAGGGAGCTCCCCTGCTTTTCCCTACATCCCTGAGTGAAGAGGAAATCTGCAGTAACCCAGGGTGACTTCACAGCCAACATGACAGATGGAAAATCCGGACCCATGTAAAACGTTGTAAGCACCAGCTGCACGTGACCACCCTTCATGCAAAACATGTGTGTATCTCCAGCATTCCCTGCACTGCATTCCCTGCACCAGAATTCCCTGCACTGCATTCCCTGTACAGCATTCCCTGCATCAGAATTCCCTGCACTGCATTCCCTGCATCAGAATTCCCTGCACAGCATTCCCTGCACTGCATTCCCTGCATCAGAATTCCCTGCACAGAATTCCCTGCACTGCATTCCCTGCACAGAATTCCCTGCACAGAATTCCCTACACAGCACAGCATTCCCTGCACAGAATTCCCTGCACAGCATTCCCTGCACCAGAATTCCCTGCACAGCATTCCCTGCACAGCATTCCATGCACTGCATTCCCTGCACAGCATTCCCTGCACTGCATTCCCTGCACAGCATTCCCTGCACTGCATTCCCTGCACAGCATTCCATGCACTGCATTCCATGCACTGCATTCCCTACACAGCATTCCCTGCACAGCGTTCCCTGCACCAGAATTCCCTGAGCTGCATTCCCTGCACTGCATTCCCTGCACTGCATTCCCTACACAGCACAGCATTCCCTGCACAGCATCCCCTGTACAGCATTCCCTGCACCAGAATTCCCTGTACAGCATTCCCTGTACAGCATTCCCTGTACAGCATTCCCTGAGCTGCATTCCCTACACAGCACTGCATTCCATGCACAGCATTCCCTGTACCAGAATTCCCTGCACAGAATTCCCTGCACAGCATTCCCTGCACTGCAATCCCTGCACAGCATTCCCTGCACCAGAATTCCCTGCACTGCATCCCCTGCACAGCATTCCCTGCACCAGAATTCCCTGTACAGCATTCCCTGTACAGCATTCCCTGCACAGAATTCCCTGCACAGAATTCCCTGCACAGCATTCCCTGCACTGCAATCCCTGCACAGCATTCCATGCACAGCATTCCCTGCACCAGAATTCCCTGTACAGCATCCTCTGCACAGCATTCCCTGCACAGCATTCCCTGCACTGCAATCCCTGCACAGCATTCCATGCACAGCATTCCCTGCACAGCATTCCCTGCACCAGAATTACCTGTACAGCATTCCCTGCACAGAATTCCCTGCACAGAATTCCCTACACAGCACAGCATTCCATGCACTGCATTCCCTGCACAGAATTCCCTGCACTGCATTCCTTTCACACTATTCCCTGCACTGCTATCCCTGCACAGCATTTCATGCACAGCATTCCCTGCACAGCATTCCCTGCACTGCATTTCATGCACAGCATTCCCTGCACAGCATTCCCTGCACTGCATTTCATGCACAGCATTCCATGCACTGCATTCCCTGCACAGAATTCCCTGCACTGCATTCCTTTCACACTATTCCCTGCACAGCATTCCCTGCACTGCATTTCATGCACTGCATTCCCTGCACAGCATTCCCTGCACTGCATTTCATGCACAGCATTTCCTGGAAATTCTGGGTTTTTAAGTGAAAACGGGTGTGGAGTCACCAGCCAGAGAACAATGGTGACAGAGCAATGGAAATGAGGTTTCTCTTCAGTAGGTGCTGCTGAGAGAGGAGCAAACCCAAATTCCTCATAAATCCTTTCAGATAACAAGGCCACAGTCAATAAGACACGTGGAAGAGGAGGAGATTTGGAAATTCCTTTGGAAAAGATCCAGCTCCTCTCAGAATTCTCTTCCAAGATGTTTGGAGCACTGGGGAGCAGCTCCAAGACTGTGGGGAGGCTATGCCCAGTGATGTGTCCTGACTAGGGAAGGAAAAACTGTTCAATCCTCTAGAAAACAACCAAAAAATTACATTTTGGGTCTTTAAGACATTTAATTCCCCATTCCTAGGAGAATGGTTGCTTCTCTCCATGCTGGTGGTGCTCCCTTGGTCCTCACATCTCCAGGAGTTTGGGGTCCCTGGATTGTGCTCAGGGTGAAGGGTGTGGGGAGCAATCCATATGGGGAGAGGGATTTTTTGGATAATTATATTGATAATTTCAAGGATTGCAAAATTCCTCAGCTCCTGATCTCTCCCACTGCTGGAATTTGCTTTCCAAAAGAGAAAATGGGGTTTGCATTTCCCAGCCACGCAAAACTTGGGCTCCTGATACTCATACAAATCCTGTCCCAGCTGAGCTCTGTGCTGCTGCCCTGAAGGAAAATGGGAATCTGAAGGAAGTGTGGGAAAGGGAAATCAAACAGAGTACAAAGAAATGAAGAGCCCAATTTTGGGGAGGGATGATGAGCACTCCTGCACACAACCCCCCCTCCTGTGCTGCCTGTGTTCACAGATTCTTGTTTTTACTCATCCTGCAGCTCCAGCTGTGGCAGCAGCTTCTAAGAGAGCAGCTCAAATACAAATTTGATGTTCAAGTGGAGGAATCAACGGAATTATTCAAGTGGTGCAGAAACAGCCTCAGAAAAAAGTGTGTGCAGCATCTCAGCTATTAATGTGTTATTCCCTAACAGCATCCCTCGTTCTTTGAAAGAGCAGAAAGGCCTGATTTGGGATGCTCCAGTTTATATAAGAATGTTAAATATGCAAAAGCTTTTCCAAATAATAGTTTTATTAGTCCCTGGTGGGATCACACAGTGATGCACTGGTTTCTGTCCTGGTGTGATTCCAAACACACAAAGGTAAATCCCAGGAGTTTGGTTTCTGGTGTGATCCCAAATACCCAGAGATAAACCCCCAGCAGTTTGGTTTGTGTCCTGGTGTGATCCCAAACACCCAGAGATAAACCCCCAGCAGTTTGGTTTGTGTCCTGGTGTGATTCCAAACACCCGGAGATAAACCCCCAGCAGTTTGGTTTGTGTCCTGGTGTGATTCCCAAAACCCAAAGGTAAATCCCCAGGAGTGTGGTGGCTCTGTGGGGCACACAGCTTTATTGGAGAGTGGCTTCCCATCCAAGCTGCCTGCAGGAACACAAGTCCACCCTTGAACCACCTGGCCAAGGGCAGGGAGAACATCCTGAGTGCCACCAGCACCGTGCTGGAGCAGCATTCCCATTCCCATTCCCATTCCCATTCCCATTCCCATTCCCATTCCCATTCCCATTCCACTCCCATTCCCATTCCCATCCCCATCCCCATTCCCATCCCACTCCCATTCCCATTCCCATTCCCATTCCCATTCCCACTCCCACTCCCATCCCATTCCCATTCCCCATTCCCATTCCCACTCCCACTCCCATTCCCACTCCCATTCCCACTCCCATCCCACTCCCCCATTCCCACTCCCACTCCCATTCCCATTCCCACTCCCATTCCCATTCCCAT
>JAOTQP010000469.1:23942611-23970302 GCA_026413545.1 Cichladusa arquata | reverse complement strand
TCCTTCTCCTTCTCCTTCTCCTTCTCCTTCTCCTTCTCCTTCTCCTTCTCCTTCTCCTTCTCCTTCTCCTTCTCCTTTGTATCAGTATTTTTAATCTCCAGCCTTCCCTCTGCTCCTGCCCATTGCCAACCCCCAGAACATTTCTGTGCCTCTTTGGATCTGACCCTGCCTGGTCTTTTCTGAGTTTCCAGGAGACAGGCCCCAGGTAATTCTTGGCCTAATGGGGCCTTTTGCTGTTAGGACTGACAGATGAAATGCTGTAATATCTTTGCAAAATAAAAAGAAAGGAGAAAATAAAATTCTTAACTGAGCAAGGGGAGCCAGATGTGCAGGAGCAGCTCTGTCTTCCCCTTGGATTTCCCATCCCAAGAAGGGTGCAGGTTGTACATGGGATTTACGTGCTGCCTTTTGTTTTGGTGTTGATTTATTTATGCTGAGGCTCTGAACTGAGAGGCTGCAAAGTGCCTGCTGAATGCCATTCAGATAAATCACTGCTGGTATTTATTGTATTCCTTGCTGGACTGGTGTTGCACACACCGATATAAAAAAATGGACGGGAAATCAATGTGGCTCAGTGTAAAATATCTTGACTATAAAGATTTTTCAGCTCTATCAAACACACAGTGTGTTTGCTGTGTCTGGAGGCCGTTCCCTTGACATGGGCATTGTACTAATTGTCCAAGTATTTGATTTAATTTGCCGTGGGAGCCAGGAGGGAGCACACAATTCCTGCTTCAGGGATTTCTCTGGGAGTTTGGGGCAGGAAAATGCTCTGTACAGGGGCAGCCATGGGATAGAATCCCTCCCAGGAATCTGAGCCCAATCCAAAGCCCCCAAGGCTGTTTTCCCTTCCTCCCCCCACACTCCCTGGTGTCTGTAGGGATGCTGCAGGACTTCTTCACACCACAGAAACCAGAACACCACAAACTCTGTCCATAGACACTCCACAGATTTTTTCTTGGCTCAGGGATGTCCTCCAGCCTGGGAAGCTCCATTTCCACTTCCAATTCCATTTCCATTTCCATTTCCATTTCCATTTCCATTTCCATTTCCATTTCCATTTCCACTTCCATTTCCATTTCCATTTCCATTTCCACTTCCAATTCAATTTCCATTTCAATTTCCATTTCCATTTCCATTTCCATTTCCATTTCTATTTCTGTTTATAACAAGTACACTAAATAAGCCTTTTTTAAGTGGTTTTCTACAACATGTTAAAAGCCTTCAAAGCCACTAAAACATAAATTGTGCTAAATCGAAAAAGAAAAAGCTAAAAAACAAAATGCCAAAATTAGAAAACCCAAAATGAAAGTGGACAGTGAAGTTCTAAACAACCACCAATCATTGTACCTGAAGGGCTTGTGCAAAGCATGTGAACAGCACAGAAGCACCAAACAAAAAATATGTAATTGAGTAAACAGTAGTCTTAAAATGCTAAAAAGTAAACAGGAAATAAATTAATTTGCTGTCCAAAAGTCCTGTTTCTCCCCCAGGGGCTCCCCTGGGAGCAGCACCCACGCCTCACTCTCCTGTTTGGATAGAAGGGAGCAGAACAATTCCAATATTTCAAACACCACTCAAGCCCCCTGCTCTAATCACTGCCTGCCCAACCTGCCTGGGGTCACTAATGCATTCAAACATGGCTAATGCCAAGATAAGGATGGGCTGGGGGTGAATGACTGCACAAAGGCAACGTGGCCAAAGTCATTAGAGCCTCCCGTGGGCCCAGACGCCGAATTTCGTGTGCAGCTGAACCCCCCCAGATAACCCCAGTGCTGGGAGCTGGGGCTGGGCCACCCCTGCAACTCAGCTGCCATGAACATGAACCCATTTGCAGCTCAGAACCCACTTCCATTTCCCTCCATTAATTAGACAAATTAATTAAAGCGCTCTTCGGAATCTATTCCCCATTCAAGGCGAGGATGCTGCAGAGATTTTGTTAAATGGTTCAGAGAAGGCTTATTAATCCTGAAATGAATTCTATCAAGCCCTGTAAAGCACCAACTTCAAGTGCATTTGTGGAGAAGAAAGCTTTGCAAATCAGATAGGAAAGCTACAAAAGTGCTGGGTATTATCCTAATCTGGGGAGTGTTTAATTTGACACTCTTATGTCAAGATATTAGAAGAGAATGAGCAAATGGCCTGATAAATATGTACTTAAAGAATGACAATCCTCATAATCAGTTAATTTCTATTTATCTTGTGATACCCTTTTCCACAGGAACTTGTATTAGAAAATAAATAAGATTACAGGGTAATTCTGAGAGCTGTAAAAACATAAAACACTTGTCTGCCCTTAAAGGCAGAAGTTGTGCTTTATTGTGCAGCACTTCCACGGTGATTCCATCCACTCCCAGACGTGGGATTTTCTCCTGCAGGGACTGGAACCATCAAACCCCCACTGTGGGAATCTCCCTGAGCCCAGGGACGTGGAGCAGCCTTGGGAGAGGGATCAGAGCTTGGGGAACTTCTTATGCCAAAGCTTGGGATTTCTTCTGCAAACCACATTGCAAAGGGGAGCACAGCCTGACTGAGGCAAGGCTTGGTTTGGGGGTCTGCTGCTGCTCCTGGGAGGGTTTGAACTCAAAATTCCTCATCAGACAGGCCAAAGAACAGCCTTAAAGGCTTCAGGATATGACCCAGGCCTGAAACAATAGCCAGCCCAGAAGAAATGAGTTTATTATCTGCTCTAAAGGGATTTTATTGACTTGCTGGGGAAAAAAAAAAAAAAAAAGTCATATTTAATATTGAAGTATAACTTTTAAAAACAGAGATGCTGACTCTATAAAAATGTGCTCTGGAGCTGAGACCTTGACTCCAAAGTGTAATCCAGAGTTTTTTAATAGCTGTGCTATAAATCATCAAAATTAAATGTTTGCATTAGCAGCAGCCTATGCAGAGTGTGGGGATGTGTCACCAGCACAGAGCTCAGCAATTGCACACCCTGGGGTGGTTCTGACCCAGGGAACGGCTGTGAGTGGGGCTTGCCTCTATTTCTATGGGATTTTTGCTGTTCCTTTGTGGGGTTTTCCCAGTGTGGGGAAGCTCCCAGTTCCCTGAGTCCCTGCTGGGGCTGGGTGCTCTGGGGGTGAGGTGGGAGAGCAGGAGCAGGATGGGGAGAGGGTGAAAAAATGAGGGATTTCCCCCCATCCACACTGAGGGCACCAGGCTGGCACCTCCTGGGCTCAGCCTTCCTGAGCAGTTTTTCTCCCCATAATCATCACAGGAATATCATCTTTAAGCAGGAACTGGCCAGATCCCCCTCACCAGGCTGGCCCCAGGGGGTTTGCAGCCCCGGCCTGGCTGGAGGAGGGTTTGCAGTGCTGTCCTGCACATGAACCCCTCCCCTGCCCCAGAGTCCAGCCAGCCAACCTGTTAACATCCTCTCCTTCACACTCCTGCAACGAGCCAGCTGCTCTGCCTAGCAAAATACAGCTGGGGAGGTTTATAAATAGTAAATTAAGGCTTGCTCCAGCCACTCCAGCTGGGCAATGTTAGAGGAGTGAGTAATTCATCACCCCCTTGATGTGCTGCCCACCAGCACCGCGCTGGGGACGCCTCGCTTGGCTTGGCTCAGCTCGTTCAGTGTTTGAGCCTCTTCTCAGAATTAATTTTGCCAGGAGGGGAAGTGTGGGTGACAGGTCACTCACAGAGGCTTCAGGACATCATTGGCAGGAGGGGATTCCATTAATGATTCCATCATTGGCAGGAGGGGATTCCATTAATGATTCCATCATTGGCAGGAGGGGATTCCATTAATAATTCCAGCATTGGCAGGGAGGGGATTCCATTAATGATTCCAGCATTGGCAGGGAGGGGATTCCATTAATGATTCCAGCATTGCCAGGGAGGGATGGGTGCTGCAGGAGCCCCCACTCTGCCCCACTGCCCCCTTGGCCACTGCAGGGACATTTCAGGGCCAGTCCAGTGCACCCAAAGCAGCTCCATGTCTGCTGGGCAGGAGGGGCTGGAGAGATGAGCCTGGACATCTGACACATCCTCCTGCTGTGCCTCTGCTTCAGGGAGAGGGGAGAGAGGGCTTGGTCCCTCCATCTGGTGTGTGCATCAGCCCAGGGTCTCCTGGGTGTGTATCCATATCAAAACTCAATTAGAAAATGAGCCCTGCATGTGAAGGACTATTGTGTTTCAAGTATTGTTATAATTAAATCTGAGAAGGTGGGACAGGCTGTCTGTGAAGGGCCTTCACAGAACATTTCCTGGTGCGTGGAGGAAGGGGGTAGGAGAGTTTATTTTATATGGTTATATCATTTTCAGTGCACAATAGGGAAAAAGTTCTCTGAGGGGTCAGGATCCCAAATGTTCATCATCATCATCATCATCATCACCCTGCAGTGCTGCTGGTTAATTGTTTAATACCATCACCCCCCTCCCCAGTCACTGAGCAGAGATTTCACCCCAGGAGCTGGAGGGGTGCAAGAGGGACCAGCACCTCCATCCCATGGAGCAGCCTCCAGTGGAACTGCTGCTGGAATCGCACAGAATCTCTGAATCCCAGAATGGTTTGGACAGGAAGGGACCTTAAAACTCATCCATCCCCACCCCCCCATGGCAGGGACACCTCCCACTGTCCCAGGCTGCCCCAAACCCCAGTGTCCAGCCTGGCCTGGGGCACTGCCAGGGATCCAGGGGCAGCCACAGCTGCTCTGGGAACCTGTGCCAGGGTGTGCCACCCTCCCAGGAAGGGATTTCTCCCTAACATCTAATCCAAATCTTTCTTCCTTTATTTTAAGGCCACTCCCCCTTATCCTATCACTATCTGACTGTGTAAAAAGTTGCTTCCCTTCTATTTTCTAAACCCCCTTCAAGTACTGGGAACTGTGGGGCTCTGGCTTTGTGCTGCTTCTCTTGTAGTCCTGCACTCAGAAGAAAAGTTATTCCCTTTCCACATCCCTGCCTGAATTATTTCCCACTTGCAGAGCTGCTACCTACAGGATATAATCATGAGCACAGTAAATCATTGTGCCATGTCAAGCTGCAAGTGGTTTTGGAGTTAGATCTGGAGTTCAAATCTGCGTCTGACTGTGTATTTTATCTCAAATGTACTTTTTAATTTGTCCATCTGAAATTCTTCTAAATTTAGGAGGTATCCAGCAAGAACAGGAGAAGTTTTTCTAAGTGATTGTGGTTATTTTACTGCCAAAGTCTCTGTGAGAAATCTCAGCCCAGTGCTGGAGTTAGGGCTGAGTTCAGGACTGGCCGTCCCTTTCCTGCACCCCAGACTCTGCTCTGCTCTGCCCACAGAAATACCCAAAGATTTTTCAGCCACAAATCACATTCCTGTTCCTTGCACAGATCTATTTAATCCCCATCATGATTTTATTAATTTTTATCTATCCATTTTTTATTCTGTTAAAAAGCCAGCGTGATGGTTCCCGTTAATCACCCGAAGGAGTGGGAGTTTTAATATTCTTCAGAGCAGGTGAATATTGGATGTGCAGATGTCACCTCCTTTGGTGGCTCTGTGATGGGGACACTGTGACAGCACAGGGCAGCGGGGAGGGGACGGGAGGCACAGCTCAGGGCTGTCCTTGAGCTCCCCTTGCTGAGGGGTGGCAGGAGGGGGATAAGGAGGACTTGGCCAGGCTGATGAGGGAACAGAACAATCCAGGGCCCAAAATGAGACGTCTTGGCGTTTTCTGGGCTGGCTCCCTGGAGCCTGGCTTGAAGGCTGGGCTGGCTGAGCCATGATCCAGCTGAGCTGCCAAGGCCAGGGCTCCTCACTGGAGCGTCGCTGCGCTCACATTCACGCCTTGGAGTTTGCATTGTCTCAGAAAATAATCCCCACTCCATAATTCCCCTGTAGTTCTGCACATGAGGGTCTTTCCTGCCCAGATAGGGGATGGGAAATGGGAAATGGGAAATGGGAAATGGAAATGGAAATGGGAAATGGGAAATGGGAAATGGGAAATGGGAAATGGGAAATGGGAATGGGAAATGGAAATGGAAATGGAAATGGGAAATGGAAATGGAAATGGGAAAGGGAAATGGGAAATGGGAAATGGGAAGTGGGAAATGGGAATGGGAAATGGGAAATGGAAATGGAAATGGGAAATGGGAAGTGGGAAATGGGAATTGGGAAATGGGAAATAAATGGGAAATGGGAAATAAATGGGAAATGGGAAATGGGAAAGAAATGGGAAATGGGAAATAAATGGGAAGCAGGAAATGGGAAATGGGAAGGCAGCAGAAGCTCTTCCACAGTCAGTGATCCCAAAGTGCCGGACGCAGAGCACAGCTCTGCCAGCACCAAACCCACAGGCCATGGAGACCACAGGTCATTGTGGCTGAATTAAAAAAATAACATCCTGGCAGAAGGGACTGTCTTCAAAGCACAAAGGCCAGAAAGAACAATTGTATTAAATTGCATTCATGAATTCATAATAAAGTTCAATTTGCTGACATTTATCATGTGACTTAAAATTAAATTGAGTTTTTAGTGCAAAAGAAAAGGGTTTTTTGCTTTTTTTGAAAATAATGCAAAATCTTTCATGCTGTTCACAAATCATTTGTATTAGCACCAGTGTATACAGATTAATTTATTTATTTTCATTAAATCATCGCTGCTTCCCATTGTTCCATTATCCTCGGGGACAATCCTTATTCTTTCATGTATTTTTAAGAGCTGAAGAGTCACATAGAAAAACAACAGACTTAAAAGACACAGTGGCTTTAATTGTATTTGGGTTTGGAGTACTGGAAGAAGTTAAAAACCATGAGCTGGAGGAGGTCATTGTGGTGGTGATGGGATTGACCATGGCATCGATGTTGACACTGGTATTGATTTGACATTGGTGTTGGCTTTGCTTTTGGTGTTAATTTTGCAAATTGGTGCAATTTGGCGGTGGTATTGCTGTTGGCTTTGCTTTTGATTTCGCCACTGTTTTTGGTGTTGGTGTTGATTTTGATGTTGGTGTTGGCTTTGCTTTTGGTGCCAGTTTTGGTGTTGGTATTGGTTTTGGTGTTGATTTTGCCATTTTTGGGGGGTTGGCTTTGGTTTTGGTGTTGGTGTTGATTTTGGCATTGGTGTTGATTTTGCCATTGGCTTTGGTTTTGGTGTTGATTTCGCCATTGGTGTTCATTCTGGCAGTGATATTGGTGTTTGCTTTGGTTTTGGTGTTGATTTTGCCGTTGGTTTTGGTGCTGTCTTTGGTTTTGGTGTTGATTTTGCCATTGGTGTTTATTCTGGCAGTGATATTGGTGTTGGCTTTGGTTTTGGTGTTGATTTTGCCATTGATTTTGGTGCTGTCTTTGGTTTTGGTGTTGGTATTGCCATTGGTGTTGATTCTGGCTTTGGTGTTGACATTGGCATTGGAATTGATGCTGATGCTGATGTTGACATTGGCATTGATGTTGGTGTTGACACTGGCATTGATGTCAATGTTGGCACACCAGGACAGGACCCAGGAAATGGAGAGGCACCAAAACAAAGACTCCATCCCCTCAGAGCTGGCCTGTCAGAGGGAGACTGGCAGCCAACCTTCCTCCCCACCAACACCCACATGGAAATCATGCAAACCCAAGCCCTGTGGGCACTGCACAGACAGTGTGCAGGTCTGGAGCAGGAGCTGCTCACAGGGAGCCATCACCCCGTGCAGGACACGGAGCAAATCCAGCCCAGCTCCCCCGGCCGCCCCCGCCGAGCGCGCTCCTTATCAGCGCCGTTTGTGCGCCCGCCGAAAATAATCATCTGTGAATGGAGCCCTAATTACATTAGAGCTAATCCATTTTCCTCTCTGAAGCTGGTAGTCAACAGTTTATTCTCTCACCTCCGAGATGAAACCGAATGTCAATTTTGGAGATAACATTGACGTGAACTTATGTATCAGGCAAGTAGACAAATACCATTATAATCATTTATAATCCTTTAAAGCTGTGACTGAGAAGTGGCATTTGGACTGGATTTAAACTTGGCGTTGTCCGTGCGGAAGATTAAGCGCTCCATAAGACTTTGATTTCGGAATATTGCCCATTAGAGAGTTTTGACATAGGAAATTGAAGTATTATATATAGTTTTAACGTGGTTAACAGAGTCTGACACAAACAATAACATTCCAACTTCAGTTAATTCTTTCGCATCCCATTTTTCCCAGCAGGGAAAACTCTGCTGCCGTCCAAAAGCACCCCAGCAGGACTTTGGAGATTATTCCTGCTGGATGGGAATTGCACATCCCCAGTTTGTCCCTGCTGCTGCCGATTGCTATCGATGCTCTCTGGGAGCTGCTCTGTGTCAGCCAACTCTGTGCAGCAAGCCCCGGCCTCTAGGGCCAACACTAGTCAAAAAAAATCATAAAATCATGGAATTGTATAGGTTGGAAAAATCTGAGATCGAGTTCAACCATTCCCCCAGTGCTGCCAAGGCCACCACTAACCCACGTCCCCAAGTTCCACATGCCCAGGGCTGTCAAATCCCTCCAGGGATGGCGACTCCACCACTGCCTTGGGCAGCTGTGCCAGGCTGGACAATCCTTTCCTTGGAAATTTTCCCTGGATGGAGCAAAGAAATGGCCAGAGTGCTGCAATGCTTAGAGCTCATCCTTCCCAAATGCTCTGCAGAGGGTGATGGCAGAAGCCAGTGCTGACTGCTGACAAAGGAATGGATCTTATCCAGTGCCACTGGATTTTCTTGCTGATTTTGTACTAAAACTACAAGTTCCAGACATTGCCTGTGCAGAGGTAAAGAGCCAAACCCCAGCAGGGAATGGTGCTGTGGCCTTGCTGCTCCAGGGAAAATGAACATCAGGAGCTTCCAGGAGGAAATTAGTGATTAGTGTTTAACACTTTTTATTGCCGCTTGTTCCTCAATATCAGAAGCAGCTTAGGAGGGGTATAAAGGAGATTTCAGTGGTGGTATCTGCTAGATGAGGAGAAGGCAAAAAGGGAGGGTGGCCAAGGGAGAGGTGGAAATGCTCAGTTGCTCTGGGTTAGATGTTCTCCAAGGCACAGGGTGTGCCAGGCTGCTGTGAGCTTTTGGTGTGGGCTGGGCCCTCTCCAACCTTGGAAAAGCTTGAGGTGCTTTCCATGTGCCATTCACGGATTGTGCCCTGATGTGAGGCCTCTCCTTTTACCACAGGAGGGATGTGAGTGCCTGTGAGCAGGTCCCAGGGGAGCAGGAGTGCCCAGCCATGGTTGGGCAGGGAAGTTTGGGGCTCTGGAGGAGGCCAGGGGGGAATGAGCCACCCAGGGCTGCCCCCACGTTCCCCCCTGGGTCCCCAGCCTGGAGAACTGGGTGTCTGTTGGAGGCACATTCCAGCCCGTGCACACAGCTTGCTGTCATCTGGGTTCAATCTAGGGATAAATGGGCTCCAGAAGTTTTGGAATATTTGTATAAGACCACAACGCTTCTTATCAAAACATTTCCCATTATTATTTTCCACTCTTCCCTCCATCCCCAGCTACCTCCTCCTTCCCTTCGGTGCCCAGCCGTGCCCCAGCCATTAGCAGTGCTATCATTTTTTCTCTCCATATGGGAAGCAGAGCAGAGCTTTCCTCTAAAGAGGGCAGCCCAAATCCTCCTGGGGCTCCCAACCCATCCTCCATCTGCGGTCACACGAGTGTTTCCTCCCGGGCATTATCCCTGGAAATGAAAGAATGTGAACACGCCAGGCTCATTTGTTTTGTGTGTTTAATTTCGGCGTAGGTTTGTGTAAGTACTTATCGTCTTCTCCTCGGGAGATAATCCAAGACAAATGTGCAGCTCTAACAAATGGGGCTGCCTCCTGAAAACTCCCTGGAATAAATTGGGATGGAGGAGCAGGGCTGGAGCTTGGGAGAAGGGATGCTCCCAGGAAAAACAGAAAGTTATGAACACAGCTCCAATCAGCACGACCCCGTCATCAATATTCATAGAGCCCAGACAAAACATTTCACTTTGGAGCTGCTCATAAATCAGAGGGAGAAGAAGGGGGAAAGGGAAGAGGTGAGGAGAAAGGGGGAGATAGAAAGGAAGGAATGGCTGGGGGATGAGGGGATGGCGAGGGGGGACTCGGCTCATTCAGGGTAACATCTGCTCCCTCTGAAGTGGAACCACCTGTTAGTTTATTAAACTGTGCAATTAATTTATGTGGAAGGCAGGGAAGGCTACATCTCATCCAAACCTTCTTTTTTAGCCTCTTCCTCCAAAAGGGAGCTGGGTAAAACTGTGCAGGCCCCATTGCTTCCACAGGGAATGAGGGACAGTCCCCAGCATGTCCCCCCATGGTGCTCTCATGGCTGGGAGCCAACAGAACCCCAACATTCCTCTGGTTGGAAAAGCTCCTCGAGATCAAGTCCAACCATTGCCCCAGCAGTGCCAAGACCACTGCCCTATGTCCCCAAGTGCCACATCCACAGGGCTGCTAAATCTCTCCAGGGATGGGGATTCCATCACTGCCCTGTTCCAGGCCTTGACAACCCTCTCCATGAAGAAACTTTCCCTAAAATCCAACCTGAACCTCCCCTAGTGCACCTTGAGGTTGTTTCTTGTCCTGTCAATTGTTCCCTCAGAGGACAACCCGACCCCCACCTGGTTAAACCTCCTTCAGGTGAAGGGTGAGGATCACAGAGCATCTCTATAAGGAACCTCATCATCCTGAGCAGGCAAACAGGGGCTGCAAACCATTGCTCAGACACATCCCAAAGGTTTGTCTCCAAAATCCTGCAGCAAGAGGGGAAAGGAGTGTCCAGGAGAGGTTTTGCACCAGCTCTCCAGCACTTACCCATGTCTAAACACTTGAACTTTTCATTATTAAAAAAAAGAAAAAAAGAAAAACCCCAAAGATTTTCAATAATTTATTTCAGGCATCTATTTTGGAACGAGTCCCAACATCTCCTTCCTGCAAGTCCCCAGCAGAGGAGGGCTCAGAGCCCCCAGGGGGTCCTGGCCCTTCCCAGCTCACAGGATTGGGCTCCAATTAAGTGCAATGCTCTCCAGATTTGGTTCCCATTATTGTCTTCCCTCGGCATGACCGACCAGAGCACTCAAATTGGAAAGGCCCCAGAATCTTCAGTCTCCTAAAATATTTTCAATAACGTTGAGAGCAATTTTCCTTAGAGCATGTAAGGATTTCAGCAGAGGAGCCAACTTTCCCAGAGGAATGATCCAATTACGAGCACTGGATGGTCTTGTCAATCTCTCCCTCAGGGACGTGGAAAATCAAAATTATGATTTATTTTTTCGAATGTGACAGCGAGTGTAAAGGCAGAAATCTAAACCATGCCCTTATCTCCCCGTGCACCCCCAGCTCCCTCTCTGATAAAGTCAGCTAAAAATACCCAACCCTCCTGAAGTTCTGCTCTAATGACAGCACAGGCAGGACCCAGGGAGCAGCTGAATGATGACTTTTTAATGGTGACCTTTGCATGTAAAAATTGAGTCAAAATTACTCCGCTGCTCGCTAATGCAACGAGGGGAATGTGGTTTGAACCCCGTGGTTTGTGCTCGGTGACAAAGGGGGGGAGGCACCAGCAGGCCCCCAAAGCTAAAAATGGCTCCCACAGGGGAGGAGGTGGGGGAGTGAGTGAGGAATTGGCTGGGCTTTGCTCAGGAGGTTGTGGGTGATGTACCCAGGGTGCTGAACGTGGGCTGTGCCAACAGGGATGGGATCAAAATGGCACCATGGGACATTCTAACTGGGATGGGATCCCAATGGGCACCACAGGCTGTGCCAATGGGGATGGGATCCCAATGGGCACCATGGGCTGTGCCAACTGGGATGGGATCCCAATGGGCAACATGGGACATTCTAACTGGGATCCCAACGGGCACCATGGGCTGTGCAAACTGGGATCCCAATGGGCACCATGGGCTGTGCAAACTGGGATCCCAACGGGCACCACAGGCTGTGCCAGCTGGGATCCCAACGGGCACCATGGGCTGTGCCAGCATAAATCCCAATGGGCACCACAGGCTGTGCAAACTGGGATCCCAATGGGCACCATGGGCTGTGCCAACAGGGATCCCAATGGGCACCACAGGCTGTGCAAACTGGGATCCCAAAGGGCACCACAGGCTGTGCAAACTGGGATCCCAATGGGCACCATGGGCTGTGCAAACTGGAATCCCAATGGGCACCATGGGCTGTGCAAACTGGGATCCCAACGGGCACCACAGGCTGTGCAAACTGGGATCCCAACGGGCACCATGGGCTGTGCCAACAGGGATCCCAATGGGCACCATGGGCTGTGCAAACTGGGATCCCAAAGGGCACCACAGGCTGTGCAAACTGGGATCCCAATGGGCACCATGGGCTGGTCCAACTGGAATCCCCATGGGCACAACTGGGACAGCACCCCCATGGTCTCCCTTGCATTCCAGCCCCCTGCAGCCCCTGCTGCTGCCCAGCCAGCCCCGTGTGGGGGCAGCCTGGGGGTGCAGCTGGGCCGTGCATTGTGCAGGGAGGAGCTGCCTTTGTCTGGAGGGCAGCAGGGAGCCTTTGTCCCCAGGGGCCGCCTGGCTCCCGGGGCTGAACAGCGAGATCAAGGCAGGGGCAGTGGGATGTGCAGCCACCCGCTCCCCCTTAGAAGTTGTTGTTGCTATGGGGTCTATTGTTGGCAGCTTTCCCTCGGTGCTTTACATCCTGCACCTTGCTTTTCACTGGGTGAACAATAATGCAAACTCTTTTTGCTCCTAGAGTTGCCTTTTCACAGTTTCCCCGCCTTTTGCAACCTATAATGAGTGATAACTCTAAAGAACAGCACAATTCTTGGAGAGTTTCCCCCCCCTCCCAGCTCACACCATGCTGCTGGCTGGGTTATTCTGCCTGAGAAGCCCAGGAAAATCTGCATATTTGGGGATGTATTAATTACCCAATGTGATGTGTCTAACTCTGCAAAGATTGTCTCTGGCTAATGAAGCTGTCAGGGCAGGCTGGGCTCTGATGCTGCCCTGCCATGGGTGCTGGCCCATGGCCAGCACAGCTCCTGCTCTTCCCAGCCCCAGCAGCACAGGTCCAGGGTCCAGCCCTGGCTGCTCCCATCAGAACCACAACTGGTCCTTCCTCCAGCACTTCTGGGTGGCCTCAGAAAAAAAAAACAGCTGGAAATCAAAACTGTTCAGTCTCATCCATTAATCCTTGAGGTTGAACCTGGAACAGGAGGAACCAGAGCTTTGATCCTTTCAGAGTGTGACCTGCAGATCCTCTGGGTGCTCCTGCAGGGCTCTGGGGAAGACACATGGATTGAATTTGATGTTGTGCCAGGGACAGGAGCAGGATCCCCTGCCTCGTGCCAGAGGGCAGAGGATGGGCAGGTCCCTGCACCAACACCCCCCTCATTTCCTATGCCCTATGGTCAGGTTCCCATCCCTGTTCCAGCAGTGGGGAAACATCCTGAGGAGCTGGTCCTGCTCCTGAGAAACCTCAACCCCATCCTCGGGAATCTGGCTTTCATGAAACCCATTGTAAGGGATGAATAACCCCATGTTCAGAGCAATTTTCCATGACAGGAGGTGATCTTTCCTGCTGATACAGACTGGGCTTCCTCAGCTCAAACCCAAGCTGTAAAACTCCTTAAATGGAAATTGATATTCATGTTTAAATAAATTATTTTATTGGTTTAAGAATTCCTAATGATGAGGAGCAGGAGGGCTGCTGGAGCGTGTGCCAGATCGTCTGCTTCCCTAATGACAAATGTTTGAATTAAAATAATTCTAATTAAATGGATGTCAAAAAAATGTTTCAGTTCGAAACACACTTCACAACCTCACATCACATCCTATCAGGCAGTGGAGCACATGACAAAACACAAAATAAACTGAGACCTTTATGCAGATATTCCTCAAAGAGCAGCAGTGATTCCCAGCGGGCTGTGCTGTGCTGCTGGCACCAGAGGGGTGGCAGGGCCAGGAGCCACCTGCACCAAACCAAAGCCATTTTTGGGGCTTTGATAACTCTGACATCATGTAGGGCTTCAGCTCTCCTGCAGGAGATAGGAGTCTTCACTCTCGCCCAGCACACACAGAACCAGAGACCAAGGTTTGCTCTCCTCTACCCACGGTGGTTTTAAGGGTTGGATTTGGATTTCTGCTTTGGAATGGTGGCCTGGGATCATGGAATCATCAAATGGTTTGGGTTGAGAGGGACATTAAAGCCCTGCCATGGGCAGGAACACCTCCCACCATCCCAGGTTGCTCCAAGTCCATCCAGCCTGGCCTTGGACACTGCCAGGGGTGGGGCAGACACAGCTTTTTGGGCAGTGGGTGCCCAGTGATGCAGGACAAACTGGGAGCAAACTGCAGCCAGGTTCAGTGGCTCTGTGTGCTCAGGAATGCTGCAGGAGGGGAAAGGAGGGAGTGAGGAACACCAGCAGCATCCCCAGGACAGCTCTGAGCCCAACTCTCTGACCCCAAAGTGATGTAATGGGATTTGAGGCCATTTATCATTTTCTCCATCTGACCCTTTTAATTTCCCATCCCAGGAGTGTTTCCAAGGGATCCCCAGCCCCTCAGGGCTGCAGGTGAACCTGGCAGGATCCCATGAGATCCCCCATCCTCTACCCCACATCCCACACAAGGCAGGGCTGCTCTGCCAGCAGGGCCAAACACTGTAATTGGATCTTAATTACACAGCTCTGCGAGAGGTTATTTTTATTTCTTTGTTTGTTAATGCAATTATTTAGCTGCCCTATTTTAGCCTTGACCTTGCAGGAAGAGGGTATTTTCCAGTCAGCATAATGCTTTATCTTTGAAAGCTCCAATCAATAAGGATAATTAATGATGCCTGCTGCAATGATAGCCTCAGCAATCATTATCCCACATTAATCCCTGCAGTCAGCCTGGGGTCAAGGCCATCTAAATCATTCACCTGGGGGTGGAGAAATTCAAATAATTTACCCATTTAAATCCAAGCAAACAAATCCCACTGTATTTTTCTGAGCTGTTTGGGAGAGGCTGCAGCCTGTTGCAGCTGTAGGTCTGCAGGAGCTGTGGATCCTCCTTGCAGGAATCCAGGTGCCCTGGGAGCTGGGTATGAGCACAAACTGCAAAGCCACTGATCTGTTTTTCTTTCTTCAGCCTGTTCTTGGCACATCTATAATCTCTTAGGGACAGTATGGGAAGGCCAAGAAAACCCGTGGCATGTTCCCTCTGGAATCTGCAGCCATCCTGTGGCTGCTGTGCCCAGCTTTTTTTGATGTCCCCTGTCACAGGGATGCAGCTTTTTGACATCTCCATGCTAGGAGAGAAGATATGCCTCTGTCTGCTCCGTGCAAAGATAATTTTTGGGATACAGCCAGCACTGGGGTCGCATCCTGGTACATCCCAGTGTTCTCAGCTGGGAGAATGCTGCATCCCTTTGACCCCAAGGTGAGAAGGAGGACAAGGATCCCATCCAGCTCTGGGTGCCAGCCCCAGCCAGAACGCTCATCCTGTGCTGCTGGGAGGAAAGAGGCACCAAGGACTTTGTCAGGATATGGAAAAACCCACAAAGCCGAGCTGGTGTTTTTATAGAAAGCTGCAGAGCAAAGTCCTTGGCCAAAAACCGGCTTTGCTGATAATCAATACAGCTCTGCTGATCTACTGCTGCCTCTGGTGGCTCTTGCAGGGCTGGCTTTACAGCTGGACATGTGGCCTGCTGCCCACTGCCATGCCCACTACTGTGTCCACCACGATGACCACAGCACTGTCCAACACCATGTCCACCATGATCCCCACTGGGATTCCCACTGCAGCACCCACCACAACTCCCACCATCGTGGCCCATGCAATGTCCACCATGATGTCCACCACAATGACCACAGCAATGCCCCCCAAGATGTCTTCCATGATTCCCATCACGATTCCCACCATGATTCCCACTGCAATGCCCACCACAATTCCCACCAACATGGCCATGCAATGTCCACCATGAAGTCCTCCATGATTTCCACCGTGATTCCCATAATTCCCACAGCAATGCCTCCCATGATTCCCACCATGATTCTTACTGCAATGCCCACCACAATGCCCATCATAATTCCCACCAGGATGTCCACCATGATGACCACAGCAATGTCCACCACACTGCCCACCGTGATTCCCACCATGATTCCCACTGCAATGCTCACCACACTGCCCACTATGATGACCACAGCAATGTCCACCACAACGTTCTCCATGATTCCCACTGTGATTTCCTCCACAATGCCCACCACAATGACCTCCATGATGCCCACAGAAATGTCCACCACAAAGTCCTCCATGATGCCCACAGTGATTCCCACCATGATTCTCACCATGATTCTCACCATGATTCCCACAGTGATTCCCACCATGATTCCCACCATGATTCTCACCATGATTCCCACCATGGTTCTCACCATGATTCTCACCATGGTTCCCACCGTGATTCCCACCGTGATTCCCACCATGATTCTCACCATGGTTCCCACCATGATTCCCACCACGGTTCCCACCACAATTCCCACCACAATTCCTACCATGATGACCACAGCAATGTGCACCATGAAGTTCTCCATGATTCCCACCATGATTCCCACCATGATTCCCACCATGATTCCCACCGTGATTCCCACAGTGACTCCCACCATGATTCTCACCATGATTCCCACCATGATTCCCACCATGATTCCCACCATGATTCCCACTGTGATTCCCACCATGATTCCCACAGTGATTCCCACCGTGATTCCCACCATGATTCCCACCATGATGCCCACCATGATTCCCACCGTGATTCCCACCATGATTCCCACCGTGATTCCCACCATGATGCCCACCATGATTCCCACCATGGTTCCCACCATGATTCCCACCATGATTCCCACCATGATTCCCACCATTAGTCCCACCATGGTTCCCACCATGATTCCCACAGTGATTCCCACCATGATTCTCACCATGATTCCCACCATGGTTCCCAACAAATGCCCACCACAATTCCCACCAGGATGCCCACCACCCCGCATGACCAGCAGTGGAATGGGGTCTCAGACTGTCCCTGTGTCCCCCCAGGGTCTCAGCCCAGCTCGGGGGTTGATGGCCCCAGGGTGGGTGAAGTTTGAGACGTGCCAGCCTTGAGTCCCTCCGTGGAAACGAAAGGACAATTTGGATTAGTTCTGATTTATGGCTCTGTTATGACCAAGTTTGTGTTTTCACCAAAGTCCTTCTCCCCCAGCCCCTGAATTAATTCTATATTAACAGCAACATATAATTTATATGTGGACACATCCACATATCCAATAAATTATGGCCTAACTCTATAATTCCACAGCTATAATTAATTACATTAAAGACCTCCATTTTAAGTCCACAATTAGATAACCCTGGGAGACAATCCCGTTAGCATTTTTAATAAATACTTGTGTTTGAAGCTGTTGAACAGAGCACCTGATAACTGATAGAGCAGTGTTAACATCTGTTCCATTATTTCCACAGGACGTTGCTTTAACGTAATGCTCCTCACATAAAATATGCATTTGTTCTTGACTGTCAAGTGCCTCTATTATTTTATTAAAAAGTCAAAAAAGAATATAATCGGACTTCATAATTTATGTGTGACATTTTCATTACAGAAAACTTTATGCAAAATTGAATTCTAAAATTTAATTTCCTGTGATGTTTAAATTACTTACTATCTGGCTCCTCTCCAAACATTGTGATCACTCCAGGCCCCATATGAATTCCATTAAGGATATGTTTAGCTGCTGCCAAAATGTATGGGGTATTTTTCTATGTAATTCCAAGAATATGCTCCTTAAATTTATTTTGTGCCAGTTTAAATAGTTTCTCTCATGCAGGAAACACAAGACATTTTAACAACTGCCATGGATTTTTTGTTGTTGTTTCCCTTGGGTTTTGATGCCCATCGTGGTTCTTTGGTTTTCTTAGCCAGAGGAGAATTCCCAGCAGTCTGGGAGGACTGGATGGAGACCTGAGCTTTGAGGGTGCTCTGCCACATTCTCTGTGTGCACTGGAAATTAGCACATGCAAATTAGGTGTAATGAGCGTGTGCCTGAAGGAATATGGTGGTGCTGTTTCCAAAGTCTGGGTTTGTATTGCCCCTGTTCCATATCATCTCCCTGAGATGTCCTCAGTATCCATGTGAGGAAAAGAAAGCAAATCAGGGCCTGGAGAAGAGCAGGAATGGGGAATTGTGAGGGGCTTAATGGAACTTGAGGGGGTCGGACACAGAATCCCTGAATCCCAGAATCACAGAATCCCTGAATCCCAGAATCCCTGAATCCCAGAATCCCAGAATCCCAGTATCCCTGAATCACAGAATCCCACAATCCCACAATCCCTGAATCCCTGAATCCCAGAATCCCAGAATCCCAGAATCCCTGAATCACAGAATCCCTGAATCCCTGAATCCCTGAACCACAGAATCCCTGAGTCCCAGAATCCCTGAATCCCAGAGTCCCAGAATCCCAGTATCCCTGAATCACAGAATCCCAGAGTCCCAGAATCACAGAGTCCCAGAATCCCTCTCTGAATCCCAGAATCCCAGAATCACAGAATCCCTGAATCCCTGAACCACAGAATCCCTGAACCACAGAATCCCTGAATCCCAGAATCCCTGAATCACAGAATATCCCGAGTTGGACCCACAAGGGTCAAGTCCAACTCCTGAGCCTGGAGCAGTGGGGGGTGTGGGAGACCCCAAGGAAGGACAGGGGGATGCTCCAACCCCACCAGGATCCACAGGATGTGTGGAGTCACCCCCTCCCTGACCCCATCACCACCACGCATCTCAGCACCTCCCAGCCCCCTCCCTCCCCTGCAGCAGTGCCCCCCAGCCGTGTCCATGGCTGTGGACAAATATTTGAGGAATGAACCGGGTGCCTCTGCCATCCCTGAGCTATCCCGGCTCTTCCTGGCAGCTCTCTCTAAAATCAATCAGCGTTTTGCACGGCCTCATCCCCCCGGAGCCAAGGCACTCTCAGTGCTCAGATCAATACCTCCTCCCAGCCCAGCTATTGGGTTCACTTCTCTGCTGAGCACAACAAGCCAGTAAAACTCAGCCTGCCTGGGAAATACAGCCTGATCCCACGAATCTTCGGAGAAATTCAGGGAAAACCTTCAGGCGTGTTTTTGGAAACAATTCTAAACATTTTTGTTGCTGTAAAATCCCCATGTTTCATGTGCTGTGATTGACGGTGATGCAGGAGCTCCCAAAATGAAGGTGCTCTGGCAGATTCCTGCTTCCCTCCCTTTGCCTGGGATATGTGAGCAGCAGTCACACCCTGATGCCTGCAGTGCCTGTGGGAAGAGTGACTGGGAATGAAGAGATGCTGGGAAAGGGGGACCCTTAGACAGAGCCATGCCCGTGCCCTTCACAGTCAGCTTTGGTATGAATCAGGGAGCTGAGCATGGTGGTGAACATCCCAGCACATCCCAGCACATCCCAACACATCCCACGTCATCCTAGCATGTGCCAGGATGTCCCAGCACATCCCAGCACATCCCATGTCATCCCTGCATGTGCCAGGATGTCCTAGTACATCTCAGTACATCCCAGATCACCCCAGCATATGCTGGGATGTCCCAGTACATCCCAGCACATCCCAGCAAGTGCCAGAATGTTACAGATCATCACAGTAAATCCTAGTTCATCCCAGCACATCCCAGCACATCCCAGCACATCCCAGCTCATCCCAGCACATCCCAGCACATCCCAGCTCATCCCAGCACATCCCAGTTGATCCCTGCACATCCCAGCACATCCCAGCAGCCTCCAGTGCTCCCAGCTCATCCCAACTCTTTGTCTCTTCAGGGATGTTCAGGAAAGGCCTGAGCTCACTGATTCCAAGTCAGGGGAGAAAATCCCAACACTCCTCCCCTGCCTGGACAGATCCTCCCTGGGATTTTGCACATTCCAAGGGTGGAATCCCTTCCAGTCCCTGCTCCCTGGCCGTGTGCATCCCCCTGTGCCATCCCCCTTTGCATCTGATCCCATTGCAGGTGGGGGGAGCTGATGCCAGGAATGGGGATTCACTGCTGGGATCAGCCCACTCCCAACCTTCCCTGGGCACTGGGAGGCCAAACTGGTGAGTGGGAAAGCTCCCAGTTGCACTGGGTGTTCCGGTAACCGGATCCAGCCAAGCACAGAACTCATAAAGGATGCAGCCGGGCTGATGCCGAAGGAAGGCTGGGCAGGAATAGGATGACAGAGCAATATCACAGGAGGTAGGATCCTGCTGAGTCTGGAAGTGCCTGATTTATTTATATTCAGCTAAACTGAAATATTCAGAAGGAGAAAATCTTCAAGCTGGACCCTTTCACTGCCTCCTTTCATAGGGGCCAGGGAATGATGCTCATCCTGTGCCTCTTCCATTAATTCAGGCACCACAACTCCAGTATGATTTTTTTCTCTGATACCTTGTGGTTCACAAATTGGGTGATGACAAAATGAGGTAATTTATTACCAGTATATTAATTTATTTATCATTGAACACTTGATTAACCTGCACACTTTGCTGTCTGCTCATCTTTAGGGGTTTATAGTAAAAATATTCATTTATTCCTGGGTGTGAGCTGATACCTTCATAATTCACTTGTTAATTATTGTACCCAGGGTCCTTGTTTGAGGGTTAAACACTAACGAAGGTAAAGCACATTCTCATTCTGGAGAGCTGCTTCCCTCAAAATCCACTTCCCCATTCCAGGCTCAGCCCTCCTCGTGTGAACAGATCATGCATTTATATGGAGTCCAGCATTTGTAGCCTATTTCCAATCCTTAATGGATCAGAACTGTTTAGCCAGGTTGGAATAAATATGGAGAAGTGGGTATATAGGGTGGTCACCATTCCTGTAGGCTGCTCATGAAATAGAATCACAAAATCTCCTGAGCTGGCAGGGACCCCCAGGGATCACTCAGTCCAACCAACCCCTGTCCCTGCACAGACACCCCAAAATCCCACCCTGGGCATCCCTGGTGTCCAAACTCCCCTGGGGCTCTGGCAGCCTTGGGGCTGTGCCCGTTCCCTGGAGAGCCTGGGCAGTGCCCAGCCCCTCTGGGGGAAGAACCTTTTCCTAAAATTCTAGTACCCAACCCAAACGTCCCCGGGCACAGCTCCAGCCTTCTGTCCTGTCCCAGAGAGCAGAGATTGCTGCCTCATGTTGGCAGACCAGAGCTGTTGGTGGATGATGATGTGACCCCAGTGAGAAGATGTTCCCTTGCAGGTGTAGCCCTTGGCCACCTTGGCAGCCACCGCTGGTGCTGAGGGCAATTTTGGGGCAGATCTGGCATTTTGGGGTAGAAAACTTGAGTGGAAAAAAAGGACATCTCACAGCGCAGGCGGTAAAAATAGTATCGTGGGGAGGGAGGGAGGGGGGCTGTAATAAGAAACACGTTGGGCTGGAAATAACTTAATTCTGTCACAAACACCAGCTTAATGTATGCCCTTAAACTCGCAGCCATCTAGGTTTCCCTGCAACATCCGCCCGTATCGGGAGGATCTGCTCCATCCAGACACCGTGGTGCCTCACGCCCGCGCTCGCAGCAGCTTTTAATGAGCATTTCTCTATTTATCTCATGTCACTGCTTCCCCAGCAGCCCCGTGCCCGGCCTGGCCAGTAAAAGCCATTATCTCTATTATGCTGCCGATAGCCCATCGCTGGGATTGCTGCTCCCTAATTGCTGGAGCACCCTCCTCCTCCTCCTTCTCCTCCTCCTCCTCCTGCTGATAGATTACCCCATACTAACAGCCCCAGAGCCCAGCTCCAGCGCCAGCCGAGCCCCAGCTATTGGGCCGTGCTCTCAGGAATAAATCCTAAGCTATCAATATATAATAGAGCTAAATAATCAACAGCTCGAGACGTTGTCTGCTCCGGGAGGGCTCCGCCGCGCCGGGCACTTTTTATCGGCTATAATTAGCAGCAGGCAGAGCTGTGCCTGGCCAGGCTGCGCAGGAACGAGGACAGGTTTTATGCACGTTCAAACATGATTTAATCGGCTGCTCTGCCTGTCTCGATAATGTGCAGGGGTGTAAAAAAGTCCAGCTGGCCGGGGAACGTGTGGGAAACATAAATCCTGCGGCTCTGGAGGGAGCTCTGCCCTCGCCGCTGCAGAGGTGCCTTATTCCTGATAGCGGGGGAGCAGCCGTGGGAGAAATCCTGGGACAGGATTTGGACGGGGCTTGGAGCAACCTGGACTAGTGGAAGGTGGCCCTGGCCACGGCAGGGAGTAGGACTGGAAGGGGTTTAAGGTCCCTTTCCATGGAAACCACTCCATGACTCTGGGATTCCAAGATTCTGGGATTCTGGGATTTTGGGATTCCAAGATTCTGTGATTCTGGGATTTTGGGATTCCAAGATTCTGGGATTCTGGCATTTTGTGATTCTGTGATTCCAAGATTCTGTGATTCTGTCATTCTGGTATTCTGTCATTATGTCATTCTGTGATTCCAAGATTCTGTGATTCTGTAATTCAGGGATTCTGGCATTCTTGATTCTGTGATTCCAAGATTCTGGGATTCTGGCATTCTGTGATTCCGAGATTCTGTGATTCCAAGATTCTGGGATTATGGGATTCTGAGATTCTGGGATTCTGGGACTCTGGGATTCCAAGATTCTGTCATTCCAAGATTCCAAGATTCTGTGCTCAGCCTGGGGGCTTTCATAGGAGGGGCTTTGGATCCACTTTAGGAGGGGCTTTGCAGCCGAGAGCAGAGGATGCTGTTGGAAAACGTTCCCAGCCAAACCCGCTCGGGTACAGTAGCTGTGCACCAGCCACAGGACGGGAGGAAGGGAAGGTGCCCCAAAACAAGGCAGTAAAACTATAAAGTTAATGAGGAACCCGTGTCCTTTTTTACAGTATCACCCTTTACAACCCCCTCCTCAGGAGCCAGGCTTTCAGGGGAGCACAGCAAACGCTGTAAAATGGATGTTTAATGTAGCTGGGGGCCAAGAAAAACATTGTATAATTGTAGTAAGCAGCGTGCTAAGTAAAGCGATAGCTTTTAAAGGATGCAATACAGCGTGGGCTTGCTGGGCTGTGCAGGCTCCAGCCTCAGATTGCCTCAATAACAGTTTCCTCCTTCCACTCACAAATGTATCTCTGAGAAGATTTGGGGCCAGCATCTCTAGCTTTGGAGATTAGCTGCTGACTAGCTCTGCTCTGGGAATAAATGACCTGGGACAGTCGGTCCTCGCCCACTCGCACCAAATTAGTTTGATTTTGATGTTTTTATGGCAGCAGGATCTGTCTCCCGTGTCCCAGCAGGGCTGGCAGGGCGCTGGGGCAGTGAGGGATGCTCCCTGGGATGCCCACCCCGGCTGCACCCACACTTCATTTGGCTCCTGGGGGTTCCACGGGCCCCCAGCCCACCCCAGTCCCACCAAAACCACAGCTCCAGAGCTTCCCAGCCCGTGTGATGTGGTTTGGGCTGGGTTTCTGAGGAAAAGGGGCACAGGGAGAGGGATTTGGATTTGGTGGAGTTAAAGTCTTCTTTGTGTCCCAACACTGATTGCTGTTGAGCCCTTGTAAATTCAAATTAAAGGGCACCTATGGCTTGTCTGGGGTTTGTAACACAGAAATTAACCTGTGGTGTGTCATCTATGTCCTCAGGAGGTGGGAAGGGGAGGGCACTGCTCAGGATTTGTGGTGTCTGTGGTGCATCTTCCCCCCTGTCCCAGCTGTCCCCTGTCACCAGAGAGCCACGATGCTCAGCCTGGGCCATCCCCCAGGGTCTGCAGCTTCTGCTGGAAAAACTGATCACTTTTCATGTGGTATTTCCTGTTCAAAGGTGATGAGGGTGTCACTGGTAAGCTCTGGCTCAGTGAAGTGAGGGGCTGAGCCTTTCTGGTGGCAACCAGGAGATGGTAGCACTGCAGAGAACTGTGACCAAAGCACAGTCTGGTATCACAGTCACAATACTCTCAATTTGGGCAGAAAAAGCGAGATTCAAGCACAAAATGCCCTCCTTGGCTCCTAATTCTGGGGCCTGTTCAAACTGAGAATAAACCCACGCACCTCCGCTTTCTGTGTGTGCACATAATGGGAAATTTCATCAGCTGCAATATTCCTGAAGACAGGACTCGTGAGATATATCACATGTAAATGGACACATCATCTGAGCAAGGCCCCATTCATCAATAGCACTTGGAAATGCAGTGGAAGATCTGATGGGATTATGTAGATCTCAACTATCCATGGGTGAATGAAATTGGGTAACCTTAGCAACCCCAGGTACGCTTGTGCAGCAATGAATCAAACGTCAGCCCGACGAGCTCTGTGCAAAATAAAGAAATAATTCTTTGAAATATTCATAACAGGCTGCAGAGTATTATTTTATAAGGCTCTGCCTGTTATGCATTTTGGAAGCCAGGTTGTAAAAGAACCAACATTAGCATTTACATCCCCCACGCTGGCATAAATGCTTATAAATAAACCCAAGATGAAACACAAGCAGCAACTGCAACAAACCAGGGCTCCTCTTCCTGCTGGTGGAAAGGGCATCTCCCACCAAGCAAATATTCCAGCTGGAGGAATGGGTCATCCACAAAGGTTTGGAACAGCACCTCCCATGATCAGGTTGGATAAAAACAAAAGTTGCACACTGTCCTTTCACTTGTGTTAAGTTCATCTGGCTGCTTTAATGCCAGGGGGAAAAAAAAGAGTGGGAAAAGCTGAAAGTCTCCCTTAAACGTTGAAGTCAAGAAAATGTATGGTTTGGGGTACTTTTTACTCAGTTGTGCATATGTATTTTGGATGTCCAAAAGATAGTTTAAATATATATTGTATCTCAGTTGAAATATAGATAATTACATCTGAATTTGCAGAGAATTCCATATCCCTCTGCCCTTGGCTCGTGTTCAGCTCCAGAGAAAATTCAGGCACACTCCAGCTTTGGTCTCCACCACACTGAAGCACTGAAGTTTTCAAAGTTTTCTGATTTCCCCACATGGAAAGTCATCCTGTAGCCCTGGCATTGCTTGGAGACTAGTTCTCAACCTGCAAATTTATTTTTAATTAATTAATGACCACTGCAGTGACCTGCAGCTGTTGAGATCACCCACTCCAGGACAACCAACCTCTGAGCAACCTGATCCAATGGAAGGTTGGATGATCCTGAAGGTCCCTTCCAACCCAAACTGTTCTGGGATTCCATGATGAGGAAAAGACAGGGCATGGCCAGGATGCTCAGACACCTCCAAGCTGCCTCCTCCTCCTTGGTGCTCCTTGCAGATGTTCTAAGGTTTATCTGTGGCAAAATCACAGAATTCTGCATTGGGTTGGGTTGGAAGGGACCTTAAAAATCAACCAGTTCCAAGCCTAAAGCTGGAACAAGGTGGCTGAAGTTTTCCTTACAGCCTGAACACCAGAAGTTACGTCAATAATTCAAGAATCTCAATTTTCCTCCAGAATAATTCCTCGTACTTGTGGTCAATGAAAAACCCCAAACATATTTGACCCTTGGGCTTCAGATCCCTCTTGCTTTCCAGGTCCTGAACACTGGAGAAGTCGGATTACAGCTCCCCAGTCCTCTCAGCACCACGTGCCCTGTGGAGGGCTCCAATTTCAGAGCTGGGAACCACCCATTTATTTATTTTATGGTGCTTTAACCCACCCTCACTCTTAACAGGCTGGCAAGCTCTGCGCTCTGTTTCTTTATTTCCCAAGCAGCTCTTAAAGAATTAGCGTTTCCATAAATGCTTCTCGTTGCCATTAAACATTTTGGGTGGTGCTGGAGAGCTGAGCAGTGAAACCACCCAGAGAATTGCAGCGGCAGCTCTGGAGCTGCAGCCTTGTTTGTTCCAAATCACCTCCTCCGATGGCTCTCCCCAACGAGCTGGATTAATTGTTCAGGACCTATAGCACATGCTTCAGTGAAAATAAATTACTTTATTTCTATTACACCACCAGTGGCTGTGTAACTTAATTTCATTAGCTCAAACCTGTTGAGAGTGTTCAGATTTCCATGGCAGGACGCACTCGAAATGAAAAGACGCCTTCGATTCCCAATTAACAGAATCGCTCCCTTTCAAGTGAAATGAATGTTATTGAAACCAATTAGCATAGACTGGAAAATCTCTCATTAATGAGGGGAGTGTGGGTGAGTAAACAGCAATGAAAAGATGAAATTAGAGAAGAGGCTCTTCTTGTTGGCCTGAATAATTACATGCTTAGTTGCCTAATTGTCTGGTGAAAAGCCTCGCCGTGCTGGTAACAGATTGCCGTGTTCATTAGGCTGCAAAAGGCCACCTGCTGCTGAGGCTCATTTTCCTGCAGTCTATATCCACGTGTTGCTCCCCAGGGACTGCTATTTGGACACAACACTGGCTGTGAAAAGCAAATGAGCTTGCCAATATGCTGCAATATTGTGTCCTTTATGCCAAGATACAGAAGCTTAATATGTCAAATATAATGAATAAAACCAACAGCGATAACGAAGTTTATGAGGAGGGTGACCTTCCAACACGGCCTGGTGCAGGAGGGCAGGCATCTCCATGCAGATGTTCCTGCCTGGCCTGGGCTGCTCCAAATTACGGAGCACAAAAGAGAAATTACAACCACCACCCCTCAGACAATGGCAGAAGGAAAGCCCACAATGGCAACTGGTAAAATTGGAAACAAATGTGAAATTCCGAGCGCTAAGCAGGGCTCACGGAGCCCGGCATTGTTCCGATTTGCTCCGCTGTGGCAATAAACATCAAAGGCAGGAGGCCTCTGCCCCAGCCCTGCCTCAGATCATTCCGTGTCTTATAATTGCTGGGTTTATGGGGCTTTTAAGCCAGGCTTTATTGTGCTGTTGGCAGGGAGGAGTCACCCTGGGCACGGAGTCGAGGGGTTCTTGCTCCTCCGTGAGCCCCGGCACGTGCCGGGAGTCCGACCTGCCAAGGTGGGATGGAGCCTGCTGGAGATGTGGGCTGTGCAGGAGTGTCCAGAGAAGGGAATGGAGCTGGGGGGGCTCAGCCTGGAGAAATGGAAGCTCAGGAGGGACCTTGTGGCTCTGCACAACTCCCTAACAGAATCAGGGCAGCCAGGTGAGGGTTGGTCTCTTTACCCAAAGAACAAGTGAAAAAACCTCAAGTTACACCAGAGCAGCTTTAGGTTGGATATTGGGAAAATTTCTTCATGGAAAAGGCTGTCCAGCCTTGGCACAGCTGCCCAGAACAGTGGTGGAATTTCCATCCCTGGAAGGATTTAAAAGCCATGTGGATGTGGCACTTGGGGACATGGTCATTGGTGGCCTTGGCAGTGCTGGGAGATGGTCAGACTCCCTGATCTTAGAGGGTGTTTCCAAATTAAAACTCCATGATTCCATGTCCTGCACGGAGCAGGAGGAATTGCCAGGGTACAGCAGGTTGGTTCATAGTCACCAGCAAAGAAATCAGGGACGTGTGGATCTGAGTGTGGATATGGGTATTGATGTACACATTGCAGGGTATTACATTACTGCAAGTACTATTAATAAACAGCTGAGGTAACTAATACTAATTGCATTAGGAGGGGACTGGCTGTTCCCCCATGTGGGGACAGGATCTGTGTCCCTGGCAGCATTCCCAGGACCACACTGGGTGAGGAGCAGCCCTGTCGCCACCTCACAGTGCAAAACTTCTTCCTCCTCAGAGTTAAAACACTCCAAGGCAGCAGTTTGAGCCCTGATGATGGTGGCACATCCTGTGGCACCACGCTGAGCAGCCCCCATTGTCCCCATGTCCCACCTGTGCCCAGTCTGGATCCACAGGGTTAAATCCAAGGCTCGGTGCCATGGGGGAACAAACACTGCTGCTTTGCCAGGTTTTTGATTGCTT